>OZ030023.1:62047774-62647774 GCA_964023405.1 Apodemus agrarius | reverse complement strand
GACTTGCCGGGGGTACGTAAGTGAGGCTTTGATTCCTCAGCGGGCACCTTTGGGTCAGGTGATTTTATAGTCAGTTGCAAGATTGTGGCATCAGACGAAGGAGTGTTTGAGTGAGGTGGCTCTCTCACTTTCAGTCAGACTCTGTCCCCAGAGCCCTCAGGAGGAGAGGCATGTTCTCTCTCAGTGTATTGAGAAAGGCATTGAGAGGGCAGTGAATGAACACATAAACAGTGTGTCATCGGCTGCGTAGAGATGATGGCACACAACTTTAATCCCAGCATTTGGGAGGCAGAGGCAGGAAGATCTCGTGAGTTCAAGGCCAGCCTGGTCTACAGAGTGAGTTTCAGGGCAGCAGGGGCTACACAGAGAAACCCTGTCTCCAAAAAGCAAAACAAAACAAACGTGTGTCATCCCTGTGTCACTTACAGAGCAGTTGAGTTTGCATATTGTTTCTAGCGCGTAGTAGGTGTCTGTGTACAGTTGGTGTCAAATGTTTGCAGTCTAACCAGAACAGAGAGTTTCATGGTTGGCATTTTGATGGACATCTGGTTTCTTCATGGGATTGAGAGTGAATGATGCGGGAAGGATAGCAGGGCAAGGTCTTGTGCGGCACGGACCGGCCTTGATGTCACCGAGCAGCTGAGGCTGACGCTGGATGCTCCTGCCTCCACTCCCTGGGCCCCGCCATGCCTGTCCTGAAAGGATTTAACAGCCTGGTTGGAATGTAGCTGAGAAGTGAGGTCTGTGTGTGTGACCAGTGGCACTCACCACCTTCGGGATTTATTCCGTGGGTCATGTGACCACACCGCTGTTTTCCCAACCATTTCATTGTCCTAGAGGAGCTGGCCCCTCAGCAGCCTAGCCACACCCCCTTCCTGTGGTTATGGCTGTTCTGGCCAGTGGAGTTGGTCTCCGTGCTCAAACCATCCACGCAGCCTCTGCCCATGCCCCATTCCTTACTAAGGGCGTGGCAGGTCAGCACGGGTCAGGTGCTCTGCCAAGCCGAGGGCCTGAGTTCAATCCCGGGACTCATTTGGTAGGAGAGAGCTGAGCCCGGAAACGTCTCCTCTGGCTTCTATATGTGCAACGTCCCATGAATAGCTTGAGTTCAAAATATATGTAGCGGGTGGATATGGTAGCACATGCCTGTCTGAAGGGTTGAGGCAGTGGGATTGCTGAGTTGAGGTCTTTAAAGATAGCCTAGGCTATAAAGCAAAGCAAATCTTTAAAAAAGGGGGTTGGGGTGTGGGCTGCTAGGGTCATAGTACAGTCAGAAAGCCCAAAGACTGAGTTTTGATCCCCTGATCCCCAGCATTCACTGGGGCCAATGGACTCAGCCTGAATGACCTCAAGGCCCTGCCCACGCCAGCCAGCTAGCCACTCAGTGGAACCCTGGGCTGGAGAGATGCTCAGAGGTGACTGCACTGGCTGGCTGAGGGCTGGGGTTCACTTCCATCACCCACAGCACACGGTTACAGCTGCCGGCCGCCCCAGCTCCATGGGGATCTCAGGCACTGGGACTCTCACACAGCTACCGCTGCCCGTAATTTAAAGGTTAAAATTGCCCAGGCATGGCGGTGCTGCATATCTTTGATCCCAGCACTCAGGAGGCAGAGGCAGGTGGATCTCTATGAGTTTGAGGCCAGCCTTGTTTACACAGGGAGCTCCAGGATAGCCTGGGCTACGTAGAGATAAACAAGGCGAAGGCTCCTAAAGAACAATGGGTGAGGTTGGACTGTTTCTACACACATGTTACACAAATGCACACGCATGCATATCCATGTGCACACACACACAAAGAGAAAACACAAAATTTACCTATTGAATGTTTCTTTTTTAAAAAAATGACTACATTGTGATTGATTTGAGAGCTCTGCTTGTGTGTGTCTGACAACTTTGTAGGCTGGTCAGCTCCCAGCACGTGGGTCCCAGGGGTCCCAGGGTGGGTCAGGCCTGGCAGGAAGCTCCCTCCCTCCCCCTTTCCCTGCCTGTCACCTTGCTGGCCTCTGACGGTTTCACACATCGTGGGCCCACCGGCTTGGGCCTGCCCCTCTGTTACTTCATCCTCTGTGAGGTGTCGAGGGGCTGGTGGCGCCAGGTCATTCTGTCTGCTGGACACTTGTCCCTTGGGGACTGCACCCTGAGCACAGGTGTCTGTACCACACGGGATGACAGCAGGGCCATTAGAGACTGAGCTGGGGCCGTAGACACAGAAGGAAGGGGCTGGGGATGGCTTTGCTCGGGGAGGCAGCGTATGTGTCCCTTGCTGGCCATGGGCTTGGGACACTGGGTTCCTGGTGGGGCTGGTACTCAGTGCCTTGGGCCACAGAACGCCCTCCTTTACTAGATGTGCTGGCACCTCTGTGTTGTCCCAGGTGCTTGGGAGGCTGAAGCGTGACGATCCCAGAGGCCAATTAATCAGTAGTTCAGGCTAGCCCTGCCTGGGCTGAGGGGTGGCATTCTGGCTTTATCTGTGACAGGGTGGCTCTGCTGAGAATAGGGGCTGGAACGTTTGTTATTTGTGTGTATGTGTGTGTGTAGATCAGAGGGCAGCTTGCTGGAATTGGTTCTTGCCTTTCCTCGTGTGTGTCCTGGAGGTTGATCTCAGGACATCGGGTTTGGCAGCAATCACCTTTGTGCCTGCTGAGCCATCTAGCTGGCCCTTTGGTACTTTATCTTGTACAGCTGGCCACCAAGGCTGTCAGAGACCTCTGCAGAGGAAGCATCCCGAGCTGCTGTCAGGAAGACAGGGGTGCCACCATCGTCACTGTCCCGCCCCCAGCAGCTCCCCTAAGTTGTGTGTAGCTGCGAGCATGTGAAAACCACCTGTCCGTGCTCAGCCCCAGGGCCTGGCCGAGAGAGCTTTGTTGGCGGAAGGACTCAGTAGATGGGATTCACCGGGGAGGCTGCCGCACCTTCCGAAAACAGGAGGCAGCTGGCACGGGCGAGCGCACGTGTCATCTAGTGCCCAGGAGTTTAAGGCCGGCCTCAGCTCTTAAAGCCCTGTCTCCAAAAAAACCGAAATAAAATAGAGGATGAGACGCTACAGAACTCAGGGCCATGGCGATCCAGTTGTGTGGAAACAGGCAGGTGAGGACAGGGACAGAGCCAGCAGCTGCTCCGAGGTGCCACATGCAAAGAATAGGCAGAAAATGCCCACTGGGGTGTCCCTGGCTGGAGGACAGCGTTCCTATCACCGCCCGGCTGTGTCATGTTCTGTTGGCTATAGAGTCATCGCACTCAACAGCCAGGTCGGCCTCAGAATCCTGTCAGAGGGTGACGGGTGTGAGCCATGTGCCAGGCTCTCACAGACACTGTGTGTGTGTGTGTGTGTGTGTGTGTGTGTGTGTGTGTACATGTAAGCGTGGGCAGAGCAGGACAGCAGGTTGTGTGTGTGTGTGTGTGTGTGTGTGTGTATACAGTTTAAAAAGGCAGAGCAGGACAGCAGGTGGGGTGTGGGGTATACATGTGTGGGTGAGCGTGTGTGTGTGTGTGTGTGTGTGTACATGTGAGCGTGTGTACATGCAGGCGTGGGCAGAGTGGGACTCAGGTGTCCTGCTCTGTCACCCCCATCTTATTCTGTTTACTCTGGGCCCTTGTTGGTCCTGGACCCGGGCTGCTGGGCAGGGGGCCGCAGCGGTCCTGTCATCGCCTGTGCTTGAGGCGAAGGGGACATGTGAGCACGCCCAGGTTTTTATGTGGATGGTGAGGACTCACCTCGGGGCCTCACTGTGTAGCCCTGGCTGGCAATGAGCTTGCTCTATAGACCAGGCTAGCCTTGGACTCAAATATCTGCTTGCTTCTTTTCTCCCCAGGACGATTAAATATGTGTGCCACTATACCTGGCCCTCCTGGTCACTTAAAACATTAGTTAACTTATTTTCCATTGATTCTATGTTATGTGTGCAGTGTTGTGTCTGCATGTGCACTGTGCGAATGCTTGGTCCCTGAGGCGGTCAGAAGAGCGCATTGCAGCCCTGGAACTGGAGATCTCGATAGTCGTGTCTCCATGTGGGTCCTCTGTAAGAAGGGCAGTGCTCCTTACTGCAGCGGCACCTCTGCAGCCCTGGAGCTCAGGACACACACACAGGAGGAGGGGAGACGTCCTGACTGGCCCTGGACCACGGGTAGGCTTTAGGGTTTCTGTTGTGATAAAACACAACCAAAAGCAACCTGGGGAGTCAGGGTTATTTCAGTTTAAAACTCTCAACCCCTCCATCACTGAAGGAGAGGAAGCAGGATCTCAGGGCAGGGCCCTGGAGGCAGGAGCTGATGCAGAGGCCACGGAGGGGTGCTGCTGCTCATGGCGTGCTCAGCCTGTTTCCTTATAGAGCCCAGGACACCAGCCCGGGGATGACCCCACCCACAGTGAGCTGGTCCCACCTCCATCCACTGCCAGTCAAGAAAATGTCCACGGATCCAGCTGGAGGAGCATTTTCTCAATTCTCCAAAATGGGATTCTCTTCTCCAAAATGATTATAGTTTATGTCAGTTGATATAAATGTAGCCAGCACATGGTAGAAGAAACTGCTCTCTGGTGTGTACACACCTCTTCTCAAACACAGAACAAATAAATAAGCAGAAAAAAAGTAAAGTCAGTTTGACTAAATGTCAAAGCAAGAATGGCAGCATGGCAGGGGTGGAGCCCTGCTTAGAATCCTCCAGTGAGAGGCTGGGGCGGGGCTCAGGGGTGGAGCCCTGCTTAGAATCCTCCAGTGAGGGGCTGGGGCGGGGCTCAGGGGTGGCGCCGCTGCTTAGAATCTCCCAATGAAGGACAGGGGCGTGGCTCGGGGGTGGAGTCCCTGCTTAGAATCCTCCAGTGAGGGGCTGGGGTGGCTCGGGGGGTGGAGCCAGGGCCCTGCTTAGAATCCTCCAGTGAGGGGCTGGGGGCGTGACTCAGGGTGGAACTCTGCTTAGAATCCCCCAATGAAGGACAGGGGCGTGGCTTGGGGGTGGAGCCCCTGCCTAGGATTTCCCTGAGAGGGGCTGGTATAGTTGAGCAAGGTGCTATCTTCCATTGAGGACTTGGTTTCCGGATCCAGGCCTGTGTTCCTCTGGCCTCGGGAGAGGAGCCTGCCTCCGCAGCCATTCGCTCTGTCACAGTCCTCACGGTGGTCACACACCGACACTTGGAGCTTGGCTTGCAGCTCTTTTCCACAGACTGCATCCACTGCTGGTTGCGCAGAACGTGTGCCTGGGTTAATCCGCATGTGGGCCAGGGCAAGAGGCTCGCGGAAAGCTGGCCCTGGTCCAGGTGCCTGTGCTCACACGGTGGGCAGGTAACGCTGGGTCCTCCTGCGTGCCGTGCTGGTGATGGAACATGCCTCCCCTCCCCACCGCGTGCTGGCAGTTCCTCTGACGGAGCCCGCTCCACATTCTTCCACTAAGCCGCATCACCACCCCTGCGTTTCAGCTTTGGTGACCCCAAATGAAACAGTTCCTCATCTGGTCTTCTCAGAACTTTGTGGGTCTCTGCTTAGCTCACCCTAGTGGAAGAGGGAATGAGCCTTCTGGTGACCAACTGGCCACTGGCCTTGGGAAAGTGGCACCCGGCAAGAATTTTCAATAAGCCATGTCTGACTGTCTGTCTGTCTCTCTTTCTTCCTCCCCCCTCCCTAACCCACCCCACGTGTGTGTGTGTGTGTGTGTGTGTGTGTGTGTGTTCTTTCCCTGTCACCATCCCTGGGGCCAATGAGCAGTACATACCTGTGACTCCTGCCTTGCTTCCTCATGGCCCCTGCTTGGTCCTGCTGGGCCTCTGCTCCCTTGTGTGGGGCTGTTGCTGCCCAGTGAGCTGTAGTTCCCAAGAGAATAAGCAAGGCAGAAGCCACTGAGGAAACACTCAGTGTGGACCCGTGGCTGCCGCGTGCCCATAGATACGTGTGTGCAGCACACAGAGCCACCCCCAGAACGCACCACCAGGTGTGGTGCTTCATGGGTATAATCTGAGCTATAGGTCTGAGGCAGGAGGATGGCTGCCACTAAGAACTTAGCTTTGGTTCCATATTGAGACTCTAACCAAGCACCCATCAGTGCTGCCTTAGCTTGGGAGGCTAAGGCAGGAGGGTTGCGTGTTCAGACCAGCCTTGGCAGCACTGCAGCTCTGATGGCTTTGGAGTGGAGAGCTCGCCGGAAGTTGAGCCTCCCTTGGGGAGTTGCGCAGTCACAATTGGAGAAAGGGGCTTGCCTCTGAGCATCTGGGACGCGCATATCCAAGAGGGTGGCTTTGCAGAGCACTGGCCAGCTTGCAATGGCCAGTGCTGTGTCACTAGTAGCACCCCCGTGACAGGAGCATGAGACCAGAGAGCACATGTCACAGAGTTGGGCAAGTCAGACTGACCCAGTCGTCGGAGTGACTTCTTTCTTTTTTTTTTTTTTTTTTTTTTTTGGTTTTTTTTTTCGAGACAGGGTTTCTCTGTGTAGCTCCGGCTGTCCTGGAACTCACTCGGTAGACCAGGCTGGCCTCGAACTCAGAAATCCGCCTGCCTCTGCCTCCCAAGTGCTGGGATTAAAGGCGTGCGCCACCACCGCCCGGCGGAGTGACTTCTTTCATATCATGCAGTGTGCACGCTTGGCAGCCTGCCCGGCTGCAGCAGGGTGTGCCAGTCTGCAAGAACCCATGCGCAAAGGATGGAGGTGTCACAGTGAGCATGCTTGGGGGGTAGGCAGGTGGCACAGGTCAAGGAAGGCTGCAGAGCAAAGGCCGCGGGAGAGACTGGGCTTGGCGTGGAGCTGAAGTGCTCCTGTAGTGACGGCGCCCGGAAGGAGTCCGCCACAGCGTGGGGCGCTGGGGTGGCAAGTCCTGTGGCTGGGAGCATAGGAACTGGACTCTTAACCCAAGTCTCATCCTAGTGTCCCTGGCCTTCCCACACAGGCCTGGGAAGACTGACTCTGGCATACACGTCATCCCCTGTGAGGACTGATCGCCATGCACTCATTGACTGAGGCGTGTTCATTGTCCTGGTTTTCATACCTGCATATCCTCACATTGGCTCCCTGTGCGTGCTGGATGTGGAGCCTCTAGGCCGTTTGTCAGGGAATGTCTCTTCCTGTGTCTTCCCTAGCTGCAGGACAGGGTGGGAAGTTTTGAGGGGTGGCAGGTAAGGAGGAGGGCTTGGCACTGAGGCTGGGGCACCTGAGTCAGTAGGGCTCCTTGCTTGGGTGTGTGTGTGGTGTGAGCTTATAGGCAGCTGTGGCTAGGGACAGTGCCCTGTCATTCCTCTTGTACTGCCCCTCCAGCATGGCCTGTCCCAGCCAGGTGTCACTGTGTCCCTGGATGGACAAACGAGGAAGCCCCCGCGTGCCTTGAGGGCCAGGGGTTCAGTCAACAGTTAGCACTGCTGGGAGCAGCCTGGCGCTCCTGGGGAGAGAGGCGTAGGGTGTGTGCAGGCCTGCTTGCAGCGTGGTAGGCTGCCTCCTGTCCTGCTCAGCTCTGCACCCTCTGGAGCGTGAGGCAGGGTTGCATGGCCTCTGTCATCTATTGTGAGGAGAGAGCAGTTCAGCACCAGTGACTCTGCCGCTGGCGGGCAGCTGGGGGACATTCAGCAGGTACATGATATCTAGAAAATATATTCAGCCAGCACAGGCCGACTTAGAAAGCATGGAGTGTACTTTAACAGATGCAGGCTGCACTCATCAGGGGTGCGGTATATCCAGCAGGCACTCATCAGGGGTGCGATGTATCCAGCAAGCACTCATCAGGGGTGCGATGTATCCAGCAAGCACTCATCAGGAGTGTGATGTATCCAGCAGGCACTCAGCAGGCACACAGCAGGTGTGTGGTGTTTTCAGCAGGGGTGCGGTGTATCCAGCAGGCACTCTTCAGGGGTGCGATGTATCCAGCAGGCACTCAGCAGGTGTGTGGTGTTTTCATCAGGGATGTGGTGTATCCAGCAGGCACTCAGCAGGGGTGTGGGGCAGGGTGCAGTGTGTATCTACCTGGGGACCTTGAAGGAGTTTGCTCTTGGGGACAGACTTCTGGTTTTTTTTTTTTTTTTTTTTTTGGTTTTTTTCGAGACAGGGTTTCTCTGTGTAGTCCTGGCTGTCCTGGAACTCACTCTGTAGACCAGGCTGGCCTCGAACTCAGAAATCCGCCTGCCTCTGCCTCCCAAGTGCTGGGATTACAGGCGTGCGCCACCACGCCCGGCGGGGACAGACTTCTGATGCGAGAGGTCCACAGCTCAGGGGCACCTTGCTCCCTGGCTGTCCTCGGTGCTGTCACGCAGGTTGGTGACTGGTTGAGTGTACAGCCTCTGGCAACTCGGGTCTTCTAGGCCAAGCAAACAGCTGCTTGCCATGGGTCTGCCTGGAAGGGTGCCTGCCTGAGAACACCAACTCAGCTCTGCCCCCACCCAACACTGGGCGTGTAGCCCATTAACTGTAAAGTTAGAGTTAGTTCTAACTCTAAAGTGATCGTTCCCATCTGGGCCTCAGTTTCCCCTCTGTGGGGGCTGTATGTTTTGTTTGGGGGCTGACCTTAGACTCCAGATGCTCTCAACCTCTTAAGTGCTGAGGTCAGAGGCCATCACCAGCCTGCAACAGCCCAACCCAGAGCTTAAATCTGCAGCCCTCTGCTCTGTCACAGGAGTTCCATAGGGTCCCATTGTCCCCTGCTCCCAGCCCTCGCCCAGGAGCCCGCACAGATCTGCAGTTGTGCAGCCGGTGGCTCCGAGGGTTAACCGGTCAGAGGCCCTCGCCCGCTCAGCTCTCCTTCTCCGTAGGAGTGGTTCTTCTCTCCCTGTCCATGGCGCCTTTCCATGAACTCTCATGCTTTCTGACCAACTCCAATTCTTGCTGCGTGCTTGTTTTTATTGCTTGAGTTTGGTGTCCTACCCAAGAAGGCTGCTGAGCCTTCATTGCCCCTGCATTTCCGGGGTGCTGGCTTGCCGGCCTGCCTCAGAGGTCTGCAGTGTCCAAGGCAGCTGCACTGGGGTTCTACCCCAGGCCTTCGAGTGTGGATTCTGAACACAGTCCAGATTCCTCTCTGTGTGTGAAAAGCAATTTTCCCAGAGCCCTTTGCAGAGGCTGCTCTGTCTCATCCAGGGTCTTGGCACAATTGCGTTCATTCCTGTTGGTTCTACACTGATTGGTTACTTGATTGTCATTGTTTCATTTGTTGTTTTGAGACAGGATTTCTCTGGTTAGTTCTGGCTGTCCTGGAACTTACTCTGTAGACTAGGCTGACCTCAGACTTAGAGATCCACCTCTCTCTGCCCCCTGAGTGTTGGAATTACAGGCCTGCACCCCATGCCTTTAACTTTTTAAGACCTGTTTGGTTTTTTGTTTGTTTGTTTGTTTGTTTTGTTGTTTTTTGGTTTTTCTTGAGACAGGGTTTCTCTATGTAGCCCTGGCTGTCCTGGAACTCACTCTGTAGACCAGGCTGGTCTCGAACTCAGAAATCCGCCTGCCTCTGCCTCCCAAGTGCTGGGATTACAGGCGTGCGCCACCACCGCCTAGCTCAAGACCTGTTTTTTTAAATGGTTATTTGCTGGGGACATCCACGCATGTAGAAGTCAGAGGATAATTACGAACTAATTGTCTGCAACACTTGACACACGTTGGTGCAAATTCATCATCTTAGGGGATGGCAGTCCATAGAGGCTGGTCCCAGAGATCAGGCGGGGAACAGCCAGCACAGCTCTGGGCCTTCAGGACCCTGTGGTGTAGGCTCGAGGCCCAGGTTAAAGCCTGGCTCTGGAGAGAGAGGTGTTGCCCTTAGAGGACAGGGCACTGCTGTGCGTGACAGAGACTGAGGAACTGGAGCGCGCAGCGGCCTGCATCCCTGGGAAGGTGGGTCCCCCAGAGCCTGGCTGCCCTGGGCAGGCATCTCTCTGCCTGGGACCCTCCCATTTGTCTACATTTAACTGGGCCTCATCCCTGCCAGAGGCCTGGCTGAGGGCTCATCTGGGTGAACCTCTTGTGGTCCAGAGCTGACTGCTACCACCTCCTTGCTTATGGACTGGCCCAGCCCCCTCCACCAACACACTTACTCTGTGACCCCAGGTCCTTTGCTCATGCTGTTTCCTGTGTCTCTCTGTCAGTTCCTCAGATGGGAGCTATCTTCTACCATGTGCCCGTCCAGTCGCTCAGCCCTGCTGCTGCAGCTTGCTCTGTGAGCTGTGAGCTGGCTTCCCCTGCTGGGTGCTGGGTGCTCCTCTGCTTCCTGCCTGGTCTCCTAAAGCGTCAAAGAGGTGCTGAAGGGTGCGGAGGAGGCCCTGGGCATGCACATCTCCCTTCATGAGAGCGTTGGACAGTTTTCCAGAGCCCCGGGGCCCTTCCACTCTGCCTTTTATTTTAGCACGGTTGTGTATGTCCATGGTTTGGGGGGGGGGGGCTCCTGCACTGTGGTGCTCTTGTGGAGGAAGTTTGTGGAGTCAGTTCTCTCTTCCTTTCCATGGGTTCTAGGAATTGGCGGCAAGTTAGGTGGCGGGTGGCCCCAACTCCTGAGAAAGCCCGTGCTGGCCTGGCTCTGAGCGAGGCTGTGGGAGCCTCTGTAGGCGCTGTCTTTCTGGGCATGCTGCTGGTGGGCTCCCTGCTGAGGCCTGAGCTCGGCCTCCATGCTAGCCTTTACTCTGGGTGCCGTCCCGCTCCAGGGTAGCCTGTGAGGGAAAGCTAGAGATAGCTCTGGGTGGGGTTGTGTCCCGCTGGGTCTCGGCTCTGGCTGGGGCTGACCTGAGCTACAACTGCTGGGTCACCTGCACGCAGACTATAGGGGACCCACTGCTCGCATTCCCACAAGTG
This sequence comes from Apodemus agrarius, assembly GCA_964023405.1. Taxonomy (NCBI): domain Eukaryota; kingdom Metazoa; phylum Chordata; class Mammalia; order Rodentia; family Muridae; genus Apodemus; species Apodemus agrarius. The sequence goes on along the minus strand of OZ030023.1, from coordinate 62,637,034 downwards.
TGAGAGGGGAGTTGGTGAGAAGGCCCGGCCATTGCAGACCCCAGCATCCAGCCTTAGCCATGCTATGGCAGAAGCCAACTATTCTGATATGTAAGGTAATTTTTAAAAATAATTTAGGCTAGCTGGTCAGTGGTGGTACATGCCTTTAATCGCAACACTTGGGAGGCAGAGACGGGCAGATCTCTGAGTTTAAGGCCAGCCTGGTCTATAGTATTAGTTTCACTATGGCCAGGGCTACACAGAGCGCTATCTTGAAAAGCCAAAGCCAAAGCCAAAACCAAAACCAAAAACCAAAACAAAAAAACAAATAATAATTGAAGTGCCAGACAGCTTTGTGAGTAAGACCGGGGTGTGATCCCTGGCTCCCCCTCTGAGCCACACACACACACACAGACACACACACATCACCTCTCATGTAGACAGCTAGGATCTATGGGTCCCCTGCCGGACTGGGTTTGTATCTCATTTTTCTGTTTGCTAATTTTGATGCCGCTTCTATTTTCTGTGGCATTGCGTACACTCGCCCTGCACTGCAGCTGGTCACTTACACCTAGTTCCACACTCCATACCTTTGAAAGGAGAGCTTCTCTGCTAGCAGTCACTTCGATGCCAGCCCACCGCAGCCCCTGAGACACCTCCTTGCTCCAAGGATTTGAGTGGACAGTTTTCATCCTTGGCCTAACGCGCCATGTGCTCCTGGTCTCTGGCGTGTGACACTCAGCGGCCTGCTTTCTAGGTCTGCCCGCGTGGTGCGTCAGAGCCTCACCCCTTTTCTGGGCTGACCAGTGTTCGCAGTCCACTCCTGCTCACACACTGCTGGTGGGGCTCGGCTTTCCCTTGCCCCAGTTGCCAAGCCGCCATGAACGTGTTTCGGTGTCTTCTCTGTGTCCTTGAGAGTGGAATGCTGGCCATTTTATATTTTATTTGTTGAAGTTCTGAGCAAGTTGGCGTCATTTTAAATAGAACAGGAACCTACCGGGGCTGCACAAAAGACAAGGGAAAGGAGAGCTCGGACATTTGAGCTGTGTCACACGGTGGTGATGGAGTGTCACCACAGCAGGGGCAGGGTCGGAAGGTCTGCCAGGTGGGCCTAGAATAAGGCTGTGTGGACAGCTGGGTGTCAGGACAGGACCGCACAGGCCGGACCAAAGACTGCCGTTGTCTTGGGAGCCCCGGGAGAGCTCGGGGCCGTGGGAGGCCTGGGGTGCTGGGCACCTCCTCTTGTCCCTGGCCTGGCCCGTGTGGCGTGAGTGGCCTGCTCTGCCCAGTGTGAGGCCCGTGTGGCGTGAACGGCTTGCTCTGCCCAGTGTGAGGCCGCTCCTGGCATCCTCCATGCTGAGCACCTCGGGGATGCCGGCCAGGGTGTAACCTGGAACACAAAAGGGTCACGGAAGTCTGAGTGGGAGGTTCCCATGGGGTCGCAGCCCCGTCCCTAACCCTGAGTTTTTACATAACCGCTGAGCACTCCTGAAATTGGGAGCATTCTAGCTATTTCGGGCCATGGTAATGAGGCCATCTCCACTTTGTTTTATCTCCCTGTGGATCCATTGCCCCTCAGGGAGGCCGTGAGGAGTACCAGGCCAGATTCAGCCATGACCTAAGTGAGGGAACCACTGTCCAAAGAAGTCTTTTGTATTGCCAGGGTGGGGGATGTCACCACTTTTTCCACCTGCACCTAGATGCCCTTACCTGAGCACCTCTCAGCCTGAGCCTGGAGCGGGGCATGGTGGTGGATAGCGTTCATCCTCGCCTTTGGAGGCAGATGCAGGTGGATCGCTGAGTTTGGAGCCAGCTTGAGCAGTCTGACGTCATCCGGCTTCAGGGCTCCACCCCAACAGGGCATCATGTTACTCTTCCCAGGCAGGATTTAAAGTTTAACTGCTGCAGAGTCTGGCCCTCCGAGGTACATGGGCTCACATACATGCACACACACGCACGCATGCACGCACATACATGCACATGGTTTTATTTGTTGTTTTTGTTTTTGTTTTTTTTTGTTTTTTTGAGACAGGGTTTCTCTGTGTAGTCCTGGCTGACCTGGAACTCACTCTGTAGACCAGGCTGGCCTCGAACTCAGAAATTCACTTGCCTCTGCCTCCTGAGTGCTTGGATTCAAGGTGTGTGCCACCACTACCCACCATGCATGCACATGTAATACACACCCATACACATATGTTTATACTCACAAATGCAAACACATTCCCACACATCCAGATGTGTACATGCACACTTGCATGCATTCAAAGAGTCACATTTCACACACATTCTCTGTCCCCCACCCCCACCCCCAGTGTGCTAGAGCCCAGCCGTGCAGCCTTTGGGCTCCTGAGACAAAACCTGGGGACTAAGACCGACAGCCCTGTGATGTGCTCTGTCTCATGGGACAAGTCTGTCCACAGGTCGGCTACTTTGCTTGCTCCGGAGACCCAAGGGCACTTTCCTGCCCCAGCTGGCTGTCAGCCCCCGGCCAGCATTGCACTCTTCTCTGTTCGCACTGTGACCATAGCTTACCATCCTCTCCTCTGACACAGCCTGCTGTCCCCACCCCCACCCCCCCACATAGCCTGCTGTCCCCACTCTGACACAGCCTGCTGTCCCCATCTTGTCTCCCTTCAGAGCCCCTTACCTAACAATGTGTATCTGAAGAGCATCTGCCCCAGTAGTGTTCTGCTTATGCAGGTGAGGGTGCCAAGGTTTTGGGTTGGTTTTTGGTTGATTTCTTGGACAGGGTTTCAGTGTGCAGCCCAGGCTGGCCTGGCACTCACAGAGATCCCCTGCCTGGGCCTCTGAGTGCTAGGATAAAAGGTATGCACCACCACACCTGAATGTGTCCACAGTTTTAACTCTTATTTTATTTTGAGGGGTTTTCCCCTCCTTTTATTTGATTGTTTTGGAGACAGTCTCATGTAGCCTATGCTGGCCTAACTCCTGAGACTCCTCTCTCCGTGTATCTGGGATGACAGATGTGCCACCGCCAGCTTTGACTATGATTTCTAGAACACAGCGACCCACACACTCCTGCTAAGGCCAGGGCTATAGCCTTGGCTATAGCCCTGGCCTCCTGTAGTCAGAGGGAATGTGTCTTTCCTCACACCACTGCCTGCACACACACCTCTAGCCCATTCCAATCACACACACACACACACACACACACAGAGAGAGAGAGAGAGAGAGAGAGAGAGAGAGAGCATGCGAGCGAGCTCTGGGTGCCAGAACTCTGCGGCACAGCCTGAGTCCTGTAGGCAGTTCCATGCCTTGGCTGGAACTCTGGAAGGAGAGAAAGGAGTTTCCTGCTGGGTGGCCATTTGGGGACTGGAAGCTCACAGTGTGTGTCACGGATTGTCAGGTCCAGAGCAAGAGGACAGGATGGCCATGTGGTAGTTCCTCCCATCCCAGCACTCAGGAGGCCGCAGGGCACCAGGTCAGAGCCAAGCAAGATGGCGCGCGTGATCCCAGCAGTGGGAGGCGGGCAGTGGCTCTGTGGAAGGTTCTGGACCGCACACTTCTTCCAGGCCAGTGAGAGACCTGTCTAGGGGGAGGGAGCTGGCAAGATGGCTCAGCCAGTGAAGGCTCCTGCCACCAAGCCTGCTACCCTGAGCTCTGTCCCCAGGACCACAGGTGGAAGGAGGGAGCCAACCCTCTGTGCTCTCCTCTGAGCTCCCTCGTCCCAGTAAACAAGCAAACGAATGTAAACACAACAGACAGAGACCCGGGCGCCGACGCAGGAGGATGAGTGGCCCTGTGGCTCTTGCGGGCACACGCTCTCTCACAGCTAACTTGGCGGACAGTGCTGGAGATGCAGCACAGGCCAGCCCACCCACGCCCAGCCAGCCGAGTCCACACAAAGCTTGTTCAGGTTGGCAGCAGCTCTGCTCTGGGTCCGCTCTGCAGTGGGTTCTAGAGTTGGAGCCATCAGGGAGGACTAGGAGGGCCGTTGGGGAGGCCCAGCTCTGAGGACTAGGAGGGCCGTTGGGGAGGCCCAGCTCTGAGGACTAGGAGGGCCGTCGGGGAGGCCCAGCTCTGAGGACTTGGCCATGATTTTTCCTGGACTCAAACAAGTGTGTTGTCCCTCCTCAGCAGATGGCCGGCTGCCTCTTTCTGCTCAGTCTGGCCATGGCTGGGCCCGCCTATGTCCTAGCAACCTCCACAGAGACCTTCTAGAAAACTCCGCATCTTCAGAGAGGCTACCCAGCTTCCTCTCAACCCCACTGCCCATATCCGCCTGTGTTCCATGCTGTTACCTCAAAAGGAAAAACACGCACGCACGCACGCACGCACGCACGGGAGGGGCTAAGTGTGGTGACACATGCCTGTCATCCTAGCACTAAAGCATGCAGAAGTTCACGGTCATCCACAGCACACAGCCAGTCTGTGGCCAGAGAGCCTCAGTTCCTTAGGGTCCAGCCTATGGCAGCTCCCTGAGTCCAGGGCCCTCCAGGCCCTCACCGTCCTGTACTGTCATGGTCTAGGTCTAGCACACCCTCCTGGCCCCTCCATGCTGCCTACGCGTGGGAGCTAGCCTGCCCAGGCCCTGGCCCACCCCTCACCCCGCACCTTGGCTCTGCCCCGCCCTTGCTCGTCAGTGCCCAACCCGCTCCTTGCAGGAGGTCTTAGGTCCCTTCTCTCCCGGGGGTCCCTCGGCTTGTTTCCCGCGACTGTCTGCCTCCCGCTACCCTCTGGGCCTTTGCTGAGCCCACATCACAACGGGCCGAGGTCACGGGCGCATGGGTTTGGCGTGCAGCACAGGGCTCCATTTGCTGTCTGCCCTTGCTCGTGGCTTCGGCCATCTTGTCATCCCCTGGCTTCCGGCCACGTCCCTCTCCTTACATCCAGGCCTAGGTGTCAGACTTTTAGCTGACTGCAGAGCCCCCAGTTTTTCACGCGGCCACCTGTGGAGGTTTGGGTGGGCGTGAGTTCTTGGTAGGGTACAGTTTCGTCTAGTGTGGGTCCCAGTCCCCAAGCCTGTTCACCTTCGGTTACATGACTAGAAACCCTGTGTGCTCACCTGCCCCACAGCCTCCTGCTGCCTCCCATGGTGGGCAGGGGCGTGGCTCAAGCACAGAGCATCCCACACTTGCCAGCCTGGCATGTCCCAGCCCAGTCAGGAGCGGGCAGCAGCTGGTCAGGCCCTCACCTAGCACAGAAGAGCCCGGGCTGAGGGGCCTGCAGAGCATACCGTGCTGCGTGCCCCCCCCCCAAGACCTGGCGTTTCTGGGCTCTGCCTGGTCTGCAGGCTGTGGGCGCTGCCTCCCTGAGGACGTGACAGGTGTGGTACCCTAGGCTTTCCTTGTTTGCATTGTCTTTACATACAGGGTCTCGTGTAACCAGGCTGACCTCAAACGGTCTATGAAACTAGAATGACATAAATCCCTGATCCATCCGTCTCATCTCCTGACATACAGGCTTGTGCCACCACAGCTGCTGTCTGCGGTGCTGGGACAGAACCTGGGGCTTTGTGTGTGCCTGACAAGCACCCTACCGACTGAGCTGCAAGCACTCCACCTACTGTGCGTGCTTGACAAGCACCCTATCGACTGAGCTGCAAGCACTCCACCTACTGTGTGTGCTTGACAAGCACCCTACCGACTGAGCTGCAAGCACTCCACCTACTGTGCGTGCTTGACAAGCACCCTACCGACTGAGCTGCAAGCACTCCACCTACTGTGTGTGCTTGACAAGCACCCTATCGACTGAGCTGCAAGCACTCCACCTACTGTGCGTGCTTGACAAGTACCCTACCGACTGAGCTGCAAGCACTCCACCTACTGTGCGTGCTTGACAAGCACCCTACCGACTGAGCTGCAAGCACTCCACCTACTGTGCGTGCTTGACAAGTACCCTACCGACTGAGCTGCAAGCACTCCACCTACTGTGCGTGCTTGACAAGTACCCTATCAACTGAGCTGCAAGCACTCCACCTACTGTGCTACATCTCCAGTCTCCAGCACAACTAGGTTTTTTGTTTGGTTTGGTTTGATTTTTGTTTTTCCAGACAGGGTTTCTCTGTGTAGCCCTAGCTATCCTGGAACTCTGGAACTCTCTCTGTAGACCAGGCTGGCTTCAAACTCACAGAAAGTTGCTTGCCTCTACCTCCAGATCTGTGCCCCAATGCCTGGCCCCAGTACAACTGTTAGTCTTCATAGAGCGTAATGACAAGACACCTCCCATTGACGCATGGGACAAGCTGGCTTGTAACAGAGGCTCCTTCCTGACCTGTGGCCCCTTGGTGCCTCAGTTTCCCTACTGGAAACTGAGGACTCAGAAATGTCTCTTCCCTTTGTGAGACCCCACTCAGGCATTGGTACTTGGCCAATGGGAAGGGCTGGGGTACCCTATGGAGGAAGGAGGGCCCCACAAAAACAGATGTTCTGCACAGACCCCAAGGGGCCCGTCACAGCTCGGGGCCCCAGTGCCTGTGTCCACCCTCCACCACCGTCTGGAGGAACAGCCGGCGCCGCCCGCCACAGACCCGCTCATTCCCGGGTCTGGAAATTTGGCACCGGCTGCAGAGCCTGATTAAAGGCATTCCGAGGCCCCCTGCGTGTGCACTCAGTCTGTGTTTACAGTGGGCTGAGAGGCGGGGGAGGCTGGAGGCCCACGGGGGGGGGGCGGGGGGTGCTCGGTGACTCAGCCTGGAATCTGCACGTCTGTGTCCTCCTACATTCATTCTGTCAACCTGGCCATTGTTCCCTCCGCGGGGCAGAGTGCCCTCAGTGTGCCCAGTCATCCTGGTGCCCCAGCGGGACCCTAACACCATCACAGCAGAGGAGAGACATGAGCCCACAAGAGCCCGGCACGCTGGCTCACTATTCCCTGCGCTCAGGGGCAGAACTCTGAGTTCAGAGCCAGCCTGATCTACATACTGAGTTCCAGGATAGCCAGAGCTACATAGTAAGACCCTATCTCAAAAATAAAATAAATTTTTAATTAAAAAAAAAACAAACAAACAGAAAACAAATGTGAGAGTTGGAACCTTTGGCTCTTCCAGAATCAAAAGTATGAGGGTCAGCTGCGTGGTGCGTGCCCGCCACCCCGGCCCCGAGGAGTGCCCACTGTCACCCCGGCCCCGAGGAGTGCCCGCTGCTCTGCAGAGACCCAGGCTGGGTGCCCAGCACGTCCTCAGGGGCTCGGGACCCAGCACCTGGCCCCGTGTGCTCCTGCAAACAGGTGCCCTCGCACACTATCATGACAATTTAAATAAAATCACAAAAATAAAAGTTGAGCTTGGTGGTTGGTGCACACTTGTAGCCCCAGTGTGCAGATGCCGCGGCAGGAGGATTGCTTGGAGTGTGCGATCTGTCAGGGCAGAGCACTTGTCTAGTGTGCTTCCAGTCTCAGGCTTCCCCCAGCACTGCGAAAACAAAGACCCAAAAAGGAACAAGTGTTGGGGAGGAGGTGGGCTGGAAGCTCCGAGCTTGTGGGAGTTTGACACATGCAGCTGCCAGGGGAGACGCCACAGCCAGGGAGCCCAGAACTGCCAGGCAGCCCCACAGCTCCCTCGCCGGCGGGTGCTGTCTACGTCCCACTCCTCCAGGTGTACGCTAGGATTTGCAGGCAGGGGCCCCGGTGCACACTCGCATACTGAGGTTCACAGATTATTCCCAGCCTCCGAAAGGTGGAAAACATGCCTAGTGTCAATCATCTGAGGAATAAATAAACAGGAACGTGTGTGCCCGTCCTGGGGCATGCAGTGGGCCAGATGGACCCCAGACAGACAGGACGTGACAGAAGCCAGACGTGAAAGGCCACATCTTGCATAGCTGTGAGGCTGAGAAATGTCCAGAACAGCTAGAGAACTGGGAAGCAGAGTTGGGACTGCCAGGACGAGGAGGGACTGGCCTCAGCGCAGGGAGACCATCCCAGAGTCCCTCGCACACGGTCCCCAGTTGCACCAGGCTGCCTCTGTCAACCCCTCGTCACTGCCACACTCAGGCCCCTGGTGCTCTAGGCCACTGGACTGTGCTCAGGTCGGGTCTCTCAAGGGCGTGTGAGACAAACACCTCCTTGCTCTTTGACTCTAGGAGACTTTCCTTTAGACCCTCAAGGAGCAGAGAAGGAGATTGTGGGTGGCTGGGGTGAGCACGTGTGAGCCTGGGTGCTGGTCCCCAAGCCCTGCTGAGCACGCTAGGGTCCTGTCTTCAGTCCCCAGTGGCTTGTATGGGTCCTGACTCCCACCCACGGCAGGGAGGGGGACAGTCTGGAGACCAGGTATTCCAAAGTCTCGGAATAGGGAAACAAACCATCTCAGCGCCTGACAGGACGCATGGAGAAACTTGGGGGAGTGGGTTGGATGAGAGGTTACGCCTCTTGTCCCCATCTTCCTGTCACCCAGAGCCCTCCCATCCCTGGCTGGAGAACGTAGCAAGCCAGTCCTGTTGCTGGTCCTGTTCCACCTGGGTCGGCGTGAGCAGCCATGCCTGTGTGGGGCCGTAACCGTGCGACAGCCTGGCTCTGTGGAATCTGAGGGCTTAGCTGTAGGGAGCAGATGGTGCCTCGCAGGGAGAGCTTGGGGACGTGGGTGGTGATGGGGCAGCATGGGCAGGGGAGGCAGTCAAGGCGTTGCAATAGGGGAGGAGTCCCAGTCCCTATCTGGGCGTGGCTTCCGTGCTGGCTCAGGTCCGCGCCCTTGCACACCCCAGGTCCTTTGTCCTCGCCAGCTCCTCCGACTTCCCCTCAGGTTGCTGCCTGCTGGGGTGCCTTCAGAACCCGGAGAGGTTGCTCTCCCTCTGAGAACACTGGGTAGGGGGCCCTTTTCCAGGGTCCCCTGTCCTTGGCCTGCGTCAGTGCTCAGAGGTTGCAGGGCCCAAGGGTGGGAACCCCGGGACTGTGTGCTGTCAGCCTCCCCTGGGGTGCATGCTGCCTTAGCACTGGGAAGGCCAGGGTTAGTCTTTGAGCCTCTTTGCCCATTTCAGCCATTAGCAGAAGCTGTGTCCCCAGCTGAGGCCCGAGAACTGCTCTTCCGGGTAGGGCTACAAGCACTGTCCAGCTGCTGGCTTGCATATCCAAGCCCCACTTCTCTTCCAGGCTCTCTTCCTGGCAGGAGACAGCCCTCAGTCAAGGAGGTGCAGATGGTAAACTGAGGAAGGGAGAGAGGATTCCATGGAGTTGTAGGTGGCTTGCTGCTCCAGGTTATCTGATCCAAGGGCTGTGAGGCTGTGAGAGCAGAGGGCCAGGCCAGGGGTGGGGGGAGCTGAGGCGTGCAGGGAATATGCCTCCCCTCCTCCGCCTCCCCGCCATAGCCTCTGCACAGGACAGAGCCCAGTGTCCACTGCTCTGTTCCCTGTAATCTCTTTACAAGGCCAGCCTGTTGCCATGGCGACTACAGGCAGTCCAGGCCTGCCCAAGGCCACTCCATCTGAACACTGAGGCTAGGAGGAGGTAGTGGGTGTGGGGGTTGCTCAGGCCTCCCAGGGAAACTGGGCGTGCCAGGTCCCATCCCCAGGAGTGGGTGTGTGGCTCCATAAAAGGCCAGAGGTGGCTTTTTTAGGATGCTCTGGCCAGCCCACCCCAAGGAGACTAGACAGAGGGATGCCTCCGGTGAGCTGCCGTCCTGGGGAGGTGCTCCATCTGCAGTGGGAGGGCTGGGCACCTGGGCCCCAGTCGGCAGAGCCACCCACCATGCTTCGCTACCTCCTAGCTAGGCAGCCATGTCTCTGTCCCAGGCGGGACCTGTCCATCAGGGGAGTAGATGGTGTGTCCCAGCAATGCGTCTTCAAGCTTCAGCGGCAGGGGCTGTGACCTCGTGCAGAACTACAGTCCTTAATTCAGGGGCAGGAGAGATGGTGCAGGACTTATGAGTTGTAAGCACTGTTCTTTGAGAGATCCTGGCTTCCTTCAGGCTCCCGGTGGTCCAGTGCCCCCTTCTGGTATCTCTAGACATACGCACATGCCTGCACACAGACACCCACCCATGTAATTAAAAATAAAATAAAATACATGTTTTGGGTTTTTTTTTTAAGATTATTTATTTATTTATTATATGTAAGCGTACTGTAGCTGTCTTCAGACACACCAGAAGAGGGAGTCAGATCTCATTATGGATGGTTGTGGGCCACTGTGTAGTTGCTGGGATTTGAACTCAGGATCTTCAGAAGAGCAGTCAGTGCTCTTAGCCACTGAGCCATCTCTCTGGCCCTTTTGTTTTGTTTTGAGACATGGTTCCTCTGTGTATCTCCTGGCTTTCCTGGAACTCTGTAGACCAGGCTGGCCTCTGTCTCATAGATCCACCTGCTTCTGCCTCTTAAGTGCTGGTATTGCACTACACTTTGATGAAATATATATTTTATAATATAGTACACTACAGTCTCAAGGTGAATTCTGGGTTAAGGTGAGCGTCAAATCCCAGGGCTGGTTCAGCGCCCCATGGTGTCTGTGTCGGTTGGGTGTCAGGAACTCTGTAGACACAAAACTCCAATACTTAGGTCACTCTCTGCTTGGGGGTGCTATTGTAGCCTCTGCTAATTCTTCTGGAAACTTCTCCACAGAACTTGGAACACCTGTGTAGATTTTTCAAACCCTGCTTTTAATGATGGTTCTGAAACGCTTTACCCTCCCTTCTAGTCCTCCCCTCCAGAGGCAGTGGGAAAGAAAGGTTCTTAGGATATGGGGAGGTGGGCCTGTTTCAAAATAGTTCTTTGGGGCGATTTCAGTCTCTAGGTGTCAGAATATCAGGTGTCTAGTTCAGTTGTGTCAGGATAGCAAACATGAACCAACAGTGGTGGCCTGACCAGCAGAAACAGCCAGGCCTCAGCTGAATCAGCACAAGTCAGCAGGAGACACCAGGGCCAGCAGGGACACCAGGAGGAGTTCTCTGCTGTGCCTCTCTCAGCAAAGTGAAGATCAGCGAAGACCAAGACTTGAGACCAGCGAAGTGTTGACAAGCCAGCGGTGCAAGCCCTTCCCCCATCACTGTCCGTTGGGTCCTAGTTACACTCCCTCAAACACCCGTGTCCTCCAGCGGTGCGAGCCCCTCCCCATCACTGTCCGTCGGGTCCTAGTTACACTCCCTCCAACACCCGTGTCCTCCAGCGGTGCGAGCCCCTCCCCATCACTGTCCGTCGGGTCCTAGTTACACTCCCTCCAACACCCGTGTCCTCCAGCGGTGCGAGCCCCTCCCCATCACTGTCCGTCGGGTCCTAGTTACACTCCCTCCAACACCCGTGTCCTCCAGCGGTGCGAGCCCCTCCCCATCACTGTCCGTCGGGTCCTAGTTACACTCCCTCCAACACCTGTGTCCTCCAGCGGTGTCTCACCACATGCGTCTGTCTTAGCACAACTCTGGTGGGAGTCAGTATCGCCGGTATCACTCTGCCAGTGGTCCCTCCAAGGAGGCAGCGAGAAGCCACCAGCACACCCCCAGACGCTTCTTGGTGAGCGGGGACAGACAGCAGCAGTTAAGAAACAGCAAGCGCACCACACCACCCATGTCATCGCATCTGTGGGGGCCTTCTTGGCGTCACGGGCCTTTTTTACATGTCGGCTTTAGCAAAACATCCTCTCACCTGTGTCTGCTTCAGGAAAACATGTCTGCCCCAGCAAAACACCATCCAACAAAACCGACTTTCCAAAGAAATCATAAGTTTCCACTTCACACCTGACTCCACCAAGCTGTGGGAATCATCCCAGTGACATTTAGGGAATCAGGGGATTCTGTGGGTTCTTGTAAAGATGCGGTGATCTTTCCGTCTGGGTGCTGCTGGATGTGGGACGCACAGATCCTGAGGTCTGTGCCATGTGAACAGACATGCACGTGGGCTGAGCCCAGGACACAGGGTCCCAGTGTGGACGACAGCTGCTGGCGCCACGCTCCCGAGTTCCAGCCTGCCTAGGATTTGGGAATCGACAAGCCAGGGAGGAGGCCCAAGGGGAGTGGCCGGGGAGTGGCCGCAGCCCTCCGCCATCCTGCTTGGGCCATTGCGCAGCTCTAGGATCGTAACTCAGGCTTACCATGTTCAGTTGGGATTTGCTGTAACTTTCATTTTTTATTCTTTTTTTTTTTTTTTTTTTTTTTTTTTTTTTGGTTTTTCGAGACAGGGTTTCTCTGTATAGTTCTGGCTGTCCTGGAACTCACTCTGTAGACCAGGCTGGCCTCGAACTCAGAAATCCTCCTGCCTCTGCCTCCCAAGTGCTGGGATTAAAGGCGTGCGCCACCACGCCCGGCTCATTTTTTATTCTTATTTTTAATGGAAGTTGTTAAATGTCTTCTTAGCCCATTACCCACGAGAGGTAGCCAGAAGAAAGGACACAGGGAAGGGACTGTTTAGAAAGGACACAGGGAAGGGACCTGTTTAGAAAGGACACAGGGAAGGGACCTGTTTAGAAAGGACACAGGGAAGGGACCTGTTTAGAAAGGACACAGGGAAGGGACCTGTTTAGAAAGGACACAGGGAAGGGACCTGTTTAGAAAGGACACAGGGAAGGGACCTGTTTAGAAAGGACACAGGGAAGGGACTGTTTAGAAAGGAGCAACTCTGTCCGTGTTGTCTGGAAAGTGGCAGTCTAGTTCACAGGTGAGCTGCGGCAGCTCAGTCCGCATGTGGACGTCTCATGGGAATACTGGGTCAACAGCAGCAGGGCCCGACCTAACAGGAACAGTCAGGCCACAGCCTCAGCCTGAGCCAGCAGGAGGGACCTGGAGGACTGTCAGGAGACCTTTTACACCCTCTCCTCCAAGGGTCTCCTCGGGGCATGTATCTGTCTCAGCTGGCATCACTCTGCCAATCAGAGTCCGCTACCAGACTGACTTTCCAGAGAACCCTTAAGTTTTGACTTTGATTTGCCTTAGGGCGAAGGGGCTCAGGGAACAGCCAGAGGTGCCCATCCGGCTGCAGCCCCTCCAGGTGCCTTGTCTGTGGGACACGCCCAGCATGGCCCCAGTGTGAGGGGCCTCCAGCCATCAGCTTTCTGAGGCTAGCCTGTTGTTTACCACAAAGCAGCAGTGGAAGGACACCTCCCTCCCTGGCCCCAGTGGTCAGGCACTGCTGGAAGGCCAGCGGGGACAGAGGCTGTGAGGCCAGCGAGGACAGAGGCTGGAAGGCCAGCGGGGACAGAGGCTGTGAGGCCAGCGGGGACAGAGGCTGGAAGGCCAGCGGGGACAGAGGCTGGGAGGCCAGCGGGGACAGAGGCTGGGAGGCCAGCAGGGACAGAGGCTGGGCTTCTGCAAGGATCCGAGGCTGCAGCCAGCAGACCGGAAATGAGGTGAGGTTCGCAGGTTCTGTTCACCTGCCCTTGTTCTGAATACAGGTGGACACAGTCTCAGGGACTCCATGCTACAGACTCACGATCCAAGAGTGCAGACCAGCTCGTGGCCAAGGGTTGCTGAGGGCCATGGGGTGGAAGCAGACCTTGCGGCCAGGCTCCTGATGAGGTCCTTTCTGCAGTGCCAGTGGCACCCAGTGGTGCAGAAGAGTGGCACTTGGAGCCCTCCAGCTGTGTCTTCTGTTTTCTGACAGTACCCACCTATACTCTCAGCACTCAGACTGAGGCAGGAGGATTGCCAGCAGTAGGGAAGGGAGAAGGAAGCAGGCTGAAGTGAGCATGAGTGCTTGCCTCCCCTCCGTTTAGGTGAGCTCTCAGAGTCGTGGAGAAGGCTGTGGGGTAACCGCCTGTTAGCAGCTGTAAGGGAGGAGGAGGAGGCGCGTGGCAGGCGTGGGCCCAGCCCACACGCACCCACTCATGTCAAGGCGGCCGGCGTGGCCCAAGGATCAGAGACAAGCGGTCTCACTTTAGCTCAGTGGGCCTCACTCTTCCGAATGCTGCAGCCCGTCAATTGAGCGCGCTCCCAACCATAGAAATATCTTGTTGGTGCTTCATAACTGTATTTTTGCTACTGTTATGAATTATAGCGAAAATATCTGATACGCAGGAGATCTGATATGCGATCCCTGTGCAAGGGTCGTCGGACCCCAAGGGGTCGTGGCCCACAGGTTAAGGACCACTGTGTTAGGTGCACTGCAGCTTCAGCTGTCCTAGGTGGGTGGCTCCAGGTGAGCACGGAATTCACTCATGGTCACTCATTCATTCATGAACTCATTCATTCATTCACACGCGCCCTCCCTCTTGTGGTTGTGGCTCAGCAGCAGATGGTGGATCAGTATGCCTCTGTAGACAGGTCAGCCCTCTGTGTCCTGGGGAGCACAGCAGGGTGGGAGCAGGGCATGTGGTTTGGCAGCAGGGAGGGCTCTCATCACCCTAGATTCACTGTCTGCCATGACAGTGTCCTGGGAAGATTCAGAACTCTGGGAGCTTTTGACTCACAGTTACAGCTTATCCAGGGCAAGGACAGGCCTTACACCAGACAGGCGAGGGGCAGGTGGCCTGCGAGACATGGGGCAGACCTTTCAGTTGTCCCAAGCCCATGGCATGCAATGAGCACGGTCAGCCCGCCAGCACAGCCATCCTGCCAGGGCATCTGGTCCGTGTGGGCCTCAGTCTTCCCGACTGAGTAGCCACCGTCATGGCTGGCTTCAGTGTCCGTCGTCTAGATCTAGAAGCTCAGAGATCAGGCTGACATCAGGTTGCCTTGACACCCAAAGATGTGTATCCACCCACCCACCCACCGTGTGGAGAGCACGTGTGCACTCTGGGGGTTAGAGCCCGCCTGGTCGGCTGTGGACCCAGCAGCTTGCACAGCCCACCGTTCACCCCAATGCAGAGACCAAGTCTTGAGAACAAGCACTGGGTACTCCTGGACTTAGAGGAGCAGCTCTGGAAAGTCCCTCCTGATAGGGCGGGGCGCCACGCCTGCCAGATCTCATGCTAGGGTAGGGCGCCACCTGCCTGCCTCCTGCATCTGGCTTGTGAGTGTTTCCTGGCTGGCCCACCTGTGCTACTTCTCTGAGGCTCCTAACCTGCTGGTGCCTTGGGATGGGGCTGGTGAGCTCTTCCCTGGTGTCACTGCTGTTGCTCTAACGGGGAGCCGTGGTGCCTCCCACCACCGTGGAGAGAGCCCGGCCTGCTCCTCAGTCCACATTAGACTACCAGGTTACCCCGCGGAGGTTAACTAACAGAAACCTTCCACTCCTCTACTGAGCTGCCTTAAATTCCTTGCTTCATACAGCTGTTAGGGCCCCATGTAGCCAAGACTGGCTGTCCTGACTGGTTTTGTCGCCTTAACGCAAGCTGCAGGCATTAGAGAGGCGGATGCCTCAGTGGAGAAAAGCCCCATCAGACTGGGCTGGAGGCCCACCTATAGGACATGTCCTGAATTAGTGATCAGTGGGGAAGGCCCAGCCCATGGTGGCTGGGGCCAGCCTGGGGCTGCTGATCCTGGATTCTATAAGAAAGCAGGCTGAGCAAGCCATAGGGAGCAAGCCAGGAGGCAGCACCCACCCCTCCATGGCTTCTGCATCAGCTCCTGCCTCAGGTTCCTGCCCTGTGAGGTCCTGTCCTGACCTCCTTCAGTGATGAACTGCAATGTGGAAGTGTAAGCAGAATAAACCCTTTCCTCCCCAACCTGATTCTGGTCATAGTGTTTCCTCCCAGCAACAGAAACCCCTGAGACACTGGCCTTGACCCCCTGTCCTTCCCGCCTCGGCCTCGGCCCCGGCCTGACTACAATGACAGGTATGAATTGTGGCCTGCCACAGTTGTACACTGTCATGGTGGGCATGCTGAAGGCCTCTAGGTCACATGGGGACAAGGGGTCCAGACTGGACCTCTGTTTCCTGTGCAGCTCTGTGTGTCACCCAAGAGGAGCTTGGCCTCCCCAGGGGCAGTGCGGTCCCTCCACACCAGCTGCATGCAGAGCAGCTGCAGGCCCAGGGCACTGAGCAAGGCGGGTGGCTCGGGGCATTGCAGGACAGTGAGGTCTGTGCAGTCGGGCCTGGGAACCCTGAGTGTCTGCAGAAGAACCTGGGAACCCTGCCGGAGGCACCTCGTGGGCCTCATCCAAGAAGCACCCCTACTCTGGCTTCGTATATATCTTTAATTACCGCTACTTGTTGGGTGCCGAGGCCTGAGGACAGCCTCAGGAGTCCGTTCTCAGGCTCATCGTGGGCAGGCTCGTCATGGGCACCTTTCCCTGCTGGGCTGCTTTGCCATCCCCTTCTGGTATTTCACAGGTGCTGGGACAGACTCAGTGGGGACCGTGTGGGTGGGACCAGCTGGCATCCGCTGAGAACACAGGGACCCCCCCCCAGTCCAGACCCAGTCGAGGTCCCACCTCACCAGGCCCGTTCATCCTCCTCTGGCCTCACTGTAGCTCGCAGGAAACAGCTGTTTACCTGGGCGAGGTGCTCGGCCGGGCACGCAGCCAGTTGGAGCCCTGCTTCCCCTTCCATGTCCAAGGCCTCCCCAGGAAGCAGGGCTGGCGTGGAAGAGAGGTGGGAAGGAGTGCTGGGCTGCCAGGAGTCTGTGAGAACTGAGAACCAGCCCCTGTTGTGTACACAGTACCGGACCCTAGCAACCACCAGGCCCAGCCAGAGCAGACAGCACTTTTCTGTGTGACTGACCACACTGAGGTGGGCACGGAGGACCCTGTTGAATGAGGGAGATGGGCCATCCCCCCCCCCAAATTAAACATCTGCCATTGTCCCTACCACTCATGGGAGCTTGGGGGCGGGCTCAAGCTTAAGCAGGGTCTCCAAGTGCTTAGACTGAGGCTAGGGCATCAGGCAGCTGCCCAGGCCCTGTGGCCGCTGGGCCACATATTAAACCCGTAACCAGTTTCCCAACATTGAAAGATTTCCCACTGGCTAGCACACCCATGGTCCCTGCCAGGCCTCCCCAGGTCAGGAGAGCGGGCCAGCAGCCGGCTCTACAAGGTCACGGTGAGGAGCCCTTCTGCGTGCACGGCTCCTCAGGGAGTGCTGTCCCACTCAGGGAGGGCGGCAGGGCGCTGGGCTCTGCCTTTTGCAGACTCTCAGTCGAAGGGACATCATAGTCCCTGGACCCCACTAGTTGAGTCCTCTGGGCACTCCGTGGGGTGTCCTGAGAATGTGTTCCCGTCAGCACGGTGACAGCTGGTGGCTTTGCTTTTCCAGCTTCAACTGCAGAAGTCCCAGTACCTCCAGCTGGGCCCCAGCCGTGGCCAGTACTACGGCGGGTCCCTGCCCAATGTAAACCAGATTGGAAGTAGCAGCATGGACCTCTCCTTCCAGGTGAGCCCCCATTTTTCTGGCTCTGTGCCCCTCCCAGGTGATACTCCAGGGCTTCCTGTTTCAACTGGGGCCCACTCTGGGGCCCTACTCCAGCTACAGACTCCAGGGAGAGCTGGTTGGCCCACAGGAGATGGGCCATGCCCCCCAAATTAAACATCTGCCATTGTCCCCTCCAATTCACAGAGGCCAGCTTCCCACCCCTAAGCACTCCTCTAAGCCTCCTGGGGCCCAGCAGAGGGGAGCGTCCAGCCAGCTTCCCTGAGCGCCAGACTCCTAGTCAGCACACACACGCCCTCCCCAGCCACTCACAACACTCAGCAGCTGCTGCACCTGCCAGCAGGCTGGGAGGCCCTGAGAGGAGCTCGGGGCCTTGGGGGCTTGGCTCCAGCCGCCTCACTGATCTGCAAGCCCGGCAGTTCTCAGAAGGAAGCCCCTGCCGCCTGACCCCACTTGTCTGCAGACAGTTCTTGGCAGAGCCGCACACCCCGCACGGCTCCCTCAGGCCACAGGCTGCTGTCAGAGTAATAAGGGCTGGTGTCTTCAGGAGAAGCGGGAGGGGGGTGGACAAGGCCCTCGGCTGTCACATACGGTGCTACCAAGGGTCTGGGAACAACCCTTTCCCCAAGAGCCGTCCTCAGCTTTCCCTGACTCCATGACGGTGTGAGCTGCTGGGCTAGGGCCTGGCCTGGGTGTGCCACGGGCTGCTGGGTTGGTTCTGGGGCCTTCACCCTGTGGAATCCCAGGTCTCAGTGGTATACTGAAGTCTCTGACTCTGTGGCAGAGGATCTCCAGTTCCTCTTCCTTCTACCTGAGTGCCCCAGCACCTCCTCATTTAACCCTGTGTGGTATGCCAGTGAACCCGAGGCCCAAAGGACCCTACTGAGCCCGCTTGCCCGAGGGACGAGTGCCCACCTAATGGTTCAGGGTGGGGTTGCATCTGTAGTGCAGTGGGTTTTGGGGGCAGCTCCGGCTGCAGCTCAGTGTTTCTGGAAACTGAGTCCCAGGCTGAGGCTGTTCCCACTGGGTGGCCTACGGTTGTCCCTGTGGCTCTCTGGGACGTGCCTCTTCCATCTACCTACCTGAGGTGAGCCTGCCTCAATACCCCCTCTGAGGAAGTAGTATGGGTGCCACTCAAAGTCCCCAAGAACCCTTGGGGTCCTTCCTGGACAGATGGCATGTGCATATATCCTGGGGTGTGTTTCAGCAGAATCTAAACGTGCCCCAGACCCCCAAGCATGTACATCCCCAAGTGCTGGGTCCCAAATAGGGCTAGAGCAGGGAGGGGCCTGGAGAGGGGCTGAGGATTGGGAGGCTGGGGAGGGTTTAGAAGGCTCTGTGGTCTGTGTGCAGGATAGGTCTTGGTTGTTGATGGGGGCAGAGAGCTGGGAGAAGCCTGATGGCAGGGCAGCTGCCTCAGTTTCCCTTCTAGATGCTGGCTTCTACCCTCCATCGGCCCTGATGGTGAGGTCCGTGGCCATCTCTGGGGTTCATTGTCTTTCTATGGGTAACAATGCAGAAAAGTCTGAGTTCAAGGCCAGCCTGTTCCACAGAGCGAGTTCCAGGACAGCCAGACACCAACAAAGAAGCAGAAAAGCACAAAATCAGCCGGGACTTCGGGTCACAGAGAGATTTGCCACTCAGACAGCCTTGGAGACAAACAGAAAAAGAAGTGGCCGGGCCATTTCAGCCACCACTGGCTTTCCTTTCAGGAAGCCTTTTAAATATCAGAATGACTTTTGTTTTCTGTCTGGGGGACAGAGGGCCCAGGGCCTAGCTAGCCAGGCAGGCATAGGGACAAGTCATGTCCAGGGTTGGCACAGGGAACCGAGTTCATCCTAACATGGTGACAGACTCCTGGCAGCCTTTGGGACACAAAGGCTTGCCTGGAACCTTGTGCCAGCCCAGGTGCTGGTAAGAAGCCCCATCTAGCCACGCCACAGACCCGGAAGGCGCCTGTACTTGGCTCTCAGTGGTGCCTGGCCAAGATGCTGGGGGTGGGAGCAGGAGAGGGGGCAGGAGAGGGGAGCCACAGCTCGATCCAGAGCAGTTCTGGGCTCTGCCTCCATCCTCTTGGGAACAAGCACTGGGCCAGGTGGGCCCCACAGCAGATCTGAGCTTGAAGCCCTGGGGGCCTTTCTTGGCAGGCCCCTCCAGAGATGACGTAGGTGGGGACAGGAGGTCGGCCAGGCCTGGGGAGAGGGTGGAGGCCTGTCTGCACCTGGCCAACTGGGGAGAGCTGCTCAGTCATCTGTACCCCTAGCACCCAGGCAAAGTTTGTACCGCCCTGCCTGGCCCGAGCTTGCGGGCCGGACTGCACGTCTCCTGCCCTTCTGGGAAAGCACTGCTGGCCTTCACACCCCGGCCTCATGCCGGCGGGAGCTGGGGCTGCCAGCGATGCCTATGGAGTACCCCCGAGGTATCCCCAAGGGTAGAGCTAGGGGAACCTCAGGCTACAGCCTGTAACCTCTGAGTCTGCTGTCTCCTTTCTGAACCCCTGTCCCTGACCCATCCTCTTTCCCAGACCCCATTTCAGTCCTCAGGCCTGGACACGAGTCGGACCACACGACATCATGGGCTCGTGGACAGAGTGTACCGTGAGCGGGGCAGGCTTGGTTCCCCGCACCGCCGGCCCCTGTCAGTAGACAAGCATGGGCGGCAGATATCCTTTTTGCAGAGGATGGTGGGGGGACTGGGAGGGAACAGGGGGACAGGCACACTGCTGCCCGAAGACACCAGATCAGGGACACCTGGGGAAAGGCCTCCAACACAGGATGTTGGAGCCCAGCGTGGGGTAGAGAGAAGAGTTCAGGAGAGTGAGCCACAGAGGCCTGGGCCACAAGGAGCGATTCGGAATGCAGCTTTCAAGGGCTGCAAGAAGTGGGGCGTGGCTCCGTCGAGAACATGGACCTGACAGTGACTCCACACGTGAGATCAGCCTCCGCTGTTCGGAGGATGGACACCTGCCAGGGCTCCTTCTAACTTGGCTGCCCCGGCCAGACCCCATCACTAGAGTGGCCCCACCCTCAACCGGAGAGTGGAGCTGCCTGCTCCAGCCTCTTACTCCGGAGACTCGTGCTGGGAGCTCCTCAGCGGAAGAGGCCAGGTGAACCTGGCCTCCCTCAGGCATCTGGGACCCAGCAGAGGCCCAGGCCTCCTCTTGGGATGGTTTGGGAGGAGGTGCTGAGGTAGGTGAGTGGTCTGCCCTGGGGACCCTACCCGAGGTTGCACTTTTATTTTTATTTTAGCCAGGAAATGCCCCTTGCCCTCCTGGCCAGCTGTCTGGAGGCCCAGCCTCACCCTGGGAGCAGGGCCACTCCCGGCAGCTCCCAGCAGCCTGGCCCCACAGGCTGTGCGTCAGGCTTGCCTTAACTCCCTCACGCCGACAGCTGTCCCTACGGCACCGTGTACCTGTCGCCTCCTGCGGACACCAATTGGAGAAGGTCAGTGGATGGGCACCCGGCCTGTGGGAGGGAGCAGTGTAGACTCTCCTGTCGCTGCTGTGTGTGGTGATTGGTGCGCGGCATCGGCACTGGAAAGTGACCAAGGGAGCCAGATGCAGCCAGAAGATCCCAGAAGCGACTCAGTGTGGCGGGCGTGGTTCCAGAGCCGTCAGAGCCTTGTTTTTCCCTTCCCTCCTCCTCTCCCTCCTCCTCTCCCTCCTCCTCTCCCTCCTCCTCTCCCTCCTCCTCTCCTTCCTCCTCTCTCTCCTCTCCTCCTCCTTTCCTCCTCTCCTTCCTCCTCTCTCTCCTCCTCCTTTCCTCCTCTTTCTCCTCCTCTCCCTCCTCCTCTCCTTCTTCCTCTCCTCCTCCTCTCCCTCCTCTTCTCCCCTCCTCTCCCTCCTCCTCTCCTCCTCCTCCTCTCCCTCCTCCTCTCCTCTCCTCCTCTTTCTCCTCCTCTCTCCCCTCCTCTCCCTCCTCCTCCCCTTCTTTCTCTCCTCTTCCTCCTCTCCCCTCCTCTCCCTCCTCCTCTCCCTCCTCTCCCTCCTCTCCTCCTCTCCCTCTTCCTCTCTCCTCCTCTCTCTCCTCCTCTCCTCCTCCTCTCCCTCCTCTTTCTCCTTTTCCTTCTCCTCCTCCCCTTCCTCCTCCCGTCCTCCTCCTCTTGTCTTCCCCCTCTCTCTGTTTCCCATATTTCCTCTTTTCAGAATTGAATAGTCAGTGGTGTGTCTTTCCCGTTCCACTTTATCTTGCTCCCCTGATGAGACAAGCTCTCTCTCTCTCTCTCTCTCTCTCTCTCTCTCTCTCTCTCTCTCTCTCTCTCTCTCTCTCTCTCTCTCTAAGCCTACGCGGGCTGCATTTTCCCAGGCTCCGGTCCCCCTGCCTCAGCCTCCAGGGAGGCTAGGAACAAAGGTGTTCCCCACCAAGCCTGGCACTCGCCTCCATGGAAGCCACATTTCCGACACATTTGCAGATGGCCCTTGGCGGCTGAGCATGCACATGTGTGCCGAGCAGCCCCTGCCGTCGTGAGGGTGCCCCGCCCCGGTGCCCAGCAGCACGGGAGGGAACTGTAGGAAGCACTGCTTATCTGTATTTGCAAGATGGTGGGTCCCGCCTGCTGTCCCAGCATGTGGGAGGCAGAGGCAGGCAGATCTCTGAGTTCCAGGCCCGTCGGGGCTGCACATCGAGACCCTGCCTTAAGAACAAGGGGCCGCAGGTGCAGCTCAGCAGCTCAGCACACTGCCTGCTGGTCCAGAGCACCTGGGTTTCAGTGGCAGCACCGGCCGGTGACTCGTATGCACCTGTAACTCTAGATCCAGGGCTATGGCGCCCTCTGCCCGCTTCTGGCCTCCAAGGGAACTATGTGCACATTATGTACACACACACACACACACACACACACACACACAAATAAAATAAATCCTGAAAATGACAATGCGGCAGCCGCACAGTGTGGGAGTCCTATCCAGGACACCTCTGGGAGCCTGGAATGTGCTGCGCCAACACTGCTCTAGCGTGGGGTGTGTCAGGGGTTTGAGTGACATGGGCTCGCTGCCCCGCAGATCCCCAAGGTCTCGGTCCATGAATAACGATGAATAACATATTTTGCTACTACTCTTTCCTCTGGGCAGGTCTCATGTCCTTAGGCCAACCCGAGACTTGCTGTGTAGCTGGGAAGGACCTTTACCACCTACCCTCAGCCTCAGCCACTGCGAGGGCAGGCCTACATCACTATGTCTACTCTATGTGGTGCTAGGGATGGAACCCAGGGCCTCGTGGGTACAGAGGAGCACTCGGCCGCCTGGGTTACAATCCAGGGCCTGTTCGATTAGGTTTGCTTTGGTTTTGAGCCAGGTTTACTCTGTAGACTAGGCTGGTCTTGAGCTCACAGAAGTCTGCCTGCCTCCACTTCCCAAGTGCTAGAATTAAAGTTGTGATCTCCACCTCTGGCTTTTTGGGGAGTGGCGGTGGGGAGCACGTATGGTGCAGATGGAGGTCAGAGGTCAGTTTGTCAGTTCTCTCCTACCATGTGGGCCCCAGGGCTAACACTCCTTAGGTCATCAGGCTTGTCGAGGGCTCGCTCTCCTCCTGCACTCTCCTGCTGGCCTGCTTGTTTCAAACACGGTTTCTCCCTGGGTTCCAGGCAGGCCTCAGACGCTGGGCTCAAGCACTCCTGTCTTCACTGTCTTCCCAGGGTTGCTGGGACTACACATAGGGATTGTCCTCCCTACACATAGGGATTGTCCTCCCTACACATAGGGATTATCCTCCCTACACATAGGGATTGTCCTCCCTACACATAGGGATTGTCCTCCCTACACATAGGGATTGTCCTCCCTACACATAGGGATTGTCCTCCCTACACATAGGGATTGTCCTCCCTACACATAGGGATTGTCCTCCCTACACATAGGGATTGTCCTCCCTACACATAGGGATTGTCCTCCCTACACATAGGGATTATCCTCCCTACACATAGGGATTGTCCTCCCTACACATAGGGATTGTCCTCCTTACACATAGGGATTGTCCTCCCTACACATAGGGATTGTCCTCCCTACACATAGGGATTGTCCTCCCTACACATAGGGATTGTCCTCCCTAGCTCTCACTCTCATTTAAAACAGACCAAGCTGGGACAGGGCAGGAGGCAGGGTACTTGGAGCTCAGTAGGTAGGGTACTTGGAGCTCAGTAGGCAGTACTCAGCTGGCATTTACAAAGCATGGGTTCCATCCCAGGCCCGCATGAAGCATGCTGGGGAGAGCGTGCATGGTCGCTCCCCGCTGTCCGTGACTCCAGTTCCAGGATCGGACACCTTCTAGCCTCTGTGAGCGCCATGTGGCACACAGGCAGAATACCCATACATGTGAACTCAAACTAAATGTTCTAAAATACCAGTTAGGTGGCTGGAGAGATGGCTCAGTGGATAAGAACACTGACTACTTTTCCGAGGGTACTGAGTTCAGATCCCAGCAACTACACGGTGGCTCACAACCATCTGTACAGCTACAGTGCACTCACGTACATAAAATAAATAAATTAAAATACCAGTTATCTAAAAAGAACAAAACTGGCGTGGAGAGCTGGGCAGTACGTAACTTCTTCAGTAAACAGCACCAAAACACAAGGACCTGAGTTCAAATTTTGTAGTCGGCGTGAACACAGGAGCACTCATCTGCAGTCCCAAAAGCACCACAGCTAGGATATGGAGACAGGAGTGTCTCTGGAGGGGTCAGGCTGGGCAGCCTGCAGAACATAGTAGTGACAGTGAGGACCAGGCCCCCAAGGCAGCCTGGTCCCTCCTCACGCGTGTCACAGCGTGTGCATGTGGTCACAGTACTCAGTAGAGCAGGGGTTTAAGGCCAGCCCAGCCTCCTCACACGTGTCACAGCGTGTGCATGTGGTCACAGAACTCAGGAGAGCAGGGGTTTAAGGCCAGCTTGGGCTACATGAGACCCTCGCTTCAGGAAACAGTTCACATCCATTTGACCATACTAAAATCTAACACACAGAGGTCTGATCACTGACCTGGGATCACACAGCTAGTGACCCACAGGCTACCCCCGCCATGGGGCACACCCTGGACCCTTGTGGGAATCAAGACGGTGTCTAACATGGGTAGATCAGGACTGAGGCTTCTCCCTGTGAGTGTCACAATCTCTCTGTCTCCCAGGACCAACTCTGACTCTGCCCTGCACCAGAGCACAATGGCGCCCACCCAGGCAGACTCCTTCACAGGCGGATCCCAGGATGCGCACCAGAAGAGAGGTAGGTCTATGAGGGGTTCGGTGTCTCTGCCAGGCCCAGGCAACCCATAGCCTGCATGTCCCGGGAGGTCGCTAGTCTTTGGGGGACTGACATTTAGAGGAAGAATCCGAATAGGACAGGTGTTTTCAGGGCATCTCTTCCACTTGGGGCCCTCTCCGATGTACACTGCTGTGTCCGGGGCCTGTGACTGACTGAGGTGCTGATATCTCAAAAGCAGGGCAGAGAGGATTTGTAGCTCTCACAGTAGCTAAGGATAGACCCCAGCAGTAGGTACCACTTGATCCAGGATTCTGGCTCTACTGCCCAGAACCATCTTCATCCTCCCTTGGGCCCAGCCAGGTATGAGAAAGGGGCCCTCTCCATCCTGGTTTTGGGGTGAGCTTCCTCACTGGCTGGCCCCGCAGCTGAGCTTGCACCCCCAGTTCTGGGCTCCCACACGGCAGCTAGTTCTCAACACAGCTCTTCCCCAGTTGTCTTGAAGAGTTAGGGCTGTGGCTTCTGCGAAGCTCGGTGTGGCAGAGCCACCCAGCCTTAGACACCAGAGCCGGGAAGGCCCCCTTCATGCATCTGAGGCCCAGGTAAGGGAGGGCCTGCGCATGGCAGTTCGCTGGGGCTCGGGGAGCTTTTCTTGGCTAAAGGACTCCTCCTGGGGTGAGGGTGCTTAGCGGGCAGCCAGGGCTGCGGGCTGCAGGCCTGTGTGCGGTGCAGGGGGGTTGAGGTCAGATGGACCTGTGGGGCCTCCTTACACGGGGCTTCTGAGACGCACCTGAGGTTTCACACCCTCTCAGGTTTCTGTGCCCAGAACCCAACAGCCTTGATATGGGAGGACCCACGTCCCCTGTCCCTGCGCCCCTCCCGGGACCCTGACCTGCTTTCCACAGAGCTCTTCCCATTGGCCCTTGTCTCTCCTGGCCCAGGGAAGAAATGAACCTGGCAAGAGTGAGAAAACATAGGGCCCAGCTTAGCACAGAACATTTGCTGAGCATGCGGGGCCCGAGTCTGTCCCCAGCACTGCAAAACAAAACAAAATTTTTAAAAAAGGAAAAAAAAAAAAAAGCAAGGGAGCGAGGAAGGAAGGCAGACTCGCTCACCACGACTGACCAACAGTGGTCCTCAGGCTCGCTCACCACGACTGACCGACAGTGGTCCTCAGGCTCGCTCACCGCGACTGACCGACAGTGGTCCTCAGGCTCGCTCACCGCGACTGACTGACCGACAGTGGTCCTCAGACTCGCTCACCACGACTGACCGACAGTGGTCCTCAGGCTTGCTCACCGCGACTGACTGACCGACAGTGGTCCTCAGACTCACTCACCGCGACCGACCGACAGTGGTCCTCAGACTCGCTCACCGCGACTGACTGACCGACAGTGGTCCTCAGACTCGCTCACCGCGACTGACTGACCGACCGACAGTGGTCCTCAGACTCGCTCACCGCGACTGACTGACCGACAGTGGTCCTCAGGCTCGCTCACCGCGACTGACCGACAGTGGTCCTCAGACTCGCTCACCGCGACTGACTGACTGACAGTGGTCCTCAGACTCGCTCACTGCGACTGACTGACCGACAGTGGTCCTCAGGCTCGCTCACTGCGACTGACCGACAGTGGTCCTCAGACTCGCTCACCGCGACTGACTGACCGACAGTGGTCCTCAGGCTCGCTCACCGCGACTGACCGACAGTGGTCCTCAGACTCGCTCACCGCGACTGACTGACCGACCGACAGTGGTCCTCAGACTCGCTCACCGCGACTGACTGACCGACAGTGGTCCTCAGACTCGCTCACCGCGACTGACTGACCGACAGTGGTCCTCAGACTCGCTCACCACGACTGACCGACAGTGGTCCTCAGACTCGCTCACTGCGACTGACTGACCGACAGTGGTCCTCAGGCTCGCTCACCGCGACTGACCGACAGTGGTCCTCAGACTCGCTCACCGCGACTGACTGACTGACAGTGGTCCTCAGACTCGCTCACTGCGACTGACTGACCGACAGTGGTCCTCAGGCTCGCTCACCGCGACTGACCGACAGTGGTCCTCAGACTCGCTCACCGCGACTGACTGACCGACCGACAGTGGTCCTCAGACTCGCTCACCGCGACTGACTGACCGACAGTGGTCCTCAGACTCGCTCACCGCGACTGACTGACCGACAGTGGTCCTCAGACTCGCTCACCACGACTGACCGACAGTGGTCCTCAGACTCGCTCACCGCGACTGACTGACCAACCGACAGTGGTCCTCAGACTCGCTCACCGCGACTGACTGACCGACAGTGGTCCTCAGGCTCGCTCACCACGACTGACCGACCGACAGTGGTCCTCAGGCTCGCTCACCGCGACTGACCGACAGTGGTCCTCAGACTCGCTCACCGCGACTGACTGACCGACAGTGGTCCTCAGACTCGCTCACTGCGACTGACTGACCGACAGTGGTCCTCAGACTCGCTCACCGCGACTGACTGACCGACCGACAGTGGTCCTCAGGCTCGCTCACCGCGACTGACCGACAGTGGTCCTCAGACTCGCTCACCGCAACTGACCGACCAACAGTGGTCCTCAGCTCGCTCACCGCGACTGACCGACCGACAGTGGTCCTCAGGCTCGCTCACCACGACTGACCGACAGTGGTCCTCAGACTCGCTCACCTCAACTGACCGACCGACAGTGGTCCTCAGCTCGCTCACCGCGACTGACCGACCGACAGTGGTCCTCAGACTCGCTCACCTTGACTGACTGACCGACCGACAGTGGTCTTCAGGCGTGGCTGGTCCGGGGCATCAACCAGTATCCATCCAGCTCATCCTTGGGGTCTCTCACTAGGCCCTTCAAAGCTCTCTAGTCTCACCTATTGGTCTAGCCTGAGGTCCCTTCTGACAGTCTGCTCACTCTCCAGCACATGTACTCTGGGCAGATGAGTTAAATCCCAGGTAGCTTTAGCAATAGGGTCAGAGCCAGCCCTCAGTGTGGGGACCCAGGCCTGGCCCAGCCACTGGCTGCCAGCAGTGCAGAGTGATGGCCAGTGCTGCCAAGGGCGGCAGGTGGCGGGCTCAGAGTCTCTGCTGACTCCAGCCAGGGCAGCCAGGGGCCAGGTGGGACCCCGCCCAGGCAGTCTCAGCTGTTTGCGCCACACAGCCAGCTGATGCTCCTCGTGCAGGGTGTTCTCGGTACTTATGCCTCTTCACGGCTTCAGTAGCGCCTCGGAGCCTGTTAGGGCCCTGCGGGTTCCCTGCTGTGTGGTCATGTCGCCCTGACCCTTCTCTAACCCTACATCCAGTCTTACTGCTCACCGTCCCAGGAATGGCGGAGACCGGAGCCGAGGCAGACAAGACCCTTTCTAAGCAGTCATGGGACTCAAAGAAGGTAAGGGCTGCCGGGTAGGCCAACCTTTTCTCTCCATGTTCCTTTCAAACCCAGCCTGGGAACAGGCGACCAGGTGGTGTGTTGAGGCGGGAGCCTGTCAGCCACCCAGAAACTGCTCAAAATGTAGACATTTGTGGCCCTTCAGGGTGGTGACGAGAACACTCATCCCAGTTGGGACCCCAGCACCCCACATCCTGACCCAGGCAGTAGCGTTTGAAGTTGAGGGCCTCAGAGCAAGGCCTTGCCTCAGAACACAGGCTCTAAGCAGGATTGGTGAGGGGCGCGGCAGGTAAAGGCGCTCGCCACCACGCCTCTGTCCCGTCCCTAGGAGCCCTTTGACTCCCAGCACAAGGACACCAATTCCCCTCACGTGCACACATATAAGGAAGTGGGTTTAAAAAGGAAAACGCGAGGCTGGAGAGATGGCTCAGCAGTTAAGAGCACTGACTGCTCTTCCGGAGGTCCTGGGTTCAAATCCCAGCAACCACATGGTGGCTCACAACCATCTGTAATGAGATCAGACGCCCTCTTCTGGTGTGTCTGAAGACAGCTACAGTGTATTCATATAGATAAAGTAAGTAAATATATATATATATATTATATAATGTATTATATATAAAATATAAAATATTATATTGTAAATTCAAGGCCAGCCTGGTCTACAGAGTTAGTTTCAGGACAGGGCTACACAGGGTAACTTTGTCTCAAACCAACAACAGAAAGAAAATAATTTCTAACTATCCAAACACAACTTTGAACTCAGTTGGTTCAGCTTCAGAAGCAGGGTAGGTGTGACCCATCCGTCAGAGCTGATCTCCGGCTCAGAAAAGACAGGATCCACACCGCTTGCCTCACCCTGGCCTACATGAGTTTGCCAAAATGAAAATATATATATATAAAAAAAAGAATGAATGCATGTATTCTGAGATTTTAAGGCCTTTTTTACTTAGATAAGAAAGCTGTTAGGGGTGCTGGAGAGATGGCTCAGCGGTTAAAAGCACTGACTACTCTTCCAGAGGTCCTGAGTTCAAATCCCACCAACCACATGGTGGATCACAACCATCTATAATGAGATCTGATACCCTCTTCTAGTTTTTCTGAAGACAGCTACAGTGTACTTATATATAATAAAAATAAATAAATAAAGCTTTTAAAAAAAAAAAAAAAGAAAGCTGTTAGGGTCTCTGAGTCCATGTGCACAGCGCTTACTAAGGCCAGAAGACGGTGCTGGGTCCTGGATTTGGAGTTACGGACAGTTGTGAGCCCCCGTGTACATGCTGGGAACTAAACCTGACCCTGTAGGAAAGCAGCCAGTGCTTCTAACCATTGGGCCATCTCTCCAGGCTCCCCGCCCAGACAGAGTTTTTCTGTATAGCCCTGACTGTCCTGGAACTCACTCTGTAGACCAGGCTGGTGTCGAACTCAGAAATACGCCTGCCTCTGCCTCCCAAGTGCTGAGATTACAGGCGTGCGCCACCACCGCCCGGCTAAAAATTACATTTTTAAAATGTGTTGTGTACATGAGTGTGTGTGTGTGTGTGTGTGCATGCTCACACATGTGTGCACATTCAACCTGGCAAGTGTGTGGAGGAGGGAGGACCACTGGAGGAGTTGGTGTCTCTCCTGCCGTGTGGGTCCAGAGAATCGAATTCAGACCATCACCTACGTGGCAAGCCCTTTTACTGGCTAAGCCGTACTATTGCCCCAGACAGCTTTTCTAAATCGTCCTCAGCATAGTAGAAGTCCCGTAACATAGCGATGCTTACTCTGGGGATCTGTTCAAACCTGTGTTCCTGTGTTCCCTGCCGAGTGTGCTGGTCACACGCCACCCTCAGGGACGCCCTCAGCGGCTGCCTGCCCACCCTGCATCTGGACACTCTGTCTGCAGCACTGGCCCCCAAAGGACCAATCTCAGGGACCCCAGGCAGCCAGGGCTCCCCAAGTATAGCAGCCTGGAGCTGGGCATGGGGCTGCGATAAGTCCTAGATAGACCACACACGTCTGGGCAAGGAGTGGGAAGGCGCTCCTTACAGCTCCTGCCTCTGCCTGGGGCTCCTTGAAGCCATCGCTGCTGTTTGTCCTGGACGGGAAAGGAAGGCAGCACTGGTCTCAGCACACCGGACGCCATGCCCATCAACCGCCCTCTGCTCTGCTCTCTTTCAGGCGGGTTCCAGGCCCAAGTCCTGTGAGGTCCCCGGAATCAAGTAAGTCAGCCGGGACCCCCATGCCCCTCTGCTCATCAGAGCTCTTCTCTCTCCAGGCCTGCACCTGTTAGCCCGTAGACCACGAGCATGCCACCAGAGGGTCCCCAGGAAGTCCTTGCCCCTGCTCCAGTGTGGGATCCCGTCGTGCTTAGGGCTCACTGAAGGGTCTTCTTTTGTATCCACTGAGCCCCTAGTCCCTTCTGTCCCACTGCAGCTGTCCTGGGTTGGTGGGGCTGGCCTGCTAGTCACTGTGCCAGACCTTATGTTTATCCACTGAGCCCCTAGTCCCTTCTGTCCCACTGCAGCTGTCCTGGGTTGGTGGGGCTGGCCTGCTAGTCACTGTGCCAGACCTTATGTTTATCCACTGAGCCCCTAGTCCCTTCTGTCCCACTGCAGCTGTCCTGGGTTGGTGGGGCTGGCCTGCTAGTCACTGTGCCAGACCTTATGTTTATCCACTGAGCCCCTAGTCCCTTCTGTCCCACTGCAGCTGTCCTGGGTTGGTGGGGCTGGCCTGCTAGTCACTGTGCCAGACCTTACGTCCTGTCCCCCCATCTGTCCCTTGCCAGCATCTTTCCATCTGCAGACCAGGAGAACACAACAGCCCTGATCCCTGCTCCCCACAACACAGGGGGCTCCCTTCCCGACCTCACAAACATCCACTTCCCCTCCCCCCTCCCGACGCCGCTGGACCCTGAGGAGCCTGCGTTCCCCGCTCTCACCAGCTCCAGCAGCACCGGCAGCCTTGCACATCTGGGCGTTGGCACAGGCCAGGGTAAGGCCCCCATGCTGTCCCCACCTGGCAACACCCACTGGAGTGAGGAGTCGATGGGTCTGTGTCTAGGGGTGACACACCTGCCCCCGGGAACCAGGCTGGGGCATTAGGACTGTGCCAGGCAGCTCCAAGCCTCAGGGAATGGGAGGAGCCAGGACAGGCCCTAATGGCTTCGCCCTGGTGGCTTAGGCTTGGCCCACCCAGCTCACTTCTTTTTCGTTAAGAAAATGGTTTCTGTGTGTGGGTATTTTGCCCACATGTCTGCCTGTGCACTCCATGTGCACAGCGCTTGCTAAGGCCAGAAGACGGTGCTGGGTCCTGGATTTGGAGTTACGGACAGTTGTGAGCCCCCGTGTACATGCTGGGAACTAAACCTGACCCTGTAGGAAAGCAGCCAGTGCTCCTAACCATTGGGCCATCTCTCCAGGCTCCCTCCACTTTTCAAAGGCTCATTTCTCCCCTTGGCCTGTTTCCTGGCAATGCCCAGTTCCTTGCCCATCCCACTGCTCCCAGTTTGAACCAACACTGCTTCTCCTGGTTGCTATGGCTCTGTCTTTACTTTCACCACTGTGCTCATTAAAGGCATCCCTGTCAGCCCCACCATGAGCCTGGCCTCTGCAGATCCATCTTCTGCTCCTGTCCCACCCCATAGAAGCTTAGTCCTGGACCCCATCCCCAGCCTGACCTCACAGCTGCACTGCTTACCCCAGGGCCTTTGCACAAGCTGCCTGGGCACAGCCCTCTACCGTGCTCACTCACTGCCCCGGCCAGCACCTTCCGCTCTTCTTCAGCATCCCTTGTCCCTGATAAGCCCCAGCAAACCCCAAGCTGCTGGGCTGTAGGCTGCAGCGTGGATTAGAGTGGGGAGGGGGGCACATGAAGGGTGCAGGGTGCAGGGCACACGGTCGGCTCTGTGTGGAGCTGCTCTCCAGACGTGGGTTTGGTGGCTGGTCAGGAGCACTACGGCCCCTGGGGCAGGATTGATTTGGGGAGTTGAAACCAGGGTCCTCCAGCTTGTCACCGATGCCAGCCCGTGGGGGGGTGGGGGTGGGCGTGGCTTGTCACTGATGTCAGCCCGGTGGAGGTGGGGCGTGGCGGGTGGCAGACAGAAAGGGGCCAGTGTGCCTGGGGTGTTTTCTTTCCTGAGATGGAACACAAAGGTCACTTGTTGCTGGGGCTGAAACCTGGGGCCTTGTGTCTGCTCGGGTGATGCTAAGGGCAGGAACGGGCCCACCCCGGGTGCCCGGCCAGCACCTTACCCGGGAGCCCCACACCCTACCACCTCGCTAAGGGCAGTATCGGGCCCACCCCGGGTGCCCGGCCAGCGCCTTTCCCGCACACCCACACCCACCACCTCAGCCCCTTTCCTAGGCTTCCAGGCGAGCTGAGGCCAAAGGCCAGGAGGGCAGAACCTGGCGTGAGGTGTGCAGGCCCTTGAGTCTTCACAGCCTGGCATGTGCCCGGCATGTGCCCGGCAGTCCCGGCTGTGAGGCCCCAGGGAACCAGGCAGGGCCTCAGTGTTTAGAAGCAAGGGCCTAGCCCTGCACAGTGTTGCCAGACCCAAAGCCTTTCTCTCCCCTGGATCTCCCTGTGCCTCCTGCTTTGGGGCTCCACACCAGCTGCTGCAGTTGCAGTGTAGACAAGCACAGGGAACCAGCTTATGTGACATTGTGCCTGGCTCTCCGGGTGGCCGGCCCTGAGCAGCAGCGCGCGCTGTGGGAGTTTGAGAGCCGACCATCCCCTGCACACGGGCGTTATTTCCTGGGCACCTTTTAGATGAAGCCAGACCCAGTCTCCACCTCCCCACCCTAGTGCCAGACCCTAGAAAGGGAGAGGAGCTAGGAGACCAAGCCCCGGCTCCATACATATTGCCTGAGGACTGGTACACAGGAAGGTGACCCCGGGGGCCTTCAGGGCCGCACCACCAGGGCCTGTGTGCCAGAGCTAGGCCACTGCCACCTGGCCAGCCTGCCCCACCCCACCCCCCTGCCCACACTTCCCCTCCAGATGGCTCTGCTCTAAAGGTGATCCAGGCTGGGCAGAGAAAGCAGTCAGCGGGATACCCATGTGGCTTGCCTGCCCATCTGGCCTCTCTGGTGTGATGGTGCTTAGGTAAGGACTAAATGCCCTCCTGGGCATGGTCAGCAGACCAGGGCTAAACATACCAGCTGGAAGTGTGAATCCTTTGGCACACAGATATGTGTCTGCATGTGTATATGCATGTATGTCTTCTATCGGTTGGTCTGTCTGTGTGCACGCATGAGTGCGTGTGTGTCAGTCTGTGAGTGTGTGTGTGTGCATGCCTGTTTATGCTTATGAATCACATTGAATCCATGTTTAAAAATCAAGCCAGAGGGCAAGGTCTGATGAACTATCCTAGCAGGCGGCTCTCTGTGAGTTCAAGGACAGCCAGATCTATACATCAAGACCCTGTCTATAAATCAAGCAAACAAGCAAACCAGCCTTGGAGCTGTTGAAATGGCTCAGTGGGTAAAGGCATGTGAACCAAGTCTTAGGACCCAGAGCAAACACTGTACAGGGGGAAGAGCAACGACAGCATGTCCTCAGGCCTCCACACATGTCCCCGTGTGCCTGTGCCGCCCACCCCACAGAGAGCACATTTAAAAAGAATTTAAAAAAAAAAAAAAAAAATGAAGCCCAGGCGGGCCAGAGCGATGGTTCAGCAGTTGAAGCCATGCTACTCTTCAGAGGAGCTGAGCTCGGTCCGCAGCCACAGCAGATGGCTTCCAGGGACTCTTCAGGCCTTCCCAGTCACCTGCATGCACATGCAAATGTCCCACACACAAACAATTTTAAAAAAGATTCTGGGCTGGAAGGGTTGAGATAGGGTCCTACTCTGAGGCCATGGCTGTGCTAGATAGAGATCCACCTGCCTCAGACTCGAGTGCTGGGACTAAAGGTTTGCACCCCCATGCCAATTTTTTTTAAATTCAAGCAAAGCATATTGTCCCACGCCTGTCATCCCGGCACTCAGAGGCTGAGGCGAGAGGAGCCACTTGTTTCAGGCAGCGTAGGCTGTCTCCTGAGGCTATCCCAGGATAGAAAAGAGGAAAGAGGGTCCCCTGCGAGAGCAGCAGGTGTCCTGACCTCCCAGCCTTCTCTCCAGCCCCTCACTCCCACTTCCATTTGTTTTGTTTTGTTGGAGTCAGGGACTCACGTAGCCCAGGCTGGACTAGAACTTGCAGTGTAGACAGGCAAGACCTTAGACTCCTAATCCTCCTGCCTCAGGCTCCAAGTGTGGGGTGTCAGGCATGCATCACTCTGTCTGGTGAATGCAGCATTAGGGACTAGCCCAGAACCGTGTGCGTTCTAGGTAAGCAGCTTACCAGTTGAGCTACAAGCATTCCCCTTAGCCCAGTCCCAACCTTCCACGTCTCCTTAACAGGCGTATCTTATGAGTGAGTGTTTGCCTGTGCGTGTCTGTGTGGCTGGTGCCCTTGGAGCTCAGAAGCCATCGGGTCCCCTGGGGCTGGAGTGACAGGTATTGTCAGCCCTTATGGGTACTGGGAATTACACCCAGGTTTCCTGCAAGAGCATCCAGTGCCCATAACCACGGAGTCGTCTCTCCAGCCCCTGCACCCACTTCTTACAGAGTCCTGCCTGGGTTGTGCCTCCTCCCAGGGCCCTGCTTCAGATCTGAACAGGAAGTGTCTCAGCCCTGACAGACACAGGAGGGAGCTGTCACTCAGAAGCAGGGACTTGCCCTGAGTGCTGCCTCCCCCGAGTAGGACTCGCCCTGAGTGCTGCCTCCACATTCCTCTTGCCCAGGACCTATGGACAGCCCCTCCGCAGTGGACTCTGGCTCTGCCACTGTCACCACATCACGGGGCTGGGTAGGAGCAGAGCCGACCAGGATCCAGGGGAAGTGTAGGCTGTCCCTCAAGTGCCTGCCGCATCACAAAGGCCCCTTGCCTGTCACCCCGGTAGGAGTGCTGGGTATCTCCCACCCATGTGTCTCCCGCCCACCCACCCTCAGGAACAAGGTGGGCCAGGTGCCTAGCGCAGACAGGCCCCAGAGCTCCTGGTGAGTCAGGCGGCCTCGTCTGGCTCAATGGTGCCAAGTCCTGCCTGCGCTCCTGACTTCACCGAGGCCATGTCTGATAGCTCCCAATGAGGAAGCAGTGTAATGGGGAGGGGATGCCGAATGCAGGCCCCTCAGGGCTCCCCTGTCATCAACAACGGGGCCTGATGCTTGCTTGGTTTGATGCCCGGGATGAGGCAGCAGCCCCACCCTGCCCAGTGCCCTGAATCTCACCCATCTCTCATTGCCTCAGCGTTCAGGGATCAGATCCCGGGGGCAGGCGGGGGAGCGCGAGGCCTGGCGGGTACAGGCCTGTTACTCCGGGGCAGGGCTGGGGCAGTGTGGTTTCAGTTCAAGCAAACTTGGAACGGGGGTGCTGGGAGGGGGGGCTTCATCATCCTGCAATCCTGAGGGTGCCAAGGAAGGATGTGGATGAAGGGCACTAGGTCATCAAGAAATGCCTTGACAGGAAAGAACAAGCTTGGGTAGCTACTCAGGGGGGCCCTGGTGTTATAGAAACCCAACCGCCCGTGGGATGCCGCTGATGCCGCTGCCCAAGCCAAGGCAGAAAGGGAGGTGGGATCTCATAAGAACTGACAGAAATGTAAAGTGGTGGTGGTGCATCTGCTTAAGCTCAGCGCTTGGGAAACAGAGGAAGGCAGATGTCTGAGTTTGGGGAAAGCCAGGGCTACACAGAGAAACCCTGTCTAAAAAAAAAAAAAAATTAGATAAATAAAAGGAGTAGGAGAGTTGGTAACTCCTTTTTTTTTTTTTTTTTTTTTTTTGTTTTTTTTTTTGTTTTTTTCGAGACAGGGTTTCTCTGTATAGCCCTGGCTGTCCTGGAACTCACTCTGTAGACCAGGCTGGCCTCGAACTCAGAAATCTGCCTGCCTCTGCCTCCCAAGTGCTGGGATTACAGGCGTGCGCCACCACGCCCAGCTAGAGTTGGCAACTCCTTCAGAGCAGTTGTTACTCTTGCAGAAGACCCAGGCATAGTTCCCAGCAGACACACGGTGGCTCGCCATCGTCCAGAACGCCAGCTCCAGGGGAGGCAGCGCCTTCTTTTTTCATCCACAGTCACTAGGCACACACATGGTGCACAGACGCACATTCAAGCAAAACACTCTCATACTGTATTTTACATATATATATACACACACACACATATATATACAGACACACATATATACATATGTGTGTGTGTGTGTGTGTGTGTGTGTGTGTGTGCGCGCGCGCGTGCTCCATCAGTGAGGACTTCCTTCTAAAGTCAGGAAATACCATGATGGCTGGGTAGGGGCACACAACGCACTGCCCCTGTCATCAGAGGAGGGCAGGGCTCCGAGGTCCCAATCACTGAGAACTCCCTCTACCAACTATGGGCAGCACTTCCTAGGATAATGTTCACGATACCAAGATGGGCTCTGATTGGTTACTTGGAAGCAGTGTTGATTGGCTGGGGCCGTGTGACTCGTCCTTCTTGGACTAATAATGTCCCTCCTCAGAGCCCTGTCCTGGCTTCTCCCACAGGCAGCCTTCTGTCCCAGGCTGGGCTGCTGTGTGGCCGCCTGACCCTAGCCCCCTTTTCCTTTGTAGGTATGAACACCCCCAGCTCTTCTCCACAGCACCGGGCAGCAGTCGTCAGCCCCCTGTCCCTGAGCACAGAGGCCAGGCGGCAGCAGGCCCAGCAGGTGTCACCCGCCCTCTCTCCGCTGTCACCCATCACGCAGGTGCGAGGGCGAGGCGGGTGGGACTTGGGATCGACCAGTCCTCCCTTCACCTGGCCTGGTCTTTTTTTTTTTTTTTTTAAACCAGTTTTATTTACGTGTGTACTTATTTTTAATGTGTACATGTGTTCTTGAGTGAATTTATGCGCACCATGTGCATGCAGGTTCCCTTGGAGACCAGAGGGGTCAGGTCCCCTGGAACTGGAGTTAGAGGTGACTCAGAGCCACCATGTGGGTGTGGGATCTGAACCCAGGTCCTCTGCAAAAGCAGCCGCTGCTCGCAACTCCCGAGCCGGCGCCAGCTCTTTGTTATTTATCAACACAAGTCTGAGCAGAAGCTGCACCAACAGTGCTTTTACGACGCTTGTTTTCTGGTGTTTCTGGCTTGGAGACAAGGCTCCTATAGCACTGAGCAGGCGAAGGTGACCCTGGACTCACCAGTCTTCTGTTTCCATGTCCCGTGTCACCGCTCCTGGCTAAAACAGTAGTCTTGGAGTGGCCCAAGGGCCACCAGCAGGCGTCGGAGTGACCAGACAGACCCTCACTCTGTGGCTTAGGCTGACCCCATACTTACAGTGACCTTCCCCCAAAGTGCTGCATGACAGGTGTACACCCCTGCCCGGGCCTGTCTGTCTGTACTTCCGGTGTAAGGTCTGCTGCCCTCACTAGACTGGAGACCACACCCACAGAGGCCTCCATGCTCCCACTCGCCGTGGCCCAGCGTGTCTTCCTCATCCTTGTGGTCTGCAGGCCGTGGCCATGGATGCCCTGTCCTTGGAGCAGCAGCTGCCCTACACCTTCTTCACCCAGGCCGGCTCCCAGCAGCCGCCCCCCCAGCCCCAGCCGCCGCCTCCGCCTCCGCCGGTATCCCAGCAGCAGCCACCGCCCCCACAGGTGTCTGTGGGCCTCCCCCAGGGCGGTCCACTGCTGCCCAGTGCCAGCCTGGCTCGGGGGCCCCAGCTACCGCCACTCTCAGTCACCGTACCGTCCACTCTTCCCCAGTCCCCCACAGAGAGCCCCGGCCAGCCGCCAATGGGGATCGACGCCACCTCGGTAAGCCTGAGGGGGTCCCTGGGCCCTCGGCGTGTGTGTGTGTGCGCGCGCGCGCGTGTGTTCATGAGTGGGGATTGTCATGAGTAGGGTCATACACGTGAGTGTAAGTGCGTGTGTGCTCACGTGCTGTGCTTTGAGGAGTGTGCGGGTACACTCTGGATATCCAGATGTGTCGGGGTATGCAGGTGCATCCAGAAG
Source organism: Apodemus agrarius (assembly GCA_964023405.1). Classification (NCBI taxonomy): domain Eukaryota; kingdom Metazoa; phylum Chordata; class Mammalia; order Rodentia; family Muridae; genus Apodemus; species Apodemus agrarius. Next base: position 62,599,374 of record OZ030023.1, on the reverse strand, counting down.
GCACTGTGCCTGACGCCGTCTGCTCTACATAGGATCAGGCCTAGCATCAGCATGAGTCCTTGCTGCAGGCTCAGATGGGCCCTGCCGCCCCATGTGCGCGTGCCCTGAGAAGCCGGGTTTACAGTCACATCCCAGATTCCCACAAGCCACTCACTACCTGTGTGGCATCCATTGTTGAGGGTCCAGGCATCGGGCCAAGGTCTGCTGGACAGTACAGGAGTCAGTAAGCATAAAGTGTCTGTCATCACAGGCACCAGCTCTGCAGTACCGCACAAGCACAGGGTCGCCAGCCACCCAGTCTCCCACCTCTCCAGTCTCCAACCAAGGCTTCTCCCCCGGAAGCTCCCCACAGGTAAGGCCCCCTCCCCTGGCCCTATGCCACTTTGTATGTCCTGTGTGTAGTGCTCCCCAGTGCTATCCTCCACTCCATGCCATCATGTATCCCATGTGCACAGTGCTCCCCAGTGCTGTCCTCTACTCCATGACTGTGTATCCCCTATGTGTAGTGCTCCCCAGTGCTGTCCTCTACTCCATGACTTCGTGTATCCCATGTGTGTGTGCAGTGCTCCCCAGTGCTGTCCTCTACTCCATGACTTCGTGTATCCCATGTGTGTGTGCAGTGCTCCCCAGTGCTGTCCTCCACTCCATGACTTCCTGTATCCCATGTGTGCAGTGCTCCCCAGTGCTGTGCTCCACCCCATGCCATCTGTCCTCCATCAGCCCAGGGTCACGCCCCCACCAGGCAGGCTCAGAGGTTCTCGGGACACCAGGACAGCCCAGGGCGTGCGCTCTGAAGCCCCAAGGCCTGTGGAGGTTAAGGTGGAGCCTCTAGGGTGTAGCTGACGTGGCCAGTTGCCCTGCCTCCACCCCTGGTCCCTGAGTCTGTTGTCAGTGTCACAGTAGACAGTCTGTAACCTCATTTGGCTGACCTTGGCCTTTGTTTTATTAGAGTTTTGAGACAGGGTCATATTTTTTAACAAAATTTCAATTGTTCGATTTTACCAATGAAGACTCAGGAGCCAGATGCTGGGGAGAAAGCCTGTAGCTCAGAGAGGCCAAGGGGCTCCCAGCTGACCCTCCACCAGTGTCCCAGAAGCAATGCCTCTCTCCCACGCCATCTAGAAAGAATAGCCCCCCTCTACTTCCTGTGCAACTCTCCGTCCACCCTCCTGACTCCTGCTCTACTCACTATGGTTTTTTCTTTTCTTTTTTTTTAATTTTTTTAAAATTGTATTTATATGAGTACACTGTAACTGTCTCTACACACACCATTACAGATGGTTGTGAGCCACCATGTGGTTTCTGGGATTTGAACTCGGGACTTCTGGAGGAGTGGTCAGTGCTCATAACTGCTGAGCCCTCTCTGCAGCCCCTGTAGTTCTTTTCTTACTAATCCTATCTATGGTTGGCTTCATTTCATCTTGTTTCCAATATTCAAGCAGAAAGTTGGTGGGTTACAGGTGTGTATCAAGGCTGAGCCACACCACAACTGAAACTAGGTCTTTCCGGTAAATAGCACACTCTCAGGGTTCACAGTGTGATCAGATATCCTGCAACAGGGTCCTATGTACCTCACGCAATCCCCCGATTCACTGTGTAGCCCAAGTGGCCTCACACTCTGAATCCTCCTGCCTCAGCCTCCCCTGTGTGAGGTGACAGCTTTGTGTGCCAGATCCTGGATGCCGCCGCCAGGCCAGGCCGCTGAGCTCTGTCTTGGCCCAACTTGGCCTAGATAAGTCTCCTTCACTTACCCTTGTGGTCTGGCTTCCCGCCCTGCCTGTTCCATCCCGAGCTGAGGTGAGCGGTCAGGGCCTCACCGTCCTGGGGTCACCAGGCAGACAGACTCGGGGTATGTTAGTCTATCGTCCCCAGGCCCTGAAACTGTCTCAGCGCCAGTACAGGGACAGTAGGTTCCTGCCAGGCTAAAGCCGCAGGAGCACCAGGCAGGAGCACCAGGCAGGAGCACCAGGCAGGAGTACCAGGCAGGAGCACCAGGCAGGAGCACCAGGCTGCCTTGCTTTTGGGGAACAGATATGAGGCCCCCCATGGTGACTGTCCACCTGCTCCATCACCTGCTCTCAGCCCCTCTCAGCCCATTCACGCTTAGCTCTCGGGCTCCGGGGACACAGAGGCAGGCAGGCAGAGTGGGAGTCCACAGTTCAGACACTCTTCTCTGAAAAACCATGGAGTGATCTTTGTCCTGAGCTTAAGTAGGTTGTCCTAGCCGGGGCAGCAGCTCATCCCGTCTGAGCCAGCCTGTCTCTGTGTCTTTGGTATGGAGAACAGGTGTCCTGCTGGCGAGGACGACACCAGTGACCCCAGTAGGAGGCTGCAGAGGTACAAGTTTCCCCCAGAGCCCAGAGTTGCCAGTGAGCGTGTCTGACCTCCTGTCGGGTTTCCAGGCATCCATCAGGCCTCGGCCATGTGCCCTCGCAGGCCTGGTGTGCTCTCTCCTCGTGCTATCGACTGTCCAGCCAGGCCTGTCCCCCAGCAGGGTAAGGCCCCACCCTGGAGTTGCTTCCTTCAAGGACAGCCTCACGGTGGGGCTGGGACAGAATCAGTCACCATCTCAGAAGCCCTGTCCCCACCCACTGATGAAACCATTAGCTGTTGGTGAGGCTGTGGGGCCTTACAGTAGCAGGGTTGATGGAGCGCTGCCTCTCAGGGGCCAGGCAGTGAACTGAGCCTAGGTGAGGCTCGTAGTGAGCAGAGGTCTCAGACACGCTGGGCTCGACTGTGGCCAGGCGCTTACCCTGCACAGCGCACTGGGGGCACCTGGGACCTGGCGTGTGAGAGCCACGTGTCTATCTGGGACTGTTAGGTGACTTGGCTACATTCGTGGCCATCTGTTGTCCGAGCCAGCCCAGGCACAGCCTTGGCAGCCGACAGCAGCTCCTCTCGTGCTTTCTCAGGGCCCAGCTAGCCTTGGCTAATAGCAAGTGTGATAGGATTTGGACCCCACAGAGCCTGGCAGGCAGCCCCAGGCAGTGGCCTGTCCCCTGCTATGTGCTGTGCACTGCACTGTCCTGTGTCCTGTCTCCGTGTACCCTCGAAAGCTTACTACTCCCCACATAGGGCGTGCACATACCGACTGTCACCCCAGTCCACAGCACCTCACCGCAGTCCTCCCTAGGAAGTGATATTTCCTAGACGCAGGCTCTAGGGGGGTAGGTGGGACAGTACTTTGGGGAGCATCAGAGGCCCAGGGAAGTGGGTGTGGGAAGAAACAGTCACCCTGGTCAGGGCACCGCTCTGAGCACTCCAAGATAAATGTCTGTGATCTCTACCCTGGGGAGTCCCCAGGGGTCCTTATCCCATCCGCCTGGGCTGTGGGAGGCACAGACTCCAGGAACCCCAGCACAGGCACCCTGCCCCACGGCCTCCTGGGCCTCAGGCTACAACCACAGCAGGCTTCTCTTCTGTCCACAGCACACGTCCACCCTGGGCAGCGTGTTTGGGGATGCGTACTATGAGCAGCAGATGACAGCCAGGCAGGCCAATGCTCTGTCCCGCCAGGTGAGCGGGTGCCCAGGCCTCACTGCCCTACCCGCACCCTGCTGTCAGGCTGTGGAAGCAAAGGCCCTGGAAGGGTGACTTGACCACACCCCTTGACCTCTGTACATCCTGCAGAATGGAGTTCAAGGTCACGGGGAGAAAGGGCAGGCCTCAGGCGCCATGCAGTAGCATGCAGGATGCAGTAGCTTGCAGGCCTCGGGCGCCATGCAGTGGCATGCAGGATGCAGTGGCATGCAGGATGCAGTGGCTTGCAGGCCTCGGGCGCCATGCCGCTGGATGGAGCTGGGGAGGATTTGGTGGTGGTCTGGAGTTTCATTTGCTATCCATCGTCCATCTGCCATCTTGCCAGCGAGGCTGTGGGTGTGAGGAGCAGCCTCGGGTGGGCGGAGCCGTAGCCATCCATCGTCCTCACCGTCTCGTGCTTTCCCTTCATAGCTAGAGCAGTTCAACATGGTGGAGAGCGCCATCAGCTCCAGCAGCCTGTACAACCCGGGCTCCACACTCAACTATGCCCAGGCGGCCATGATGGGTCTGAGCGGGAGCCACGGGGGCCTACAGGACCCGCAGCAGCTCGGCTACACAGGCCATGGCGGAATCCCCAACATCATCCTCACGGGTGAGGCCTGGGGTGGCAGGGCATGAAAAGCATCTTCACAGGTTCCCTGCCAGACAAGGGGATTGGGCTGAGGCTAGCCTCCTTCACAGGATGGGGAACAAAAGCCCAGGTGGACCCTGCATCCCACTGCAAACAAGATACAGGTTCTAGCCCTCAGGGTCTCCTCAGGCGGGATTGTCTCCACCCAGTGCATCTCTTACCCTGCACCGTCAGCCTCAGCTGTCATAGCACACGACCCTGCTGCCCACCCCACAGCTACCTCCTCACGGCCCACCCTGCCACCCAGCTGTCTCTGCAGTGTGCTCTGCCTCCACCTCGAGACAGCTGCGTTCCCTGTCCCTCCTTGCCTCACACGGGGATCCAGTGTCCCTTTATCTGCTCTGTCCTCTCCGCAAGCCCGGGACACCACACACACTGGGGCCCTCTGTTTAGGATCAAGCTGGCCAACCCAGTGGTCTCTCTGTCACTTGCTGGCAGAGCCCAGAACCTGCAAACCCAAGAGAGGCCCTTCCACCCTGCAGAGGGCATCGCGGCCAGGCTTCAGGCTTCAGTCCCTCTAACCCCAAACACAGCTGCCCTAACATCTGCCCCGCCCCCTTTATCTTATCAGCCCTGAAAAGGAATGCTTTCAGTGTAGTCTAGGTCTGTTGGGGACAGTGTCACTCCCCTCCTGTGGGCACTGTGGCACACCCAGGGCAGAGCAAGTCCTCAGGATCCCTGTGGCTTATAGGATGGCCTCTGTGCTTAGAACCCCATCTAATCTAATAGACCCGTCACCCTAGACGGAATGACTGGGTCTCATGTCTAGGCCTAGGCAACTGCCAGGCATCTCCCTGACAGTATGGCCCACCTGTGCACCTCAGACTCGAGTCAGGGCGTGTCCTGCAGGTCACTGCCATCTGCTACCAAACATGTGACTTTGCAGCTATCTGGTCTGTGTCCCTTGGGGCTGGAACCAGCTCATGCTCTGCAGACTGCTGAGCCATATGTGTGTCCCTGGCTCTGGCCGCCCGGGGCCAGTGTCTACCCCACCATAGCGCACAGAACACCCTAGATATTCTGGTGTTCGCCCTGCAGAACAATCTCACACTGGCGGGAGGTAAATGGCCCGGTGTCTGCTTCCCTGGAGCCAAGGCTGAGACGTATCATTTGTCCCCACCCGACAGTGACAGGAGAGTCACCGCCGAGCCTCTCTAAGGAACTGAGCAGCACACTGGCAGGGGTCAGTGACATCAGCTTTGATTCGGACCACCAGTTTCCTCTGGACGAGCTGAAGATCGATCCTCTGACACTAGACGGACTTCATATGTTGAATGACCCTGACATGGTCTTAGCCGACCCAGCCACCGAGGACACCTTCCGAATGGACCGCCTGTGAGTGGCTGTGCCCGCCACCCCGCCGCTGGTCAGTCTCCAGTGGCGCTGCCCCAAACCTGGGGACAGCAATGCTGTCCCCCTTTGCCAACGGCCAAGCTTGTTCTGAGCTTGCAGTGCTGCCCAGCGCCCCCTGCCAGCCGCCACCCCGGTTCACCTCCCATGATGCCTGGCGTGAGGCCGTTGTGTACTAGGCTGGCTATCTGTCTGTCCATCCATCCACCTGGGGCCAGGCTGATCGCCGAGGGAGGCTGAGGGCCTGGCCCCCCTGGACATTCCCCATGCTCGCTCCCTCAACCCTCACTAGGGATGTGAGAGCCCTCATCCGTGGTCCACTTCCAGGATCCCCAAAGTGTCCCTCACTCCCAGATGTGCTACGAGAGGAGGGCGGGGCGGGGCGTGGAGCACCCCAGAGCTGAGGTGCGCCATCCATTCGACTGTTCTCAGCTGTCACTGCCTTCCTCCATCCCTGTGCCCCCCACCGCCATCCCCACTGTGCCCAGGGCAGCGCGAAGGGCAGACCTGGGCCCGAATAAACACTGTTCAATGGCTGCCTTTCACATTCCTGAGCGCTCTCGGAGCGTGGCAAGCGACCTGTGGCCGAATGTGGTGTGGACAGAGCCCACTAGAAGCAGCCGTGCCCCGTCCTTGGCCCACTCCCCACCACCCTTGCCTCCTGCTGGGCAGTGGTCAGCATGGTACAGGGAGGGAGGGTCACGGGCCACCTGTGCGTTCTCACTCGTCCCGGTCCCATGACCAGTCCCTACTGCTGTTTAGGATCTGGGGCTCAGGAGGCAGCAGCCCTGGTGGGTCCCGCTTTTCCTTCAGTTTCCATGGGCGTTTGGTAGCTGACCCTCCAGACCTGCCTGGCAGCATGTGTTAGCTGACCCCAGCCCCCCTGACCTTTTTAAAAAGTTAACTGGAACACTAGCCTGAGGCACTCAAGCCGGGGCGCCTGCTGCTCATCCAGACCTGGGCTCCCTGGCGCTCAGCCTCAGCTCCAGACAGCTGGCTGGGCGGCGGTGGGCTGCATGCAAGGTCCTGGGGGCTGAGTGTGTCTGCACGAACCGCAGATTTCTGGGAACAGGCCTTGACTTTGACTGGGGCCTCCAGAGAACCCTCCTCCCTCTGAGGATCTCTAAGGTACCTGCCAGGCCTTAGCAGGTGGCTGACACCTGCTGGTGTATCTGTGCTGAGTCCCGTGACAGGTGGAGGCTGTGGACCTGGCTTCTCCTTTCTGGGCCACTTTTGGCCTGGAAGCTCTGATCCCCACCACCCCAAGTCATAGCTTGACATGCACCATGCCTCTGCCCCGTAGCCGCTGCCGGGGCTTGGTCGTTTCTCTGTGGTGTTACCACTGCCCCTGCTGGGGCTTGGGAAGCACAAGAGCTGTGTGCGTCTTTCCCCAAGCAACTAGGTGGCTGCCTGCATGAGAAAGCTGCTGCCCTTTCATCACTATTCCCCTTCCCCCTGGACGTGAGGACACAGCATTGGTTTGTCCAGTTCACCTGTCCAGGTCTCAGGCCTTTCTATCACCATGGTGCAGGCTTGAAGGAAATAGTGGGAACATCATTATTATTATTATTATTATTATTATTATTATTATTATTGTTATTGTTAAACATGCATGGTGGCACAGACTTGTCACCCCAGCCCTGGAGAGCTGGAGGCAGGAGGGTATCAAAGCCAACCTGAGCTCCATGAGACCCAAAAGAGAACGTGCACATGAATGGGGTGTGGTTCTCTTCAAATTGTAGAAGTCTGAACAAAAGGCTTTACCAAGGCAGAGGCCGATCTGCTTCCCTGTAACCAGTCATTGGCCTTCCAAGCTCTCAGCGAGCCAGGTCAGGACGCAGCCAAGAATGCATGTAGCTGTGTTGATGTGACTAGTTCATTGCCAAGTTCTGTTATGAGGTGCTATGCCCCTGCCTCAGCACCCCAGGCAGCTGCGAGCATCTCGTGAGCCCTCGTGCCCAGCCCGGGACCAGCACTGGGGGCATGCATGTTCTGGAAGGGTTCGTCCTCCCCTCCCATGGGCCTCGCTGCTGTCAGGGGGACTCCTGGGAGGCATCTTTGTTTTCTAGATGTCCAATAATATCCCTGTATTGCCAAGACACCCCAAGATGATAGCTCAGGGCAGTGGGGACCTCAGCTGGTGACATGCATATACTGTGACCTGTAGAACTGTGCTGGGGGCAGCCACCGTGCAGCGTGCACATAGACCCTCTGCCCACAGCCGTGGTCTTTCAGGACAGGCTTAGACACCCAGCCCTTGAGAGGTCAGATGCGGGAGCCAGGCCTGGCCTTTCCCCCCACCTTATCCATGTGTCACTGGCTTCAGCCAAGTCCCTCAGCCAGTGGCTGTCCAGCTCACTTCCCTGAATCAGAAACAAGACTGGGGCATCTTGATAACACTATGCCCAGCTGCCTCAGTTTACCTTACCCTTTCAAGGCTTCTGGGACAGTAGTTATCTACCCAAAGCCCCACAGAACAACAGTGCAGCTGGACCTAGCCCCTTTCTGTGTCCTAAGAAATGACTTGTCCCCTCGACCCAAGGCCCTGTCATGTCCTCTTTCTGCAGTACTCTCCAGTGCTGCTCTGTGAGTCCATTGGTACTTAGCCTGGCGGGCAGCTCTTAGACAGGGGAGCCCCCTAGCGGGACCCGTATGCTACTGCACAGCACACAAGGATAGCTGACAGCTGTCCCAAGGGCCGGTGGCAAGAGTCAGCAGACTCTGGTCAGGACCAGAGTGGGCAAAAGGCACGGGGGCGGCAACCTGCCCCTGTGCCGGCTGCTGTTCTCACAGTGGGCCTAGAGTTGGCTCACCGCTTTCTGAGTTGTCTGTTTTTGCAGAGAGATTCAGCACAGGCTGAGGGCCGCGGGCGGCAGGGTGTTGATGAATGGTGTGCACAGACATGGGGTTGTACAGCTGTGCCCTAGGTCAAGAGCTGTCCTGTGAGGGCACCGTGGAGCAGTCTGCCCCACGTGCTCTGCCTCTAGCGTGGTGGCACCTGGTCCTTTCTACCCCTCCCACCGCTGGCTCCCCGGGGCCCTCTTCCTTCAGGGATCTGGTGGCTGATTTGGAGACTGATCATTTCTGTCTCAGGCATGGCTCTCAGAGTGGCACAAGTGTCTGCCACCCGCTGGCCATGGCCACGTCTCCTTGTCAAGGCAGAAGTTGGAGGGACTTGTATCCTTTCGAGCCTGGGTGCTGGGGTACTCCCAAGGCCATGGGGTGCCCTGAACCTCAGTTTTCCTCCTCCTCAACCCTGCTGGGCTCAGGGGTCCAACCTCCTGGGCAGGGTGAGGGCAGCAGCAGAGCCCCACGGTGGTACCAGTTTCCCCTGCACTCAGCCTTTCCTGGGGCTAGGGCTCTGTCATGTGGGGAGCTTGCCCTATCTCTTGGGGCTCTAGAATTTCAGGGTGACCCAGGCCTAGCCTAATCCAACCCAGCAGTTCTGATCACAGGGAGACATGAGGACAGGGCTGTGGCCTTGGATCCAGAGGCCAGGCTCTTTCTCTGGCCCCATCGCACCCCTCAGTTGGAAACAGGAGGCCATGGGCGGGGCAGCCGCTTTGATATATGCAAAAGGCTGTTCCACATTCCCCTCCCCGTGCCCAGGCTGGCCCCGCCCCCAGCATGCGCACTCCGCTGCGGGTGGCTGTGGACTGTGCGCATGGGCACCGCAGTTGGGGGTCAGGTTGCTCAGGGCACGCACGGCCGCCCGCCCCACCTTCTGGCGCAGACGCTTCTTTGTATTTTTGCGCCCTTTGTAATGAAATGTAATAAAAACCCAATGTTTTCGTCTGGGCCTCTTCCTCTTTTTCCACTCTCCTGCCCGGTTCCCTCATCCTGTGGCTGAGCCACACACAGGTCCCTTCAGCTCCCCCCCCCGAGCCATTCAGTGACTAGGGTTCCTCAAACTGTGAGGCACCCATCTGATGATACCCTAGGATATCCCAGGGGTGTCACCTCTTGTAGTGAATTGCATGCCCCTGACTATCTCGGTGACTAGGGTACCAACCCCAGCAGCAATCAAAGCCAGCCAGTCCCCCACATACACTTTATTTGCCTTTCCCCCCAGGCCAGACACCCCTTCAAAGGAGTGCCAGACTCCCAGACACCTGCAGCTTCTGCCACCACAGTCCATCAGGCGGCAGGGCCCCACGTGTCCCTAGCCCCTCCTCAGCCGGTGACTCTCATAGTCCTCAGGGATTGTATCTGCAAATTGAAAGGCAACAGGTGAGAGAAGTTTCTGGAGCCTTTTGGGTCCAGCCTGCTGGCCTCCAACTCACCATTGCAACGGTAGCGCAGGTTAGCCCAGATAATGTTCTCTTGGGAGAAGCAGAAGACACCCAGTCGGCCACCACGCATGGCCGTGTCCAACACCACATTGCTGTCAGCTACTAGCTCAGGACCCTCATAGAACCGCACCCTGTGACGGAGAACCATTAAGGTGGGGTTCCCAGCTTGCCATCCCCTTCATCTCTGCTTCCCACTCAAGATAAGGACTGGTGTTGGGGCCCCTGCCTCAGTTTCCCTCTGTGAGAATGTGTCAGGTGCCCTGTACATCGGAGGTACTGGAGTTCCGGCTTCTCCCCATAAGTCCCCGATGTACTGTAAAAGGGGCCCGTTTCTCCTCCCACACTGACAAAGCACAGCGGGGCGGCAGCCAGGCTGGCCCCACCTGATGTAGCCAACTTGAGGCCGGTGCTGCAGGAACCAGCGGTAGGACGTCTTGTCCTTCCAGCCCACGTTGCGAGGGTCCTTCCACAGCAGCCGCACCTGGGACGCTGTGTCCCCCGTGTGCCACAGCGCGTTTCGGAGCTGCTCCCCAGGACCTGTAGAGGACTTGACAGCCTGCTCAGGCAGGAGAGGAAAGGGGTCAGAGCCCTGTCTAGTAGAGCAGGTGGGAGTCCTTGCAGAAGGAGAGGGCAAGCGGGGGCCCTGGGCTGGGCCACTGTGGGGTGGAGCTGGGAGTCCACGTGTATACTGAAAACACAGGGATCCCTTAGGGGATCTCGAGGGTCTGGGTCCTTATAAGCGGGGGTCTACAGGCCCGGGCCCTGTTGTGAGGTGTCTGCTGGAGGATCTGAGGTCTCCAGGGAAATCTAGAGCCCCGTGACAGGCTTGGGAGCCTAACGGGACATGTGGTGATCCCAAGGGGTATTTTTTCCTTAGTTATTTACTGTTTGAGACAGGGTCTGTCTGCAGGTTTCTCTGAGGATACACGTTTCTGAATGTGTGTGGGTGCATGCGGTAGAAGCAGAGGGCGGAGGCTGTTGGAGACAACGTCCTTAGTAACTCTTCTACCTTGTTTCGTAAGGCCTGGGGCTTCCAGTCTGGCTAGCCAGCTTGCTCTAGGGACCCTGTCTCTACCTTTCAAGGCCGGGATTACAGGTGGGTCACCATCCAGACCCAGCGTTTATGTGGGTTCGGGGGCCCAGACTCCAGTTCCCTTGCTTGTAATAAGGCGGCATCTTCCCCAACTCTCCAGAGAAGGTATTTATGGGCCTGTGGGAGGATTTAACCCCGTGGTGGTGGTGATGGTGGTGGGTGCAGGTGGGAGGGTGGGGGCCAGGCACCAGTGACAGAGAATGAGAAGTGGTGACAGCCTGAGGGCTGGGGGACAGTGCTGGAGGGCTGCGAAGGCTGAAGAATGCAGTGTGTGTGGGCACAGGGACCTGGGGGAACCTGGAGGGATCTGAGGCCACAGGCCAGTCAGCACCTTGAGCTGAATCCCTGGTTCAGCCACGGCCCGGAAGGGATTGGCCTGCCAGTACGTCTGTTCCATCTGTTTCCACATGACTACGTAGAAACTCGAGCTGTCTTGGTAGCCGAAGATGAAGCCAGCGTAGTCATCGTCCGTGGCTGTGTTTACGTGGAACGTGCCCTCGAAGTCCACGCCGTTGAAGGCCGTGTAACCTGTAGAAGGGAGAGAGGGAGGGGCCTCCAGGAGCATGCTTGCTCTGGACACCTGAGTCAGGCCCTGCCTCCCCAAACGAGGCCACACCCCAAAATATCATTGGCCACATCCTCAAACACTTCCAATCCCTAGCGCTCAGGGGTTACACCTCCCACAGCCTTGCCCCAAAGGCCCCACCCAGCCCTTCCCACACCCTGACCGACCAGCCCCATACCCCCTCATGGTCTACGACCCACCTATGACCACTCCTACAACCTGCCTTTTGTCCTAACTGCTTCACACCTACTCTTCCCAGGATTAAAGTGACAGGTCCTGCCCTGTAGCCAAGCCCTTCCTGGTCACGCCCCATAGCCCCGCCCCATCCTCGCCCCATCCCGCTCGGCCTCACCCACAGCCAGGCCAGGGTCACTGTTCATGGTCTGAACGATCTCCATTCCCTAGTGAGATCAGAACAAGGGCCTCAGGCCAGCGCCGAGTGGTAGAGGTCTTGCTGAGGCGGCACCTGGGCTCCCCTAGACCGCCACCCCAGCCCTAGCCGCACCTGATTGAGCACCACCCAGTTGGGATCGATCTGCGCATCACCCTCAGGGTCCAGCACAACCGTCTGGAAGGCCCTGAAGTCGGTGAGGGTGACCTCGGCGTTCTCGGGGCACACATCGATCTTGTCTATAACCTTGTCAGCATCGAAGTCGCCCTGACACGCGTCACCCACGCCATCCCCTGAAAGAAGGTAGGACACAAGCTATGAGCTCAGCTCAGGCCCCTCCCAATAGCTTATGCTAACGGCTGGCCACGCCCACACCAGGCACCTCTGCCTCCTCACAGCAGCTGCTGGCCACACACACACACACCTGTGACTGGCCAAGTCTACACCAGATACCACACCAGCTAAAAACCACGCTCACACCATCCTTACGGTCACTGTCTTCTTGGCCAGGGTTAGGCACCAAGCGGCAGTTGTCCTGGCTGTCGGGAACTCCGTCATTGTCATCATCGTCATCACAGGCATCGCCCTTGCCATCACGGTCTGAGTCCTGCTGGGCGCTGTTGGGCACTGTGGGGCAGTTGTCCCGGGAGTCCTGATGTCCATCCCCGTCCCTAGAGTGTGGAGATAGGAAGATGAGACTCTGGAAGGGGGGGAGGGGCGTTGTCAGGCAACATTCCACTACTACCTTCCCAAGGGCTCCTTACTGGTCCTGGTCGCTATCACAGGCATCGCCCACAAAGTCGTGGTCCACATCCCTCTGGAATGGGGTCAAGGGTCACAGTCAGGGATAGGAATTCAGAAGCCATCCATACCCCAACTCCACAACCAGGGCCTTCCATCATTCCCCCAAACTAAAGCTCACATAGAAAGAGGCCCACCTGGTCCGGGTTGTCTTTCTGGGGACAATTGTCACAGGCATCTCCAACACCATCACCATCACTGTCACTCTGGTCAACGTTGGCCACCCGGGGACAGTTATCAGCTACATTTCGTATTCCTGAGATAAATCAGATTAATCCTGAGAGCAGGGCCAGGCTAGGAAGGCACCATCCCAACACAGACCAGGGCGTTACAAGGAGTCGATGATCAAGGCCTGAGATCCTGGGGCCTGCATGGTGAGAGAGAACCCACTCTTGCAATGCAGGCTGCCCTCTGACTCCGCATGTGTGTCACGGCACTCATGTACACACATGCACACACAGCTGCATGTGCACAGAATAGATAAACTAAAACATTAAAAAGTTGGGCATGAGCCGGGCGTGGTGACGCACGCCTATAATCCCAGCACTTGGGAGGCAGAGGCAGGCGGATTTCTGAGTTCGAGACCAGCTTGGTCTACAGAGTGAGTTCCAGGACAGCCAGGGATCCACAGAGAAACCCTGTCTTGAAAAAAAAAAAAGTTGGGCATGGCCAGGCAGCACTGGAGAGGCAGAGGCAGGCAGATTTCTGAGTTTGAGGCCAGCCTGGTCTACAGAGTGAGTTCCAGGACAGTCTGGGCTATATAGAGAAACCCTGTCTCGAAAAACAAAACAAAACAAAACAAAAAAAAAAACAAACAAACAAAAACAAAAAACTGGGCATGTTGGCACTCTGGAGGCAGAGGCAGGTGGATCACTGTGAGTTCAAGGCTAGCTTAGTCTACAGTGAGTTAGTTCTAGGACAGACTGAACTACATGCTGAGACAGACCCTGTCTTGGAAATAAAATCAAATAAAACAAGATTTTAAAAAATTAAAGTAGCCGGGCGTGATGGCGCACGCCTGTAATCCCAGCACTTGGGAGGCAGAGGCAGGTGGATTTCTGAGTTCAAGGCCAGCCTGGTCTACAGAGTGAGTTCCAGGACAGCCAGAACTACACAGAGAAACCCTGTCTCAAAAAACAAAAAATAAATAAATAAATAAATAAATAAATAAATAAAATAAAGTGAGGCGTAGTGGCACACGCCTTTAATCCCAGCACTTAGGAGGCAGACACAGTCAGATCTCTGTGAGTTTGAACCCAGCTTGGTCTGTACAGTGTGTTCCAGGACAGCCGGGGCTATGCAGAGAGACCCTGTCTCAAACACAGTAACAACAATAATGTCAGATAAAAAGGACCAAGGGCTGGAGAGATGGCTCAGTCGTTAAGAGCACTGACAGTTCTTCCAGATGTCCTGAGTTCAATTCCCAGCAACCACATGGTGGCTCACAACCATCTGTAAAAGAATCCGATGCCCTCTTCTGGAGTGTCTGAAGACAGCTACAGCATTGGTGTACTCACTTACATTTTAAAAAAGAACAAAAAAAGGATGGCCAAGCAGGCCACGGCTGTGTACAGCTGTCATCCCAACACTCAGCAGGTGAAGGCAGGGAGACCAGGAGTTCAAGGCCATCCCCTGGCGTGGGTCATGAAGCCCACGGGGGATGGTAAACTGGACACCCGCCCATCATGTCCCAACCCTCCTCTCCCAGAGCTGGGGCTGTGTCTCCCTCTGCCTGACTTTAGCCGCACCGGGGCTCTCTAGGCCACTCAGTTCCAAGCCTTGCAGGCGCCTCCACTGAGAGATGCCCCCCCCCCCCCACTCTCCAGCCATGCTCACGGTCGCCATCTATGTCGTCGTCGCAGGCATCCCCCCGGCCATCCTGGTCTGTATCTTTCTGGTCATCATTCTTCTGGGACCGGCAGTTGTCGCAGGCGTCTCCCCACTTGTCGCTGTCCGAGTTGCGCTGGTCTGGGTTTCGAACCAGCGGGCAATTGTCCTAGAAGGCAGGACAAGCAGAAGGCAAAGTCAGCATGGGACAGAGGTCACGTCCCAGTTGCCTGGCGGGGGAGTAGGAAAAGCCTTAGTTCAGTCTTCCCAGAGCCTACACGGTGTAAAGAGAGAACCGACTCCTTCAAGTAGCCTTTAGACCTTCCCACCCTGTCACACTCGCGAGCACACACGCACGTGCACATACACACTTTTCAGAGCAGCCCATCTCCAAGGTCTGGTCCCTCCGCCAGAAGCGAAATAACTAGCAAGACCATGGAGGTCCCGCTGCCACCAAGCCCCGCCCACGGACCCTACACAGCCTTACTGGCTCGTTCGGGACGCCATCCCCGTCCGCATCCGGGTCACAAGCATCTCCGATGCCGTCCCGGTCCACGTCCTCCTGCCCCGAATTGGGCACCGTAACGCAGTTGTCCTGGGGAGCGGGGAAACGGGGTTGAGGTGCGTGTCTATCTGGTTCACCACACCCTCCCGGTCACGCCCTCCCGGTCACGCCCACCTTGCGACACTGGCGCTCTGAGCAGCGAAGTTTCTCGTCTGGAAAACCGTCTAGATCCGTGTCACGGCCGCACAGGAGCCCGTTGCCGGCCCAGCCGACCGCACACTGCAGAGGGGAGTCGGTGGAAATGTTCACGCACGCCCGAGCCCCAGGACCTCTCTTCCACGACCTACGCTCCTGCACTCACCACGCAAGACCTCGAGCCGTCGCGCTCCAGGACGCAGTCTGCTTTCTCATGGCACGGGCTGGGTGACCCGTCGGGGCAGAAGTGCTGCCCACGCTGCTGGCAGCCTGACGTCTGGTCGCCCACGAAACCCGGCTGGCAGGGGCCACACTGGAAGGAGCCCTGTGCGCAGGCGCGGACCGTCAGCGGGTCACTCACTCGGGCCTTGATGGGGTCAACCTCACCATCCCTGTCTTCCTTACCCGGGTGTTGACGCACACGGAGTTGGGAACGCAATTGTGCTGCCCGGTCTCACACTCATTAATATCCGTGCAAACCTGAGGGACGGAGACCACGGGTAGACAGCACACGTTTCACATGGGCCACGTCTCTTTGCAACCTGTCCCCGACCCCCACTGCAAGAACGCTCTTGTTGGAACGAGTTTTCCCTTTCATTCCCTTCTGCCATAAATGTAGGGTCCCCTGCTTCCCTTACTTGTTTGTTGGTCTTGGCGAAGGCCAGTCCCACGCCCTCGTGGGTGGATCCGCTGAACCCAGGGGGACAGGCTTCGCAGTGAAAGCCAGGGCTGGTATTGACGCACCGCACGCGGGGGAAACAGGGGTGAGCGTTGCACTGTGAGGAAGGAGCACGCAGGATTAGGGGCCCCAAGCTGGAACGCGAGTGCTGCACCTTGGGGCTTCCCGGATGTGGAGTGGGGTTTGTTTTGTTGGAGATCCTGTTATGCAGGATCTCACTGCATAGCTCTGCCTGCTCTGGAACACACCATGTATACCAAGCTGGCCTCGAACTCAAAGAGATTAGCATGCCTCTGCATTCCAGGGCGCTTAAGGGCCATCAGCCAGCTCTTGAAGTAGGGTGCCACACGGGATAGAGAACCCGAGGGTCGCTGGCGACTTTGCCTTCATGGGCATGGAGTTGTGACTTCTTAGGGGTGAGGAAATTAACTTGGGGGTCGCGCATCCCCAGCCGAGGGAGGAAGTGGCCGCCTGGGCGTGCAGGCAAGGCGGTGGCGGCGATCGCCCCGTCGGGGAGGACGACTCTCCAAAGCAGACACGTGGTCCGGGAGAGGAAGCCCCAGTGCTGAGGAGGGTTGGAGAGAGACACCCCCGGAGCCCAAGGGGTCGTTGGGGTGGGCGTCAGTAGGGACAAAAAGAGTGGTCAGAGCGTGCGTCTGAGATGGAGTAGGTCTGGGTGGGGCCCCCCTGGTAGACGTGAGGTCTTCTGGGTTGGAGCCCCGGGCTGCGAGGGGCTGGTCCGGGAGAATACCCTCAGTGAATGAGGGGGACGTCGTCCGGATGGAGGGAATTTGTGATGGGGTCGGCCCGGGTAGGGACAGGACGGCGGGGGTGTGGGGAGCCCGCGCACCTCATTAACGTCGGTGCAGTGCGAGCCGTTGCCGGTGTAGCCAGGAGGGCAGGGGCCGCAGCGCGCGCCGGTAGCTGTCTCCGAGCAGACTACGCCGGGGAAGCAGGAGCCGGGTGCGCAAAGCGGCACTGGCCGCACGCTCAGGCCCGGGTTGCGGGCGAGCTGCATTCCTGCGGACCCGCAGAAGTTAGGCCACGCCCGGAAGAGGAGCCATTCTGGGCCACGCCCAGAGGAGGCGCCTGTTCGGCCCCGCCCACAAAATGAGCTTGACCCGCCCAGGGTGGGACCACGCCCCTCGGGGGGCTCGGTTTAGCCCACGCTAGAACTGGGCAAGTCCGCGCGTGCGCCTTGCAACCGTGCGGTCCTCCTGCTCGCCTTATCGCTTGTCTTCGCTCATCTCCGGGCCTTCTCTCCGGCGTCCAGTCCGTTCTGTCGCCGTCCGCTTTCGCCCCCGCCAGCTTCCTTCCCCAGTCCTCTGCCTCTTCTCTCTGTGCCCCACCCTCCCTCCGGCCCTTGGGTCCCGGCTGTGCTCACCGCAAGCATCACATTCCATCACCGTATTCTTCAGGAAGGTGATCTCCTTGACCTGCCGGGCGGGAAGTCAGCGGGACCCCTTCCATGCACCTCCTCTCGGTTCCCCTCCTCCTCCCACGACCCCCTTCATGGGAAGCCCGGTGCCCACAGCCATCCTCTTCACGTCGCCTTTGTACAAGCTGGTTCCGGAGCCCCTGTCCCCCTGTCTCTGACTCCGTGCATCCAGTCCCCGCATCCCGTCCTTAGCCCTGTCCTAGGTTCTCTTCCCTGCTGGTTTTGAGCTGTTTTCCTCTCTGTCCTTCTCTGTCCCTTTGTTCCCCTCTTGTCACTGCGCTGTGTCCCCTGCACCTGTTCTGACCCCGTGCTGTCTCTGTTCTCTACTATTCTCGGGACCCTCTGTGTGCCCCTTTCCCTGTTCTGTCTCCACGCTGCTGTCTCTCCGTTTCCTTACCTGCTGTCGCAACAACTCCCTCACGTCTTGCAGCGCCGCATTGGTCTCCTGAAGTTCTCGCAGCATCTGTGGGGCCAGGTCTCCACCTGCGTTCACCGGGGCCAGTGACGAGCGACCCAACCACTCCACCACCCCTCCCTCCACCTCCGGGCCCATCCATCCAAACTCCACCCGCCGCTTCATTTTCCAGGAACCCCGAACGTTCCTGGAGAGTGGACCCCAAGCTCCGAGGAGCAGGGATCATGAGCATAGAGGGAACTGAGGGGCCTCCTGTCCACCCATGGCCCCCACTAAGGGGCTTTACCCAGCGGGATCTGGCCCTGGCCGGTCGCCCGCAGGGCAGCCAGGGCGAGCACTAGAACGCAGGCAGTGGGGCCCATGGCGGTGGAGCTGCAGCTGCTGTCTGCGCCGTCGATCCCGCGGCCTATTTATCCCCGAGCCCGGTCCGGGACGGCCCCCGCGGCCCTGCCCAGAGCCCGCCGCAAGGTAAACAGGCCGGGCTCTGCCTTCAGGGCCGCGCCCCACGGCCCTGCGGGGTGACCCGCGGCTGATCAGTAGATGGTGGGGTCTGAGGAGACAAAGGCCTTGGAGTGCCTGCTGTATGTAAGACAATCTCCATCTGCCCCCGCAGATAACATTGGGGAAACAAAGTCACAGGTAATCAAAAGGTCCCAAGCTCGCCCGCTTTGGCTCCCAAGCTCCCTCTGCACTTCAAAATCCTGCAAAAGGGGATGATGGGTAAGGTTGTGAGGGGGCCAAGTCTTGGATTCCTCCACCCACTCCCTACACCTCCAAGCAAACCAAATCCCCATTAAATGATGTCCGGGTCTCAGTTTCCCCTTTTGCACAGTGGGTGCGCTGGGGATGGGGCAGAGGAAGGAAGCTCCGCTTCCCCGGGGTTCTCTTCTCCCGGAGCTGCCTTAGGCATGCTTCCCCAGCCGCTGGGGACACAGCCTGTCAGAAAAGTAAGACTGGCTGGGAACTGCAGCCCCCCCCCGCGCCCCTCCCCCCGGGCCAGCCACTCTCTAAGCTGTAAAACCCTCAGCCACCAGGAGCTCTCACCCTCTCCACCTGGCCTTCCAGGACTCACAGCTCACAGGCTCTAAATAGAAGTGGGGGGGGGGAGCTGGCCCACTTGGGGCCACTGCAACCCAGAAAGATCTCTTGTTCCAAGAAGAAACCATGGAAGTCTGCCCGGAGGAGGTAATCCAGGGAACAAAGAGAATAAAAAGTCCCCAGATCAGTCATGGGAAGCAGCAAGGTGGCTCCAGTGGTGGCGGGGGGGGGGGGAAGGCACGGGGTGGGGGGCAGGGTATGTCGGAGGGTATGTGTGTGGATTTCTGGTCCATCCATGTTTTACACAAATGTGCCCACTGTGGGTCACATCCCCTGCTAGGTAGCTGCTGGGGGACACTAGAGGAGAGCCGTCCCCGGCTTCTGTCAGGGGCAGCTGAGGTGGATGGGGAAACCGCTGCACTGTCACCCAGGGTGGCAGGGCTCTAGTGGACACTGCCCAGCAGCAGTCCACAGAAGGAACGAGCCAGAGCTGCTGGACAGATGGACGCCTGGACAGACGGACTCCACACCTATGGTGTGCTGTCAAGATCCTGGGGCTCAAAGACACTCAGGGTGTGGGCTAGCCAAGAACAGTGCCCAGGCAGTCCCTGGACTCACAGGGGTGGGTGGCGAAGGAGGGAAAACAGCCGGGCAGAGGGCTGTGTCCAGAGAGGCCAGGTCCCGAGGCCTCCCTGCCGACGGAGCTGCCTCCTGTTTGCTTTGGCTCCCAGCACACCTGGGCTGCTCCTGCTGGCCAGCGCTGGAATTCTCCCGAAAACCACCACTGCTGGGCAGACCTGTGGCCTCCCGAGTGCCTCCTGCAGCTGAGGCAGGAGCACACAGCCTAACGGGTGTTTGCCACAAGTCAGTCACGGGGCTGAGGCTCAGGACCACGTGGCTGATGCCATAGCCACGGCTGGGCCCTTCAGGGAGATGTGGGAAAGGGAGTCAGGCCTGGAGGAAGGGCAAGAGCTGAGGTAGTGCTGGGAGGGGCCAGCCTGGGCTCACCCCTGCTGCTGGCTTCCCTGGGGGCAGGGACCCTCTCCCAGGCAGCTTCCCTCTGCAGGTGTCTTCCTGAGCCCATGGCCTGCCTGCCTGCCTGTGCCTCTCCTCTGCCCCCACAGCAGGCCCCCAGTACCGTCCAGGCATGGTTCGTCTGCAATCAGAGCACTCAACCTGTGAGGATCATTAGTGGCTGGCTCCCATGTCAGCCTGGCTCTGTAACTTGGAATTTACACACAATGTTCTGGATGGGTTTTGCTTCAAGTGTTTTGTAAGTTTGGTTGATCTTTCTATTCTTGTGACAGGGTCTTCTGGAGCCCAGGCTAGCCTCCAACTTACTGTCCAATGATGACCTTGAACTTCTAATTCTTCTGTTTCCATTTCCTAAGTGCTAGAATAGCCCACAGGCTCTATCCAGCCAGAGGTGGGTTATGTCCATATTTTCTTCTAAGGAGAGACGGCCCAGCTTGATGGTGCACACACCCCCACACGCACGTACAACACCCCCCACATGCAAACAATCCCACATTAGACCCCCATACTCACAACTCACACACACAAATACACACAGCCCCCCATATTCACACAATGCCCTACACACATACACATCCTCAGCTCCCCACACCCACACATGACCCCACCCATACACACCCGCACACATCCCTTCCCACACGAATCCAGACTTAGCTCTGGCCCGGGGCAGGCTATAGCTGTGATATTCTGGAACTCCTGAGTCTGGGCCAGTCCCTCTTCCCGACATCCAGGCTGAGTGGTTCCAGGAGCCTAGCCAGGCAGCGCCTGCTGGTGGAGCCCCAGGGGCCCTTTCTGATTGACGCCTGCTGGGCCAGGAGACGTGTGGCGCCCCCGCTGCCTGCCACCGCCCAAAGGAGAAATATGTCAGGCATAGCCTGCCAGCCACAGGCTTGGTCTGGGGAGTCCATCAGGCCTACAAGGGGGAGGGTCACTTGGCCCTGTCCACATCCCAGGCCAGACTGACTCTCCATAAATAAGGACCAAATCCAGAGGTCAGGGAGCGGGCGCCTGAGGCTCCAGCCTTCAGCAGGCGGCACCTTCCTCAGCACTGACCTTCCGGCCAGACTTGTCAGATAAAAGACAACAGTAACTATAACAACTCAATGGTTACAATGTTACTGCGCAATTGCCACACTGAGTCTGTGGAGGGCTGAGGACAAGTGCCCAGGGCAGAACTTAGGTCATCAGCAAGCGCCTTCTTGTTCTGAGCAATCTTCCCGTGGGGAGCAGGAAGCAGATACAAGGGGCTAGTCTACCAAAAGTTGTCTTTCACTCTGCCGAGGGTCATGACACAAGGCTCACATCTAAGTTCCCTACTCAGGCCCTAAGCCTGCCTCCCCAAGGCCGCTCACCCCTGTGATGATGTGTCTTAACTGATTGCCAGGTCCACGGTCCAACAGAAGCCTCTGAGTCAAGGGCAGGATCCTGGGAGAGACTCTCCAGCCACGGGACAGACCAAGGTGGCATCGCTCCAGAGCAGAGCGTTGCTCTTGGGCTCTGCTCACAGGCTGTGCAGTGGGCATCATGGGGGTCTAGGACAGCGTCTGGTTATCCTGAGTGTGTGGTGTCATTAGGTTCAGGTTATCTGGAGGGGTCCTGAGGGTAATAGAGTTCCTGACTAAGCTATCTTTACATGTCTAGAAAGCTTGTTCTATTATGCTCATATACCAGTCTTGACCTTGATTTTGACTTTTTGAGATCTTGGCTGTCCTGGAACTCTCTGTGTAGAGTGTAACTTTAATTTTTTCAAACCCTATTTTTTCATTTTTTTAAAGATTTTATTTTATTTATATGAGTACACTGTAGCTGTCTTCAGACACACCAGAAGAGGACATCAGATCTCATTACAGATGGTTGTGAGCCACCATGTGGTTGCTGGGATTTGAACTCAGGACCTCTGGAAGAGCAGTCTGCACTCTTAACCACTGAGCCATCTCTCCAGCCCTCAAAACCTATTTGTAATGATGGTTCTTAAATACTTTAACCTCCCTTGTAGCCCACTGCCGACCAGAGGCGGTGGGAAAGAAAGGACACAGGGGAAGTGGACCTGTTTAGGAAGGTTCTTTGGAGCAACTCCCATCTGGGCTGTCTGGAAATTAGCAGTTCAGTTCACAGGTCAGCAGGCAGTGGCAGCTCGATCCACTTGAGAACTCTTCACGGATACACCAGCAATTCATTTCGGTAGCGTTGGGTTAGCAAACGTGAATCAGCCGGGTGGTGGTGGCACACGCCTGTAATCCCAGAACTTGGGAGGCAGAGGCAGGCGGATTTCTGAGTTCGAGGCCAGCCTGGTCTACAGAGTGAGTCCCAGGACAGCCAAGGGCTACACAGAGAAACCTTGTCTCGAAAAAACAAACAAACAAACAAAAAACAAAACAAACAAACAAACATAAATCAGCAGCAGAGGCACTCAGGCTTCAGCCTCAGCAGGAGGGACAGAGGGACAGAGGGACGCCAGGAGTTCTCGGCTGTGCCTCTCTCATTGAAGCAAAGACCAACGGCTGGAGGCCCATGACCTGCACAGCGAGCTGTGCCGAGAACCAGACTCTCTCTCTCTCTCTCTCTCTCTCTCTCTCTCTCTCTCTCTCTCTCGCTCTGTGAAGTCCTATTTATAGCTCTCCAAACATCACGTGTCCTCCACGTGTCTGGCCTCAGCTGACATCACTCTGCCAGTCAGCCCATGTCTAGAGAAGCAGCAAGAAACTGCAACACACCACCAGAAGTTTTTTGTTGCATTTCTCTCTATGGAGTCCCAACAAATGCAGCTCAACAAATGCAGTGTGAGGTGACCGTACATGAGTGCTGTCATCTGGAGTCATTCGTCACGTGTCTTTCACATGCCTTCGTCACGTGTCCTTTCACATGCCTTTGTCACATGACCTTTCACATGCCTTCGTCACGTGTCCTTTCACATGCCTTCGTCACGTGTCTTTCACGTGCCTTCATCACGTGACCTTTCACATGCCTTCGTCACGTGTCCTTTCACGTGCCTTCGTCACGTGTCCTTTCACATGCCTTCGTCACGTGACCTTTCACGTGCTGCTCTAGCAGAGCATCCCTTCTGTGTCTGCCTCAGTGTAACGTTCCTTCACATGTTTGCCCCAGCAAAACACAATCCAACACAGCTGACTTTTCAAAGAACTCTTAAGTTTCTACTTCATAGACCAGGCTGGCCTCAAATTCACAGAGACCCACCTGCCTCTGCCTCCAGAGTACTGGAATTAAAGATGACTGCCACTGGGCCCAGCCCCCTAACTTTGATCTTTGAGATCCTGTCTCTCATTGGCTGGCCCATGAATCCCAGGAATTCTGAGCCTTTTCACATGGTTTCTGGGGCTTGAGTTCACACCCTGTGCTAGTGTGGCAAACACTTTACTCTCTGAGCAGTCTCTGCAGCCTCTACAAAGCCTTTCTTCTCTTTGTCCCCTACCCCTGCCCCAACACACACACACACACACACACACACACACACACACAAAGACACAAAGACACATATAGGCACACATATAGGCACACATATAGGCACATATTCACACACAGACACACAATAACACACACATGCATGTATACACAGGTGCACACATGCTCACACATACATGAACATATATACAAAGGTACAAACACAGAGAAACATGCTCACACACATATATACACAAAGAACTCTTAAGTTTCTACTTCATAGTCCAGGCTGGCCTCAAACTCACAGAGACCCACCTGCCTCTGCCTCCTGTGTGTATACATGCATGTGAGTGTGTGTGTGTGTGTGTGTGTGTGTGTGTGAAAAGGCTCAGAATTCCTGGGATTCATGGGCCAGCCAATGAGAGACAGGATCTCAAAGATCAAAGTTAGGGGGCTGGGCCTAGTGGCAGTCATCTTTTTTTTTTTTTTTTTTTTTTTTTTGAGTCAGGGTTTCTCTTTGTAGTTCTGGCTGTCCTGGAACTCACTTTGTAGACCAGGCTGGCCTCGAACTCAGAGATCCACCTGCCTCTGCCTCCCAAGTGCTGGGATTACAGGCGTGCGCCACCACCGCCCGGCGGCAGTCATCTTTAATTCCAGTACTCTGGAATACAGAGTATACACACATGCATGTGTACACACAGGCACAAATGCTGACAAACATGTATATACTCACATGCACGTATAAACACAGCAACATGCTCATACACATACACACTTACATGCATGTATATACACAGGCACATATGCTCACACATATACACACTCACATGCATGTATACACACAGGCACACATGCTCACACATATACACACTCACATGCATGTATATACATAGGCACACATGCTCACACATATATATACATTCACACATGCAAGTGTACACACAGGCACACATGCTGGCACATACATCTATACACTCACATGCATGTATACCATAGGTACACATGCTTACACATATACACACTTGCATATATACACACAGGCACATATGCTCACACATAAATATACTCACATACATGTATACACACAGGCACACATGCTCACACATACATACATTCACATGCATGTATACACACAGGCACACATGCTCACACATACATATACACATGTATGTATATACCCAGGTACACATACTTACACACATGAATGTATACACACACATGAATGTATATATACAGGCATACATGCTCACACATACATATACACACTCATACAGGCACACATACACACACACTTGTATATATACACACAAGTATACACACACAGGCACATACACTCAGTTTCATAAACATATGTGCACGCACACTTGAATTTAAAAAGCTACATTTTTTAGTGTCAATGCAAGAGTCAAACATATTCCTTTGGCAGTTCTCTGTGTTTCTAACTCACATAAACTTTGCAGAGAAAATATTAGAAAAGAAATTGTATGGCCCCGCACGGTGGCAGGAACAAGGGAGGTTGAAGCAGGAGGATGTAGTTCCAGGCCAACCTGGGCTACATGGGGAGTCTGCCTCAGAAAGCCTGGCCATGGCAACTCCTGGTTGTCAGTCACTCCAGCCCTCAGGAAGTGCAAGGAGGACCGGGCATCAAGATGATCCTTGGATCTGTAGAGCGGTTTGAGACCAGCCTGGGCTATAGGAGCCATTTTCTAAAAAACTAAAAGTGAAATTAAAATACAGTTTTAGTGGATGGAGATGTAGCTCAGTTGTTGGAGTGCTTGTGGCTCGGTAGATGTAGTGCTTATGACTCAGTTGTTGCAGTGTGTGTGGCTCAGTGGGTAGAGTACTTTCTTCGCATACAGGAATCCCTGGACTCCATCCCCGGCGTCACATGACCCAGATGTGGTAGGGCATGCTTGCTGTCCTAACACTGAGGAGTCAGAGGCAGGAGAATGGCTCCTTCTAGGTCACCGGGGTGTCACCCCAGTCCATGTGTGGAAGAAGGGAGATGAGGAGCTTGAGGCCAGTGAGCTCTGTGAGACCTTATCACAAAGATGGCCTCACTCCTCACCCTGTCCCGGGGTCACGGGAGACTCAGAGAGGGAATCTCCCCTGCCTCATGCTAAAGATATGGGTCACAGGAGAAAAGCTGCCCCAGGGTTTTGCAGTTGGCTGGCGACAGTGGGTGTGGAGTCAAAAGAGGGGAGCCCCGGGGCCTCAGTCTGCTGCATGCCTCCGTGCCCACACAGTGGGCCCCTTGTTCACGCAGTGATGAATGGAGCGGAGACCGGAGTGTTTATCCGCCTGGCCGTGACCCAGGCCTGGGGAAGACAAGTGGCTACAGTGTTTGGCAGCAAGGTGTGAAACAAACGTCAGAAGTCAGAGGCTACCGTGTGAGGGCTCGGTGCACGCCTGTGAGGACGCTGAGCTGCGGACACTGGGAGTCAAGAGAGCTCAGGTAAGTAGGTGTGGATCTGTTCCCGAGAGTCCCAAGCTGGGCTGGCTGTCTTCTCCTCCATGTGACTCACACACACACACACACACACACACACACACACACACACATGTCATGTGTGAAGGTGGCCATCCGGCCACAGGAAGGCTGCCACTGGACAGGGCCCCAGGTCTGGCCTTGGGCCCTCCCCTCTTGTCCTCTGTTGGGTACCAGGCAACCATGGGTGTCAGGGAGCAGCCTGCTTGGAGCGGTCTCAGCCTGTTCTTTCCAAATGTCTGGCATTCAGCAGAGGTGCCAGGGCTGGTTTTCATGTCATCCTCACGCTGTCGCAGCTTCCAACGGTGTCCAGGTGACACTTGTCTTCTTTACCCTGAACTCCCAAAGGCTGAAATTGGCCCATGAAGGAAGACTCACCAGATCACAGGGAATATCGAGGTTGGGCCAGGCACAACGCCCCAGGACGGCAGCAAGCAAACATGCCAGAGAGGGCGAGGTGCCCACCCAGGCTGTGCAGGCAGCGGGAGGCCAGTTTGACTCGGAATTCCACTGTCTTTTTTTTTCATGTTACAAATTATAATGCATGATGATAAAAACATTCAACTTAAAAATTTACTGTGTTGTGCTGAGCTCGTGGCTCAGTGGGTAGAGCATTTATAGCTCAGTGGGTAGAGTGCTCGTAGCTCAGTAAGTAGAGTGCTTGTCTCCAGTTAGTAGAGTGCTTGTGGCTCAGTGGGCAGAGTGCTTGTCTCTCAGGGCACAGTGCTTACTGGAGCATGCACCACGTTAGCCAGTCATGGTGGTTCTTGCCTGTAATCTCAGCACTTAGAACACAGAGGCAGAAGGATGACAAGCTCTAAGCCACCCTACGTCATGGGATCATGGCAAACACCTGGTAAGGTGAACACGCAGCTCGCCCTCTAGAGCCCTGAGGTGGTGTGTGCCCAACGCTTGTTTCTAAGCCATTAGGCCTGTACACACACACACACACACACACACACACACACACACACACCAGAGCCAAGGAACAGCTCACCCACGATACCACATGGCCCCAGGGCTTCAGCCAGTGCCACATCTGGATTTTGGACTTGGTCCTGGCATCCAGCCACAGCACACAGATCCGGGAGGAGGAAAACACGGGCCTCTTCCCTTCGGCATTAAGGTCAGAGGTCAGCTTGGCTCAAGCCTCTGCTGGCTTCGCTACCATGGACACCATCCAGATCCGGTCGCCAGCAGCCATTCTGCCCAGCCAGGGCAGCCCTGCAGTGCCTGCTCAGACAGGAGTGGCCCGGCGCAGGGGCTGGATTGGGGCGCCTCTGCCGTCCCTCCCTGAAGCTGTCATCTCTCCATCAAGAACCCAATACCTTCAGTGCTGGCCCCAAGACCCAGGAGCTCTCTCTCTCTCTCTCTCTCTCTCTCACACACACACACACACACACACACACACACACACACACACGTTCTCCCTGTAGCCACACCCTGGTCCCAGCTGGAACACAGGCTGACACTGTAACCGCAGCACATAGGAGGCAGAGGCAGGAGGATTAGCAGGGTTCAAGAGAAGCCTGGGCCGTAGAGTAAGAAGATCATGTCTCCAAATAAAACAAAAACAAACAGAAAAAGATTATAAATTAGGCCGTGTTCCTCCCCTGCTCACCCACCCTGGAGCTTCCTTTTGCCCAAAGAATATGCTGTGTCCTCCCTGCGTGCACGAAGTCCTCCCTGCGTGCACGAAGTCCTCCCTCCGAGCACGAAACCTCAGGGGAGTGGATCTCTGCCCATAGGCACTTCCTGACCCCAGGGCTTTTGCACAAGCTGCCCTCTCTGTCTGAAAGCTCTTCTTCCCTGACCCATAGGTCTTGACTTAAATGTGCTTTATCTGTTGCTGGCATAGCTAACACAGCAGAGAGGATGGCGTCTTCTCAGGGATCATGTGACTCACCACACCCTATGATGTATTTTGAAAAGCATCTGCCTCCTTCCACTCTCCCCCGCCCCTGCCCCCCCAACACCCCAGGATCATAACACACAACTTCACCGTGAGTCAATGCAGATTGGTTAGAGCCACGATGGGGATGCACGGACTACTCTGAGAGGGTCATGAGGAACAGCCTGTCCTGTGACGGGAGGAGAAATAAGGGTCAGGCCACTGGGAGTGCGACTCCAGTAAGGGAAGCTGTGGAGGGGAGGAAGAGAAGGTTTCTGGGCTGAGCGAGAACAGGAACAGAGCGAGAGGGCAGGGGCAATGGGAGCGTGTGTGCACGGCGTGTTCTGCACCCCAGCGTGTGTGCATGGCGTGTTCCCCACTCCAGCATGTGCGCATGGCGTGTTCCCCACTCCAGCGTGTGCGCATGGTGTGTTCCCCACTCCAGCGTGTGTGCATGGCGTGTTCCGCACTCCAGCGTGTGCTTTGTGGAAACACCTCGGAGCAGTTCTATGTGAATTCCTGTGGAGAAGCAGCTAGAAGAGGCAAGGCCATCCACCACCCTCACACCACAGAGACCAGGAGGTCCTCTGTCCTTCTACAGACCCTCTCTGGGCAGACAATGGGTAGCAGGCCTCCCGAAGGGCTGTGGCTGCCCCTGGGTCCGCGCCCCCCCACCCCCCACCCCTGCCCCTCCTTCCCCCAGGACCTGAAAGAGTTCTCTCCTTGTTACTCTGGAATTTTCCTCCTGGTCTTCCAAAGCCTTCAGGAACAAATTAAAGGAAAATATTGCCAGTCTAAGCAGGGTGATTTTATGGCTGTCAGGGGCCCGGAATCAGACCAGAGAGTGGAAAGGTCTGGTCACACTACAGGCTTTCCTGCCAACCTGGGACCTGACCCACCCTCCAAGCCGGCTCTCCCGTTCCATCCAATCCACCCCCAAGTTCCCCTGACTGGGAGGTGGCGGAGAGAAACAGACGTGCAGGCTGATGCATTTTGAACTGTTTATTCATTCAGTAAATGCTGGCTTTGCTTCTGTTGCCGGTGTATCTATGTGTGTGTGCTGAGGTCTCAGTTGGGAACATTGTCCCCACCCCAGCACTTGGGCCGTGGGGCAAGAGGAACTGAAACACAAGGTCATTTCAGCTATATAGTAAATACTCGGCCAGTCTGGGCTACATGAGATATATAGTAAATACTCGGCCAGCCTGGGCTACACATGAGATATATAGTAAATACTTGGCCAGCCTGGGCTACACATGAGATCCTGTCTGAAAAAGATACAGACATACACAGGCACGGTCACCACCACCCAAACCAGCAGCAGCCATGGCTACCTCAGTGTGCGTCTGGGATGGGGACATGGTATGTAATCTCCTTTTCTCTCACCGTCTAAAACAGTATAGTGAAATTCCATGTAAAGATACCTTCCAGTGGAGGCTCAGAGGGGAGAGGGGCCCAGGGACACCTTCCTTCTGTAGGATGGATGCCCCAACCACTCTGAATAGCAGCCTTGAGACTCTGTGGGAAGAGGAGCTTTGAGGCCAAGCTGAAAGTCAGCTCCTAACACCCCTGCACAACCCCAATAGAGCCACTGTGGCTTCTAGGTTCAGATGGCCCCCCAGCTGCTGAGCCCACCGTCCTGTTCAAAGAGCTCTCTCAAAGAGAGGCTAGGAGTGTTTTAAACCCACAGCCTCGTAGGCAGCTGGGTGTGGTCCCCGCGGACAGCAGGCTGCTTTGAGCAAGGAGACCCACAGCCTGCTGCTATTCCTAGGAAGTAAAGTCTCCAGGGCCCATGGTGGCCACAGCTCAGGGAGGGCACCCTGCCAGGATGCAGGGGTTCCTGGACGAGCGACTGGGAGGAGGCTATGGTGGCCTGGGCTGCATCTGTGCTCCGGGGACCTCTCTCAGTGCTGTTTTCCAGAGCAGGACACTGGAGCAGAAGGATGCCCAGAACCTTCAGAACAGCCGGGAAGAGCAGGGCTGGGGCTGGGCAGCGAAGTGGGTCAGATCACCAGAATGACCAGATGACAGGGCTTCAGCATACCTGGGAGACAGCGGGACTGAGCTGGAGAGATGACTCGGGGGTTAAGAGCACTGGCTGCTCTTAGAGAGGACCTGGGTTTCTTTCCGTTCCGAGCATCTGAATGGCGGCTCACAAGCACCTGTAACTCCAGATTCTGTTTCCGGCTTCTGTTGGCATTGCACATTCATGGTACACAGACACACATACAAGCCAAATGTACATACACATAACATTAAAATAAATAAGCCCTTAAAATTAATTTTTAAAAGGAAGAAACAGAGAGGCAGACACGCTGAGCCTTGGCGTGGTCAGTAGTGCCTTCCTGCTTCTATTTGAATAGTGCATGAGCTGTGAACTGTTAAGGGGACACTACCAGACGTGCCCGGGTACCCCTGACCTGCTGCTCTGTGCAAGGAGTGCTCAGTACACTGCCCTCTGTGGGGGGTCGGGCCACTTGACCCCTAATCACAAGGAAGGCACTGAGACAGACACCAAGCCTCAGATCATACCGCCTCAGAGGGAGAATGATGGCTGGCAGGGATCCACACTTGCCCTCATCAGGAAAGTTCCACCCAGAATCTTAGCTGACGGGCACAGAGAGGCAGGGACAGGAAAAAAGCCCACGAACTCACTGGAAGCACTTCCCTGCACCCATACTGGGTAGGTCACTACTGGAGGTGGCCCCAGCTCCTGGGGATCTGATGCCCTCTTCTGGACTCTGAGGGCACTGCACTCACATGCACGAACCACACGCATACCTGAAAATAAAATCTTTAAGAGGAACAGGAGTTTAAAATTCCTGAAACTGGGCTGGTGAGATGGCTTAGCAGTTCAGAGCAGAGGCTGCTTTTCAGAGGTCATGAGTTCAATTCCCAGCAACCACATAGTGGCCCTCAGCCATCTGTAGGGGGACCTGATGCCCTCTTCAGGCAGGAGCATGTATATCCAGCAGAGCACTCATACATTAAATAAATAAAGTTAAAAACAATTCCTGAAATTGAGCCCTGGTCTCCACAGGTGGACGCACACATGCGTGCACACACATATATACATATGTGTGCACATACACACTCACATACATATGCATATATGCACATATACAAGCACACAACATACATGAACATGCACACACATGATCATATGCATGTGATCATGCACACGTGATTACACATGGCCACCCACACACATGCATGTCCACAGACATACACATACATATGCATGTACACACATACACACTCACACATACACACATATGACACATGGTAAAGTGACTATACCAAACACACCAGCTTGCTGTGCTCTGGAGCAGCCTGTCTCCAACCCCCAGGTCACTTCTGTCTGGTGTCTTCACAAGCACATGCCAGCGGCGAGGGGTGTGGGCAGCAGATGAGTGCTGGCTGTAAACCAGGAGGCCCTGAGTTCAAATCTTTGACACAAATGTGAAAACAAATAATTTCCCAAACCAGGTGGGGCACAGGAGTGCATGACTTTAATCCAGCCATTTATGAGGCAGAGGCAAGTGGATTGTGAGTTTGAGATTTTGTTTTTATTTCTGTTGGTGTGTGTGTGTGTGTGTGTGTGTGTGGCCCTAGCTGTCCTGGAACTCACTCTATAGACCAGGCTGGTCTGGAATTCGCAGAGATCTGCCTGCCTCTGCCTCCCGAGTGCTGGAATTAAAGGCATGTGCCACCACTGCCCGGCTAAGACCCTGTTTCTACACACAGAAATAACGTTAAAAGCTGGACATGATCATGCACCCCTGCAGCCCTAATGCTCAGGAGGAAGGGGCAGGAGATGCCACTGGAGCTGGCTGCCTGCCTGGTTCTGGCTCTGTGGGAAATGCCACCAGCAGGCAGAGGCTGGAGGAGAATGATAAGCAGGACACCCAACGCCCTTCTGGTGCTCGGCCACACTCATAGCCCTGGTGGTGGATATCCATGCTGAGAGCATGCGTAACTTCTGTCCTCCACCATGGCCACCTCACTCGTGGGCACCTTGGACAACGACAGGGGAAGCCGGGAAGGAGGCCGCCTGCCGAGGGACTGGTGCGGACTCTCCACAGAATTATCCGTCTGTGCTGGGCCAGTGAGATGTCCCAGTAGGTAAAGGAACTTGCTACCAAGCCTGAGTTCGGTCCCTGGGACCCACATGATGGAAGGAGAGAAGTGACTCCTATGAGTGACCCTCTGACCTCTTCATGTGCACTGTGGCAAGGGCTCCTCATCTCAGTAATAAAGGAAATGTCATTTCAAAAACGCCTTGTGCTGAGCTCCCCCATCCGTGTGTATCCACGTGGGATGGGCCTCACCCCCTGGAGATCTGTCTACACAGTCTATCCCCAGCCCCATTTCCTTCACCAAGTCTCCAATCCTGTTCCTTCCAATTTCCTGCTCTCCTATCCGAAGCCACAGGCACAGCCTGTGAATCAGTATGCAATTACAAGCTCAGCTTGCACTCCCTCCAGAGCGAGCACGGGTGTGTGGGAGGAGGTTCCGGCCAGCCAGGAGGACCAGCCTCCAAAGGTATCCTCCAGGGATGTCCCAGAGCATGGCTTCGGGTCCACAGCTGTGCACTGACGGGTAAAGGACTGCATATGGTGCAGAACCATCTACAAGACTAGCCAAGTCCCCTCTCCCCCCACAGGGACACCCCAGGGGGCCGAGCTGTCTGAGGGCTGAGGTAGCAAAGCAGCTGTGAGGCTGTGTGTGTTTGATTATTCTTTGGTTCTGTAGTTTTAAGATAAGCCCTGGTTGGCTTGGAGCTCCCTGTGTAAACCAGGCTGCCCCCAAACTCAGAGATTCCCCCTGCCTCTGTCTCCTGAATGCTGGGATTAAAGATGGGTGCCACCACTGCCGGACTGTGGTGGCGCAGGCCTTTAATCCCAACATTTGGGAGGCAGAGGCAGGCGGATTTCTGAGTTCAAGGCCAGCCTGCTCTACAGAGTGAGTTCCAGGACAGCCAAGACTATACAGAGAAACCCTGTCTCGAAGAAAAGAAAGAAAGAAAGAGGATCTTGCTGTGTAGCCCAGCCTGCCTTTGATTCATAATACTCCTGCCTCAGCATCCTCAGTGCTGTTAAAGGCATGCGCATGCGCTACCATGGCTGGATTGAATTGTCCTTCTCTGAGACCTGGTCTTAACTCAAACTCAGTATATAGTTTAGGACTGAATTCTCGATTCTCCTGCCATTGGGTCTAGATAGATTTTAGATTTTGAATTATGTGATTGTGAACGTGTGTTGTGTGAATCGTGAATGTGTGGGAGTGTGTGTGCATGTGTATATGCATGTGAGTGTGTCTTGAGTGTGTGTATGTGAGTGTGCATGAGTATATGTGTGTGTGTGTGTGTGTGTGTGTGTGCATGTGTGTGTGTGCGTGGGTTCGGAGCATTGGAGATCAGAGGAGTCCATTATTAGATCCCCTCAATCTGTAGTCTTTGAAAGCCGAGTTACCCACTGTGAGTGCTGGGAACAGAACTGTGTCTTCCGGGAGAGTAGCAAGCCCTCTTAATCACTGAGGCACCTGTGCTGGCTGGTACTGTGTCAACCTGACACAAGCTAGAGTCATGGGAGAGGAAGGAGCCTCCCTTGAGGAAACGCCTCCATGAGATGCAGCTGTAAGGCATTCTGTCAGTGATCAGTGGGGGAGAGCCCAGGCCATTGTGGGTGGGTCCATCTGGGGGCTGGTGGCCCTGGGTACTATAAGAGAGCAGGCTGAGCAAGCCATGGGGAGCAAGCCAGTCAGCAGCACCCACCCCTCCATGGCCTCCGCACCAGTTCCTGCCTCTGATTCCTGCCCTGAGGTCCTGTACGGACTTCCTTCAGCGATGAGCAGTGATGTAGAAGCTAAACAAGCCCTGTCCTCACAGCTTGCTTTTTTGGTTATGGTGTTTCATTGCAGCAATAGAAACCCTGACTAATAGCCGGGCGTGGTGGTGCACACCTGTAATCCCAGCACTTGGGAGGCAGAGGCAGGCAGATTTCTGAGTTAGAGGCCAGCCTGGTCTACAGAGTGAGTTCCAGGACAGCCAGGACTACACAGAGAAACCCTGTCTCGAAAAAACAAAACACAAAAATACAAAACAAAACAAAAACCCTAAGACTTTCTCTTGAAATCCTGAATCATTTATTTGATTTTTGCTTTTCAGATCATCTTATTATGTAGACCAAGCAGGCCTGGAGTTTTTTGTTGTTGTTGTTTTGTTTGTTTGTTTGTTTGTTTGTTTTTCAAGACAGGATTTCTCTATAGTCCTGGCTGTCCTGGAACTCAATCTGTAGACCAGGCTGGCCTTGAACTCAGAGATCCACCTGCCTCTGCCTCCCAAGTGCTGGGATTAAAGGTGTGTACCACCACTGCCCAGCAGGCCTAGAGTTCTTAGTCGCCTGCCCCTGTCTCCAGAGTGCCAGGATTAAAGGTTTTGGCCTTCTGCTTTGATTGTTTAAAAATCTTTTCGGTTTATTTTATCCCATGTGTATGGATGTTTCCCTGCAGGAACGGTTGTACCTGGTGCCTGTGGAGATCACAAGCATCAGATCCCTTGGACAGGGGTTACAACTGCCACTTGGGTGCTGGGAATGAAAACCAGAACCTCTGGAAGAGCACCCTGTGCTCTTAACCTTTGGGCCCCTCTAGCCTCCTATTCGGATTTTTTTGAGAGAGACTGGGATAGTGACACATTTTACACTTTTGATTTCTTTGAAAAATACAGAAATATGGTAAGAATGTTTTAATCATTTTAATCCCAGGCGTGGAAGGTGGGGCTGCTTTGTACATGACAGCCAACTGATTTGCCTCGTGCTCTAGCAGGAGCGTGATTTTGCCAGCTGCAGATAGTTTCTGTGACTGTGTGGCTTTGGAACTCTGGGAACTTTTCAGAGGATATATATGTGTGAGAGTCCTGAGAGGGGTGGGGTG
This sequence comes from Apodemus agrarius, assembly GCA_964023405.1. Lineage (NCBI taxonomy): Eukaryota > Metazoa > Chordata > Mammalia > Rodentia > Muridae > Apodemus > Apodemus agrarius. The sequence continues at coordinate 62,564,865 of OZ030023.1, read as the reverse complement.
TTGGTTAGTGATTGGTTGCAGTTTGTTATGCACAAAGAAACACAAGAAGAAATTAGATATCCTGATGGCAGAGATCAGCACTCCCCCCCAGGGACTCAGCACCTTCAGCAGCTCAGCAGGAGGCGCTCTAAGCCTCCTTTTCAATCCCCGACGTTATCTGAGGATCTCTCGCTTTCCTCTCTGTTTTTCTTATCTAGTCTGAGGGGCTTGAAAGGTGGAAGAAAGAACCCACAGAGTGCCTACAGGCTGGCCTCACAGTTGTTGAGCTGAGATGACCTTGGAATCTTGATTATCTCCTGAGAGCTGGGGCAGGGGGTGTGGGTAGGGTGGGGTCCAGGTGTGCACCACCACACCCAGCTTGAGATACGTTGTGGGCAGAACACAGGTAGAACCCAGGGTCCTTCTCAGTTACAGCGCTGCACAATAGCTGCTCCAGCTGAGCCCAGGACCAGCCTTTGGGCCACTTCATTGTGTATCTTCCCTGTCCTGAGGTCTGAGAGAACCAAAACCTGCAGGTGGTCCTGTGATCCCACACATGTGCCGTGCCCACACACAACTAAATACATGTAATAAGAATTGCAGAATAACAGAGAGCCTTCCCTGAGTGGTGGCTACAGGCAGCACACTGCGTCTGTGGAAGGCTGCAGCGAACTGGGCTAACCAACCCTTGGCCTGATGGAACATTTACTTAGTTTTTATTTGTGTTTTGTTTTTAGCCAAGTTTTAATGTGCCTCAGGCTGGCCTCGAACTTGCTATCCAGCTTAGGCTGACCTTGAATCCCTGATCCTCCTTCATCCCCAGAGTCCTGGGCCTGGACCTCTATACTCAGCATCTGGTTTGTGTGTTTTGAAATTATGTAAAGTTGGGTGTCCTGGACCTCGCTCCGTAGAGGAGGCTGACCTCAGAGTTACAGAGATCCTCCTGCCTCCTCCTTCTGAGTACTTGGGTTTTAAGGAGTGTACCACCACACTTAGCCCTCTCGGTACTGGGAGATCCACCCGAGCAGAGGCAGCCGCCCACCTGGGTTCCCGTCTCAGTCAATCTCCTCTGAGGCTTGTGTGCTCTGACTGCTCTGACTGACCTCCTTGGCTCCCGATGGCCAGGATACCCTTTGGAGCACAGCTGAGGTGCTTGGTGTGGGGAACCACGCTCCCCCACCCCCCAGAGCCGATACACCTCTGCGGGGGAAGCCTTTCCCTTCAGAGCCGCAACACACGCCCTCCACTGAGAGTGGGAAGGGAGGGAGGGGAGTGTGTCCTCTAAGTCTCTAAGCCGGCTCAGCAGTTGGTAGCTTTTGCCTAGCACACAAAAGCCCTGAGTACACCTGTCATCCCACCACCAGGGACTTTGAGGCAGGAGGATTCCCCGGAGTTCCAAACCAGCCTGGGTTACAGTATTTGAGACCCTTAATCAAAACCAAAGCAGGCCAGAGAGATGGCTCAGGGTTGAGCTTACAAGGGGGGCTCACTACCATCCGTCACTAGTTCTAGGGGATCTGACTCCTCCTCAGCGATTCCCAGGCTGGCCCGGACCAGTGGGACTTGATCTCAAGACAAAAGAAAGAAGCAGTTATCGTCACTGGCTTCCGGAGTGCCGGTAGCAGTGACTACCATTTGGCAGAGTCCCCGCTCCCTACTCATTTATTCAATCGAGGAATACTAAGGCTAGCCACGAGCATAGTGACAGACGGGGTAACTAGGGCTCAAGGAGTGCAGGTGCGCAGACCCCGTGCCACAGCCTCCACACCCAAAACCTTCTGGAGAGAGCCTCAGTCAGCACCTAATGAACGTCCAGCTCTGAAGCCTGGCGCTGAGGCGGCCGCGCATGCGCATCGCTAGGCAGCGGTTGGGGCGGGGCCAAGTTCGCGAGCCCTGGTCCTTTGGGCGGTTGAAGTCCCGCCTCTTCGCGCAGACGCACGGCGAGTTCCGCCCTCCCGCTCTGCTCCCAGTGCCCCGGTGCGGTTGGCTGCTTTCCGGGAGGAGCGCGCGCGCCTGCGCCGGCGTCGGGCTCGCGCACGCGCACCTGTGCCGGCGTCGAGCTCGCGCACGCGCACCGCAGCGGTGGCGGCGGCGGCGGTTCCTGTCCAGGGGGCTGAGAGCGGCGGTCGGCTTTGAGGCGAACAGCGTTGCGGAGGGGCGCGGCGGCGGCGGCAGCAACTTAGAGCTCAGAGCCGGCGTTCCGGCTTTGCTTTCGGAGGCTCTCTCGGAGCCCGCCCAGCTCTCAGGGCGGCGGCAGCGGCTGCTCCGGGTTACGGCCTAGGCCTAGGCGAAGCCTCGGGCTCGAGTGCGGTGAGGCGCCGGCAGAAGGCGCGGCCCGGGCGGCAGGATGAGCGTGGAGGCGTACGGTCCCAGCTCGCAGACACTCACCTTCCTGGACACTGAAGAGGCCGAGCTGCTCGGCGCCGACACCCAGGGCTCCGAGTTCGAGTTCACCGACTTCACCCTCCCCAGCCAGACGCAGACACCCCCCGGCGGCCCCGGCGGCGCGGGAGGCCCGGGCGGAGCGGGCGCAGGCGGCGCGGCCGGCCAGCTCGACGCGCAAGTGAGTTGAGCGGCGCATGGCGGCGCCGGAAGCCGGGCGGGCGCGGGAGCTGGGGCGCCAGGTCCCAGTTAACCAGCCCTGGGTCCCTGTGAACCTGAGCCAGGTTCCAGTTAGACGGCGCTGGTCCGAGCTACCGACTCCAGGTCCAGATAACAGTACCTGCTTCCTATTCTGGCTCCTTAAACTCCCTCTTACCCACCCTGGATCCTGTTTAACTGCCCAGGTACCTGCCAGCTACCTTGGCTCCTTGTTCCTGTCCTAGATCTCTGCCACCTTACCCTGGGTCCCGTTTACTTGCCCCCTTTCCCAGATCTCTGCTTCCACCCTCAGCCACCTGTTCCAACTACCCTTCCCTGGTCTGCCTACCGCAGTCATTGCCACCTATCGTAGTCCTTGCTGCACTGGCCCAGCTTCCTACCATCTCTGGTTCCCTGCCTCTTGTCCCAGCTCCTTGCCACCTGCTCTGTTTTCCTCCACCCAGAAGGCTGGGCAGTGACCTGCATTAGTGTTCCTCCTCCTATAGCGCAGGATCTGCTCCAGCTCAAGGCTTAAGCCAGAGCTTCCCTCACTCCCCTTCTAGGTGTGTCTAAGGTGGCCTACGCTAGGTCTCTCTCTGGCCCTAGGTGACCTGTCCACAGTTGCTATCCTCTGGACCCACACTGCTTTCCAGGGCCACCTGCTTGGCTGGTCCAGCCACCCCATCTCACCCTTTTGCCATTTCCATCCCCCACCCGTCCAGCCAGGGCTCAAGTTTAGTTTGGTGGAGGGGACCCCTGGAGCAGAGCCAGGGATTTTGGCGCCTCAGGTGGAAACAGCCCACTTGGTGACTGGAGAGGTGGCTGCCTGGAGAGGTGGCTGCTGGTTTGTTTTTCCTTCTGGGTTGCCTGTTGCTGGAACCGGTGTTATGTAACTCTTAGGCTCTGCTTGTAAAAGTTGGGTTTGAGTTTTGTTCCTCGGAGGCAACCACAATGGGTATCACATGGGTGACTGTGCCCTGGGGAGGGGCTTTTGTTTTGAATGACAGGCTGCCGGTGTAGGCATTTCAGCTTAGTCTGGGGACAGGCCACCCCTACCTTCCTGTCAGATGGCTCTCCCTCCCTGTGGCTGGCTTGGTGTTGGGAACCTCTCGGCTTTGTTTTCCTGTATTCTCTGGGGGGTGGGGAGGACTGCAGGCTGGAGCCACAGGTGCTCTTCAGTCCCTTTGCACGCAGGGCTAGGGAGCCACCGCCAGTCTTCAGCAGTGATCTCAGACCGAGCTCCGGGAGGGCCTTCAGGCTGCTTGGTTGAGTCATGCCTGTGGGTAGACCACCCACTTGGGCTCATTTTCAGCCCTAATAGAAGGAGAGGGCTGACTCAGCCCCTGTTGGTGCAGGATCAGGTGTGCCAGCCTGTTGTTTCCAGCTGTTTACCTTTAGTGTAGGGAGGTGGGGAGAGGGAGCAGGTTGCCTGGAGGAGTGAGGTGGCCAGTCCTCCTGTTAGTCTCCTCCCTCTGGGCCTCATGGACCTGGAGAGGCACTCTGTGCTGCATGCAGGCTGGGGTCTGGGGAGACCAGGAGTGGAAGTGGGCGCTTCACCTCAAGGTCTTTAGCTCCAGCTGATGTGCAGAGCAGACTTGTGCTATGCGTGTGCTCACATGGGTGTGCCCTGCTCTGCCAGTTGAAATCATAGATTGAGCCATGAGCTGCCGCCCACCTGTGGCCTCTCATCACAAGGAAGGGAGGGAGTACCTTCAGTCCTGTATTAGGAGAAGCTGCGTCTGTGGGCAGAGAGTGAGCAGAACTGGAGAGTGGAGAAAACCCTCCCTTGCACCCCAGGGTCCTCAGCCACCAGAAACATGGCTTTTCCTTATTCATCCTTTGAGATGAACGGGTCCCACACACACAGCCTTTAAAGTTAGGGGGTCCTGGGGACCTGGACCCCCACCCAGTAGGTTGAGCTCCTCCTGTGAGCCAGCGGAGGTCCTCTCCCAGCTTTACTGAAGCAGGGTCATGGAGCCTACACCTATCCCTGGAAAGCTGGCGGCACAGTGGCCCTTTGGGCCACCATCTTTAAGACCAAGTAGTATCTTAGCGTCCTGAGGCCCTGCACCCCAGCCTCTCTTCAGCCACCTGTAGTGCTGTGGCCTCTGTGCATGTAAGTGTCCCAGTCCCTTCCCGTGCTGGTTCGATGACATAGGATACTAGTCCTGTGTCTGTCGTGCTTCGGAGTGCCGACGGACCGCGGGGCCCTGCTGTGGCTGGGCAGACACTCACTGTGCGCGGGTCCCTGCTCTGCCTCCCTCCCTCCTCTCTTGCTGTCATGGCCTCCGTGCCCCTGTGCTGACATGTCTTGCTGTATTCTTTTTGCGACTGAGTGGCTGCGCTGCACAGAGCCGGAAGGTGCCTGTGGGAGAAGTTTGTAGGGGAAGAATCTTGTCCTGGAGTCTTGTGTCCGCCTGCTTGTGTGGCTCTGGATGCTGACTGGGTGGAGATCTGACCCTGAAGTATAGAGGTAGAGGACTGTTGGCCCATTTTCTGTGTGAAAGGCCCTGCTGTTCATTAGACCCCTGGCAGTCCAGGTAGAGTGTGCTGGTGCTGTCATGCAGAGCCCCTGAGATAAGACAGACGGTTTTTCCCTAGTTCTTGACCCTCTGATTCCTCTTTCCTTGGAGGACTGAAAGATGATGTTAGTTGTCATTTGCATGCAGGCTTGTGGGAGAAACCCCTGGTCTACTCCTGAGTGCTGCTACCACCTTTCTTCCTAACAGTGAAACGGTGGGAACAGGACCCACTAACGGAGAAGAAGCAGTAGGGCTTGACTGTAGGTGCTGTCAGGACAAGGACGAGCGAAGAAGGGGCTGGGGGGGGCAGATGGGACTGGGTTGCCCTTGTGATGAGATGGGTCTTTGGGGACCCGTGGCAGTCTCCACTGTCACGTGCTTAGCACATAGGCCTTCTGCCATCAGTGAAATAGCAAAAATCAGAATGCTAGAAAACAGGTGCCACTGTGTGCCCGCACTGGAGACTTGGGTACCAACTCGGACTCTGATAGGCTGCTGCGCTCCAGTACCTATCCCCTCCTGGCCTGCCTGCCCCACAGGGACCTGTCATCCTGTCCAGCCTCATGGGCCACCCATATAGGGTTCAGCTGCACGGACCATGTGGGACCTGGCCTCGATTAACATGTGAGGCGCCGAGAGCAGAGCTGTGTGCGCACAGTGTGAGCTCTGTTGTACTTAGCCTCCTGCCCAGGGAGAAGTGAGCAGAGCAAGAGAGCCTCCTGCCTCTGTGAGCGCCTCCTTGCCGGCCCAGCCCCAGCCGTCGTGAAGTGAGAGTGGTTATGAACTGTTAGAGCCCAGCAGCGTCTCTGGGCAGACAGGTGAGGCCCTGGCTGTGCTCATGGCTGGGGCTGGCTCCAGCTCTGCACCCTTAGGTGTTCCTCTGCCACACATGGGCTCTTGGCGGCCTCTGGCCTGGCTTCCATCCGCAGCCCCAAGGCGCCTTTTTTCCTCCTGCATGGTAGAATGGTGAAGGAAGGCCTGACTCGTGGTACCCACTCTGAGACACTGAAGAAGGTGCCAGTCAGGATGACCTGAGTGCCTGTGGAAGCCTTTGGGGGCACCAGCCTCTGAGTGGGGTGAGAGCATGGCCTGGATGTGCCTGGGGCTGCAGGCGCTGGGATCTGCCCTGGACAGAAGGTAGGCAAGGCTGAGGGGAGAGCTGGCAGAAGATGGCACTGTGTGACTGTGATGGTGCTGCAGGGTGAGGCAGGGGTTCCGTGGCCGTGCTGTGTGCATGCTCTGGACATGGGTAAGCTGCCTGTGGCCGGAGCCCTCTCCTTAGTGGCTGCTGAGCCCCACCCTGCCCTTCTGGGCCAGTGAGAGAAGAGGCCCTAGAGCCACAGGTGCCAGATTGGTGGTGACTGAACTGGGATGTTCTCACGGTTTGGGACAGTCTGTCAGTTCCAGCTCTGCACAGCCTTGTCCTGGGTGGGAAGCATGCCTGCAGCACTGCTGCTTCCTCAGCACTCCAGGGTGCCACCCTGTGAGGGTGTGGCTCCCCAGGATTCTGCTCTCCCTGTGCTGCCTCCCGTGGAGTCAGCTGTGCACTCAGGTCGTCTGTTCTCGCCACTCTGCTACCTGTGTGGTCCATCCTGGGTGAGCTCATAGCGCACAGAGCAAAGGTCAAAGGCCACAGGATGGAGGAAGGAGGGCTTCTTGCTAAACTGTCAACTCACCTTGAGTCCAAATTAAATTTCAGAACCACACTAGTCAGGAGGAGCCCCAGCTACGTCTTTATCCAGACACTTACTAAGGTCTGTTCTGAGGCTGGGAAGGCCAGCTTAAGGGATGTGGCTGTGCATTGGTTTGGGGTGGGGTTACCCCATTCCGAGGTTACACAGCTCCCTCTCTGCTCTTGCTTAGGGCCTGGGAGAACAGAAGATGACTCACTTTGCATCTCAGTGTGTGTGTCTTGGGGGGCAGTGTTTGTGTCTTGGGGCCTCCTGGAGAGCAGGCTCTTCAGGGGCGGGCTCCCACAAGGAGCAGACCAAAAAGCAGCCCCTGGGCCGGATATGGATCCAGGGCTGCCCGGGCAGGTGCTGTTCACCTTGAGAGGCATTTAGTCGGCCTAGCTGAGGGTGAGGGCAGCATATGCCAACCAAGGCCCTAGGGCACCAGCCAGCAGACTTCAGTGGTGTGGGGCCCATGACCCCTGGAGCACGCCTCTGTCTGAGGTCACAGCCGCTCACATTGAGGACTGAGTCTTTAGAAGTGTCTTCTGGAAGCTCTGTCACAGGGGCTGAGTTCTCTGTATCTTGTAGGAATTAGTCTTCAGGTCCCTTTTGGCCTTGATTGACTTGAGCACTTCAGGGTGTGCCTGGACATCACTGTGTTAGAGCAGACTTCCTCCTGTGTGGGGCCTGAGAGCCAGCCTTGGCCCTTGACTTGGCAGGGGACAGTGCCCTGCAGCAAGCCTTTCAGTCTGCTGAGATGGGGGCCGTGCCCTGGATTTCCCCCGTGGGGCAAGGCCTTGCAGCTCAGGCTGGCCAGGGCAGTGGTGCCCATTCAGTCTTTCTGTGTTACCTGCTGTGGGCTCGGGCCGTGTTCTGTGCCAGGTGCTGTGCCTTGGTCTTAGCCCATCTTGTTACCATCTGGAGCCGGTTGTGTCTCTGAGAACCTGAAGGTACATGCTCTGTAACAGTCACAGAATGTCGTGGAGGAGTCCCAGCTGTGATTGGTGACAGGGCCAGCCCAGCTGGGCCTTTGTGAGGTGCTGGAGACTCCTGTGTTCTTGTCTCTCAGGGTGACCAGGGTGACCTGTCGCTTGGCTTGCATGAGGGACGTGAGCACAGTGGGTCTCGGTCCTGGTGGTACCAGCCCCACACCTGGCTGGTCGCACATGCAGAAAGGATAGCTTTCTCTCTCCATTCTTTATTTTTGAGACAGGATCTCTGGCTAACCTGAGACTCTCTGTAGTCAGGCTGGGCTTGGACTCTGAGATTGCTTCTCTCTCCTCCTACACCACTGTAGTCTGCCCAGAGAGGCTGCTTCTTGACATGACTCTGTGGGAGGGGTACAGCTCAGTGGGGTGTGCACACCCAGAATTCTCAGGCTCCATCCCAGCTCCACTGGAACGTATAAGAATGCCGCCTCTACCTGGTGACTTTTCTCCAGCAGTCAGGAGACAGCTTCCTTCCCTAAAGGACTTGGTAGGGACAAGAAGCTGAGGCAGGACACCATTGAGATGCTTCCCTCCTTCCTAGTCCTGCTCTGTTCACAGTGGGGACTGTCAAAATTCCAGACCAGGCGCCACATGGGGTGGGGAGTGGGCTCACAGACACATGGGAAAGGCCACAGAGTAGCCAACCTCACATGAGCAGGCATCGGCTACACAGGCCGGTGACTCAGGACGACTCTAGGGTTCCACCTCAGCCGTGTGTGTGTGTGTGTATGTGTATGTGTGTGTGTGTGTGTGTGTGTGTAGGTAGCAGACACCTGTTCATGGCAGAGACAGGCAGAAATCGGAGCTCTTGTGCCCATGTGGGGCGTGGAAAATGATGTGGCCTGAGGAGAAGTGATGGCTCACCTGAGCAGCAGGTGTGGCGCGTGCGCAGGAGGATTGAGAGGGTGCCAGGCTCCCGGCTCTACTTCTTTTCAGGCCTGTGAGACCCAACAGAGCCATCTAGGGTAGAACCTGCCCCATTAGAGCTCAAGTCCCAGGCAGGCTCTGAGCTCTTGCTGGTGTCTTCCGCGCCTCATCCCATGCGCCCACAGAGTTCTGAGTGCTAGCAAACCTGGCATCTGCCTGTGCTGTGGCACATGCGCTGGCCTCCTGGAGGCCGATGTGGCACTGGGACACTGTGCCCTTACCAGCCTTGCTCATGCCTGGAGCTCAGGAAGATGGCGGTGAACCTCATGGGGGTCCATCTAGCAAGGCTGGGGTTTTGCGTAAGGTGAGAGTCCTAAGCTAGTGACCCATAGTAGGGAGGTGGGCCGGTCACATTCTGTAATAGTCTGCTTATAGACACTCCCTAGCACCACCACCACACAAAGTGCAGAGTGGCGGTGGCTCTGGAGAAGGGCTTTTTTGTTTGTTTGTTTGTTTTTGTTTTTGTTTTTTGAGACAGGGTTTCTCTGTGTAGCTCTGGCTGTCCTGGAACTCTCTCTGTAAACCAGGCTGGCCTCGAACTCAGAAATCCGCCTGCCTCTGCCTCCCAAGTGTTGGGATTAAAGGCGTGCGCCACCACCGCCCAGCAGGAGAAGGGCTTTTTGAGTGGCCATTGTGGGACAGGCATTTCACAGTGAGGAGTCATGCCACTGACATGCTCACTTAAAGGCATCATGATGTCCAGCGTGGAACTCTTTGTAATCCTCTGCCTCCAACACCTGGCTCTCTCTGTATCTCTTGTCACAGTTTTAAGAGATCCTTTGCAATGATAAATGATGTGGTCCAGAAATTGGGGCCAGGGCTAGAGAGAGCACTCATGCCTGGTACAGACGAGGCTCTGTCTCTAGTGCTGAGGAAGATGAATCCAGAAGTTATGTTGGGTCTTCCTTGTCTGAAAGCTTTTAGAGAGCAGAGCATACTCCCCGTCGGCTGCCTCTAGACTCAGTACAGACCCAGGGTGGCTGCGGCCAGGCCGAGGCCCCGTGTCTCCCAGTCAAAGGGTGTGTTTTGGTGGTGTTGGGAATTGACCCTGGTACCCGAGCCTTCTTGGGCACCCTGTTTTTAGGGTGTGAGAAATGTCTGCATGCCGCTTGGAAGGCTCACATCTATACTGAGAGGTGGCTGAAGGCTGGGGCTGGGGGCTGGACACCATGACTGAGAACCATAGCAGAGCTCACCGTGGTTGATCAGGAGGTGTCTGCTCCGATCTCTTGTCTTGAGTCCTGGTGCTTGCCCTGGGGGCTTTGCTTCTTCTAGGCTCCTGAAGATACCTACCCGGTGGCCCAGTGTTGGGAGTGCTGGCTTAGTGCTCTGGAGCAGAGGTTCCTGGGGCGATGGCGGAGCTGTGCCCCTCAGGCCAGTCAGGTCTCAGTGGTGGGACTTGAGTGCAGACATCCTATGCTGTGACTTTAAGGCCCTTCCTGGCTATGTGCACAACCTGGGCGTGTAAGGCAGTAGCTTAGCCTCCAGGGCCTCCATGATAGTAGGCCTCAGGTATGTGCCATTGCATTACATGGCCAACCCTAGGTTGTGTGTGACAGGTTTGAAAGAATTGTCTTGTCCTGTGCACCTAGGCTGTGGGGACAGTTTTGGCCTGGCTGGGAGCTCCACAGCCAGACTGAGTGGGACCCCAGGCTTCCAGCCAGCATGGTCTTTAATCCTTGTGCTCAGTAGAGGAGCATGAGACCTCAGGAGTGGGGCCTCGGGGTGCCCTTGGTGGCACGCATTGGTGATACTGTATTCTCTGTAGGTTGGACCAGAGGGCATCTTGCAGAATGGGGCTGTGGATGACAGTGTGGCCAAGACCAGCCAGCTGCTGGCTGAGCTGAACTTTGAGGAAGATGAAGAGGACACGTACTACACCAAGGACCTCCCTGTCCATGCCTGCAGGTAGGCTGTGGGGCTCCAGAGTCCCTGCTCCTTGTTCAGAACCCTGAGTACAGTACCTAACACCCCAGATTCACAGGGCTCTGCCGAGGGTCCCCTGCCGTAGCCCTGTGCGCAGTAAGGACCCTGAAGAGCCAAGGCAGGGCCTGGATCCTCACTCACTCGGCTCCATCGGGGGCGCAGGAGGGAACTGGAGGCTTAGAGAGTGGGAATGTCCTTGTGGGATACCCAGCTTGGCTCACTTGGCCCCAAGGCCAGAGCGTCTGGCTGTCCTCACTGGGGCTTTTGCAGCCACCTGCTGCCCTCTACAGGACTAGTTTGGCCTCTGCCCTCCACACACTCACTGCCTTCCATTATAATGGCTCTCTCCTGATTGACAAGTGTTCTCCAGGATAAAACAGCTTTCCAGAGCCACAGGCAGGCTGACCTGTAAGTCCTAGTTCTCCTTTCCACCAGGAGTAGTCTAGGGAGCCCAGGGAGAGGGTTTTCTGGTTTGACACCTCATGCCCCAGCCTGCCCGGAGCACAACAGAGCTATGGAGACCCAGTGATTCAGGGGCCTCCTAGCGCCACCAGCCTGGCCTTGGCCTGAGCGTTCTCTGGATGCACAGCACCTGCCTTCTGGGGTCAGACGCTCCCACACCCACAACCTTGTTAGAGACCTGCAGGCTGAAGGGGAGGACCAGGATCGCCTTGGGCCCTGCCCTCACACTGCTAAACTAAACCGGAAGCTGCAGGTCAGCACTGACTGTTGATGTTTGGGCTTTTCCAGTTACTGCGGAATCCATGATCCTGCCTGCGTGGTTTACTGTAATACCAGCAAGAAGTGGTTCTGTAATGGCCGAGGAAATACTTCTGGCAGGTAGCTGACGGCCATGCACGTGTGTTTACTCAGCGGTGCTAGGGCTGCTGTGCGTTCTTTCCGGTGATGTTGGAGCGAAGCTGGGATGAGACGGTGCTGGTGAACCTGGGCTGCCCCTTGAAACAGATGGTGGCGTGTGAACACTTCGACACGCTTACCCTCGTTGATTCTCTGGTTCGCTCATTATGTGAGGAGTTTGGCTTAAGTCCGTTCTCAAGCTGCGCCTGTCTCGTGAGCTGAGGCTGGCGTGGCTTGTCTGTCCTCTTCCTGGGAAGCTGAGGGTGTCCAGCCGAGCCAGCTCACTTGATTGTCTTTGGGGCTAATGGTTCAGGATTCTGGCTCATTAGGAAGAGCTAGAATTATCCCTGTCTCTGAATACTTCTGCTGAGCTCCAACTCCATGCTGGGTCTCCATGCTACTGTCAGGAAACACTGCTGGAGACAGCTGAGCCAGGTGTACCTATGTCCCACTGACAGCAGGGCTATGGTTTGTTTCTGAGGACATTTTATAAAAAGAATGCCACAGGAGGTTGTAGGTACCGGGTCTACAGTGAGGCAGGGGTTAGCATCTTTAAAAGGTCTTAAAGTGACCGAGACGTCCCATCCTCGGGGGGGGGGGGGGGGTGGGGGGGTGTTAAGCTCTGCAAAGCCAAGAATGGCTGCTGGCCGCCAGGGGGCTCTGAGGTTGTCCTGGGGTCACACAAGAAGACAACTAAAAGTCTGCGGGCCCTCGGGGGTGGGATGGCCAGCCAGTGTGGGCCACCATTGGGGTAGGCCGTGTCCTCGTATGTGACAGGAGGAAGGGGTGGGAGCTGTGGTCCTCAGGGCAGCCCCTTGGTACATAGACCAGGAGGTGACCTGCTTCTTTAGGCATGGGAAAGGGGCCTGGGAGGAGCCGTTGCTGGGCCAGCTCCCAGAGGTTAAGTCAGCACTGCGAGCTGGGGCTAAAGAAAGTGGGCAATGGAGGGAGAGCCAGCGAGCAGTCTCCTGCAGGTAGATGGGGCGGGGTGGGGCGGGGCTCCCTGGGCACCTGTGCCCGTGAGGTGTGACCGGCAAGCCTGTGCTGACAGACCATTACAGTACAAAACAGTACTAGACATTTTGCATGGGGTACCAGACTTGGAAGTGCTGAAGAGCCAGGCTTGGGTGTTAACTGCTTTGGTCTCCTGGTCTCAGCCACATTGTAAATCACCTGGTGAGGGCCAAATGCAAGGAGGTGACGCTGCACAAGGACGGGCCTCTGGGCGAGACGGTGCTGGAGTGCTACAACTGCGGCTGCCGCAACGTCTTCCTGCTGGGCTTCATCCCTGCCAAGGCCGACTCTGTGGTGGTGCTGCTGTGCAGGTGAGCGGCCCGCGGCTGGGCTGGGCTGGGCTGGGCAGGGCAGGGCAGGCTCTGCTGGGACCAGGTTCTGTGTGTGCTCATCAGAGTATAAAACGAAGCCTGGCCTAGTGTGGTGATGTACACTAACCTCAGCACTGGGGAGGCAGAGGCAGAAGTTTCTCTGAGTTCAAGGCCAGCCTGGTCTACAAAGAGAAGCCAAGGCCAGGCCTACCCAGTTGGAACCTATCTCCAAAAAGTAAAAGAAGGAAAGCAGCAACTCTGTGAGCCGAGGCCAGAGCTGATGTTGCCCATGCTGCTGCCTTCCGGCTGGCTAGAGGCCTCCTGGGCCGGGTCCCAACCCTCTCTCCTGCCCCACACCTGCACAGGCAGCCCTGTGCCAGCCAGAGCAGCCTGAAGGACATCAACTGGGACAGCTCACAGTGGCAGCCCCTGATCCAGGACCGGTGCTTCCTGTCATGGCTGGTCAAGATTCCCTCTGAGCAGGAGCAGCTGCGAGCACGGCAGATCACTGCCCAGCAGATCAACAAGCTGGAGGAGCTCTGGAAGGTGAGCCACCCCAGAGACAGAACTGTGCGGCCAGCCTTACGCTGCAGCCTTGGGGAGATGGCGAGGAAGGGCGTGGCCCAGGGCTTTGCAGGGGACATAGGTGGTGGTCTGAGTAACTACCTGGATTAGGCTGTAACGAGAGTCCTACTCCAGAGAGCCCCTGTCCATATTCCAAATGACAAGTCAGGGCTCCAGGCTAGGTGTGGGGTTCTGCTCTGGCTAGGTGTGTCAGCCGAGCACCCTCTAAGCAGGAACCCAAAGCAGTACCAGACAGAAACCTTCTAGGCTGGCCCAGCTTAGTCTGCATGTGGGTGATGAGGTTCTAGCTCCCTCGGTAGGCCCAGGCTCTGTCGTCTGCCACAGAGAGGCTCACTGAGTGCAGTCAGTCCTGGGGGAGGCATGCTGGTCAGGATATGGGGGATGGACCTGGCTCTCTGGGAGAAGCCTGGGACTCTGGCAGCCAAATCTAGGGCTTTTGGTTATGGGCCTGAGTATTGTGCTGGGCTCTGGGGGTGTTGTTGCCAGGTTTCTTGGGGTTAGAATGGTGTTGAGCATGCCCGTGGCCGACAGGACGGCAGGCTCAGTGCAGGCCCTAGCACAGTGGCCACTCTCTGCCCACGAGGGTCTGTGCTGAGAGGCCTTGGCTTCCTTCTGAGCTCTTGGTCGGTCATTGGCCGTGGGCTAAGCAGGACAAGCAAAGCACTACTCTTGGCCATAGGAAAACCCTTCAGCCACCCTGGAGGACCTGGAGAAGCCGGGCGTGGACGAGGAGCCGCAGCACGTGCTGCTGCGGTACGAGGATGCTTACCAGTACCAGAACATCTTCGGGCCACTGGTCAAGCTGGAGGCCGACTATGACAAGAAGTTGAAGGAGTCACAGGTGACGTGGCACACATTCAGGCCGAGCCGCTAGCAAAGCAGCTCCTGAGTCGGGGTCTCTTCCTGGGCTTGAGCCTGCGTGGAACCAGGCATGCACATGGGGAAAGCCTGTCTGCTTCACAGTTTTGTCTGCAGCTCCAAGAACATTTCTGGGATATGGGACCCGTGCCACCAGTCCCCCAGAGCACCTTCCCTCCCCACAGAGCCTGGCGTGTGGGGTCTCCTGAGGCTGTCTACAAAGCTTGCTGCTGGGACTGGCCTGGAGAGTGGGTGTTGGGGGGTCCTGGTTGCTTCTTTCCCAGATGCTGGAGTTCCTGGCTATGGATGCTGTGCCCTGCACCCCAAAGGCAGCACAGCACAGACATGGCTTTCCTAGAGGCTCTGACCTGTGGGGAGCCCAGCCCATGAATGAGTGGTGGGCTAACTGGGCCCCTGTTTCTCATGTGTTCAGACTCAAGATAACATCACGGTCAGGTGGGACCTGGGCCTTAACAAGAAGAGAATCGCCTTCTTCACTTTGCCCAAGACTGACTCTGGTAATGAGGATTTAGTCATAATTTGGTTAAGAGGTGATTTTAAGTTTTAAAATATTTGTGACCATAAGTAGCATAAAATTCCTAGTCCCCCATATCATGTCCCTTATGTGAACTCTGCATGGCGGAGGCCACGGCCCTCTCGAAAGTGCTAACTCTGCTGCTCCTTCCTGCAAGATATGCGGCTCATGCAGGGTGATGAGATCTGTCTGCGGTACAAAGGAGATCTGGCGCCCCTGTGGAAGGGGATTGGCCACGTCATCAAGGTTCCCGATAGTATCCTTTGTCATTTCTCTTAGGAGGGTGGGTGCTGTGACAGGACCCCTGGCTGTCCCCAGGGCCTGGTATGTACATACAAGTCCTTCCTCTCTTCCCACTTGGTAAGCCGTGCACACTGTGGCACCATGGTGGGGGCGTGCACGTGTGGGCATGCACGTGTGTGAAGGGCACAGCCCGGAGTCTGACTTCGGCAGCACCTTTGGCTGGTAGCCAGGGGGAGCTGGTCTAGTGATGAAGCCCGGGGCCCATAGGCAGTGTGACTTTGAACAGGAAACAGACTTAACTCAGTGGCCAGATTACGGGGACGAGATTGCTATTGAGCTCCGCAGCAGCGTGGGTGCCCCTGTGGAGGTGACTCACAACTTCCAAGTGGACTTTGTGTGGAAGTCGACCTCTTTTGATAGGTTTGTGAGGGCTCTACCCTTGGGGGCCTCCTCCACCTTTGGTACCTGTGGCTCCCATGGGTCTCACACTGGCTGTTTGTATAGGATGCAGAGCGCGCTCAAGACCTTTGCTGTGGACGAGACCTCTGTGTCTGGGTACATTTACCACAAGCTGCTGGGCCACGAGGTGGAGGATGTGGTCATCAAGTGTCAGCTGCCGAAGCGCTTCACGGCCCAGGGGCTGCCCGACCTCAACCACTCTCAGGTGCTGCCGGCCTCGGGTCTTGGGCGGGGCTGCGGGGCCTCGGGCGGGGCTGCACCCCCCTTTGCAGCTGCGCTGACGCTCTGGCCTCGCAGGTCTATGCTGTGAAGACCGTGCTGCAGAGACCACTGAGCCTCATCCAGGGCCCTCCAGGCACAGGCAAGACGGTGACCTCGGCCACCATTGTCTACCACCTTGCCCGGCAGGGCAACGGGTAGGTGCTCAGTAGCAGCAGCCTTGCGGAAGGGCGGGGACAGTGTCCTGTGCGGCCTGCTGGTTGTTACGGCTGTCAGGGCCACATAGAGAATATCCAGCATTACAATACAGGTGCCTTTTGTGTGCCACAGCCCACAGGCCTGCCTCCCAGAAAGCAGGGAGAGGCGCCACTGAGCTGATGGCGGCTGTGCGCGCGAGGGAGGCTGTGCGCGTGTGCCTTGGCGTGGCTCTGCCTGCCCGTCCTGTGCAGCCTTGCCGTGGGCCCTGCCGAGCTTGTCTGGGTGATGCTGACACCCTGCTCTGCCTTCTGCAGGCCTGTGCTGGTCTGTGCTCCAAGTAACATTGCCGTGGACCAGCTCACGGAGAAGATCCACCAGACGGGGCTGAAGGTCGTCCGCCTCTGCGCCAAGAGCCGGGAGGCCATCGACTCCCCAGTGTCCTTCCTGGCTTTGCACAACCAGATCAGGAACATGGACAGGTGAGTCTCTCGGCTTGGGGCTCAGTACAGGCTGCACCCTGCTGCTGGCACTGACTCCTCACACCGCATTCTCTGTAGCATGCCCGAGCTGCAGAAGCTGCAGCAGCTGAAGGATGAGACAGGAGAGCTGTCATCTGCAGATGAGAAGCGGTACCGTGCACTCAAGCGCACAGCCGAGAGAGAACTTCTCATGGTGAGCTCAGTCCCAGCCCAGGAGCCTTGGTGCTGTTCTTGTGCGCAGAGGGGCCTGGGAGACTTGTCCTTTCAAGACAGAAGCCTGGGAACACATCTGTGCCTTTGCTTTTGAGAATGTGGAGGGCCCCCGTCCTGATCGGTGCCCGCAGTCAGGGACATAGCTGCTATTCCTGTCAGTCCCCAGTCTTAACAGACCAGTCCATCAAAACTGGGGTCTCAGCCTGGGAACCACCAGCTCACACTGCCCCGAGATTATTACCAGCCCAACTGGAGTGTGCTCCAGAAGGCTGTACCACTTTGAAAGTTGATGCTCGGGGTCACCTGTGCTGCTTGTGCTTGGGCTGCAGAAGTGGCTTGTTTACTTGTTGGGAAACTGTCTGTGGAGAAACAGCCTGGGGCAGCACAGCAAGACCCCGTCAGAACACACAGTTGCTGGGCAGGTGTAGAGCAGGCATTCCAGGTCCCACACTGAGCCATCTGGCCATGGGAAGGCAGTCGCATGTGCCCTGATGTCTGTCCCTTCCCCAGAACGCAGATGTCATCTGCTGTACATGTGTGGGTGCCGGTGACCCAAGGCTGGCCAAGATGCAATTCCGCTCCATCCTCATTGACGAGAGCACACAGGCTACGGAGCCTGAGTGCATGGTGCCTGTAGTCCTTGGGGCCAAGCAGGTGGGTACCTGTCACTCATGTGGCCCTAGATAGCTCCTCCTGTAGTGGTGCTGGGTGGCAAAAGACCTGCAAGAGGTCTTTGAAGGGTTTGAAGGTCTTTGAAGGCTGAGTGTCCTGTGTGTCCCCCTGGCCCTGCCTTCTGGTGCGTTAGTGTGTACTGAGCAGGGCTCTCCCCACCCGGTGGCACTCATTCTGTTGTGTAGCCCCTGTCCCTGTGGTAGGCACTTAGGAGCATGGAGCCTGAGGGGTTAACTTGAGGGACTTCTTGCTGCAGCTGATCCTCGTGGGTGACCACTGCCAGCTGGGCCCAGTGGTGATGTGCAAGAAGGCAGCCAAGGCCGGGCTGTCGCAGTCGCTCTTCGAGCGCTTGGTGGTGCTGGGCATCCGGCCCATCCGCCTGCAGGTGCAATACCGCATGCACCCTGCACTCAGCGCCTTCCCGTCCAACATCTTCTACGAGGGCTCATTGCAGAATGGCGTCACTGCAGGTAACACTTGGTCTCGTCCTCATGGCCCCTCCCTGCACTTCTCACGGTGCCGCTCCCGCAGCTTCTCAGTCACAGCACTGCGGGAGTATGAGGTGGCTCCCCGGTGGAGAGCAGAACACGGCTGCTCTGTAAACGGGCCTACCTGAGGACTCTGGGCTTGCTGTGCCTTGTGATGGTGGCTGACTGAGATGTCACCATATCACATGCTTAAGTGAAACCAGGCAGGTAGATTGTAAGAGCTTGTCTTCTGAGGTCAGCTGCTGGTGACGCCTCTTACCTGCAGCAATTTGAGGCTCTGTGAACAGGGAATTTTAGGGCACTAGGGTCACCTTTGAATGTAGTTCTGGCCCTGTCCTAAAACCCTTCAGGGTCTTTGCACAGTGTCTGTTGGGAGAACCTAGAAGGTCTGGGCAGTAGACAGCAGCCTGTGGAGGCCACTGCCTATGGTACTGTGGTGTACACTGTCACACACTTACATTCTCTCTCTCTCTCTCTCTCTCTCTCTCTCTCTCTCTCACACACACACACACACACACACACACACACACACACACTTGAAAGCTAGTTGTGGCTCAAAGCTGTCATGGGAGTTGGTGCAGAACCCAGCTGAGCCTTGCTGTCCTCCATGAAGCCTGAGTGACTGCGTGAAGCGGAATGAGAGGCTGCTGCTATCTTAACTTGCTTCGCAACATAGAGATGTTTCTCACAAAACTGTTATAACAGCTGGGCATGGCTCTCAGCTTTGATCCCAGGACTCAGGAAGCAGACAGGCAGGCTCTCTGGGAGGTCAGGGCCAGCCAGGGCGCTCCATAGTGAGGCCCTTTCTCACACACACACGCACACACAGCTTCAGCCTGCTGACCGACTTCTCAGTCAGTGTAGATCTGAGTGTGTGCGATGGATGAGCTGTGGCCGGGAAGGAGCCTGCTCAGGGCTGTGTCTCTGTGGCCTGCCATGTGGATCCAGGCAGCCACATTGGGGACACCACCACTCTGCCGGCCAGGTCCTGCCTGGACCTTCTCTTCCTGTGTGACTGCCGGAGTGTGTGAGGCTCCTGGGCTCTGCTGCTCTTGGTCACCTCTCAGTCGGCACAGGAAGTGTCCTCGTGGACCCAGTAGGTGGCGAGGCTTTAACTAGTGTTGACCCAGCCCCTTGGCTGCCCTCGGTGTGCTGTACTGGACTGGGCCCCGGTGCTTCTTGGTGACCACCCCTTCTGTCTCCCGTAACAGCGGATCGCGTCAAGAAAGGCTTTGACTTCCAGTGGCCGCAGCCTGACAAGCCCATGTTCTTCTACGTGACCCAGGGCCAGGAGGAGATTGCCAGCTCTGGCACGTCCTACCTCAACAGGTGTGTGGCCGCCATCACCCTCGGCTCTGACCTGGGCCCACAGTGTCTTTCTCCCTGAGGCGCTGTGCTTGTTACAGCGTGTGAGGGAAGATATGAGGCTCTTGTTTCTCCTAGAGCCTCAAAACGGCAGGGGCTGGCAACTCGGGTGGGTTTCTGATGGTCTGCCAGGCTGGGGGCGTGTGAGGGGCCTTTCACTGACAGCGGATGTCCTCAGGACCGAGGCAGCCAATGTGGAGAAGATAACGACGAAGCTGCTGAAGGCAGGGGCAAAGCCCGACCAGATCGGCATCATCACGCCGTATGAGGGCCAGCGCTCCTACCTGGTGCAGTACATGCAGTTCAGCGGCTCTCTGCACACAAAGCTCTACCAGGTACCCCTGCCCAGCGGTCAGGAGGGCGCACGGGCGCGTGACGTGCACAGTAAGTGCATCAGACCTGCCTGGGTGTCAGACACGAGCAGGTGGGTCAGCCTTGATTGTGAGCTTCAAGACAGCCACGGCTGTTCAGTAAGGCTTTGTCCAGGGTTGAACAGGAAGGGGCAGGACAGCTGGTCCCACCTGAGGGGCATGGTGCGTTGTCTGGGCATGTGACAGATGCACAACCATGGCTGGTTATACCGTGGCCGGGGACTGGAACCGCGGACCTACTCAGTCTCTCTGCTTCGCTGGGCGGGTGGGGTATCTGTCACTGGGGACTTGTAGCCTCTGCCTGTACCATACTTAACGATGCAGCTCCTTCCTGTGCAGCTGAAGGAGGCGGCGGGAGAGCGAGGGAGGGGCCAGGTTGTGACTGACAGGACACTGTCTCATTCAGGAAGTGGAGATTGCCAGTGTGGATGCCTTCCAGGGCCGGGAGAAGGACTTCATCATTCTGTCCTGCGTGCGCGCCAACGAACACCAGGGTATTGGGTTCCTGAACGACCCCCGGCGTCTCAATGTGGCTCTTACCAGAGCAAGGTAGGCCACTGCCCGCTGCTGCCATCCACCCTCCCGCCGACACAAGAATCCCCTCCCTTTGACCCATATCTGTCCTGGGTACAGTGCATGCTGGCCCCCAATCCTGAGAGCTGGGCCTGCTTGCTGCCCACCTGATCCTATAGGACACAGATTGAGCTCACAACCGGCATTCAGAGAGCTGCGAGGCATGCCCAGAGCTCCCACTGCTGCTTAAGTGCCACCTCATGTGTTGGCCAGTGTCATTTGGTTCTTAGCGCCCAGCTCTTCACAGTCAAACCCTAGACAGTGGAGTTGAGCGGGTGTGGCCATGGGCTCAGCGTGTCGGTTGCCCCGCAGATATGGCGTGATCATTGTGGGTAACCCAAAGGCGCTGTCAAAGCAGCCCCTGTGGAACCACCTGCTCAGCTACTACAAGGAGCAGAAGGCGCTGGTGGAGGGCCCGCTCAACAACCTGCGAGAGAGCCTCATGCAGTTCAGCAAGCCCCGCAAGCTGGTCAACACTGTCAACCCGGTGCGCAGGGCAGGGCGGGGCGGGGGTGGGGGGTGGTGGCCGGGGCCCGGGAGAGCGAGGGCTCTCAGGCTCCACTGCTGCTGCTGCTGACACATTCCTCACTCCCGTGCCGCCCTGCAGGGGGCCCGCTTCATGACCACAGCTATGTATGATGCCCGCGAGGCCATCATCCCCGGATCTGTCTATGACCGCAGCAGCCAGGGTGAGCGCTCCTGGCAAACAGCAGTGTGTTTACCTTCCCACGCCCCGGTCTGACCCTGTTAGCCCATGGGTGGCCTCCCTTGGGAACTTGTCCTGTAGGTGTCTGTAGCTTCTCCAGCCAGATCCCCAAGAGCTGTTCTGGCCTCTGCTAGTGGTTTGGGCCATGGTCCCTTTAGAACTGCTAGGGCCACTGTCTGCATAGGCTGCCTGAGCGCTGCTGCCCTTGAATCCTGCGGCAAGCCTGCGTCCACCTCAGCTGTGCTGGCCTCTGCTTTCTGGAAGCTCCCCAGTTGCCTAGAAAGTTCCACCATGGCCAGACCCTCACCAACCCTTCTGTCATTTCCACCAGCACCCTGCCCCTCTGTCCGCTTACCTGCCTGACTGCTGGCCCAGCAGCTGGTTCGCGGCAGCCCTGCAGCTGACTCCCAGGTGTTTTGCAGGCCGGCCCTCGAACATGTACTTCCAGACCCACGACCAGATTAGCATGATCAGCGCAGGGCCCAGCCACGTGGCCGCCATGAACATCCCCATTCCCTTCAACCTGGTCATGCCCCCCATGCCGCCACCTGGGTACTTCGGACAGGCCAATGGGCCGGCTGCTGGTAAGCGGTTTCATCACCACTGCCCAGGTTCCTCTCCTAGCTTTAGATAAGAACTGGCCACCATATTTCACTGCTGTCTTTTAGGTCGGGGCACCCCAAAAAGCAAGACTGGCCGTGGGGGCCGCCAGAAGAACCGCTTTGGGCTTCCTGGGCCCAGCCAGACCGCCCTTCCCAACAGCCAGGCCAGCCAGGATGTGGCCTCCCAGCCCTTCTCGCAGGGCGCCCTCACACAGGGTTACGTGTCCATGAGCCAGCCCTCCCAGATGAGCCAGCCTGGCCTCTCCCAGCCAGAACTGTCCCAGGTGGGCCTCCATCAGATTGGGGGGGGGGGGCACGTGAGGCCATTGTGGTGCCTTTCTGAAGGGTGAGTGCCCTCGACTGCTGCGGGACTGAGCCTGTCCCCTACCGCTCAGGCTGCAGTAGGGGTCTCTCCCATCCTCTGGGGGCTGAGGGCTTTCCTGGCCGTGTTCACACACCCTTTGCCTTTCAGGACAGCTACCTCGGTGATGAGTTTAAGTCACAGATTGACGTGGCACTCTCACAAGACTCCACATACCAGGGAGAGCGGGCGTACCAGCATGGCGGCGTCACCGGGCTGTCCCAGTACTAGAAGGCAAGTCCTAGTGCGTACAGTCTTCCCAGGCAGACTGGACCAATAGATATAGGGTGTTGGCAGGTCCAGCCTCTGCTGGCCCTGACACCTCTAACCCTGTCCCTGATCACAGGTAGCGGCGGAAGAGCTAAGCTTTGTGGCTTAGTCTATCAGCATCTTATTCTGGGTAATAAAAAATAAAAATAAATGGATACCTGTTTTCCACTGCTAAAACTGAAGCACCACTGTGTGAGCAGCCGAGGAGAGAGGAGAGGAGAGGAGAGCGAGAGCAGAGCGAGCAGAGCGGCCAGGGAGGACGGCAGAGCGGAGCGCCGAGGAGCAGGCGCCCCCTGCGGGCGGAGAGGAGAGAGGCCCGCACCGCTGCGAGGCCGGCCCAGCGCCGCGCCCGCCAGAGGGAGAGGCCTCGCCAGGACCGGCCCCGCTGTTCTTTTTCTTTGTTTCTCGTGATTGAGGGGCTACGTTTTAGCAGGACGAACTTCGCGTTTCTGTGCCCAAGCCGGGCGGCCAGGAGCATCAGCGCACGGTCCCAGCGCTAAGGGGTTTCATTTAAAGAAAATACGGTGTTTGGGGTTTTTCTGTTTTTTTTTTTTTTTCCCCTTTCCTTTTCTCCCCCCCCCCCAACCCCCCTCTCAAAGATTCTTTCAAAGGAGTACGGGAAGTGCTTGGATCAGTTTGTCTCTAAGCCCTGACTGGTGGACCTGGGAGATGTAAGAAGCTTCTGGAGAGGCAGTGCCGAGAAGCCGGAGCCCCGCAGCCTGGGATCACCGCCTGCACCGCAGCAGGAGGATTTGTTTTGAGTTTGAGCTTCAGAGGCCACAGGAGAACTCGTGAGCACGGCCTGCAGGTCCTTCCCCAACATGGGTGGAGGCCTCATTGCTGGGCGCCCTGCCCCGGACCGCCACCTCCCGCGGTACCCACCCAACCCTACCCAGGCACACCTGCGCCAACGCAATGGAACTTAATTTTTAGTCAAATTTGTTTTAAGCTTTTTGTCACCAATAAAACATGAACAAACGGTCCCTGCTTTTGCACGGGGCCGTCCCTGAAAGGGTGTCCCGGGTGGTCAGCGGCAGCCACACTCATCCACCACCATGTCCTCGTAGTGTCGCAACACCACGTTATCACTGTTGTCGAAGAAAAGCACAGAGATGGGCGACAGGCGCTCTGGCACGCAGCAGGGCGAGCCTGCACCCTGGGTGGGAGCGGCTGCGTGCATGAGCGCGCGCAGCACAGCATGGTTGAGTGCAGGCGGCCCGCCGGGTCCCCTCAGCGTTTCGGGTAGCGTACACGTGCCCTGGCAGAAGTTGGCTAGGAAGCCACGTGGCGCGATCACCCAACGGTGCCAGCCCACCTCACGGAAGCTCACATGCAGCCGTCGGGTGCGACATGTGCCCACCGGATCACCTCCCACCCTGGGCTCCATGTGGCGCCGCGACCGCGGCAAGGGACACAGGCGTGGGTCCAGCGTCACCAGCAGCAACGAAGCCTCAGCCAGGCGCCCACAGGCTGCAGTGGCTCCAGGGTGCAGTGACAGCGCCAGGCGCAGGGTGCGCGGCACCGATGCGTTGGCGACTACTGCAGTCCCCAGTAGGTCTGCGCGCAGTGGCAGCCCCGGTGGCGCGTGCACACGCAGCAGCTCAGGCCCAGGGGTCTCGGTCTCGGCCCCCAGCGCCACACTTAGCTCCCACCCTCGTGCGTCTTCGCGCTCAGCCTCCAGCCGCAACTCCAGGCGCACGCGTGTTGGGCGCTCTGTGGGGTCCACACTCGACAGGTCAAAGACGACTGTCCACTCGGGGCAGACCCCCGAGGTCCCGGAGGGCTGTGCGGGCCTGGAGGACAGACCTAGAGGTGCAAGGAGAGAGCAGACATGGCGTGATGGCCCGGCAAACGGGGTTGGGCTGAGACAGGGAGGAAGAGAAGCACTGAGACGGGAGCCCGGTTGATGGAGGGGGTGGGGGCAGGGCACCCTCTGCAAGGAAGGGACACTGTGGGGCGCCATGCCTACAGTTGCAGTCATGGGCAGGAGGGCACTGGGAAGCCACCAGCATGTGTCCTTGCTTTTAGAGGAAATCAGGGTCCAGCTTGCTACCAGGCCGGCCAAGTTGCTTGGGAGTCCCTTAGCTTCACGGATCCTTGTGTAACCACAAGCCCCTACTCACCGCTGTCGGCGATGTGGCGCACGATGTTTCCGGCAACCCCCAGTTCCTCCACGTGGCATGGTCGCAGAGGGAGCCCCACTCTGGCCTCTTGGGGGTCGCGGCGGCGGAATAGGCGCCACATGACAGGAGGCACAGGTCGGAGCGTGGGGACGCTCCGGGGTGCTTCGGGAAGCCCAAGGACCTGAAGCAGGGCGGCAGCGGGGCCCAAGGATGCTGGCTCGGGGGCCAGGGTCTTCGAGGACAGCAAGAGCAGAAGGAGGAGGTGGTCGCAAAAACGGTGGCAGACAGGGAGCATTTTCCTCCCAGGAGGTGTCCGAGAGTCAGCGGAGCCCACTGCGACCAGTGGGCTGGTGACCGTAGGTCGGGGGTGCTTGGAGGTCCTGGAGGGGGCGTGTCTGGACCCCACTGATCCAGAGAGCAGGACTGGCGGCGGTCCCAAGGTGGGTGGTCGAGAAATGATCTGAAAGGCGGAGCTGCTGGCAACCGGAGTCCCTGGAGAGGGGTGGCATCCTGCATCTTAGGGCGGGGCCATCGTCCTGGGGGCGAGGCCATGCTGCGAAAGGCAGGGCCAGGCCTCCAGGGGTGTGAGCAGACCTCCAGGGACTGGGTCAGGTCTCCAGGGGCGGGGCCAGTACCCCAGGGAGGATGGGACAGAGTCCTGGATGGCGGGAACTGAGGACTAGAGACTCAGAAGAGCTTGTCCTTCACCAGGCCGTTCCTCAGCGGCTTCCTGGGGGCATGAGGTAGAGACGGGTTAATCCGAGAAGCCAGAGCTCCCCTCTCCCTGTTAAATATCTTCTCGTCCCCTACTTCCACCTCAGCAAGGGCTGGCTTCCCTCCCCAGGCAGAACTGACTAGGGTCCCTGGCAAACAGCACTTGCTCCTTGGTCCCACCTAAAGCATCCCTGTGTGTCCCCCTGTGCCTCTCCTGCCCACAAACTTCCCTCGGAACACTCAACCTCTGGCGAAGTTTGAAAGGTTCTCCAGTGCTGCATCCTGTGCTGGGGCTGCACCCTGGACCCAGTTATGGGAAAGTTTAGGCTTTCTTTTTTGAGATGGGATCCCTCCTGACTAACCTGGGACTCCTTTTGTAGAGCAGGTTGACCTCAGACTCACAGAGATCCACCTGCCTCTGCCTCTGCTTTATCTGTGCTGGTCCGTGCCAGACACGAGAGCTTCCAACTAATACAGTAAGTCTCATTCTCCCTGTCACTCAGAGAACGGCGCCTGATGGCTAAGCGATTCTTGCCGTTGTTGGCCAGACTGAGGTTCCCTTAAGAAGGGAAAGGCTAGAAGTCTCTGCCTCTGTCCATCCCCTCACCCCACCCCCCGCCCCCGCTGCAGGAGTCAGCTCCTGAGGGGTGGGCACAGGGAGCTATGGTTGCTGGGGTCCCTGATCTCTGTGCAGTTTGGGCTCTTGGGGGATACCACAGATTTCCTTAAATGAGACAGAGCAGGTGGCTCCAGGGATGGAGGTCAGAGGTCAGGTCTTCAGGTGCCACATCTCTAAGCCCTGCTTTATATGTGGATTCTGTGGCAAGTGGGCCTTCCTGCCTCAGGTTAGGTTAAGTGTCTCCCAACCCTGTTCTCTTAAACCTCGTGGAAACCTCTAGAATGTTGTAGAAGTTTCCTCAATATGTCCTCACCATCTCTCTACAGACATTAGACATTCCACTTCAAGACTGGGCTGACAGAGGCAGACGGATCTGAGTTGGAGGCCAGCCTGGTCTACAGAGTAACAGAGTGAGTTCAGGACAGCCAGGGATATCTGAGAAACCCTGTCTTGAAAAACAAAAAGATACCATTTCAAGTCAACACACCCCAAACGGCCCCCTCCCCCCTCTCTGATCCCCATCAAGACCTAGTCTAGAGTCCTAAGTCTGAGCTCACGCGTTTGTTCGCTCTAATGCTTTCCCAGGCGAGCTGCTCTACATCAGAGCAAGAGGCTGACCGTCCCTCCGGTTCACTCAGACCTCATTCTCGGGCTGACATTGCCGCACTTGGGGCAGTGTTACACACCCATCCTGGGCCCCTCTGAGAATTACAAACTGCAGCCTTTCTAGAGGAAGTATGTCCTGGAAGCCGGAGTCCAGGGCTTTAGGTCCCGCCTGATCTGAAGTCTGTTCTTTCTGTTGAATGCTTGAAGCTCCTTAGGACAGGAACCCCTAGCTCGAGCTGCGCCCTCCAAGGGCTCGCTGCCAGAGGCCACCATGACAGCAGCAGGAGAGCAGTGCATCTAACCAGGGCTGTAAAATCCTTTGAACTGCAGATGTAAAGTTTTGTGTGGGCTAAAGTTACATTTAAAGTTTAAATTGCTGTGCTTAAGAGATCTACAAAACAGACATGTTCTAATGCTATCCCCACTTGCCAAGGACAGATGGCTTCCTGGAATACTGGAGACCTGTTCTGTGAGATAAGCTGTGTGTGTTCCCTTCAGTGAACAAGGTCGGGTGCCTCAACCACACAAGATGCATTGATCACACATAGGAAGTGTGTCAGGATTTATGCCTGCCCTCAGCGGGTGAAGGCAGGCAGTATGTCACCTGATGGCTGTTGCCTTAGAAGCGCCTGGGTAACCTAACTCATCACTGTGCTCTGGGAACCCCAGGTATGGACCTGGCCACTGTCCATCATCCTGGCCAGAACAGACTAAAGCTTGCTTCAAATTTGGCTCAAAAATTCTGGTCATGGTCTTCTTCTTGCTCCATGGGTGAACAGTTTCTGGTCAGTGGTGGGGAGGGGGGTGAGAATCAGCTGTGACTGAGAGCAGCGTCATTGAGGTGAGGTGACATCTTCCTAAGAGTGTTTCCTCAGGGTCAGGACACAAGAGCTGTGGTCCTGAGGGGATCACCTTCCTCATAAGATGTAAGAGTCTCCCGTGTGGTCCAGGGTTTTAAGGCATGAGAGGTTCAGTGACAAGATGAGAGGCCATTGGTGAAGGTGGAGATGCCAGCATGCTGGAGATTCCTCGCCATGGAAGGGCAAAGGGGTGCGGAGCTGTGTGTGGCCACACCCGCCAGCCGCAGCCACCCAAGCCCTTTGGAGTCCAGAAGATCCTGAGTGAAACCCAGATTTGAGACATTGAGGTTCAGATTTCATTTACACCATTGGAATTTGGCTTTGCTCTACTTTGATTGTGTGTGCCCTGTTTTTTTCCAATTTGAAGTAAGAAAATTAAATTTAACAGTGGTTGAACTTTTAAATGATGGAGATTTTTTGTTTTTATTAATTAATTTTTTTCTAGATAGGGCTTTTCTGTGTAGTCCCGGCTAGCCTGGAACTCACATAGACCAGGCTAGCCTCGAACTTGCAGTGATCTGCCTGCCTCTGCCTCCTGAGTGCTGGAATTAAAGGTGTGTACCACCACCACCACCTGGCTTATTGGCTTTTCGAGACGAAGTTTCACTAAACAGCCTTGAGGCTTGGAACTTGGTGTGTGGAACGGCCTGGTCTTGAAGTCAGAGATCCGCCTGCCTCTGCCTTCTGGCTGGACTTGTGTGCCACCGTGCCTGGCAAGTGATAGAAACTGCAAACATCGGACTGGTGACAGCTGGAGTGTTTTATGTACTCCTGACCTTCACGGCTGTGAGTGTCAGTGTGAGACCTTGGGGAGGAAGGGAACTGAGGCTGTGTTCTACTTTGTGTGTTCCGCTGGCAAATGGTCCCTGGCTTTGGTTACTGTTTCCTCTAGTTTACACCACTGGGTCGAACAGGCCTCCATCCGATTAACCTGGGAGCGAGTCTGGAAGCATCGTGTTGATTAGGTGATCAATGTGAGACCTCAGCCCACTGTGGGTGGCTCCGCCCCTGGACAGGTGGCCCCGGGTGCTGTAAGAAAGCAGGATGCCTGAAGGTGCTGGCAAACACCTTTAATCCAACACTAAGGAGGCAGAGACAGACCTCTGTGAGTTCGAGGCTAACCTGGTCTACAGAGCAAATTCCAGGACAGCCAGAGCTACACATAAAACACTGTCTTGAAAAATCAAAGGGGGGCTGGAAAGATGGCTCAGAGGTTAAGAGTATTGACTGTTCTTCCAAAGATCCTGAGTTCAATTCCCAGTAACCACATGGTGGCTCACAACCATCTGTAATGGGATCCGATGCCCTCTTCTGGTGTGTCTGAACACAGCTACAGTGTACTCATATATACATAAAAATAAATTTAAAAAAAAAAAAACAAAAAAAACCAAAGGGATGGTCTATGGCTCAGCGGTTAAGAGCACTGACTGCTCTTCCAGAGGTCCTGAGTGCAAACGCCCTCTTCTGGTGTGTCTGAAGACAGCGACAGTGCACTTATCTATATAAAAAAAATCGCCGGGCGTAGTGGCACACACCTTTAATCCCAGCACTTGGGAGGCAGAGGCAGGCAGATTTCTGAGTTCGAGGCCAGCCTGGTCTACAGAGTGAGTTCCAGGACAGCCAGGACTACACAGAGAAACCCTGTCTTGAAAAAAAAAATCTTTGAAAAACAAACGAACAAAAAACCCAAAACCAAACAAAAACCTTATTTGTGCATTTATTCTGTGCGTACGGATGCTTGTCTGCATGTGTGTTAGTGTGCCCCTTGTGCACCTGACGCTCACAGAGGCCCCAAGAGAACCTCTGATCCCCTGGGACTGGGGACAGACGGTTGTGAGCCACAGTGCAGCTGCTGGGATGTGAACCTGTGCCCTCTGGAAGAGCAGTGGCTGCTCTTACTCAGTGCATGGCTCTGAATGCTTGAGAAGGGAGTGGAGTTGGGGCTGGCGTCACCCACTGCGAATCCTAGCACTTGGCAGGCTGAGGCAGAAGGATCTCCTTCAGTTCCAGATCAGCTCCAACTACAGAGAGACTGCTTTTCAAGAAAAGACCTACACACATAAGCAGACGCACCTCAGTCCCTGATGAACCCGGGGCAGCAGAGGCAGTATGAGGACAGAGTGCCCCAGGTCCCTGTGTTCCTGTGAGAAACACTGACCAAATGCAGTGGGGAGGAGGGAGGGTCGGCTTACCCACCCATCCCAATCGCACGGGAGCACGGAGAGGAGTCAGGGCAGGAAACCAAAGCAGAGAGAGGTCTTGGCTGGCCCCACTGCCCACTCGGCCTTCCTCCTTCCCTGCTTGTTCCCCTCCCTCCTCCCCCTCCCTCCCTTCCTCACTCCTTTTTTTTCTTTCTCCCTTTGGTTTTTTCTTTTTTATTTGTTTGTTTGTTTGTTTTTGAGACAGGGTTTCTCTGTGTAGTCCTGGCTGTCCTGGAACTCACTCTGTAGACCAGGCTGGCCTCGAACTCGGAAATCCGTCTGCCTCTGCCTCCCAAGTGCTGGGATTAAAGGCGTGCGCCACCACTGCCCAGCTTCTTTTTTGTTTTTTTAAAGGATTTATTTGTTTATTATATGTGAGTACACTGTCGCTGTCTTCAGACACACCAGAAGAGGGCATTGGATCCCATTACAGATGGTTGTGAGCCACCATGTTGTTAATAGGATTTGAACTCAGGACCTCTGGAAGAGCAGTCAGTGCTCTTAACCGCTGAGCCATCTCTCCAGCCCCACTTTTTTTTTTTTTTTTTTTTTTTTTGGTTTTTTTTTTGGTTTTTTCAAGACAGGGTTTCTCTGCATAGCCCTGGCTGTCCTGGAACTCACTCTTGTAGACCAGGCTGGCCTCGAACTCAGAAATCTGCCTGCCTCTGCCTCCCAAGTGTTGGGATTACAGGCGTGTGCCACCATACCCAGCTCCCACAAATCATTTTTAAAAAGAATTTAGGGCTGAGGTCTAGGGCAGTAGTTCTCAAGCTGTGGGTCACAACCCCCATAGGGGTGACATCTCAGATCTCCTGCATATCAGATATTACATTATGATTCATAACACTTCATAACTATCAAAATTATGAAGTAGAAATGAAAATAATTTTATGGTTGGGGGGTCACCACAACATGAGGAACTGTATTAAAGGTCCACAGTATTGGGAAGGTTGAGAACCACTGAAAAAGTGTGGCTCAGTGGTTAAAAGCACTCTCTTCCTCTTCTTCCTCCTCTTCCTTTCTCTTCCTCCTCCTCCTCCTCTTCCTCTTCTTCCTTTACTTCTTCCTCTTCTTCCTCCTCCTCCTCCTCCTCCTCTTCCTTCTCTTCTACCTTCTTCCTTCTCCCTCTTCTTTCTTCCTCCTCCTCTTCTTTTAGAGACAGGGTTTCTCTGTGTAGCCCTGGCTGTCCTGGAACTCACTCTGTAGACCAGGCTGGTCTCAAAGTCACAGAGAGCCACCTGCCTCTGCCTCCCGAGTGCTGGGACTAAAAGTGTGCGCCGTCACTGCTGCTCTAAGTACCAGGGTTCAATTCTCAGCAATCACGCGGAGGCTCACCTCTGCCTCTAACTACAATCGCACGGAGGCTCACCTCGATGCCCTCTCTGGCCGCCTTGGGCACTGCTCATGCATAATGCACACACATATATGCAGGCGAAACTCCCACACACATTCAATAAAATAATCTAAAAACTAAAAGCAGAGCAGACGAACACAGGACCAACAAGAGTGCTGAGCTAAAGGCGCCGGAGCCAGACTTGACGGCTTGCGATCGATCCGATCGGGCCCTGGGCCCCGCACGGGGAAAGAGACTCGACATCTAAAGGCTGTTCTCTGACCTGCACACACACACTATGACATGTAGCCCAGCACCACGACAATTATCATCATCTCTCTCCCCTTCTTCACCTTCTGCCTCCCGGCGTCTGAGCGGAGGTGTCCCGGGCCTGGCTGATGTGCACCTTCTGCCCTGCCCCTGCCCAACACTGCCCATGCCGTCTCGGGGGCTGGATGTCCTAAACCCTGTGTGTCTGCCCAGACTAGGGCTGGTGAGGTCCCCTGCTTGAGCTAACCCCAGACCCCGAGCCAGCGGGGCCAGGTGGACAGTGCTTTGGCATTCTCCTGAGGCCGTGCTGTGCTTTGGGAGCTGGAGATCATGACTGGGCCTGACCCAGTCTCTCGCACATTCCTTCTGGCCTAGCAAGCAGCTCCCAGCCCCGACAGGCCTCTCTCTAGCTCATTCCCAGATGCTAAGTCTCCGACTCCATAGCCAAGCCTCTGCTTCCGGTGCTTTTCCCGGAGGGCTCCCAGCATCCTCAGGAGCCCACACCAGTAGAGCCGAGCCTGAAGGAGGAGTCAGCCGGGGACCAAGGCCCCGCCCCACTCGCTCGCTCACTCACTCACTGGGCTTTGCAGGGCTTGGCTGTCGGCGCTTCCAGAGAGTCATACTCCCTCAAGTCTTCCAGTTCACGCATCTGACCAGTCAGCACCTTGGCTGCGAAAGCCACAATGTACTGCGGGAATGAAAAGGCACCAGTGAAACCCTGTGACTGCCACAGGCCCTTTGCACCTGCACACAGGCCCATCGGCCTGAGGATGGCCCGGAGGGCTGGACTCACCAGGAACCAATAGACGTTCATGAGCGTGAGGAGCAGCAGCAGGGCGTTGAAGAAGAAATAGTAGGGGATGTCGGGCACAGACTGCAGGCTGGAGTGGCAGGTGGCATACAGAACCTTGAGTGGGAACCAGTAGAGGCGGAACCAGAACCTGGGGGGAGGGGCCGCCAGGGAGATGGGGTTCTGAGGAAGAGCAGTCCCCTGCCCCCCTCAGCTCCCCTCCCCCAGCTCTGCCAGCTCCTTCCACCATCCACTCGCCACTCACCCCCAGGATCCCTGAGCCACTTCTCTCTTTCTCAGCACCTTGGCCTGGCAGCCCCACCCACGTGCCAGACCCTGCCCCTTCCCTCCCTAGGACAGGCCTTTCTGAACTGGGCCACAGTCCTCCTCGGCTCGGCCAGCCTCACCTTACCAATCAGCCTCTCCCCTGGACTATTCCCCGGCCCTACCTCCTACCCATCATGCACGCCTCTACCCCCAATAAGCCACACCCCCTCTCCCCTCCTGTGCGGCCCACCCCTCTCACCAGCAGAAGCAGAAGCTGAGGCAGCCCAGGTTGGCCGCCAGCCCGTGCACTCGATGGTAGGCCCCGCCCCTGGCCTTGAAGTACACGTTGAGCTTGGTGAACTCCAGCTGCACGTCACAGACGTCATGCAGGAAGAACACCAGGAGGCCTACGTTGTGGTACCTGCAGAGTGGGGACAGTCACCCGGACTGCGGAGCGGGCCGTCTGCCCAGGGCCACATGTGCACTTTTGCTATTGTTTGATCGTGTGTATGTAACTGCGTATCTGTGTGCAGTGCCTGCAGAGCCCAGGAGAGGGTGTCAGATTCCTAGAACACCTTGTAGGGACCGAGGCTGGAAAGGTGGCTCAGTTTGGCTCCCAGAACCCACTGGGGCTCACAACCACCTGCAACTCCAGTCCAGGGGACCCCACTCCACACGGACGAGAGTCCCGTACACACAAAAGCAAACCCAATAGAACAGTTCCCGTGCTGTTAGCCCAAGCCCTGGCTCCGCCTCTCTTGCTCCTGTCATCTATGTCCGTGTGGGGTGCGCATGCCAGTGCCTGTGTGGGCAGAGTCACAGTGAGCCACCGTGTGGGCATGGACACAAAACTTATGTCCTCGAGAGAACAGCCAGCGCTCTCGGCCAGGCCCGTTTCAGCTGCCTGTCCGGACGCTGAGTGCGGTCTCTCTGTGATGGCTCTTGCTGACCCTGAATGCACAGGCTCATCTGTCTGTCTCGCCCCCGCCCAGCTGTTAGAGACAGAGCTAGACTCTAGCTCAGGCCTGAGACTCTGGCTCAAGTGGGCCTCCTGTCTCGGGCCCCTGAGAAGGCAGGACGACGTGGGCTCTTGACCTTCCAGAGATCTGCTCTACCTCTGGGTCCCCTTTGAGTGAACTTGCTGTATGTCGGTCAAAGTTGTCATGCAGGTGGGCAGCAGGATGGCTCAGTGGATAAGGCACCCGCCACCAAATCTGACAACCCAAGTTCAATTCCCAGGACCCACATGGTAGGAGGACCAAATCCTCAACATTGTCCTCTGACCGCCACACAAGCTGCAGTGCCCGCGACACCTCCCAAAGAAATGCATGTGAGAGGAATTATTGAAAATGGTGTCTGCCACACAGGCTTAGACCCAAGGGAGCAGAGGAAGGGGGGGAGGGGAGGGGACCGGCCTTTGGCCCTCCGCACGTCACCTGCCCTCTCCTGATGAACTCACCGGAAGGCGTAGGAGGAGGCGATGAGGAGCAGGGTGACCACGTGGTGCACCAGCATAACCACGGAGTCCTTGCGCCAGCTGTCCATGTACACGGTGGCGTAGATGGAGTGGCAGTAGAAACTCCCCTGCAGCAGGTAGGCGACTGCTATGTCCCAGGGCACCGCCACGCCCGACCTCCAGTCTAGGCAGAGTCACGAGCACAGTCATTTTCAGGGTCTCTGAGTCCCCTGAGACTCCCCCACAAAGCTCACACGGCGCGGGATGGCTGGATATGGGTGGCTGTGGGTCTCTTCTACCTGTAAGATTATTCATTGTGGACGTGTGTGGGCACCGCCTGTCGCAGGACCCCGTGGGGAGGTGAGAGGGCACTGCGGGAGTTGGAATTCTCTTCCCACTCCGGGTGTCAGGCTTGGCACCCAAGCCAGGGGAGCCGCCCCACCAGCCTGGGCCCGTGTTTGAGTCAGGGCCTCAGGTGGGCCAGGCTCACTTCAAATCTCTGTGTATAAAGGATGACCTTGAACTCATAATCCTCCTGCCTCCACTTCCTGAGTGCTGGGAGGCTGAGTGTGTGGAGCAGCTTGCCTGCCTGGCATGGGTGGAGCCAAGGGCCTTCCGGGTGGGCTCTCTACCACCTCAGCCCCCAACCCCGTTTTGTTTGGGTATTTTGTTGTTGTTGTTTCGAGTCTGTTAGTTAGCTCAGGCTGGCCTGAGGACTCATAGCAATGCTCCTGCCTCAGTCTCCTGCCAGGCCCACTCTGCAGACAGAGAGGCCTCCTGTTGCAGTGCCTGGTCCAGCGGCCTCACCTGTGCTGGGCGGGTCTCACACAGAGGGCTGCCTGTGCCTGCATCCTCTACTCCAGCCCTCCCGTGCCTCCAGGCAGGTAAGGCAACTGTGTCCCCTCCCGGTGAGCCCCGTACTACCCACCCACTTCTCC
The DNA here is from genome assembly GCA_964023405.1 of Apodemus agrarius. Taxonomy (NCBI): domain Eukaryota; kingdom Metazoa; phylum Chordata; class Mammalia; order Rodentia; family Muridae; genus Apodemus; species Apodemus agrarius. The sequence goes on along the minus strand of OZ030023.1, from coordinate 62,530,712 downwards.
CCACTTGTGCCTCCTCTTTTTCCCTGTCACCATGCTCTGTCCCCGAGGTCCTGTGTCCCCAAGGACCAGACAGCCAAGCAATAGCATCACTGAGGAACTCACTAGGGCTAGTGAGACAGCCTCACAAGCAACGATGCTTGCCTCAAACACCTGGCGCCCAGAATTCCACTCGCAAGTCCACATAAAGGTGGAAGAGAGAAGTCACTCTCAGCACTGGGCCTGAGGCAGCAGGACAGTAAAGACTGAGGCCATCCTAGGCTGCGAGATCCTATACAAAATTCCAAAAAGGTCCGCAGGGAGTCTCGGTGAGCAAGGGCCCTACCACCAAGCCAGAGGGCCTGACCTTCATTCCAGGACTCCTCGTGACGAGAGAGAAGACCAACGCCCCAAAGCTGTTCTCCAGCCTTCATGCGCATGTGCAAACGGTGGCACACAGGTGTTCCCTCCCACACGGACATAAACGGGTACTCACACCCCCACACATCCCCACCGACACACGCCCCACAACCACTTCTCTTTCTCAATTTCTCTCTCTCTCTCTCTCTCTCTCTCTCTCTCTCTCTCTTTTGGTTTTTCGAGACAGGGTTTCTCTGTGTAGCCCTGGCTGTCCTGGAACTCACTCTGTAGACCAGGCTGGCCTCGAACTCAGAAATCTGCCTGCCTCTGCCTCCCAGAGTGCTGGGATTACAGGCGTGCGCCACCATCGCCCGGCTCTCTTTCACACACACACACACACACACACACACACACACACACACACACATCTCATCCTATAGCAAGCCCCTAGCCCTAACAGTGCCTGCCTGCACTGCCCCACTTTGGCCCCTGTCCCTGTGAACATGCCCACACGGCACCTCTCTGAACCCGTCCCATTGTCTCTTGCTATAAGCCAACTGGGCGTCCCCTGGAGGGCTGGAGCTTCCTCCGACTCCTCGAGCACAGGCTGGCCTGGTCCACTGTGCTGAGGCCTGGGCCAGTGACTCAAGAGTAGTGCCTCTGGCCTGAATCGCCTGGTGAGTGGCTGTGGGCGTGGCTCAGGATTAAAGAGGAGAGGGATAGCATAGACTCCTTAGTGACGCCTGAGGACATGGTTGTCGGTCCTGGCACGATGCCCAATTTGCAGGAGTCTCTGGTTCCATCTCCAGAAAAAAATCCACAACAACCTGTGGGTATTCAATCAATGCACAACACCCTGTCCCAAACACGGACCAATCATAGATCGGTCATGGGTCTGTCAGCCTCCCCCCCGCCCCCCGTGACAGTGTACGCCTTTAATCCCAGCACTGGAGGCAAAAGCAGGCAGATCTCTGAGTTTATGGGGAGACTGGCCTACACAGTGAGTTCTAGGACTGCCAGGGCTACCCAAGAAGACCTTGTCTGAAACAAAACAAAACAACAAAACCAGACCGTGATCTACCTACATAAAAGCATATTGAATGCAGCTAACACCATGCCTTGTGAAACTCAAAACAGTTTATTCTGAGTGGCGGTGGGTCCCTGGGATCCTAGCAGTCAGGGGGTTGAGGCAGGAGCCTCCCCAATTTTGGGCCCTTCTGGACTATGTAAGAAAAAAAATTTACGTGGTACTTTCCATGTGGAGAAAGTCACGATAGGTCCTAGTTGTGCACCACCAGAGAGTCCCCTCAGCCTGTGCCTGCCCCTCCCCAACATGTCTGCACCTCCTAGGTCCCTGATAATTCCTCTATCATGGTCCCTAGCAAGGAGGCCCTCCCACTTTGCACATTTCTACACCTACAAATCTCCACCCTTATCCATCTCTGAAGCTCAAACTCCAGACAAGAGCTGATCTTCACAGGACCATTCTATGACACCCCAGGGCCTTTGCACATGCCCTTACAGCACTGCCTCTGATAGGAGGCCTCTTCTGACTACTCTACTTCCAGGGGCCCATAGCCACCCTTGTTTTGGGGCTGGCCTGACACCCAAGACGTCCATTGAGATAGCTCATAGGCCCACTGCGGGGGGGTGGGGGGGTGGGGGGGTGGGGGGTGGGGGGTGCATGCACGTGTGCATGACACGGTGTGCGTGTGCAGTTAGTGACACGGTGCCCGTGTGGAGGCAATGACACGGTGGACGTGGAGTCAGAGAACAACTTTTCAAGAGTCATTTCTTACTTTGCACCTTGTGGGTCCCAAGGGTAGAACTTGGGTTGTCAGGCTGGGCTGTACTACCTCCACAGCCTCCCCAGAATCCTTTGCACTGCTCCCACGGGGTTCTTACCATAGAAGACAGAGGGAGGGTCATGGAAGAAAGGGTAACTGGTGCCCAGGAGCAGGTAGGCGCAGTAGCTCCAGCAGGCCAAGTAGAACAGAAGCTTCCAGGCGCTCTCAGGTAACCTGGCGGCATCTCTCGGCTGCAGACGACACCGCTTGGCCAGGGGCTGTGGGGACATGGTGGGTAATGGTTATCACTGGGGAGCAAAGGGGGGCCAGGGACTCAGCAGGCGCAGGGGCACTGAGAAGGCTGGGGTAACCAGAGCCCATGTGTTAGCCCAAGAAGGGCTAAACTTAGCACCCAGCTGTCCTGTGTGGCCTGGAGAAAGGAGAGGGAAGGGGAAGGCAGGAGGGAGGGGAGGGGGAGGGGAAGACAGGAGGGAGGGGACGGTGGGGGAGGGGAAGGCAGGAGGGAGGGGAGGGGGAGGGGAAGACAGGAGGGAGGGGACGGTGGGGTGGGGAGGGGAAGGCGAGGGAGGGGAGAGGGAGGGGACATGGGGGGAAGGCAGGAGGGTGGGGAGGGGGACGGTGGGGGAGAGTGGGGAAGGGAAGGGGGACATGGGGAAGGGGACGGTGTGGGGAGGGGAGGGGAAGGCGAGGGAGGGGACATTGGGGGAGGGGAAGGCAGGAGGGGGGAGGGGACGGTGGGGGAGAGTGGGGAAGGGAAGGGGGACGTGGGGAAGGGGATGGTGTGGGGAGGGCGGGACAGGGCGCCGTGCTCAGGCTTTAGGCAATGGGGCCCAGGGAATCTGGGGGGCTCAGGTCCTCGCAGGGAATGGGGTGTGTCAGGGAAGGAGAAGGGATGACTTGACTGTTGGAGGAAAATACTTTGGGGGGACAGAAAAACTTGAAAACACCAATGCTCCCCCGCCCTGGGAGGTAGACAGGAAGGGAAACTGAGGTTAGAAGGGCACCTGGGAGGGGAAACGGAGAAACGGAGGCAGGTGTCCGAGGGAGGAGGGACAAAAGTGAAAGGGAATCGTGTGATGCAAGGCAACCTGACTTCGGAGTCACAGAGACGACACTGGAGAGTGTGCCCTGAATAGAAGGTACACTTGGGAAGTTGAGGCAGGAGGATTGCCGTGAGTTTCACCCACCTGGGCTTCAGCGTGAGAGACTGTCTCAAAAACTACAAAAGACAGTTGGGACTGGCGGGCTAGAGTTAGGGAAGGCTCCAGCGCCGTGGGGGGCGGAGCTCCGGAGCCGAACGCCAAACCCTGCCCCCTTCCTCTCAAGGCTGAGGAGGCCAGAGGAGCACAGAGCACTGAGCGGTTGTCATGGAGACAGCCAGCCCAGCTCCTGTAACCCCTAGCAACCAGGCTGCTGCCAAGTTGAGCTTGGAGAGTGGGACAGCTCCTCTTCGGAAAGGGTGAGGGGAGCCGGGCGGTGGGGCACACGCCTTTAATCCCAGCACTTGGGACGCAGAGGCAGGCGGATTTCTGAGTTCGAGGCCAGCCTGGTCTACAGCGTGAGGTCCAGGACAGCCAGGGCTACACAGAGAAACCCTGTCTCGAAAAAAAAAAAAAAAAAAAAAAAAAAGAGGGTGGAAGTGAGGTGGCATCAGGCCGCCGCAAGACCTCCAGGGCCATGGCTTGGACCGCTCCCTAGCAGCTGGGGGCTGACGGCGCTGAAGTTGCTCCCTCCAGTGCTGACACCAGGCAGGGTGGGCTCTGGAGCTGCACAACACCCTGTCTTGACCTAACAAGGAACAGCCTCTTCCCGCCAGCAGAGAAAGGCCCCTTTGTTGGCACAATGCTCTCTGTCCCCGCAACCCCCCCTCACCCCGTCACTCTCAGTTAGACGGGGGTGGGATATCTATCCCCAGCTAGTCCCCTGGGGAGTATCCACCCATGGTACTGGCCCAAATGCCACAGAGACCCCCTCACCCCAGGAGAGGTGACACGTAGGCCAGTGCCATCAGTACAATCACTACAGGGTCATTCTTCAGACCTGGTCAGTGCCTTCTTAGTCCCCAGAAAGGGGACATTTTGATCATCACCCCATGGGGGCGGCAGAATCCAGCCTTGACACAGACAGGGTCATTTCCAAGGTTGAGATTGGCCGATGACATGCAGTGGACCCCAGACAGGGGCGGAGCCACGACAGCACAGACTGGGTGTAGGCTCAGCAGCTCCCCGTGACGCAGGGCACAGGTGACCTCTGTGTATCTCGAGGCCTCCCAGTGCAGGATCTAGGCTCTTTGGTACCCACATCGATCCCCAGGAAGGGCCCCAGGTCCGTCCTCAGGTCCGCAACAGTCCAGAGTCTGTACCGAGCGGATCGCCCTAGATTCTACCGAAAACGACCCAGGGTAGGGCGTAGATCTGGTTTCCCTGGACCCAGAACATCCCACGCTATATTGGACATCAAATCCATCACAGCGTCACCCCAATTCAGCCACACCCCCGCATCCAACCCGAGTAAAGGGTCTCGCGATAGCCTGAGGCCCCAACATCTTGGGCATCTCCAGACCCTAGCCCCCACTTTCCAGCGGTCACCATGGACATCGGAATACGTGAGGAGAGGCCCCACTCACTCTCCCGTATGCAGTTCTCAGGGGCCCCCCCAGGTCTCACTGACCCGAAAGATGCGCGCGGTGGCTGCTGAGCGCAACGCTGTCCACCCCAGAGCGCAGAGCACGGCCAGCAGCAGCTCGGGTGCAGCCAGGTGCGCGTGCTCCGCCAGGCCGCGGCGCGCCAGTCCCCAGCCGCAGTCCCCGCAGCCCCGTGCCGCCGCCAGCGCCGAGGCCCAGCTTCTCTGCAACATCTGTGCATAACTCGGCATGGGCTCTGGCGCCCCGAGCCCGGTGGTCACCGCCGCAGCAGCCATGCTATCCGCTCGCCCCCGGTCTCCGCTGCTGCCTGCACCCATCCGAGTCGCCGCGCGCCCTCGCGTCACGCGCTGCAGCCAGGCCGGGGGCGCGCCGGGCCCAGACAGAGCTAGAAGGGGCGTGGTCTCTCAGGCACCACCCCTCCTGCCCTCCGGTGGTGCCGCTTTGAGACCAAGTGGTCCTTTGCTCCGTCTGAGACTGCCTCGGGGGCTCTTCTGCGGTCAAGATGGCTCAGCGGGTGAAGGTGAGGACAGACTGACATTCACAAATTATTCTCTGACCCCCACCTGGGCGCCGATCCACACAAATAAATAAAAGCACTGAGACAATTAAAAAAAAAAAAAAAAAAAAAAAAAAAAAAAAAGGATCCGGTCCATGCTTGTGTCGGCACTCGCCCTTTGCCCACTGGTCTGAATGCAGGGTACCTGGTTCTGTGGGTGCAGCCAGCTTTGGAGCCTGTGAGTGTCCTCGCCTAGCCCCACAGCGGTTCACTGGTAGACTGTGAGGGTTGAGCTGCTAGTGGGCAGTGGACTGTCCAAAGACCAGCCTCCCGCTGTTCCATCACCAGTGAGCCAAAGCCAGGAAGATTAGCCTGACCCGTTTCCTCTACTGACACACCAGCAGATGGCCTCTTGTGCTTATCTTCCAACTGAGTACAGCCTTGCTGTGTAGCTGAGGATGGTCTGGAACTCCTGATTCTCTTTTCTGCCTTCGGAGGGCTTGGAAAGCAGCTTTGTACCGCCATGCGTGGTTTGTTCCTTGCTGGCAGGGGAACTCAGTGCACTAGGGAAGCCCTCTCCCAGTGGGGCCACACCTCGGCTCCTGAACGAGCGCACAGGTGCACTGTGCACTCATGCACGCCAAGGATGAGTATGGAGGCCAGCGAGCGATGTCCACTGTCTTCCTCCATCAGTATGTAAAACCTTTGACGTGTGGGCTGGAGAGACGGCTCAGTGGTTAAGAGCACTGACTGCTCTTCCAGAGGCCCCGAGTTCAAATCTCAGCAACCACATGGTGGCTCACAACCATCTGTAATGAGATCTGACGCCCTCTTCTTCATGACGTCATGCATGGTGTGCATGAAGTCAGGGTACTCATATGCATATAATAGAAAACTGCATTTAAAAACCTTTGATGTGTTATGTGTCTGTGCCCATGGGACTGGAAGGATGGAGACGGAGCTCCAGGGTGCTGTTGGCTGGGTGGACACTGCTGCTGGGAGCAGAACCCCAGTCATCTGCAGGAGCAGTGCACCTTCCTAACCACACAGCCATCTCTCCAGCCCTCACACACCCACCATTTAAAAATGTCATCTGATGTATCTTGTCTGCCTAGTGCCCAGAGGCAAGGAGGGCATCCGAACCCCTGGAACTAGAATTACACATGGACCACTGAACCTGAGACCTCTGCAGGAGCAGCCAGAGCTCAGAACCCTGGACCCCCCTCTCCAGGCCCCGCGCTTTAGGTTTGTTTTGTCTTGTTTTTTTTGTTGTTGTTTTTGTTGTTGTTTTGAGACAGGGTTTCTCTGTGTAACTCTGGCTGTCCTGGAACCCGCCTGAACTAAATGCTGGGATTACAGGCCTGTGCCACCACGCCCGCTTTTTTGTTTTTAAAGATTTATTTAGCTGGGCGGTGGTGGCACACGCCTTTAATCCCAGCACTCTGGGAGGCAGAGGCAGGCCGATTTCTGAGTTCGAGGCCAGCCTGATCTACAGAGGGAGTTCCAGGACAGCCAGGACTACACAAAGAAACCCTATCTCAAAAAAGAATGTTTTTAAAATTATTTTATGTATATGAGTACACTGTAGCTGTCTTCAGGCACTCCAGAAGAGGGTATCAGATCCCATTCCAGATGGTTGTGAGCCACTGTGTGGGTGCTGGGAATTGAACTCAGGACCTCTGGAAGTGCTCTTAACCTCTGAACCGTCGCTCCAGTCCGTTTCGTTTTTAAGGCAGGGTCCCTCAGTGACCTAGGGCTCACTGGGCCAGCAATGAGCCAGAGAGAGCTTCCACCACCAGCCCCCAGCCCTGGGGAAAGCCACAGGCCACCTGGGTCCTTGGCTTCTACGTGGGTACTGGGGACCCAAACACGGACTGCCACATTTCTGGGGAAGGCCCACCACTGAGTATGTCACAGGGTCTCTCTCTCACGCTGCAGCCGAGATAGTAGTAAGTCCAACCCTCCCCCAGCTCCCACATGACAGCTGTGCTCCACTGCTCATGTCCCTCACTGGAAGTCCCTGTGGGCGAGTGGTTCTGATACTTGTTTCTGAGTTGTTAGATGACAGGCTAGGGGCTGGGGCCCTTTCCAGTCCCTCCTGGCAAATCCTGGTGCCAATTGGCACACACAGTGCCCGTCTGTAAGTGAAGATGCCGGCTCAGTCTGAGCTTCTTCTTGGCAGCAGAGCTGGAATGCCTGTCAGTGAGGTGTGGGGTGGCGTGTGGTGTAGGCCCAGGGCTAAGGCTCCATGGTGGAACTAGCTCCTGCTAGGCCAATACTGGTGCCCTGTCCCCTCCTGCCACACGGCCAAGAGTCGGTGGCTGCAGTGCAGTGGCATCTGAGTTGGTGTCAGATGGCTATCCCAGCAGTTAAGGTGAGGTCATGAGCCCCCAGAGCCAGCATCAGGGGTAATTAGCCCTCCTCCTTCCTGTCAAGTGGGACCCTACCTGTCTGGGGTTCCTCACTATAGCTAAGTCTGGTAGGCAGGGCCCAGCATGAGTCAATCCTGCCAGTGACCCTACATCCACTGTGCTGTGCAAAGTGGCAGCCCAGACACTGCCTTGATGGGTCTGTGCATCAGTTTCCCTGAATGCTGATTGAGGCTACCTGGTTTGGGGTGCTTGTAGGGTAGACTGGGGACTGAGAGACGGGGAGGCTAGGGGACCATAGTGGGGTACCCTGAGGCTTAGAGTGCAGGGTTGGTGGTGTACAGTGAGGTGGGAGCCTGGCTCTCTCCTCCAATTCCTTCTCCTGTCAGTGATCGCCTGGTGGGTATCAGGCAGAGACAGTGGACAGACTTTATTGGCAGACGAAAAGGAAGGACCGCATCCGGTGGCACACAACTGGGGTCGCCAGGACATCTCCACTTTAGGCACTGGGCGAATACTGCAGTGCCAGGCGATCGAAATCGTTCTCCTACGGTGAGAAGGGACAGAGCGTGAGACAGCGCAGCCTCCCCCCCCCACACCCCCACCTGTCAGGAACCTTCCCCTAGCTCCCGCTGCTCGGCTCACCTTGGCCTGGTACTCCCTGGTGAAGGGGTGGGTCCTGTGTGCGTCCTTCAGCTGTGACAAGTATCGGCTTGTCACCTGAGGAGGGTGGGCTGGAATTAGTTGGCCAGATATGGGGACACAAAAGCCACTGTGCCCTGCAGGACAGGGTGGGAGCAGCGAGGGCCCTGACCCCACCCCACCCCACCCCAGAGCCGGGGTGCTTCCAGAGCCTGGGCAGCATGTCACATCCACAGCTAGCCTCAGGTGCACAGCAAGGCTCCAGGGAGGGAGTGGCTAGGACAGCTAGACTGGCTTTACGAGCTGACACGTCCTAGATTCTAGGACCGCGGTTCTCAACCTTCCTCCTGCTGCGACCCTTTAATACAGTTCCTCATGTTGTGCTGACTCCAACCATAACATTTTCTTTGCGACTTCCCAAGTGTATTTTGCTACTGGTATTGATTTGCTACTGGTATTATAGTGTGAACATCTGATATGCAGACCTGTGAACGGCCCGTCTCACCTTCAGGCTGAGAGCCGCTATTCTTTTTTTTTTTTTTTTTTTTTTTTTTCCGAGACAGGGTTTCTCTGTATAGCCCTGGCTGTCCTGGAACTCACTCTGTAGATCAGGCTGGCCTCGAACTCAGAAATCTGCCTGCCTCTGCCTCCCAGGTGCTGGGATTAAAGGCGTGTGCCACCATGCCCGGCCTGAGAGCCGCTGTTCAAGGGTCTAAAAGCAAGGTAGCACCAGCCAAGCCCGTCTACACAGCGCTGAGGATGGCTTTCTGTCCCCGACTGGGATGACTCAGCAGCTGCGTCCTGGTCACCTAAGCGGAAAGCTGCACCAACTTCCTCTTCCCCCGAGGGCTCTACTAGTCTCTGCTGCCCTGTCTCTGCCCTCACCACCATCCTGAAGGGCTGAGGCCCGAGTCACACTAACAGCCTACCTCGGGGGGCTTGCCCAGGTGCTGCGACAGTACAATGAGGTTGATGAGGGTCTCAGGGTGGCCACTGTCCTGGAAAAAGACGGAGAACAGGCAGTCAGCAAAACCCAGGCCATGAACCCACAGACCAACATCTGCCTGAGGCCAGAAAGAGCCAGGCTAAGCTACCATAGAGACTGTAGGTGGCACCAGGCTATCCCAGATCTTTCACAATGCACTCTGCAAGGTAGAGGGACCAGGGCATTGTGTCTCCTGCTCAACCTGGCCTGGGTCTGTCCTCATAGCTTTGGGGGACACCAAGTTCCCTTGCTCCACATTAACCTGCTGGTTAATTGTGAAGTCACCCCCCTTCACCCCTGCCCCAAAAGTTCCATCATCAGCCTTTCTCCACTGAGGCAGGGACGGCCGACCAGCTTTAGGTGAGGGTTGGGGACGAGCAGACGGGAAACAACTGGTTGTGCCAAGTCCCACAATAGTGCCCTTGTGTTTAGAAATCCCCAAAGCCTGTGACCATGAAGGCCTTTGCTGACCACCTGCTGGGCGTGGACACTGTCCTAATGACGGACTTGGGTCTGGTGAGCCAGCAGCCCATGGGTGGTGCAAGAGCCTGTGGCAGCCCAGCAGTAACTGCAGGGTGGGGGGGTGGGGGTGGGTGGGGGCCTTACTCCACACAGGACTTTCTTGGTTTGGGGCTGCAAACTCATAATCCTCCTGTCGTAAATTCCGAGGTGCAGAGGTGACAGGCCTTCCCCCATGAAGACATGTCAGAGCCTCGCACATATGGCTGCACAGGGGCAACACCGTGTCTAAGGACAGCCCAGCGCACACCTCGGCCCAAGGCCCTTACTCAACTGGTTTTTATTTTGTTTTCCTAGGGCAGGGTTTCTCTGTGTAGCCCTGGCTGTCTTGGAACTCACTCTGTAGACCAGGCTGGCCTCAAACTCAAGAGATGTACCTGCCTCTGCCTCCCAAGTATAGGGATCAAAGCCATGCACCACCATGCCTGGCTATGCCTCTTTAATTTCAAGTCAGGCCATCACCCCAGTATTCCAGACACCAAGTAACTAGGATTGCAGGGTGACCCCACAGCAGGCAGCTAAGGTGGCACACGTGTTCATTGGCCAGGCCACCAACAGTTTTCATGGCCAACTATGAGTTCCCAATTATTTGGGGTAGAGTAACAGCATGCTGGGATGCCACAGATGGCCAGGGTGGCCACCCACCTTGTCCAGTGCCTCTTGCAGCACGCCCTCCGCAGTCTCCCAGCGGCCCTGTGCCGAGTGGCAGGCCGCCTGGCCGTTGAGCAGCAGCAGTGTGGGCGAGCACTTATCGGCCAGCTCCTGGAATATGTAGTAGGCTTCCTGCAGCTTCTCACCGCCCTGTGGGGACACCCATGTCAACTGCTGGCCACCTGCTGACCAGACACCCTCCATGACGCAGCCCAGGGAGTCCCTCTCTAGACCAGCTAAGGCCTCCCCTCCCTTCCAGCAGAGAACCCTGAGAAGGGTGTGAGATGTGCCTCCCGCCATACCGCCCAGCATAACCACAGTTAAAGAGGCCGGGAAAAGGGGCTTCCAGAGATGTGGTGCATGTGTTGGGACCACAGGAACACTGAGTCTCACAACAGTGAAAAGCAGTGAGGCCTGACAGGCAGGCCTGTAACTGCAGCTACTCTGAGGGCTGAGGCAGGACAGAGGTTTAAGCCTTGGCCGGTGAGACGATTCAGCCGGGAACAGTGCTTGCTGGCGGCCCTGAGCAGCAGAGCTCCACCCCTGTCCATGCACGTCCCATCCTAGTAAGCGAGTGGACACACAGTCCAAGCCCTGCCTGCTTACGAGTAAACGCAAAGCCACCACGTGAAACCTTATGAAGCTCTGTCTTAAAAAAAAAAAAAAAAAAAAAAAATCAACATTCTTTTTGGCTACAGAGAGACATGATTTCTCTCTGTAGCCCTGGCTGTCCTGGAACTCACTCTGTAGACCAGGCTGGTATTTTATTCACAGAGATCCACCTGTCTCTGCCTCCGGAGTGCTGGGATTGAAGGTGTGCACCTCTACTATCTGACTCAAAAATTAAAAATTTTAAAAAAGGTCAGGGATCTGAAGATGGGTAAGCAGCTACTCTTTCAAAGGACCCACTGCGCACCCACTGGGCACCCACAAGTACCCGTAACCCCAGCTACAAGGGACTGTCACCCTCTCTGGCCTCTTCAGGCACTACGTGCATACCATATGGACAAACCGACCTTTAAGAGGGGCAGGGCGTGGGGTGCATGCCTGTATCTCAGCACTAGGATGATGGAAGCAGGAAGATTGAGATTCTAAAACAGCCTCAGCCACATGGCCAATCTGATGACACCCTGGGCTATGTGACACTTGTCTTTAAAACAAAACAAAACCCCTCAAGGCTGAATTCAAATAAGAATGAGTAAAATTATGGCTGTGGGGTAGTTTAGTGTGCAGCACTTGCCAGGAGTAAGACCTTGGGTTTCATGCCAGTCCCATAAAGAAAGAAAAACAACAACAACAACAACAAAAACCCAAATTGAAAAAAAAGTAAGTAAACCTGCAGAAAGCCCAGGGCCATTCCCACCCAGAAGGACGTGCACTTGAGCGGCCAGAGCCGGGCTCTCCTGCAAAGGCTAGCGGACCAGCGCTCAGAGAGCAGGCGAAGCTGGGGAACCAGGCAGTGTGGCAGGAGGCAGTGCGAGCTAAGGACGCCCCGCCTGGCCCGGCACAGGAGCCCCGAGGGCTGGCCAGCTGCTGGCTTGGACCACGCCCTCCAGCAGCCTCTTCAGAGTCTGCAGGGCTCTGGCGCTGGGCTGTGGGTGAAGCTTGGTTGAACAGAGGGGTGAAGCCACAGCGGTGACACTCTTAGCCCCTACTCACAAACCCCGGGGGAGCTTACCACGGCCAGGTTGACCCAGGCAGTGGCCAGCTGGGTGAGGGTGGCATCCTCATCTTGGTCCTGCATCCTCTTCAGCTCCTTCCTGGGACATTGGAGGGCAGGCACTGAGAGGTCTGGGGCTCAGAGCCTGGGCCAGGACCCTGGCACACGCTCCTACTAGTCTGTGTCCAGCTGATATGGAGAAACCATGGCTGGCCACCTGCTGCCCCACACGGTACAGATCCAGAGGGATGCTACCCAGGGGCAGATCTCAGCCGTGTGGTACCAACTCAGGTAAGCCACAGCCTAGGGAGCTGATAGTCCACCTCAATAACCACCCCACCCCATCCCCTAAACAACTGTGACAGGACCTGGCTTCTCACATGTCCTGTGCAGAGCCTCCTATGACCCTACAGGACAGTGTCCCACCCACAGTATTACAGAGGGAAACAGGCAGAGTCCCCACATCCTTGATCCCACCAAAGGACCCCAGGGAGAGGCTAGGTAATGGGTGGCGTGTCACTTGTATGGGGCATAGGACATAAGTGGCCTCGGGGCTGAGGCCAACGTTGGGCACCGTGGTCCTGGCGGTGGCTCACCGGGCTAGGTCTGGCCTGTCCAGCTTGAGGAGGATCTGAATCGTCATGGCCATGCTGTGGAAGGGTAGAGACAGTGGTTGGCAGGCATCTGGCCTGGCCAGCAGACACTCCCACTTCTCCAGTGAGACCGCAGGGCTCTGTCGGGACAGACTTGCCAGGGGGGACCTGCTGACTGCACCCTCTGCAGGCCAAGCAGAGGGGCCCAATGTGCCCGCCTCCGTGTGGGGCGACAACACGGCGCACTGCTTGGTGCCATGGTCCTAGAGTACCTCGGCCTGCCATCTCAGCCTCCGTCTCAGCCCTGGGAAGTCACGTGGCCCACGAGGCCGCCTGTCCGTGGGCTGGCCCCTGGCCTGAGGTGCCAACTCTATATCTGCTACTCTTCTACTTTCCTCCCGTCCCAAGACAGAGCCTGGGATCATCTGTGCTTTGCTTTCAGACAGGGTTCCATGTAGCCTAGGCTAGACTCAAATTTTAGATTAGCTGGGGATGACCTTGAATCCCAGATCATCCTCCCTCTACCTCCAAGTTCTGAGCTAACAGGCTAATGGTCTTGCCTCCTCACACCCCACTTGAAACAAACTCTCCCACTATGTTCCCCAGGCTAGCCTCAAAATCCTAAGGCATCGGAGAGATGGTTCAGAGGGTAAGCACGTGCTATGAAGCCTGATGATATGAGTTTGATCCTCAGGGTCCAGAGGCTGGAGAGAACCAACTCCCACGGAGTGTCCTCTGCTCTGCGGCTCACACACGTACTGTTGTACATGTCTGTCCCCAAAGTGAGGAGGAAATAACATGTATGTATGTGTATATGTGTGTGTACATGTATGTCTATGTATATGTGTGTGTGTGTGTATGTGCATGTATGTATATATGCATAGGTTGTCTGCCTGACATGCTTACCCCTTCCTCCTGTTTTTTGTTTTTTTAAATAATTTTAAAGTCACCAGGTGGTGGTGGCGCACGCCTTTAATCCCAGCACTTGGGAGGCAGGCGGATTTCTGAGTTCGAGGTCAGCCTGGTCTACAGAGTGAGTTCCAGGACAGCCAGGGCTACACAGAGAAACCCTGTCTCGAAAAACCAAAATAATAATAATAATAATAATAATAATAACAACAACAACATTATTATTATTATTATTATTATTATTAACGCACTTCTTTTGACAATTCATACATGTATATAACATATTTTGATTGTATTCCCTTTTTACTCTCCCTCTGGGATCCTTCAGGTTAGACTTAGCTAAGTTTTCTTGTATTTGTGGTGTGTGTGTGTGTGTGTGTGTGTGTGTGTTTGCACAGGTGTCCAAGAACACGTGTGGAGATCAGAGGACAACTCGTGAGAGTGGGGCCTAGGCCGCGCCCCAGCGAGGGCCTGTCGTAGCAGACGAAGCAGGCTCAGGCTACTCACCACTCAAGGCCATCGCCCTGGTGCAGGGTGCGCAGGGCTGCATCCGGGTTCTGGTCATGGAAGTAGATGGAGGCAGCCATGAGCAGGAAAGTGGTATTGGTCACATCCACACTCCTGCTCATCTCCCGATCCAGCTCCAGCACGATGCTGTCCCTGTGGGAGGTGGCTGCTCACCCGGAGGCTAAGGCAGGGGCTGGCCCCATGCCTCTGAGGGATCCCATCTTCAGGAGCGCAGAGGGGTGTCAGCCACAGAGTGCCAGGCAACCCTAATTGGTGCACCAGGGACCAGCCTTGGATGCCTGCAGCCATCCATTCCCATGCAGAAGTCGGGAGGGGTGGGAACCAGTCCTCCAGGCCAGGAGGTAGTCATGCTGGAGGGCTGCATGTGACAGCTGAGAAGCCATCAGAAGTTGTCACTTCAGGGTGGTGGGAAGCCTAGAGGCCTCTGCTGAGCCCATGGCCTGAGTTCGGGTGAGGCAGGCGAGACACACTCCACCCCGGGTATGGCCAGCACAGCGGCTAGGAAGGGACAGCTGCTAGGGTCTGAGAGGGAGGACAGGGCTTGCCAGAGCCCTCGTGTTCTTTTCTGACATACAGCCACGCCCCAACTGGGCACAGCCTGTGCAGCAGAGTCTATCTATCACCGCCTCCACGGAGCAGGGAGGGAGAAGGTGACAGGGGAAGCGAGGGCGGGAAGTAAGGGCACCTTACCCTCGCTGCAGATGGAGAAGATCCTGGGCTCCAGGCTATTTGGGCCTAGTGCCGCCTGCTTTGGCCAAGCCTTACCTCCGGTTCTCACTGGCAAGGTACTCAGCAAACATGCGCACAGCCTGGAGCTCTGGGGCTGAGGAGGGCTTGATCTCGTCCAGGACCACACCATACTTCCTCTACAGTCACAGGTGCATGCATGTCAGTCCTTCCTCCCAGAAGGCTCCGCTCCCAACCCACAGCTCAGGACGGCAGTGTCGCATGTGCACCTGCGGCAGGCAGCGAGGTCGCCACATTTCCGCGCTGCAGTGGCTGGGGGTGCGTGTCAGCAGTGTGGGGCCGAGGGTGTCCGCTGTCCCCTTAGTGTGCCTTTCTCACCCAGGCTGCTCTCAGACTTGGGCAGCAATCCCCCTTCCTCAGCCTTCCAAACCCTAGGAATGTGTGTCACCACGCCCTGTCAGGAAGGTCACACCCAGTTTTCTTTGACCTACAGAGACCTACACAGAGCGTGAGGAGACCTGGGCTGGGGGTGGTGACGCACATTTTGTCATGAGGCTATTTGTCAGGCTCCTTCTGGGGCACCTCAGCCCTTGCCTCAGCCCAGAGTGGAGAGACCTTTTCCGAGGTCACTAGAAGTGTGTCTTTCTGAGCAGGGCTTTGTTCTGTAGCCCAGGGTGCCCTCAAACTTGAGCTCCTTCTGCCTCAGGCTCCCAAGTGCTGGCCCGGTAGGCCTGCGCCACCTTGCACAGCTTGGGGCTGTTTTTAAAACAAATGTGTGAAAATATACCTCACTGTTTTATGTGGGTAATGATGAAGCCAGGCATGGTAGCACACGGTGGAGGCAGGAGAAGCGAGGTCATCCTGGGCTACATAGTGAATTCACGGCCAGCCTGGGCTATGAGAGATGGCCGCCAAGCCTGATGACCTGAGTTCAGTTCTCAGGACCTATACAGTGGAAGGATGGGATGGAACCCGACAAGGTGTCCTCTGAGCACACACACAGCCCTCCCCGTGAGGACGCATCCAGACATCCCCTGCCCACTCACCTGTGCGAGGTACGCTCTGTACAGGAAGACGTCCCTCTCCACCTCTCTCTCAGGACTCGACAGCTGTGAGGAGATGCGCAGAGTGAGGCTGGGCAGCTTGCTGGGTAGCTTCCCTGCTGGGACTCAGGCTAATAGCTCTGGGCCGCACCTAGAATCCAGGAGACGCAGAAGCCCCAAAGGAGCCTCCACAGAGGGCACACAGTGTGCAAAGCCTGATCTTATCTCAAGAGGCTCCGCCACCATTCCAGCGTCACCGCGTGCAGCACCACATGCCTGAGCCCCGCTGGGCGCTTGACTGGCTCAACAAATTTGGCTTTGATTTTATTATTTTGGGAGTTTTGGAGAGAGGGTTTCATGTAGACCAGGCTGGCCTCAAACTCACTACATAGCTGAGAACAAGTTGGATCTTCTTACCTCTTGTCCAGTCTTAACAAAGCAGAGCTTTTAGTCTGGTAAGGACAAGGCCCCACACACTGTACTCTAACCATGCCCCAGCCCATCATAGCCCAGACCCTGGAATGCTAGGCTGTTTTCACATTCAAAACCAAGCCTAAGACCACCCCTTTCCACACCTGTTCTCCTGCCGTTTCCTGGCTGTTGCTAAGGCTACTGCACCTAGAAAGCCTGGAGTCCCACCAGCTCCATCCCTCACTGAGCCCAGCAGGAACACGGATGCACAGTGAGGAATGAATAATGGGTTATCCTGTTAACAACACAGGCTGTGTGCAAACACTGCTCCCATCTTTAATGAACTAAAGCCAAGCTGAGCATTGTGGCCAGGCCTGTCACCCTGCACCTGGGAGGCTGAGGCAAGACTTCTGAATCTAGGGACAGCCTAGGCTATGTGAGACTGTTTTTAAACAAAAAACAGAGCCAGAACTGGGATTAAATCAGAAGAGCACTTGCATGGAAGCCCTGCTTTCCACCCCCAGTACTGTATGGCCGTGCACACCGTGATTCCAGCATTCCAGAGTAGAGGCACAAACATCAGGAATTCGGTGCTCTTCAGCAACATGAGGAGTTTGAGGCCAGTCTGGGCTAAAGGAGACTGTCTTCTTTTATAACCAAACTTCTCTTTTTTGGGGGTGGAGAGGACAGTACAGTTCAAGACAGGGTTTTTCTGTGGTACTCCGGCTGACCTGGAAGTCACAATGTAAATGAGGCTGGCCCAAAACTCAAGAGATCTGACTGCCTCTGCCTCTGGGTGCTGGGAATTGAGGCACACCACACTACCTCGGATTAAGGACTGTTATTAAGACAGATAACGTAGCCGGGCATGGTGGCGCACGCCAGTAATCCCAGCACTTGGGAGGCAGAGGCAGGCGGATTTCTGAGTTGGAGGCCAGCCTGGTCTACAGAGTGAGTTCCAGGACAGCCAGGGCCACAGAGAGAAACCCTGTCTCGAAAAACAAAACAAAACAAAACAAAAATCCAAAAAACAAACAAACAAAAGACAGATAACGATATTATCGAACTGACCTAGAACTCCTCATGAAGATCAGGCTGCCCTAAGCTTACAGAGATCAGCCTGCCTCTACCTCCCAAGTGCAGGGATAGAAGGTGTGCACCATGATGCTTGGCTTTAGACACTTAAAGAATGGGGGCGGGGGAGAAACGAAATAGAGGTTTAAATGGAGCCAGTGGTGCACACCTGTCACTTCACCATTATCCTGACTTCAGGTCAGCCTGAGCTACAAAGTGAGCCCCTATCAATCAACCAATACAATGTTGGAAGTTGGGCATAGGAGTGTACACCTGTCATCCTACCACTGGAGAGGAGGAGCCTGAAGGCGCAGGACTTCAAGGTCAGCCTCGGTTACACAGTAAGTTCAAAACCATCCACGACTATAATAAGAGAAACCGAGTCCTCCGACCAGAACCTCAAAGCGCGCCGGAAGCTGCTCCGTACGCTGCCCACCTTCACGCGCTGCGCCTCGTTGATGCACTGCTGGTAGCTGCCGATGTAGAAAGCGTTCTTCACGTCGAACAGCTCGTCTATCTCTCCAGAGGCGCCAGAAACCGCGCCGGGAGCTGGAGGAGCCATATCACCGCAACTCTAACCGGCCTTCTTCCTGGGAGACACGTAGCCGGAAGCAGGGTCCTGCCACCAGGAACTATGGGAAACGTAGTTCTATGGAACCAATCGGAAGCCTTGAAAGAGAAACCGTGTGTGGCTGCGCAGTGGCTCTCCAAGACGTCACAGTCATCCGCCAACTTACTTCCATAACTTTCCCAGACGGAACTGCTCCGGGGTGAACGTGACGTAACATTCACGCGCCGGAAGTACTCATTTCTAGGTTGTCTGCTCCGGTCTGGAGCATGGCGGGGTTCGCTGAGCTCGGGCTCTCTTCGTGGCTGGTACAACAGTGTGCACAGTTGGGGTTGAAGCAGCCCACGCCAGTTCAGCTCGGATGCATCCCGGCCATCCTGGAAGGTGAGTCCTCGCCTTTCTTTTAATGCCTTTTTTTTTTTTTTGTCCCCTCCTCCTCAGCCCCACTTGGGTCCCACGAATCAGGGCAGCATTGGCATTTAGGCTGCGACTGGCTCGTTTGCGTTGTCACACAGGTGATGAATGGCACCTCTTAAATGTTCGTAGTACCCGAGCATAGGGAGAGGGTGAATGTCTAAAACATAGCACTGAAAAAAAAAATTAGGGTAGAGCTGGCTTTGACGTAGATGTAGCGAACAGAAACAGAAGCCGTCAAACTGCAGGTAAAAGTCAAGGCTCCGTGTTTGTGTCGGTGCTCTTCGGCCCAGTTCACTTTTAACTTTAAAAAGGCGTCCTTGGAGCCGGACGTGGCGACTCTCAGTCATCTCAGTACTGAGCGGGTGGAAGCAGGAGGATCAGGAGTTCAAGGTAATCCTCAACTATGTAGCAAGTTGCGGACCAGCCTGGGCTACATGAAAATGTGTTTTCAAGCAATCATAATAACAACCACGTGGTGACTCACAGCCATCTGTAATGAGATCTGATACCCTCCCTCTTCTGGTGTCTGAACACAGCTACAGTGTAGTTACTATAATAAATGAATAATAAATACATCTTTTTTTTAAAAAGAAAACGAAACAGTTTTTAATATTCCGTTCTGCTGAGAGGGGCGCCAGGGTTGAGAAAAGGCAAAAATCACTGGTGTGATTTCAAGCACGTCTTTGAAGTTTTTCCCCAAATCTGAGAAATTCCTGACCTTTTCTTCCATAGACTTGCAGGGCTTGTCCCCTTCCCAAATTCCGCATCCCATGATCCATTGGGGCCCCAAGTTTTTTTGTTTTTTTGTTTTTTGTTTTTTGGAGACAGGGTTTCTCTGTGTAGCCCTGGCTGTCCTGGAACTCACTCTGTAGACCAGGCTGGCCTCAAACTCAGAAATCCGCCTGCCTTTGCCTCCCAAGTGCTGGGATTACAGGCGTGCACCACCACGCCCAGGGGCCCCAAGTTTTATCTAGTGAATAGCATGGACTTTGAGGCTGCCCCCCCCCACCCTTTTCTAATCATGGGCTCAGTCATATAGCAGACCACCTCTTAACTCCCAAGTTCTTAGAATTCTAAGACATGCGGTGGCGCCAACTAGGGGAGAGAAGGACCCAGTGCTTCCCACTCACCTGTAGCTCTAATGAAGGATAAGCGCACCTCATACTGAAAGCAGACCACACCCATCTATTTCTTTGGTTGTTTTGTTTTGTTTTTTGGTTTTCTCGGTTTTGTTTTGTTTTTTTTGTTTTGTTTTGTTTTGTTTTGTTTTGTTTTGTTTTGTTTTTGGAGACAGGGTTTCTCAGTGTAGCCCTGGCTGTCCTGGAACTCACTCTGTAGACCAGGCTGGCCTCAAACTCAGAAATCCGCCTGCCTCTGCCTCCCAATTGCTGGGATTAAAGGCGTGCGCCACCACCGCCCAGCTGATTTCTTACAATAATGAGTGAGTACCCAAGGGACCAATCATGGCCCTTGCTCCGCATTGATGCTGCTCCGCCTTCTGCCCAGGTCGGGACTGCTTGGGCTGTGCTAAGACAGGAAGTGGCAAGACGGCAGCCTTCGTGCTTCCCATCCTGCAGAAGCTGTCGGAGGACCCTTATGGCATCTTCTGCTTGGTTCTGACACCCACCAGGTGAGCCTCCGGTACACCACCCACACGTGCTGTCTGGAAGCAAGTGCCTTGACCTTCCCGAGCTGCACTTTTCCTCGTGTGTGAAATGGGATAGGAATCACTCCTCTCTTGGAGGGATGCAGAATCAAGCAGGGCTAAAGGTGTGTGTGAGATGTTGCTAGGACTCAGGAGGGAGCCCACCAAATCTAACAGCTAGGGAAGCAAGAGGACACTCTGGGGCCTGCAAGATTGCTTAGCAGCAGAGGTGTCTGCCCCAAGGCCTGGTGACCAAAGCTCAGTCTCCAGGGACTCACCCACAGGGTGGGAGGGAAGAAGTGACGTCCACTGGAGTGCCACAGCACTCATGTGCACACCCACATAAATAAAAACATGTAATAAACGTGTCTAAAAGATATTGAAAGTGTATAGGTTCCAATGTGCATAGGAGAGGCCAGGGAACAGAAAGTACCACCAGAGCGCCTTGAATATGTGTCTCCTATATCACACAGGAGGTGTGACACATGAGATACGCATATGAGTCTGTGATTGTGATTATATGTATGTGTATGTATAATATACATATATATGTATGATGTATGTACACACACACACACACACACACACACACGAGGTCTTCTGCTGAGCAGAGACTCTCTCTGAGCCATCAGCTCTTTTTTTTTAGCTCCTTTCCCCCACCATTCATCCCCCAAGGTCTCACTGTGTAGCCTGTCCATCCTGGAGCTCGCTCTCTAAACCAGGGCTGACACTGACTTACAGAGATCCTCCTGCCTCAGCCTCCTGAGTGCCGGGATTAATGGTGGGTGCTACCACACCCTGCCAAAGGTTTGATTATTATTTGTTTTCTTTTTTCTTTTTTTATTAGATTTTTTTAATTTGCATTTCAAATGTTAACCCCAGTCCTGGTTTCCCATCCAAAAACCCCCATCCCATCCCCCATCCCCTGCTCCCCAGCTCACCACTCCCTCTCCCCCTGTCCTGGTGTTTCCCTACACCGGGGCATCCAGCCTTCTCAGGACCAGGGGCCTCTGCTCCCTTTGATGGCCAACAAGGCCATCCTCTGCTTGAGTTTCCTTTGGTCTGTGAATTGTATCTTGGGTATTCCAAGCTTCTGGGCTAATATCCACTTATCAGTGAGTGCATACCATGTGTGTTCTTTTGTGATTGGGTTACCTCACTCAGGATATTTTCCTTTTTTTTTTTTTCTTTCCTTTTTTGGTTTTATTGTTTTGTTTTGTTTTTTTTTCGAGACAGGGTTTCTCTGTGTAGCCCTGCCTGTCCTGGAACTCAGTCTGTAGACCAGGCTGGCCTCAAACTCAGAAATCCGCCTGCCTCTGCCTCCCAAGTGCTGGGATTAAAGGTGTGCACCACCACCTCCCAGCTAGGATGATATTTTCTAGTTCCACCCATTTGCCTAAGTATTTCATAAATTCATTGTTTTTAATAGCTGAATAGTACTCTATTGTGTAAATATACCACATTTTCTGTATCCATTCCTCTGTTGAGGGACATCTGGGTTCTTTCGAGCTTCTGGCTATTATAAATAATATTTATTAAATAAATAAATATAGCTTCTAGCTATAAATATAGTGGAGCATGTGTCCTTATTACATGATGGAGAATCTTCTGGGTATATGCCCAGGAGTGGTATAGCTGGGTCCTCAGGTAGTACAATGTCCAATTTTCTGAGGAGCCACCATACTTATTTCCAGAATGGTTGTACCAGCTTGCAATCCCACCAGCAGTGGAGGAGTGTTCCTCTTTCTCCACATCCTTGCCAGCACCTATTGTCACCTGAGGTTTTGATCTTAGCCATTCAGATTGATGTGAGGTGAAATCTCAGGGTTGTTTTGATTTGCATTTCCTTGATGACTAAGGATGCTGAACATTTCTTTTCTTTTCTTTTCTTTTCTCTTTTTTTTTTTTTTTTTTTGACACAGGTTTCTCCGTGTAGCCCTGGCTGTCCTGGAACTCACTCTGTAGATCAGGCTGGCCTCGAACTCAGAAAGCCACCTGCCTCTGCCTCCCAAGTACTGGGATTACAGGCGTGCGCCACCATGCCCGGCAAAAAAACACAAACATTTCTTTAAGTGCTTCTCAGCCATTCAGTATTCCTCAGTTGAGAATTCTTTGTTTAGCTCTGTACCCCATTTTTTTAAAGATTTATTTATTTATTATATGTAAGTACACTGTAGCTGTCTTCAGACACTCCAGAAGAGGGTGTGAGATCTCATTATGGATGGTTGTGGTTGCTGGGATTTGAACTCAGGACCTTTGGAAGAGCAGTCAGTGCTCTTAACCACTGAGCCATCTCTCCAGCCCTGTACCCCATTTTTAATAGGATTATTTCATTCTCTGGAGTCTACCTTCTTGAGTTCTTTGTATACAATGGATATTAGCCCTCTCTCGGATGTAGAGTTGGTGAAGATCTTTTCCCAATTTGTTGGTTGCTGTTTTTCCTACTGACAGTGTTCTTTGCCTTATAGAAACTTTGTAATTTTATGAGGTCCCATTCGTCAATTCTTGATCATAGAGCATTTTGGTGTTCTATTCAGGAATTTTTCCTCTGTGCCCATGTGCTCAAGGCTTTTCCTCCACTTTTTCTTTTCTTTTCTTTTCTTTTCTTTTCTTTTCTTTTCTTTTCTTTTCTTTTCTTTTCTTTTCTTTCTTCTTCCTTCCTTCCTTCCTTCCTTCCTTCCTTCCTTCCTTTCTTTCTTTCTCCCCCCACCCCCCAGGGTTTCTCTGTGTAACCCTGGCTGTCCTGGAACTCACTCTGTAGTTCAAGACTGGCCTTGAACTTAGAAATCCACCTGCCTCTGCCTCTGGGATTACAGGCATGCGCCACCACTGCCTGGCTTCCACTTTCTTTTCTATTAATTTCAGTGTGTCTGGTTTTATGTGGAGGTCCTTGATCCACTTGGAGTTGAGCTTTGTACAAGGAGATAAGAATGGATCAATTCACATTCTTCTGCATACTGACCTCCAGTTGAACCAGCACCATTTGTTGAAAAGGCTATCTTTTTTCCACTGGATGGTTTTAGCTCCTTTGTCAAAGATCAAGTGACCATAGGTGTGTGAGTTCATTTCTGGGTCTTCAATTCTATTCCACTGGTCCACCTGCCTGTCACTGTACCAATACCATGCAGTTTTTATCACTAGTGCTCTATAGTACAGCTTGAGGTCTGGGATACTGATTCCCCAAGAAGTTCTTTTATTAAGAATAGTTTTCCAGCCAGGCGGTGGTGGTGCACACCTTTAATCCCAGCACTTGGGAGGCAGAGGCAGGCAGATTTCTGAGTTTGAGGCCAGCCTGGTCTACAGAGTGAGTTCTAGGACAGCCAGGGCTATACAGAGAAACCCTGTCTCGAAAAAACCAGAAAAAAAAAAAAAAATAGTTTTCGAAGTCGGGTGGTGGTGGCGCACACCTTTAATCCCAGTATTTGGGAGGCAGAGGCAGGCAGATTTCTGAGTTCGAGGCCAGCCTGGTCTACAGAATGAGTTCCAGAACAGCCAGGGCTACACAGAGAAACCCTGTCTTGAAAAAACAAAACAAAACAAAAAAAAACCAAAAAAGAATAGTTTTCGCTATCCTAGGTTTTTTGTTATTCCAGATGAATTTGAGAATTGCTCATTCTAACTCTCTGAAGAATTGAGTTGGGATTTTGATGGGATTGCATTGAATCTGTAGATTGCTTTTGGCAAGATGGCCATTTTAACTATATTAATCCTGTCAATCCATATAGCATGGGAGATCTTTCCAGCTTTTGAGGTCTTCGATTTCTTTCTTCAGAGACTGATGTTCTTGTCATACAGATCTTTCACTTGCTTGGTTAGAATCATACCAAGATACTTTATATTGTTTATGGCTATTGTGAAGGGTGTCATTTCCCTAATTTCTTTCTCAGCTTGTTTATCCTTTGAGTATAGGAAGGCTACTGATTTGCTTGAGTTAATTTTATATCCAGCCACTTTGCTGAAGTTGTTTATCAGGTTTAGGAGTTCTCTGGTGGAGTTTTTGGGGGTCACTTATCACCTTGATCCACTTGGAGTTGAGCTTTGTACAAGGAGATAAGAATGGATCAATTCACATTCTTCTGCATACTGACCTCCAGTTGAACCAGCACCATTTGTTGAAAAGGCTTATCTTTTTTTGCGATCATATCATCTGCAGATAGTGATATTTTGACTTCTTTTCCAATTTGTATCCCTTTGGCCTCCTTTGGTTGTCTCATTGCTCTCGCTAGAACTTCAAGTACAATATTGAGTAGATAGGGAGAGAGTGGGCAGCCTTGTCTAGTCCCTGATTTCAGTGGGATTGCTTCAAGTTTCTCTTTATTAGTTTGATGTTGGCTACTGGTTTGTTGTATATAGCTTTTACATGACTAGGTATGGGCCTTGAATTCCTGTTCTTTCCAAGACTTTTAACATGAAAGGATGCTGAATTTTGTCAAATGCTTTTTCAGTATCTAATGAAATGACCATGTTGTTTTTTTTCTTTGAGTTTGTCTATGTAGTGGATTACATTGATGGATTTCCGTATATTGAACCATCCCTGCATCCCTGGGATGAAGCTGACTTGATTGTGGTGAATGAGGTTTGATTATTTCTGTGCCACGGACAGAAGAGGGCATTGAGTCCCATTAGAGACAGTTGTGAGCTGCTATATGAGTGCTGGAAATGACACTCAGGACCTCTGGAAGAGGTCAACTGCTGAGCTGTCTCCACCCCCATCTTATTTTATATTTATTTATTTCCTTTTAGATTTTGTAGACGGGGTTTCTATGTATAGCTATAGCTCTTCTAGAACTCACTCTGTGGACCAGGCTGGCCTCAGATTCACAGAGATCACCTGCTGCTGCAGGATATCTGATCACACTGTGAACTCTACGATTGTATTTCCTTATTTCTAGCTGTGGTATGGCTCAGCCGTAGCACACAGCTTTAATCCCAGACAGTGAAGGTAAAGTTCATTTGTAGAAGGAAGCACCGTGTTTGAAAGGGATGTGGCAGACAGTGACGAACCAGAGAAGCTTTGACAGAATAGCACACGCCCAGCGCTCAGGAGCGGCAGGGGTGGGGGGGGAAGCTCTGTGAGGGCAGTGCAGGGGGGAGGGGGAGGGGGAGGGGCTTTTCCCGGGACAGTTGGACAGAGGCAGGGTGCAGGGAGAGAACTAGACACAGGCGAAGACAGAAGGAGCCAGAGAATCAGAAGGAGCCGGAAGATTAGAACAGATTGCCAGAATTAGTACAAGGCCAAGCAGGGCAATTCAGGAGAAGGAGAGAGAGACAGAGACAGAGACAGAGAGACAAAGAGAGGGGAAGACAGAGAGAGAGAGAGACAGAGAGAGAGAGAGACAGAGAGAGAGAGTCAGAGAGAGAAGCCAGTTTGAATCAGTCAGTGTGGAGAGCAGTTAGAGCCAGAAGCCTGGGTAAGATTGAATGGTTGAATGGTGGCTAGAAGCCTCCGGGGCTTGGCCTAGGCTAGCAGACAGGCAGTAAGTAAGCCTTGGAGACGACAATTAGAGCAGACGACAAACTCTTATAATCCGCCTGCCTCCGCCTCCCAAGTGCTGGGATTAAAGGTGTGCATCACCAACACCCAGCCACCCCCATCATTTTTTTTTTTTTTTTTGAGACATGGTCTCTCACTGTCTCATTAATTGTAGGATGTTTGCAATCCTCCTGCCTCAGGGCCCTTCCTCTCCCCCACTGAGGTTAGAGATGTGGCTGCTTTGCAGTGAGCGATACAGAGGTGCTGAGCACCTGGCCTCCGGCCTCCTGCCGTGAACGGCTTGTCCTTCGCTGTGCATGTGCTGTTTGTCTGTATGGACAGAGGGTCGGCCGAAGGGGTCAGGGCTCTTCCCTCCACCACGTGTGTCCTGGGGATGGAGCTCCAGATGTGAGCTTGTATCTTGCCTGCTGAGACATGTCGCAGTCTGTCTACAATTGATTTTGAGGAGGTCATCAACATCGGGGAAGTGGAGTGCAGGAGGAGCCTGGAGGAAGGGGGGTGGGAGACCGGCACAGGCGCCCACTGATCCGGCTGGCTCTTGTCACCCGCAGAGAGCTGGCCTACCAGATCGCTGAGCAGTTCCGTGTGCTGGGGAAGCCCCTGGGCCTGAAGGACTGCATCATCGTTGGCGGAATGGGTATGGGGGCTGAGAGGCTGCTGCGGGGCTGGGGGTCCCTGCTCATCCCTCCCACCAGGTCTCACCTCTCCCTCCACCGCAGACATGGTGGCGCAGGCACTGGAGCTGTCTCGGAAGCCACACGTGGTTATTGCCACTCCTGGGCGCCTGGCTGACCACCTGCGCAGTTCCAACACTTTCAACATGAAGAAAATCCAGTTTTTGGTGAGCCGGCTGGGCTGGGAAGCACCTTGTATAAGTTCTCTCTTGTTTCTCGTCTGCTTTTCTGTGTGAGACCGGGTCTCTCTGTAGCTCTGGCTGCCCTGGAGCTCTGTCCGTGCATGTGCAGGACGGTGCTCGGCTGGGCATCCATTCCTGACGTTGGTTTCCCAGATGATTGAGCACAGGGCTAGTAAGAAAGACAGGGGCCAGCTGACACTCACTCAGCCCCAACCCTCGCAACATAGAGGCAGAAGGATCTCTGAGTTTGAGCCAGCCTGCTCTACATAGTTCCAGGACAGTCAGTACTATACAGCAAGACCCTGTGTCATATAAAACAAAAAGCCCAGTAGAGACAAGGCAGGTAGGAAGGAGGTGGGCTGTCCTGGGGGCCGGCTGGAGCCTCACACAGTGGGTGACCTGGACTTGGTGTGAGGACAGTGTTCAGGAACCCATTTCACAGACGCGGAAAGGCTGCTGGGCTGTGCTGGGGGCTTTTGTTGAGAATATGCAGCTCCCGCTGTGAAGATCTTGCAGTGGTCCAGCCTCCTCTTTCTGCTGCTCCAATGCAGGTGATGGATGAGGCCGACAGGCTTCTGGAGCAGGGCTGCACCGACTTCACCACGGACCTGGAGACCATCCTGGCGGCCATCCCAGCACGCCGGCAAACGCTGCTGTTCAGTGCCACACTGACTGACACCCTCAAAGAGCTGCAGGGCCTGGCTACCAACCAGCCCTTCTTCTGGGAGGCACAGGCCACGTGAGTTGCACAGCTGTGGGTGAGGATTACACCAGAGAGTTGAGGCAGAAGAAACTGAGGGTAGGCTGTTCTGTCCTGCCGCCTCCAGGGTTCGCACGGTGGAGCAGCTGGAGCAGCGCTATCTGTTGGTGCCCGAGAAGGTGAAGGACGCTTACCTGGTTCACCTGGTCCAGACCTTCCAGGACCAGCGGGAGGACTGCTCCATCATCATCTTCACCAACACCTGCAAGTGAGTGGCAGGCCCTGCCGTCCATCCGGAGGCTCTGGCACACCTCCGCTCTGAGAAGTGGAACGGGCTAGGCCTGGCGGTGCGACTGTGATTGCTGTACCCAGGAGGCATGCAGAGCTCTTCCGGGCCAGCCCCGGCTACACAGTGAGACCCCGATTCAAACAAAACAAAAATGAGAGCTGTTGGCGGTCTCACCTTGGGTCAGTGGAGAAGGCCTCTGCCCACCCATAGGAGAGGGAAAATTGGCCTCAGAGCGGCCATCAGCCACAGCAGCCATCAGCAACTCGATAGCTGTTTTGGAAGTCGGAGTACCATGGTCAGGGCTGCTGCTTGTTGGTCCTGGCTTTGAGGGGCTCATAGGCAGCAGAGCAAGCATCCTCCCAACCCCTCAGCCACTCGGGTGCCGTCCTGGTGGGCTGGCACTCACCCCCTCCCTCTTCTCCCCAGGACCTGCCAGATCCTTTGTATGATGCTTCGGAAGTTCAACTTCCCCACGGTGGCGCTGCACTCCATGATGAAGCAGGTGACAGCACTGCTGAGGGTGTGGCGCAGGCAGTAGGGTGCTGGTGTCCAATTTTAGAGGGCCGTGGTTTGATGGGGTGGAAGTGGGGCTCGCCGTGCATGTGTGGGAGCCTGGCTCCGTCCCCACCCTATGAACTGGGTGTCGTGGCCTACAGTCTGCACTCAGGATGCAGGAGGAGCAGGCGTTCAAGGCCAGCCTTGTCTACACAGGAAGGCCAAAACCAGTTTAGGCTAATGTAGACCCTGACTTTGCTTTTGGTGGGATGTTTTGGTTTTGGTTTGTTTGGGGAGTTTGTTGATTTGTGGGCTTTTTGTCTATTCATTTGGTTTGGTTGGCTCTGTTAGTCTTCGGTACTTTGAGACAAGGCCTCTCCGTGTAGCCCTGGGTATCTTGGGGCTCTCTGTGTAGACCTGGCTGGCCTCGTATTCACAGAGATCTGCCTAACTCTGCTTCCCAAGTGCTGGGATTAAAGGTGTGTGTTAGCACACCCAGCACAGCCCTGCGCTGTCCCGCCCCTGGCCGCGTCACCCTGCTGTCTCCTTCGGTGTGGGCCCACCCGCCTCCCTGGTCTGACCCCGCCCGCCCCAGGCTCGCTCCTTCGCTCACAGACCTTTCCTCACCTATGGCACAGAAAGAGCGCTTTGCGGCCCTGGCCAAGTTCAAGTCCAGCATCTATCGGATTCTCATCGCCACTGATGTGGCCGCGAGGTGAGCGGGCCCAGTGGAGGCCGTTTCTTCCTGTGGCCCAAGGGGTGAGCGGAGGGAGCTGGGCGTAGGGAGGCTGAGTGGAGCCGTGGCCTTCTACGCGGACTCCAGCTGAGTGCTCTGAACCTCCAGGGGCCTGGACATCCCCGCTGTGCAGGTGGTCATCAACCACAACACCCCTGGGCTTCCCAAGATCTACATCCATCGGGTTGGTCGCACGGCCCGGGCAGGTGAGCAGGGCCTGGTCTGGAAGGCTCTGGCTGCAGTGAGAAACACTGGGGAACCGGGCCCACCATCCAGAAGGCAGGACTCGGGACACCTTCCCAGTGCCCGGCTTCCGTCCCCAGCATGACGCCTCACTGGGATGCTGACCAGGGGCCAGGGAGGCATCGCCTTGACATTCTTTCATGCCTGCAACCAGGGGAGACAGGATTGCGGGGGCAGACTTGTCTGTGGCACCCGGGGTCTGAGAGGGACCCTGCCTTAACAAGTACTGAGCACTGAGAAGCTTCCTGCTGCAGGTCATGGGCCCCAGCAGCCCAGCCAACGGTCTGCCTCAGCTCGGTCACCACGAGCCCGGCCAAAAGGGAAAGCAGCTGCCAGCCCCTTAATGGCCCCTCAGCAAGCCTCCCCGCTGTCCTCCAGCCCCCTGCTCCCCTCGGCTGTCACCTGCAGCCCCCCTGGGTGGTGCCCTAGTCCTCTCCTCACTGGCTTCTTGCCTCTGGGGAGGCTTCTGGAGCTGTCCAGCTGGGACAGTCCTCTTGAGGGGGCACAGGTTCTATAACAGATGTGTCCCACAGGGAGGCAGGGACAGGCCATCACACTGGTGACTCAGTATGACATCCACCTGTTGCATGCCATCGAGGAGCAGATCAGTAAGTGAACAGGGTCCGGGGTGGGTCCTGTCGGGCCTGATACATCCCCTTCCCCAGTGCTCGCCCTGAACACAGGACGCTGACCCTGGAGGTCCGTGTGTGCTCTGGAGGTTGACAAGGACGTGAGTTCTCAGACATGCCCTACAGCCTACCTTAAACAGGCAGGCCATCTGGGGCTCCTTGTAGGAGCCCTCTGAGTTTAACCCACAGTGGCCTGGAAGACCAGCGTTCACAATGAGGACCCTGTCTCAGCCTCTCAGGGAGCCGGGTTCACAGGCACCCAGATCTCACTTCATTTACGTATTCATTTGTTTATTCGTTCATTAATTTGAGACAGATTCTTGCTCTACAGAGCTGGCCTGGAACTCAGCTGGAATGAGTGATCCCCCTGCCTCCACCTCCCAGTGCTGGGATTACAAGCTGTGCTGCCAAGTGTCGCAGCGGTTTGCTTTTTTTGAATTAGCATCAGTCCAGACATCGGGGTGGGGGCTGGGGGCACAGGGCCAGCTGCACTCCAGCCCGCCTCAGTCTTTCCTGTGCCTGCAGAGCAGCAGCTGGCGGAGCTGGCCGTGGAGGAGGCCGAGGTCCTGCAAATCCTCACGCAGGTCAACGTGGTGCGCAGGGAGTGCGAAATCGTAAGCGTGGCCAGCCTGTCGGGGTGGGGCAGGGCTCCCTGCGCTGGGCCTGACCTGACCTGTTCCCCTCCCCCCAGAAACTGGAGGCTTCGCATTTTGATGAAAAGAAGGAGATCAACAAGCGGAAGCAGATGATCCTGGAGGGGAAGGTAGATGCTAGTGTAGGGAGGGCTGGCTGTGATAGTGTGGCCAGGAAGGGTGGGTGGGACTTGGGGACGGGTGGGGGCGGGTAGCCTGTCTCTGGGAGGTCCAGTTACAATCTCGCTCCCTCCGCAGGACCCGGACCTGGAGGCCAAACGCAAAGCTGAGCTGGCCAAGATCAAGCAGCAAAACCGGCGCTTCAAGGAGAGAGTAGGGCAAACGCTTCGGCTTCAGCGGCAGAAAGCAGGGAGCGCTGGCCGACAGTCGCGCCCTCCCGGACCTCGGCCCCCAGAGCCAGCCCAGGCTGAGGCCCAGGACTGAGCTGTAGACCGCTGCAGGTGGCCCGACTCCAGTAAACACTCTTTGAACCTGTCAGTCCGACTCGAGGATGCTGAGAATGCGGCAAGAGTATAGGGCCTTCAGGTCTCAGGACCCCAAAGCCTCTGCTGCCCCATGGGGTGACTAGTGCAGCCTCCCTACAGCGTCCAGCAACGCCACACGTAGAAATGTAACCTGGGCAGAAGCACTGCCCAAGGATTCTAGAAAACTCTACACAGTGCAAAGCTCAGAGCCGGCTGGGGCCCCCTGGTCCCCGCCGGGGCGTCTTGAAGCCACAGGCCGTCCAGGGCGGACTAGGGTGCTGCCTCCGCCAGGCGTGCCAGGCCCTCGCGCAGCTCGCTGAGCTCAAACAGCCGCACGTCCAGCAGCTGCGCGGCCCGGCCCACCTCCGCCCGCGCGCGCTCCCGCTCGGCGCGCGCCTCCTCCAGGTTGCACTCCATGGCCCGCAGCTGCTGCTCCAGCTCTGCATTCCGGGTCTCCAGGTCCTGCGGGGAGCAAGGGGGGCGGGCGGGGTTGACGCTCTGGTCGCCATGTGCTCCTGTGTGATGTGCTCCATGGCTCTCAGGGGTCGGTAAAGTGCCATGGGAGTGAGGTACTGAGTGTGGAACCCAATGGTTATATTAAAAGGTGTGGCTGGCAAGCATCTGTAATCCCACTGCTAGGGAGACAGGCAGGATTCCTGGAGCGGACCGGCCGACCTAAGTATCCCCGGGCCAGTAAGAGACCCTGTTTCTAAACCAGGACGGACCGGAGAGGTGGGTTAAGAGTATGACCTTCTCCAGGAGACCTGAGTTCCCTTCCAAGCACCCACGGGAGGCAGTGCAAATGCAGCTGCAGCTCCAGGGCCCTGAGGGAAGCAGTGCTGGGGTACAGTACCACACACACAACTAAATCGTAAAACTAGATGCACTAGATGTGGTCTCACAGGCCTTTAACCCCAGCACTCGGGAAACCGAGGCAGGAGGATCTCTTGAGTCCCAGATGAGCTGCTGTTAGAGACATGGTCAGTATGAAAAACAACCCCAAGATGAAGGTTCCATCCCTGGAGCCATGTGGTGGAAGGCAGGAGCTGCATCCTGACAGCCTGATCTCAAGCCAAGCACTGGCAGTGAAGTGAGCAGGGGAGCGGAGAGCTGGCTCCCGGGGCCTGGACCTGTCACCTCCACACAGCCTGGTGCCCCGCACTGCCAGCAGCTGCGACTCCCGGGTGGGAGAGCAGGCCCCACTGTTCACGGCTCAGCACCCAGCCCTCCTGAGCTCAGTCAGATTGGGCGGGTGGGCGGAGAGGGGAGGAGAGAAGCTGAGGAAGACCCCGGCTCTGGCCTCCATACACATGCATGTGCGCCTGCACCCATGTGGGCTGGGTGGATGCACATACACCACGTGAGAAGCCATGCTAGATGGTACCCGGATGGCGCGCAAACAGCAGCCTTCCTGCAGCCTCTCCCTGGGAGCGCAGCACTGCCCAGGAGAACCACCCAGGACGGTCCTGGGCCCTGGCACAGTCTGCTCCTGTCCTCAAGGACCCGGTCCTCCCCCCAGGAGATTCCTGGAGATGCCCCAGGCACTCTTGGCTGAGGTCTCTGGAAGTTTCCCTGGGATCAGACTGCTCATGTGGGAAGCCGAGGTCTGACAGTGCTTAGCGTCTCAGTAGACTGGCCTGCGCCACTCACAGGCAGATGGGACCTGTTCCACCCCGGGGGCCACTCTTACAGGTGAGGGCTCGAAGCCAACCTGAACCTGCTGCTGTGTCTCCTCCCGCTCGGCAGTGTCGGGAGCCTCTCGCGTGCCAGGGCTCTGATTCTTCAAAGTCTGGATCTCCTGGAGAAGAAGGTGCCCTCAGGTGCTCAGAGGCCCTGGCCTCCCCAGAGAGCAGGGCAGGGACCCTGAGCCCGCCGCTGGCTCACCTGGTCCTTGGTCTGCACCCGAGCCTCCAGCTGCTCCACCGACTGGCTGGTGGCTTCTTTCTCTCCTGCCCGGACCGGCTCTGCAGCCACCTGGGCCTCCAGCTCTGCCACCTACACACATGCATCTCAGTGGTCCTACCGTCCTCTGGGACATGGAGGGCCTGAGGGGCAGAGGGATGTGGGGGTGCAGGGGTCCTCACCCGCTGCCGCAGGTGTTCAGCCTCTGCACGCTGGACCTCCAGTTGCTGCCTCCACTGAGTGGCAGCCGCGTTGGCGTCTCGAAGGGCCCCCGCCAGCCTCTGGTTGCTGTCCTGGAGCGCGAAGAACTCGGCCTCCCACTGGACCTCCCCCACGGAGCTGCAGGGAAGACACTGGGCTGGGGGTGTGCACGGTCGGGACGGGCGGCGTCTGGTGGAGGGCATCCTGGACTAGGAGCAGGGCCAGAGCAACACCAAGCCAGTGGGACCATGACCACCATGTGGATGTGGAGTTGTGGCTCATGACAGGCTCCCTCAGCAGCTGTAGATAATGAGTTCTGGGCTACACGGTGGGACCCTACCTCCAAAAATTCTTGGGAAACCTATCACTGCTGTCCAAATTGCCATGAAAGCCACAGAATGGGGTGAGAGGGCTCAGGGGCAAGGTCAAAGGACATGGGGTGCGAACGATGAGGAAAGTGCAGCCTCCTTTCCAGAGTCAGGGACCCACTGCTTCCTCCTCGCCCAGGTTTGCAGTTCCTGCCCCACCCATCCAGCTGCATCTGCCTAGTCCAGCTGCTCACTGGTCTCACCTCTGACCACGCCCACCCCACTGCTCACGCCCCTTAATCTCTTCAAGGACCCTGACTCCAGAAACACCATCCTAATGGTCAGTCCTGGGGATGCCCCACTCTAGCACACCCCTGGTGCCAGGTATAACCCCTTAGGGACATTCAAGGTGCCAGCTATAACCCCTGACACTAGAAACACCATGCTTCACCACCCCAAATTCAGTCTGGACACAAGACAACCCTCGCCCACCCCCCCCAGGTCCGCCCTGGCTTCCAGCAGGCTCTGTCAGCCACACCCTCACCCTTCTGACAGCATCTTCTTCAACCGCTCCCGCTCCGTGGGGCCAGGGGCGTCCGCACTCTGGCTACGGAACAGTTTCTCCTCTCCTGGACCATTGGTGCTGACCAAGGGGCTTGGAGGAACCTGTGCACAGGAGCCAGGACTTCGTCATGGCGAGCACTTGCGGTAGAAAGTCAGGTTGACTGGGGCCAGGCCTGCAGTCACTGGGGTATTGAGGTCAGGTACTGACCCCCGATGGCCAGTGTGTCTCTTCCCTCCTTATCTCCCAGAGCCTCCCCGTCCCCACACTGCCTGGGTCTTCACTAACCCCTCAGGGCCGACCGGAACAACCGACAGAACCAGGAATCTGAACATTGGGATTGCTCTCCCCCAGGTAGAAGTGAGGCGCGAGCCAGCGGAAGGGCTCACGGGAAGGAGCTGGTCACCAAGCCTGACGCCACTCAGAGAGAGCTGACTCCCCCCACGAGTTGTTCCTGGTGCTCCGCATGTGCACCCAGGCACATGCACATGTGTGTGCATACACTCATAAATGCAGTCAGGCCGCCAGCCACCCTTAGACACTAGCACAGTGCATGGCCCCTGCCATCAGAAGCATGTGGCTGCCTCAGGGGTGATAGTCATGGGGTCACTCACCTGATGGGAGGCCAGGGCCAGGGCGGTGCTGGTGAACTCTCCACCATCTTGAGATTTCTCTCGAGCCAGTCTGGCAGCTTCTTTCACCTCCTGAAACTTCTCAGCAAACTGGGGGTGAGGCAGGGGGATAGTCAGAAGTCTCTCATCACACTCCCAACCTGTACCCGCCCTGTCACCCTGGGGCCTTTGGGAAGAGCCAACCCTGTGAGCATCTCAGGTGTCAGGACGACACATGGACGGGTTTAGAGAATCACAGAGGTGACATTAAAAAGTTCTGAGCCACACGGAAAGGGACTCTCTGTTCCGCTGGGTTGTGGCCAGCCTGAGGCTAGTAGCCCATCTGTCCTTCTACCCGCCAGTCTGTCCTAACGCAGGGAAAGACATCCACAGCCAGCCTCCTGGCAGTCCTCCTCCTAAATCTGTCAGCTGACAGCGAGTGCTGGTTCAATGGTGGTTATGGTAATGCGTTTTCTTTCACTTTAACGTAACTTTTGTTTATTGTAGAGAACGTAACGTGTGAGGGCCTGAGGGCCAGCACGCTCCGAGGTGCACCAAGGAGGGCAGGCACATGAGGTCACACACCACCTCAGGCAACTAACGCACAACTGCCTGTGACTTCAGCTCCAGGGATCCAAAGGCCCCTGCTGGCCTCTGCACGCACCATACACACAGGCATGACATGTATACACATTAAAAAAAATATTTTAAGTAAATTAAAAAAAAATAAAGCCAGTCATCAGTGGTGTACACACCTTTAATGCCAGCAGTCAGAAGGCAGAGGCAAGGGGAGGATCTCTGGGTTTGGGGCCAGCCTGGTCTATACAGCGAATTCCAGGACAGCCAGAGCTACACAGTGAGATGAAAAACCAAAACCAAACCCAGGAGGCTAGGGAGCTGGCTCAGTGGGCGCGCCATGGGCCTGATGGCAGAAGTTAGGTCCCTGGAACCGACTCCCACGGCACCCACGCACCACACAGGCTCCGCCCTCCCACGGCACCCACGCACCACACAGGCTCGGCCCGGAAATAAGAAACCAGAATAAAAACTTAAAAAAAAAAAACTTGTTTTTAAATTTATTTTATTACTGTTAATTTTGTGTGTATACACATGTCTAAGTGCCCCTAGAAGCCAGAGGCATCAAATTCCCCTCCATGGAGTAACGGAAGGTAGTGAGCCACCCACCGTGTAGGTGCTGGAAATTGAACTCCATTGTCTACAAGAGCAGCACATGCTCTTAACTGAGGCATTTCCCACCCCAAGTGTTTAAGCCACGCCCTGGGGTGTGCTGCTGCCGTCGAAGCCCTTCAGGCACAGACAGGCAGATTAGAAAATCAAGGTTGGCCAGGCGGGGTGGGCAAGCCTGTAATCCCAGCACTTGGGAGGCAGAGGCAGGCGGATTTCTTTTTTTTTTGTTTTTGTTTTTGTTTTTGTTTTTGTTTTTGTTTTTGTTTTTTGAGACAGGGTTTCTCTGTGTAGTCCTGGCTGTCCTGGAACTCATTCTGTAGACCAGGCTGGCCACGAACTCAGAAATCCACCTGTCTCTGCCTCCCAAGTGCTGGGATTACAGGTGTGCACCACCACGCCCGGTGCAGGCAGATTTCTGAGTTCGAGGCCAGCCTGGTCTACAGAGTGAGTTCCAGGACAGCCAGGGCTACACAGAGAAACCCTGTCTTGAAAAGCAAAACGAAGCAAAACAAATCTGGGGCTACATTATGGCCCAGTGAAGCCAAGGTGCTTGCTGACAAGCCTGAAGCCATGAACTCCAATCTCAGAGCCCACACGGGAGACAGGGAGAGCCCATTCCACACTGCTAAGAGGCACAAGGGGCGTGTAGAGCTGGAGCCAGGTGGCAAGGGACCGCACGACTCAGGGCACTCAAGAAGTCCCATCACCTGTCAGCCCACCCTGAGGAACAGATGCCAGTCCCTGCCCAGGCCCACCTGTGTCAGCTGCTGCTCAGAGGCAAAGCCAAGGCCGTAGACAGTGTTGGCTCGGCTGTCTGCCCACTGCCCGAACTTCTGAGAGGTTTTGGTGAAGGTCATGTTGGGAGTGACTGTGCTGTTGATGATG
Source organism: Apodemus agrarius (assembly GCA_964023405.1). Lineage (NCBI taxonomy): Eukaryota > Metazoa > Chordata > Mammalia > Rodentia > Muridae > Apodemus > Apodemus agrarius. Next base: position 62,494,511 of record OZ030023.1, on the reverse strand, counting down.
GCCTAAGGGTGGGGGAAGCAAGATCCCAGGTCAGAAGATGTGGTGAGTAAATTAAAAAGTAATTCTAGGCATCTGTCTTAGTAGTTGATCCCTACCTAGGATCCCCCAGTGAGGAGTGAAGGCTTACGGGTGGAGCCCCTGCCTAGAATCCCCCTGAAGGGCTGAGGTAGAACTCCTGGCCCCTCTCAGAGATCCCACCACTGAGTTATTTCTGGAAGACGCTAGATCTAGGAAAAAAGTCACCCAGCCTGGCTGGTGGCTGCACACCTGCCCCCAACCCCCTGCTCAGACCTTGGCACCGCCAATGCTGATGATACGGTACACATTTCGGGTGGCATCGTAGAAATAGGACACGGTAAGTGCATGCTTGCCAGCCGGGATCCAGTTCCGCTTTGTAGTGGGGTCGATCTGGAACACGTGTGCCCGGGTGCTGAAGATTGGCTGTTCCCTGCAGCGGGGACAGAAACTTCACAGGAGTCTGAGGCCACCCAGGGGCAAGGCCAGACCAGAGTGGGTGGGCGCTCACCTGGCTGTGGACATTGGTTAGGCTGGGCTGGATGGCCTTTCAGGGGCACCCAGAGGGGTGACAGGAGTCACTAGTTTGTCCCCTAGGGAAAGAAGACTGTGAGTAAGGCTCGGGGTATTCAGGCCAGTGGGTCCTCCAGGTGACTTCCCCAGCACGGGGCAGGGAGGAGTTGCTGCTCAGACACCCACTTCCTCAGCCCAGACTCGCCTTGAGATCACTCTGAAGCCAACAGAGGCCTTGAACTCCTGATCCCCTGGCCTCTGCCTCCCCAGTGCTGGGACGGCAGCTTGTACCATCGTTCCTGATACACTCGGTGCTGAGGGTGGAGCCCAGAGCATCCTGCATGCCGGGCAAGCTCTCTGCCACCTGATCTGTAGCTATAGCCCAAGGCCCTGCTTTTGGGAGAGGCCCCCACAACTGGACTGAGTGATCTCTGGGTCTCTAGTGTCACCCAGCTGCCAGGGTAGGAGAGAGCCTGGTCGTCGGCACACAGTATTATACTCACCATCCAGGTTACCGGCTACTGCTCAAGCGTCCTCCCACAGGAACTGGGCATGAGGTCAAGATGGGGTGGGACATCTTATTCACCCCCTCCCATTCAACAATCCCCCTCCTCCCAAAGGGCCTTGCATCAAAATGTGGGACAATGCTGGATCACTGGTGGGGCTGTGGTCCTATCTATCTATCAGGAAGTCAAGACACTTAGATTATGCATCCCAGGAGTTCACGGCCACCCTGGTTACCATGGCCACACCCCCAAGTCAGAGAGTAAGAGCAGAGCACTTCCAGGGGCCTAACAGGGAAATCAGGATCTCTCTGCTCCCGCAAAAGGACCACTTAGGGGCTGGAGAGATGGCTCAGCGGTTAAGAGCACTGACTGCTCTTCCAGAGGTCCTGAGTTTTATTCCCAGCAACCACATGGTGGCTCACACCCATCTGTAAGGGGATCTGATGCCCTCTTCTGATGTGTCTGAAGACAGCTACAGTGTACTCATATAAATAAAATAAATGACTCTTTAAAGAGAGAGAGAAAAGAAAAGAAAAGAAAAGAAAAGAAAAGGAGGGGAGAAGAGAAGAGAAGAGAAGAGAAGAGAAGAGAAGAGAAGAGAAGAGAAGAGAAGAGAAGAGAAGAGAAGAGAAGAGACCACTTAGGTCAAATAATGCCAAGTCGGAGTCTCCGGGGAGCCTATTTAACAGGGAAAATGAAAGCCTGGTATGGTGGCCCAGTACTGGGGAGGATGAGGGGAGACTTTGAAGCCAACCTGGGACCATATCTCAGCGGGCATGCACACACACACACACACACACACACACACACACATTATACCCCAGTCCCCACCATGTGAACAGAGAACAGGACTGGGAGAACAGGGCTCCCCAGTCTCCTAAGCACCCCGCCCCCCCCAAAAAAAAAAACCGGCACCTAAGGGGATTGGAGGAGAAGGAGGGTCAAGGCCCCGGGTCTGAGGTCAGGGCGCCTCCGAGCTGTCTTGGGAAACTGCTGTCACGGGGTCCTAAGCCGGAGTCCCCAAGCGGAAGGGGGGTTGTCGAGTCGGCCACACTTTTGGGACTGGCAGAGACTGGGGGAAAGGGGTCCCTGAACCCAGGCCCTTCCGGTCGAACCACTCCTGCCTGGACTTGCCACGATCGAGAAAAGTTACTCACTGAGTAGTCACGCGCCTCGGAGCAGCGGCGCGGGGCGGAGAGTCGCGATCGCGCGCGGCGGGGACCCTGCCAAGAGCCCCGCGCCGGATTCCCACTTGGCAGCGGCTCCCACTCCCTCCAGGGCAGCTCGTGAGGCCAACTACGGGAGCCGCTGACCCGCAACTTTCTAAGCGGCGGAGCCTCGCGATGCGGCGTCCCCAACACCCGGACCTGGGCTGGGGAACCCGGTGAAGCCGCGCCCCGCGCCCCAGAACCCCAGCCAACACCTGTCCGCACCCTAGCCCGCACCCCGGGACCCCAACCCCTCAGCCTGCACCCCGCAGCACCCGGGCTCCGCCTCACAGTTCGCAACTTTGAAAACCGTGTGCGTCTCCTGCGCCCCCCGCTCTCTGATTGTGCCTCGGAAGCTGGGGTCCCCCCTGCCTGACTCACCCCGCGTCGTCGTCGTCGCTGCTGCCTCCGGCCCGCGCCCTCCGCGAGCCCCGCGCCGCCCGCGCCTTTGTCTGCGCCGCCTCCGGTCCCATCGCGGCCCGTCCCCGCACCGCCCCGCCTCTGCCCAGCGCCCCCTGCTGGCCAGCTACGGAGGGCGGGGAGAAGGGAGGGGACCCCGAGAGGAAAGAAGGGGAGGGCGGACATGGAGGAGGGAGTTGGGCGGGGTGAAAGGGCAGAGGAAGGGGAGGGCAGCAGGAGGTCAAGAGGAGGAACTCCTGAAGGGGGGACCCAGTGGGAGGCAACTGGAGGAAGTGGGGAGGGCGGGGCCCTTGAAGGAGGGGGAGGGGCCCATGAAGTCAGGGGCTGGGACCGACCAGAGGGATGAGGGGCAGGGGCCAAGGATCATGCAGAGTGCTGGACAGAGGGGAAGGACCGGGGAGGGCAGCGGGAGAGGCAGAGGGCAGCTGCGGCCAAGGAGAGGGGTGGGGGACAGGGGTGGAGGGGGCGGGGCAAAGGAGGGTCTGTCCCGACCGAGCAAGCTTGGGGCAGAGCACTGGGCTGATGGGCAGGAGGCTGTGAAGACAAAAGTGCGGGTGTTGGGTGGGTGGTAGCGGGCCAGGGTGTGGGGACAGAAGCAGACATCCTGGAGTATGGCCCAGTGACCCAGAGGTAGGGAGAAACACGGGAAATGGGTAGACAACGGCCCTTTGCCTTCCTGCCTCCTACCAAGGGTGGCCCTGGACCCTCAGCAACTGAAGCCTGAAGCCGGCTTGAGCCCAGATCCCCAAACGAGGGTGGGGGCGGGACTGCAAGTCGGTGGGTACCGCCCTCGCCGAGCCTCCGCGGCGCCCTGGGCTCCATCCAGGCACCCACTTAGTGGTGCACACCTTTAATCCCTACGTGAAAGGAACAGGCAGGCAAATCTCTGTGAATTCTAGGCTACACTGGTCTGTCTGTATAGTGAGTTCTAAGCCATCCAAGGCCACATAGCAAGACCCTGACCTTTTTTTTTTTTTTTTTTTTTTTTTGGTTTTTCGAGACAGGGTTTCTCTGTGTAGCCCTGGCTGTCCTGGAACTCACTCTGTAGACCAGGCTGGCCTCGAACTCAGAAATCCGCCTGCCTCTGCCTCCCAAGTGCTGGGATTAAAGGCGTGCGCCACCATGCCCGGCGACCCTGACTTTCAAAAATAAGTTCTGGGGGCACCCAGGTCATTGTTATAGGTCTCAGGAGTGTCCTCTTGGTGTCGTCTTCCGGTGGACCGGGCAAACTCCTGCAGCTCTGCTGGCTGAGTCCCGCCTCTGTCCACAGCAGCCAGCCGAGGGTCCTTTTGGGGGAGTCTGTGGCTCTCAGTTCTGCATTTCCTGTGTCATTTTTGCGATGTTCTCTGGCCAGTTTCTCTCCCTCACCCTCCCGGGAATGCCCTCCTCTCCAACGCTGTGACACTGTTATTATATGTGGATATATTTGCACTCATCTCTGGGGCCCCTGAACTAGCAGCCTCCTTGATACTCACTCACAGCTGGGGAAAGCGAGGCACGCTCCACCTGCTCCGAGCTCTGGGAGGCATATGCTCCGGGAAACTGTTTGGCTTCCGGCTCAGGCCTGGAGCCACAGAACATGTGAACACTGGGAACAAAGAGGATGCCGTCTGCCGTGTTCAGACTTTCTCCTTATTAGCAACATTTTTTAAGTATCTGAGCCCAGGGCAGCAGGCTGGAAGCCGGTCCGGTCCTGGTCGGCCAGGCTCTGAGCTGGCTGCAGAGCCAAGACACGTGGTTATTGGGCAGTAGGTGTGGGGGAGGGACAGTGGGTGTGGGGGAGGGGCACTGGGTGGGGAGGGGTGGGGGGTAGGGCTCAGGCAGGCTTTGTGCTGTGTGGGTACGGGAAGAATGTGAGAGCTGAAAGTTCCCCTGAAACAAGGCTTGACGGGTGCCCGTCTTCCCAGGGCCTGGGAGGTAGAGATTGTCCAACGGGAAGTTCAAGGTCCTCCTCAGCTACAAAGTGAGGGGTCAGGGTCAGCCTGGGATTCGGGCGATGCTACATCAAATCAAAATCAAATCAAGCAGCAAAGCTGGGCACGCAAACGGTGGAGGCAGGTGGACCTCCGTCAGTTTCAAGGCCAGGCTGGTCTACAGGGCAAGTCCCAGGCCTGAAAAGAGACCTGTCTCAGAACAAAACAAACAAAAGACAAACCTGAACCTAGCACTGGCCTCTCCGCCAGGGCTAGAGCAGGGCTAGGCTGGAGCCAGCCGAGGGTGGGCGTGGCTTCCTCTGGGCGTCAGGGTTTTCTTCCACCTGGGCAATGGACTGAAGAAAGGGGGGGCAGGGCCCACGGTCCTTCCGACCCCTGAGTGCCAGGTAAGCTGCCGCAAGGACTTCCTCCTGGACCCTGGTGACTGCCTTCCAAGGATCTCCAGTGTCCCTCCTTGACTGGTGTGACTCCTGACCCTGATAGCTGAGGAACGGGTGAAGGAATGAACCTCCTGTCCACAGGAGGAACCCAGCAGGAGCCTGAGCACCTAAGAGGCTGCAGTGGCTTCTAGTCAGGTTCTCTCCACTGGACCAGAGCAAAACTGTCTCTTTCTGGGGGTTTAGTCAGTCTCCCCAGCAGGCCCTGGTGACAGCTCAGAGTGTCGCTTGGACACTGTTACGGTCTTACGAAGCTTTGTCGCAGCACCTACAGCAAGCCAACCTGGCACAACTCTCTTTCCAGAAAACAGGTCTCCTAACACTGGACTCATTTTGTAGACCAGGCTGGCCTCAAACTTAGAGATCCTACTGCCTCTGTCTCCCAAGTGCTGGATTAAAGGTGTGTGTGCCACTGCCTGGCCTCAATTATATTTTTAAATAAAAATAATTCCTTAGCTAGGTGGGGGTGGTACATGCCTTTAATCTCAGCACCTGGAAGGCAGAGGCAGTAGGGTCTCTGTGAGTTTGAGGCTAGCCTGGTCTACAGAGTGAGTTCCAGGACAGCTGGAGGAGCTACATGGTAAGACCCTGTCTCAAAATGTAATTAATTTAATTTTGAAATGGGTGCAGCATGGTGTGGACCCCACGAGCTTTCCCGTCTCTGGTCAGAAAGGCCAGATTTCAGACCTTTCCCTCCTTGAAAACTCCTATCCAACTCTCAGAAGCCTACTTCCAACACCCTCATTTCCACGAGCCCCTTCTCGTCTGGTCTGTGTCGTCTGACCCCGGAACGTGTCCGTGCAGTCTGAGTGTCCTCCACTAGCACAGGGCAGGCCGAGGCGGACGGCTGTGGGGAAGGCGGACGGAGTGTCTTAGCGATTTTGCAAACTTTGGTCTTCTCTCCCAGGCAAAGTCTGGTTGAGTGAAAGGGTGTGGGAAGCCGCGAGCCCAGCCTGCTCACACAGGAAGGAGCCGGGGAGGGGGCGGGGGGGGGGAAGCCAAGGGGCCGCCCTGCTGAGCAGGGGCAGAGAAAGCTGCCGCCCCGAACTCCAACTCCGTGCCCGCAGCTCTAATTATCCTCCTTTACCGCGGGCGCGCGCTGATTGCCTCCTGAGAGCCAGGTGGCCGGTGGGGCCGGCCCATTTTCAGGAGTAGGTCGCAGGATTATTTTTGGCTAATATGTCCTTGTAGGCTCCGACATCCGCGCCTGTGAAGGGCAGAAAGTGGGCCGGAGGAATAGCAGCCACCCTGGGAGGGACTCTCGAAATTATCTGAGCAGGGATGGGAGGAGGGACCCGAGGATCTTGGCACCCGGGCAAGGGGACCGCAGAGGCTGCGGGGCAGCCAGCTTCACTGAGCAGCGAACCTGAAAGAGTTTCTAACGTAGTTTTGCCCACGCCCCTCATCCTAGCACCCAGGAGGGTATTGCTGTGAGCTCAGAGCCAGCCTGAGCTACATAAAGAGACCCTGTCAATAAACAAACAAACAAACAAACAAACGCCAAACCCAAACCATGGCATTGCCTTGCTGGGCACTTTGGAAAGGGGAGAGTGTCGGCTGGGCCTGGGTTTGCCCAGGTGGTGTCCCAGGTGGGATGCATGACCATCCATGAGTCCTAAAATTGTCATGCCATTGAGAGATGGGTAGGAGCAGAGGACACAGCACGTACGAAGTTCCCGAGATACGGATGGCCCGGTTTTCCTGGAAGAACAGCATGGAAGCTGAGCCGGCCAGAGGCAAATTAGCCCGAGAACCACGAGGTGGGGGTGACCCCGACGAAAGGTGGCAGGAGCTGAGCAGGGCCTCGCGGGGCCACGAGGGGGTGTGTGGGTTTGTTCTCAGGGTGCTGGGAACCATGGGAGTCTTTGGAGCCAGAGACTGAGGGGGACACGACAAGCGAGGCGGGGCTTCGACTCTACTCAGAGACCACAGACTTGGGCAGACCAGACCTTGCCTTTCTCAGAGCCTCAGTTTCCCCATTCTTGGCAGAGTCTCCCAAATACACAGAGGCTGCACCTTGCTGGAAGACCGTGCTGGCCTTGCCTGGGCTCTCGCCTGCCCCCCACCTCCCACGATCCTTCTGCGGAGCAGCTGTGGGAAGGGCTCCGGGGGCCGCGTTCCCGCTGCGTGACAGCCCACGCAGGGCCTCGGGGTGCCGAATGTTTCCCCGGCAGCCTGGTGACTCAGCCTGGCAGCCTCCTGTCAGTCTGCAGAGGGACAGAGGGAGGACAGCCCCAGCTCCTACTGCCCCCAAGCAGGGCCGGTGACCTGCAGCCTGCAGGAGTTTCCCCAGACCAGTCCCTCCAAAGAGGGTTCCAGTTCTCGGGGCCTCAGAGAGGTGACCAAACTATTTGCCTGTGGCTCAAGCAAGAGGACCCCAAGCCCTGCCTCCCACCAAGTGTTTCCCCTCCCCACCCCAGCCCCTCCCACCAAGTGTTTCCCCTCCCCACCCCAGCCCTCCCACCAAGTGTTTCCCCTCCCACCCCAGCCCCTCCCACCAAGTGTTTCCCCTCCCCACCCCAGCCCCTCCCACCAAGTGTTTCCCCTCCCCACCCCAGCCCCTCCCACCAAGTGCCCCTCCCCACCTGGACCCCTGCCGACCCCATGGTTGGTGTTTGTGGAGCAGCTCCAGTCTGCCGGGACTTATGATGCTCCTGTCTCAGCCTCCAAAGTGCTGGGATGACAGGTGTGCCCCTAGGCATGGCCGAAGTTGGTTACAAAGGCAGAAAGAGGAGAGAGAAGGAAACGGGAGAGGAGGGAAAGGAAGAAGGAAGATGGGGAGGAAAGCATGTGGCTGTGTACATGTGTGGGGTGTGTGTGTGTGTGTGTGTGTGTGCCTGTGTCTGTGCTGTGTGCGCATCTATGCTGTGCTGTGCTGTGTGTGTGTGCCTGTGTCTGTGCTGTGCTGTGTTGTGTGTGTGTGTACCTGTGTCTGTGCTGTGCTGTGTGCGCATCTGTGCTGTGCTGTGCTGTGTTGTGTGTGTGTGTACCTGTGTCTGTGCTGTGCTGTGTGCGCATCTGTGCTGTGCTGTGCTGTGTGTGTGTGCCTGTGTCTGTGCTGTGCTGTGTTGTGTGTGTGTGTACCTGTGTCTGTGCTGTGCTGTGTGCGCATCTGTGCTGTGCTGTGCTGTGTTGTGTGTGTGTGTACCTGTGTCTGTGCTGTGCTGTGTCTGTGTCTGTGCTGTGTTGTGTGTGTGTGTGTGCGCCTGTCTGTGCTGTGCTGTGTGTGTGTCTGTGCTGTGTGTGTGTGCTATGTATGTGTGTGTGCTATGCTATGCTGTGTGTATGTCTGTGCTGTGTGTGTGTGTGTGTGTCTGTGCTGTGTGTGTGTGCTATGCTATGCTGTGTGTGTGTCTGTGCTGTGTGTGTGTGCTATGCTATGCTGTGTGTGTGTCTGTGCTGTGTGTGTGTGTGTGTGTGTGTGTATGTGTGTGTCCTGTGATAGAAAGTACTCTATCGCAGAGTAAGTGGAGCTGTGCGGGTCAGGCGGTTGTGGATGAGCCGTTGAGGTTGAACGGAAAAGGACCTCATCTTCCCTTCCAGGCTCAGATCAAACCCTCAGTAGCTGGACAGCACATGCCCTGAGGAACAGGCTTCATATGCCTAGAGGAGCAGGGCCTCACGAGACCCAGGCTGGCCTTGAACTCACAGATCCTCCTGCCTCTGCCTCCTGTGTACTGGAATTAAGGGCATAGGTCACCACGACCCGGGCTAGTAGCTGTTTTGATTTTTGTTGTTGTTGTTTTTTGTTTTTACGAGACAGGGTTTTTCTGTGTAGTTCGGGCTGTCCTGGGACTCACACTGTAGACCAGGCTGGCCTCCAACTCAGAAATCTGCCTGCCTCTGCCTCCCAAGTGCTGGGATTACAGGCGTGCGCCACCACCGCCCGGCAGTAGCAGTTTTGAGAGTCTCATGTAGCCCAGGCTGGCCATGAGCTCGATCGGTAGCTAGGCTAACCAGCCTGCCTCCATCATCCCCGTGGCGTGAGCGACAGGAAACCCCAGCCGCAGCTTCTGTTCTCTTTCCGGTTCCACCGCAGGGGATGAATCAATGCAGGGCCGCGGCAGAGGATGTGAGGACTTTGTTCTTCAGGGATGCGCTCCAGGTCTCACTTCCCTCCGACGCTGACAGGAAGCCCATCCCTGGAGCCCTCTTCCTGCCCTCTGCCTTCCTACATCCAAGGGGCCCTTGGGTCTTATCACTGAGTCCCAGCCACAGTAGCAGGAAAGACACCTGTTTCCGGAGCAGGGGGTACAGTCCAGCCCAAGGGGGCCAGTCTCTGCGCTGCAGCAAAGGGGTCACTGAGGGAGGGGCAGAGTCCCCCATGCGGTGCCGACTATTTGAACAAGGACACACACACCCGGGTCTGGATTTGAAGCTTCCTGTGTGGTCTGATCAGGGTTGGGGGGTGCTCTTCCAGCCTGAGGGCTTCCCGAGAGGGTCGCCTCGGACTTGCTGAAAGCTGGAGAACTTAGCAGGGTGTTCTAGAAGTAGGGTTCTGGGTGCAGAGGACACATCCTAGCACCGAGGAGACCGGGGCAGGAGGATCAGGAGTTCAAGGGCCAGTCTGGAGTACATGAAACCGTGTCTATAAATAAAGTTAAATAGCAGGGACCTGTAATCCGGCATTTGGGACGCAGAGGAGAGCGTATCTGTGCTACTTTAAGGTAGAGGAGTTACAGGCCAGGCAGGGCTACATAGTGAGACCTGTCTCCATGAATTCATGAATAAAGGTTGACCTTGCGGCCTGGCTCAGGGGCGGACCTCTCGATGAGGTTGTGTGGGCCTAAGTTTCATCCCAACAACTAAATGGAAAAAGAAGAGTAAACTGCCTGCCACAGGCTAACGACTAAGAACGAGCCCAGAAGCCCAGAGAGGGCAGAGCTTCTGCCTCAGCCTCTCACAGCTGGGCAAACAGGCTGGGAGGGGGGGGCGAGGGTGTGCGCAGCCGCAGAAGGACCGATGGGCCGGGAGGGGGGCGAGGGTGTGCGCAGCCGCAGAAGGACCGATGGGCCCTCCAGGTCTTGAGTTGAGAGAGGGCAGAACTCAGGTGGAAGGGTGAAGGAAGCTCAGTCACCCAGTCATACCCTGCCATGCCCCGGGAATGAGGGGTTCGGGGCTGAAGTGGCCGCTCAGCAGTCAGGAGCACTCACTGCTCAGAAAGAACCCGAGTCGCGTCCCAGCACCCTCTTGGCCCCTTCCTTCCATTGTAGCTCCGGTCCTGGGGGACCCGACACTGTCTTCTGCTGCTATGGGCACTAAATGCATATGCTGCACAGAAATACACACATCAACATGCATAAACTAAAAATAAAGGGGAAAACGAGACAAACAAAAACAAGGTGGAAGTGATTGATGTCAACTTGTGACCTCTGCACACACATGTACACAGATGTACATCCATGCACACACATGTGAACTTAAAAAATTAAAATTAGGGGGCCGGAGAAATGGCTCAGCTGTTAAGAGCACTGTCTGCTCTTCCAGAGGTCTTGAGTTCAATTCCCAGGAACCACATGGTGCCTCCCAACCATCTATCCTGGAATCTGGAATCTGATGCCCTCTTCTGGTGTACAGGCATACATGCAGATAGAGCATTCAATACATACATAAATAAATACATCTAAAAAAAAAAAAGAGCACCCACTGTTTTGGTTTTTTTTTTTTGTTTGTTTGTTTGTTTGTTTTTTTGGTTTTTCGAGACAGGGTTTCTCTGTGTAGTTCTGGCTGTCCTGGTACTCACTCTGTAGACCAGGCTGGCCTCGAACTCAGAAATCCACCTGCCTCTGCCTCCCAAGTGCTGGGATTACAGGCGTGTGCCACCACCGCCCGGCTGCACCCACTGTTTTTAAAAAAAAGATTAAAATTAGGAGAGGTTTTCTGGTGCATGTCAGAGAAGGAATTCAAACAGGAAGTGCATGTGCTGTTAAGAAGAACTCCGGTGGGAGCGACTGTGCCTGGGACAGGCCTGGACACTGGAGAGACATGGAGCTGAGAGATAGCAGAGGAAAAGCCAGGCACACAGGAACCAAGCACATCCCAGGTAGAGCGCATAGTATGTGCAAAGGTCCTGAGGCAGGAAGCTGCTTTGAGTGCTCGAGTAACAATGAAGGAGATGAGCCAGGCAGTAGTGGCGCACGCCTGTAATCCCAGCACTCTGGGAGGCAGAGGCAGGTGGATTTCTGAGTTCGAGGCCAGCCTCGTCTACAGAGTGAGTTCCAGGACAGCCAGGGCTATACAGAGAAACCCTGTCTCGAAAAAACCAAATCCAAAAAACCAAAAAAAAAAAAAAAAAAAAAAAAAGGAGATGGAGTTGAAGCCCATATGACAATCCTGGGGGACGGGGTATGACCTAAAGTAAGGTTAGTGGCTCTTTATTCTGAAAGCTACAGGTGAATTTGGAGACTGTGGGGTTTGGATGAGAACGGCCCCTACAGACTCATATACTTGAATGCTTGCTCTCCAGTTGGTGGAACTGTTTGGGAAGGACTCGGAGGTGTGGCCCTGTTGGAGGAGGTGAGTCACTGTGGGCTTTTGGAAGATGGGTTTGCTTTGTGTAAAGTTTGTCTTTGTATTGTTCAAACGCTGAGTTTTGAACCAGGAGAGCTGGATTACAGGCTGGATTTGGTATTGTTATTTATGAAACACCAACTGTCTCGGTGTTTGGTGAGCATTCCTCTCCATCACCTTCTGACTGATCGGTAAAGGGCTCAGTCAGTCAGCTACTTGGGCAGAGGAACCAGGGCCTGATTGCTCATCTCACAGGGGCTCCAGAGAGGGGAGAGAGGGGGACAGGAAGTGTGGAGAGGCTGTGAGGAGCTGCCACGAGCAGGTTGCCAGGGGATGGACCCAAGCCAACCGAGGTGAGACTCGGGATGGAGGTGAAGGACCACGTGGCTGGGAAATGGGCAGCTTTCGAGGGTCAGAATGGCTCAGAACTGCCCAGTTTAGATGTATCCCTTGTTAATAAAATATCAGGGCTCTGTGTCTTTATAGGAGCTAAAATGGGCTAGGGTGGGTATAGGAACAGCCAACAGGTCTCTGAGAACAAGAGAGGGTGTACAACCTCCCCCTAAGAATTACTATCAGAGTGGGATTTGGGGTTTCAAAAGCCCAGGCCAGGCTCCGTCTCCCCAGCCCGAATCCAACTTGACAGAAAGAGAATCAGATGTCACCCCTCAGCTGCTGCTGCATCACCATGCCTGCCTGTCTGCTGCGTGCTCCCTGCCATGATGGTCACGGGCTCACCCTCTGGACGGTAAGCCACATTAAATTCTTTCCTTTATAAGTTGTCTTGGTCATAGTGTCCCATCGCAGCAACAGGAGAGTGACTAAGGTGAGTTTGGAAGTTCTGGAATGGTCCTCACAGCTGCTGCAGAAAGAAAGGCCCTGGTGATGCTCTCGGGGACGCCAAGCACGAGCGGGGCGGGATCTGCAGAGGGACATGGCTTGCTCAGGGCAGGCATGGAAAGTTGGCCAAGTGGAAGGATGAGGGAGCAGTTTAGGAAAGATGGGATTTCCTGAGGCCTGATCTGGGTGATCTTGGGGATGGTCCAGTTGGAGTGAGGCCAGGAACTAGGGTACACTCACGGTCCAGCTGATCCCTTTCTCAGGAACATTCCAGCTGGACAAGGTAGTGTCTTGTGCCCACAGGGCCAACATGGCCTTGTCCCTGGAATGCTGGGTCAGGGTTTCCGGAGGGAGGACCGGCAACCACACCCACGTCCTCCTAGCCTTGTTCTTTTGCTGACTAGGCAAAGCTCCTTCAGACAGCTGCCTAGAGGGCATGCCCAGGACAGGTGGGGCCTGCAGAGTCATGGTGACATGTGGTGACATGGGCTGGAGTCTGTGATGGAAGGTTCTGGAAGGAGGCTGCACCTTAGAGAGAGCCTTCTGAAAGATGGACGCCCTGACTGGGACTTTGAGCGGTTGTGGAGACCTGCAGTGCTGCAGGCTCGGTGTCTAGTTAAGTTCACCTTGGCTATGTTCAGTCCCTTATGAGCCATTCCTTGGCCACGTCTGTGTCCAGTCTAATGTCTGTGTCAACTATCAGGGGAACCTTTTGGTATGAATTAAGTTAGCTCACCAAGTCCCACCCACCTAAGCCTCCAAGGGCTTGCAAGCATCAGGCTTGTTCTGAGGTTCTTACTCTGCTCTGACCCACCTGCCTGTGACCCACTGATGCATTTGGAAAGTGTCTTAATGATTTTCTCTGTCCTCTTACTATAAATACTTCAATCTGTCACCACGCTGGAACATGGAATGTGGGGTAACCTGAGTCTGCGTCCCTGGGCCTTGGCCACACATCTGGCTCCAGAACAAACTCTCATCCCTTTGAGGTGACAGTTGTACTCTTGTATGAGCAAGTCCTGGCTGTCTCTGGCTGCCTTGGGCGATGGGGTTGGGGCTTGTTCTGGATCAACTAGATACTGCCTGGGACCCAGGGATCCTTGCCCGGGCCCCTACCTCCCCTGCACACACATATCCATGAGATGTCCTCAGGAAATGGCTCTCAGGTAGCAGGGTGAGGGCGGAGGAGGGGAGAGAGGTTAGTTTGTAGGGAGATGGAGCCCAGGCCGGAGTGCACTAGAGCAGCGTTTGGCTAACTGGGACCCAGTCTCTCTGCTTTTATTTTTGTGTTTCAAATCAAAACTGGAAAGAAGCTGGGTGTGGAGGTGCAGCCATCCCTGACGTAGCCATCTCTGACAGGTGTCAGAATACCACCCTTTCCTTCTTGGTCAGGGTTTCATGTAGCCAGGCTGGCCTCCAACTCACAATGGTAGCCAAGGATGGTGGTCTGAATAAAAGAAGCTCCCACAGGCTCATGCACTGTTTGAAAAAATTAGGTTTAGGAAATGTGGTCTTGTTAGAGGACCTGGAGTTTTTTTGTTTGTTTGTTTGTTTGTTTGTTTTTGTTTTTGTTTTTGTTTTTTTGGTTTTTTTTTTGATTTGGCTTTTTCGAGACAGGGTTTCTCTGTGTAGCCCTGGCTGTCCTGGAGCTCACTCTGTAGACCAGGCTGGCCTCGAACTCAGAAATCCGCCTGCCTCTGCCTCTCAAGTGCTGGGATTGCAGGCGTGCGCGGGCGTGCGCCACCATGCCCGGCTTTTTCTTTTTCTTTCTTTTTTTTTTTTTTTTGATTTTTTGGTTTTTTTTTTTTTTGTTTGTTTTGTTTTTGGGGACCTGGAGTTTACTAGAACGAGTAGTATCCAGAGTCAAGAGAGGAGGACATGAAGGTCCTAGTTTTCTGCAGTGCCCTTCTGCAAGCGGCCACGGCTCCCCCCTCCCCCTCCCACCGCCCTTCGATTCAGCCTTCACCCCCCCCCCCACGGCTGCCTCACTCATCAGCGGCCACGCCCCCGCCCCCCCAGACTCAGCCTTCACCACCCCCCCACGGCTGCCTCACTCATCAGCGGCCACGCCCCCGCCCCCCCAGACTCAGCCTTCACCTCCCCCCCACGGCTGCCTCACTCATCAGCGGCCACGCCCCCCTCCGCCCCACGGCTGCCTCACTCACTCATCTACTCCTTTCATTTGTGGTGGTTTGAAAGCAAATGGTCCTCATAGGCCCTTAGGGAGTGGCACTATCAGGAGGTGTGGCCTTGTTGGTGTGTCATTCAGCTCTGAGGTCTCAGAACTCCAGCTGGGCCTGGTGGCTCAGTCTTCCTGCAGGTCAGGACAGAGCTCTCAGCTCCTTCCCTGGCACCATGTGTGCTACATGTTGCTTTGCTTCCCCCATGCTGATAATGGACTGAAGCTCTGAAACCCCAGTTATATGTTTTCCTTTATCAGAGCTGCTGTGGCCAGTGTCTCTTCGCAGCAATGAGACCATAGGCATTCATTTACACTCTCTAATTTGCACAACCATTCACTCATTCATGCATTCATTAATTCCTTTATTCATGTGCTCATTTACTCACTAGTTCACTGTTCGTTCCGTTCCTCGTTCAGTCAGTCGGTCACCCATTCACTGGTCACCAGTTCACCCATCGATGCTCACTGATGAAGCTCAGGTGTGACATAGGCCTTGTCACAGCTCAGCATCTCCCCTCCCTTTCCTAGCACCTCGGTGTCTGAGACAGGGTCTCCCTGACTATGGCATGTCAGTCACAGCCAGCAGAGAGAACCTGGCGTCTGAACATTCCGGAAAGGAGACAGCTCTGACCAGCGTGCAGTGAGTGTGTCTTCACCCCTCCTCTGCGGCTTTTGTCTTTCCACACACGCTGGGGAGGAGTGGCGAGGGTGAGAGTCACAGGTCCCAGGGAAGCCTGGACTCTCCAGAGGCCACTGCTGCTGAAAGCCGTCACGGCATGGTGGAGAGACCCGTTCCCAGCCGCTTGTGTAGTAACTGTGCATTAGCTCTTCCATGCTCTCGGCCAGTGGTTCTCAACCTGTGCTTTACAACATCCAAAGGACTGCTGGAAACTACAGATATTTACATTATGATTCATAACAGTAGCAAAATTACTTGTAGTAGTATTGAAATTATTATTATTATTATTATTATTATTAATTATTATTATTTGGTTTTTCGAGACAGGGTTTCTCTGTGTAGCCCTGGCTGTCCTGAATTCACTTTGTAGACCAGGCTGGCCTTGACTCAGAAATCTGCCTGCCTCTGCCTCCCAAGTGCTGGGATTACAGGCTTGCGCCACCACTGCCCGGCTTGAAATTAATTTTTTGTTCCTAAATTTTATTTATAAATTAATACAACACATTGCAGACCAATGTGTCTTTTGGAGCTTTTTTGAGACAGGGTTTCTCTGTGTAGCCCTGGCTGTCCTGGAACTCACTCTGTAAACCAGGCTGGCCTTGAACTCAGAAATCCGCCTGCCTCTGCCTCCTGAGTGCTGGGACTGCCACCACTGCCCAGAGTTCTCTGAACACACACAAAGTGCGGCCTAGGGTCTGGAAGTGTCCCGAGGCTCGGAGCACTTGCCACTCTTGAGGAGGAGCAGAGCTTGGTTCCCAGCATCCAAGGCACCTACAACTTAACTGCAGAGGACACGGCCCCGCCTTAGGGGGCACCCCTGTCTCTGCCACAGACACTTGCAAAATTCTGACCCAGGCTGCACTTCTGTCGCTTTCTCCAGCCCCGCCCCACAGGAACACAAAGACCTTGTTCCATCCACATCCATCCCTGAAGGCCCTCTGTGGTCCCGCTCAGGAGATGCCCCTGGAAACTCTCATTTCCAGACACTTTTGAAAACACCATCCACCGAGGAACACATGTTCAACCTGCAGATCTGTGGGGGAACAATTCATGGTCAAATGTTTTTCAGCTTTTCTGGGACTGGGGACTCTAGGAACTCCTCGGAACACACAGGCACTTGTAACGCTAGCTCCAGGGGTTCTGACGCCCTCTTCTGGCCTCTTTGGATACTGTACTCACTCCCACACAAAGACACAAATAAATCTTTTAAAACTCAGGTGTTGTGGGAAGGAATTCACGTTCCTGACAGCCACGATTCTTTTCATCACAAGACCCTCCGGGCCCTCCTTCCAGGCCTTAGCGTCTCCTACGTCCTGTACGGTGACCATGCAGCTTCGAAATTCACTGTGGTCTCAGATGTGGGGTAGGGACCCGTGTGCTCCTTAGACGTGGTGAGTGCAAGTGTGCCCATCTTTCACCCTCTGGCACAGGAAGACAGTGTTTGCTTCAAATTGGAGGAGGCTTTTCTCTCAATGTACCACAGCTGCTTCCCAAACAAGCTAGCGGCTGCAGCTCCTTCAGCATGTGTCAGCCTGGCACTTCCACACTTCCTGTTTGCCGTCGTCCTTGGCTCCTGTTGGAGCTGCACAGGTCCTCTCCTTCCCACATGGTCCAGGCTGGGGAGTGGACAGCACCCATACTCCCCACACAAGGATCTTGATCCAAGGGCAAGCATTTTCCTGAAAGACTCTTTAGGCCGGGCAGTCGTGGCGCATGCCTTTAATCCCAGCACTTGGGAGGCAGAGACAGGCAGATTTCTGAGTTCGAGGCCAGCCTGGTCTCCAGGAAGCCGAGTGTGGTGGTGCATGGCTGCCATCCCCGAGGAGGCAGGGTCGGGCTCAGGGCTCAAGGCTGTGCATGCAGGAGCCTCTAAAATAAGCCAAGGGGCCTCTGTGACTAGCACGTGCCTGGTATGTGAGAGATTCTGGGCTCTAGGCAAAGCATGCCCAGACCATCCTGATCCCAGGGCTTGGGTGCTTTAACTGCCCCAGGGACTCTTGTGGCAAGAGGTCCTTTGCCAAAACCATCCCGAGCCCAGTACCTCAGCCTTGTCTCCTAGACTCCTGCTTGGCCTTCATCTGGTGAGGAGCAAACCAACGAATCCCACAGACCAACTGAGGCCAGCTCGGTCCCCTCTGGACACCAAACACCACAGAGTAATCTGTATGGGACTTTCCTCCTCTCCTTATAACCCTTCCCCCTTCTTTTCTGGACAGCATCTCAGTGTATGTCCTAGACTGGACTCAGACGCTGAGACTGAAGGTGTTGACCCTCCTCCATTGTTGGGGACGTCAGGCCTGAGTTCCTGGCCGCTTGTGACCCTCGTCTCAGCCTGTTCTTACCCTACAGCGTCGGGCCCAGAAGGAACGGCTAACCCGCGGTGCCTTCCAGCACACCAAAGTGGCTGCTGCCCTCCAGGCTCCCTCCGCTCCTTCGGCTCCTTGCTTAGGTTTTCCAGCCCTGAGCTTCTTCAGCTCAAGGGCTTCCTGTTAGCATTCTGTCTAAGCGCCACCCCGCAGTTACCTGGCAACAGCCAGGCAGGCCTGACCCACTATAAAGGGGGCTGCTCGCCCTCCTCCCTCTCTTACTTCTCTTTTGCCCGCCCTTCCTCGCTTTTCCTTCTCTTCTGCTCTTGCTCTCCTCTCCCTTCCCTCCCCCCCTCCATATGCTTATGGACATGGCCAGCCTCAACGTCTCTACAGTCTCTCTCTCTCTCTCTCTCTCTCTCTCTCTCTCTCTCTCTCTCTGCCTCTACTCCCCTCCCATGCCCGGCTGCTCCCTCGGGGGAAGGGGTGGACCCAGTCAGACACCCCCCTCCCTACACCCCCACAGATCAGATCTTACACCTTTATAAACACATCGCTTCCCTTCCTCCAACTTGTCATTCTATAACCCTGCCATTTCAGCCATGACCCCGCACTCTCCTCTCCTCTCGTAGCCCAGTTCAGCCTGCAGGCGCTTTCTATTACTCTGTCCCTGCTCTGGACTCTTCCAGATGCCTCTAGCTGTTCTCTTATCTACAACAAAAACCCTCCCCATATCTTAGAGGGGCCATGTCCTCAGTTTATACCCGGTGCTGAAACTCCCACTATTATAAATACAATGCTAATATGTGAGGTGGGGTGATGGTACACTCATGTCATCCCAGCCTTTGGGAGGCTGAAGCAAGAGGATCACAGGGTGCAGGCCAGCCTGGGTTCCAGAGACACGGCTCCATGCAAGGCAGACTGGAACGGGGTCTGCTGGGGCGGGGGGGAAGCTCAGCCTAGGCAAGGTAGCTGGGGGGGGGGGGCAGGGACGTTCCTGTCCACAATTCCCACTCAGAACCAGGTTCCTGACCTCTGGGCCAGGATGGAAGCCCCCACTGAGTAGGAGGCATGGATGCCTGCTGTCAAGACCAGACAGGAAAATATGCCCTCAAGAGTTGAGCAATTCAGCTTCTTAGATCCGCTTCCTTTTTTGTTTGTTTGTTTGTTTTCGAGACAGGGTTTCTTTCTCTGTGTAGCCCTGGCTGTCCTGGAACTCACTCTGAAGACCAGGCTGGCCTTGAACTCAGAAATCCGCCTGCCTCTGCCTCCCAAGTGCTGGGATTACAGGCATGTGCCACCACACCCAGCTTAGATCCGCTTCCTTGACTGAAATGTGGACAGCTGTCAGGCTGATAGCCCCAGCTCCTGAGTCTGGGCCCTCACGGTGGAAGCAGCAGTAGTGAGCAGAAGCCCAGACCTGTTTACTTTGTAACTGTGGGCAGCCTTCCACTGGCCACCACGTGTGGCCCCGCACTACTCCACCAGAGCTCAAAATCCTGCAGGGTCAGGCAGTGGCTCTCGGACACAGGCCAGTGATGTCAGTGCAGGACTGTATGGACTGTAGGAAAGCAGGAGAGAGCCTGCTTCCCCTTTCCCTCTGCCCAACGCCCCACTTCAGATAGTAGAGGGGTAGGGTGTTCCTCAGCGCTGGGACGCAGTGCCAGAAGCCGGCAAGCAGAGCCAAATGGACAGCCTGTGTGCACATGTGCACTTCCCAGTTATTCTACGACATGCTGAAACACACATTTAACCCCAGCACTCAGGAGGCAGGTAGATTTCTATGAATTTGATGCTAGCCTGATATACTATGCACAGAGACTTCCAGGCCAGTGGCTTGGTGTAGTGAAACCTTGTCTCAAAAACTAAACTAAGTCTAAAGAGATGACTTGGTAACTTTTCCAGAGGAGCAGGATTTGATCCTCAGTACCCACCTGGCAGCTCAGTATCAACTATAATTCTAGATATGGGGGTGGGGTGGGGGTGGATGCCCGATAACTTCTGGTGTCCTGAGACAGGGCATGCCATGGCACACTTACATATGTGTAGACATACAATAAAAATAGTAAGTCAGATGGTGGTGGCACACATTTTTAATCCCAGTACTAGGAAGGCAGGGACAGGCAATCTCTGTGAGTGGAGATCTTGGGTTGGACACCTCATGTACAGAGTGAGTTCCAAGGCAGCCAGGCTACACAGAGAAACTGTGTGGAAAACAAAAAAAATTAAAAAAAAAATTGTCACCTGCAGCTAGGCCACTGCTCATCCCCAACATGTAAGTGTTCCCCTTAAGAATATTTTAAGGGGTTGAGCATGATGGTGCATGCCTTTAATCCCAGCGCTCTGTGAGTTCAAAGCCAGTCTGGCCTTCATATGTAGTTCCAGGACAGCCAGGACCATAGAGACTCTGCCTCAAGGATAACAAAAACCACAAACACAAGAATATTCTACGGGACCAGAGGACTCAGTTGTTAAGAGCCCTGCCACTCTTGCAAAGACCAGGATTTGACTCCCAGCAATTAGTGGTGACTCACAACCATCTGTAACTATAGTTCTAAGAGATTTGATACCCTGTTCTGGCCTCTGCAGGCACCGGGCATACACATGGTATAGACATACACGTAGGCAAACACGTGTTTACCCATATATAAAATTAAATATATTAAAAAGAAGAAAAAAAACCCAACCAACCCAGTATTTTCAATGGTGGGACAGCAGAGCGGCTGAGTGGGTCACGGGGCTTGCTGCCAAGCTGATAACCTGAGTGTGACCCCAGTGCACATGGCTGGAGAGAACTGACCCCCATCCTCCACACAGGTCAGTGGCGTACACAGCCACATTCATTCACCACATATACATACCCACACCATTTTTTTTTAAAGATTTATTTATTTAGCCAGGCGGTGGTGATGCACACCTTTAACCCTAGCACTTGGAAGGCAGAGGCAGGTGGGATTTCTGAGTTCAAGATCAGCCTGGTCTACAGAGTAAGTTCCAGGACAGCTGGGGCTACACAGAGAAACCCTGTTTCAAAGAAAAAAAAAAGATTTATTTATTTAGCACACATACGCTCGTCCTTGTTTTCAGACACACCAGAAGAGGGCATCAGATCCCATTACAGATGGTTGTAAGCAACCATGTGGTTGCTGGGAATTGAACTCAGGACCTCTGGAAGAGCAGCCAGTGCTCCTGTGTATGGGTGTTTCACTTGCATGTATAACTGTACACAGGGTGTGTGCAGAGCCTCAGGCCAGAAGAAGATGACAGATCCCCTGGAACAGGAGTTACAGATGGTGCAAGTTGCCATGCAGGTGCTGGGAACTGAACCTGTCTCTGGAAGACCCAATGCTCTTAGCTACTGAGTCATCTCGTTAATCCCAATAAATGTAATTAAAAAAAAATTGTGACAACGAAATGGCTGTGAAAACTATGGATTGCACTTCCAAGCCCAACGGTCGGTCTCAAACCTCTTTTCTTCGCAGCTAGGCGTGTAGAGCGCCCTGGAAGGGGACAGGCCCCTGCTCCACTCCACACTGGCCACGTATTCCTGAGGAAGCAGACTCAGGAGCTCCTGCTGTTTCGTGCTGCTGGGGCTCACATGTGCCTGACTTACTCTGCAGAAGTAGAAGGGGACCCGGTGCTCTACTCTGCATGAGTCTGGCTTGTGTTCAACTGAGGCCTCCATGTAGGGCCTACAATTTCCAGGCTAAACGATCCTCCTGCTTCAGTGTCCCAAGCAGTCATGACCATACGTGTGGGCACTACACACAGCTTGCTCTGTTTTCCAGGTCCCAGTCTGTTGCTTAGATACATCCTCAGCCTCCCTGAACCCGGAAGCTGAGTGAGGGGAACAATCTCCTGCATGAGACACATTTAACTACCCACAGGGTGTTCTGGATAGTTTTATGTCAACTTGACAAGGGCTGGGGTCATCTCAATGGAGGGAATGCCTCTGTAAGATTAGGCTATAAGCAAGCCTGTAGGCATTTTTTCATGGTGGGGAGGGCCCAGCCCATTGTGAGTAGGGCCATCCCCGGGCTGATGGTTCTGGGTAAGAAAGCAGGCTGAGTAATCTATAAGGAGCAAATCAGTAAGAGGCACCCCTCCATGGCCTCTGAATCAGCTCCTGCCTCCAGGTTCCTGCCGCCCTGTGTTGAGTTCTTCTTCTGACGACCTTCAATGATGAACAGTGATATGGAAGTGTAAACCAAATAAACCCTTTTCTCCCTAATTGCTTTTTAGTTCATGGTGCTTTATCGTAACAATAGATTGTTACCCTAAGACACAGGGGACATTCTACCTTCTGATGGCTCTTTACAATTTGTCAAGGGAAACTGAGGACAGAGGTCAAAGCCTGAATTGGGGCCCCTCCTATGGCTGAAGACTCTGCCCTGGGTTCACCCACATGGTCCCCACAATGGCTGTGGTGAGAATCAGGTGGGTGGAAACAGGAGACAGGGTGCCAGGTGGCAGGCAGGGCTAGGCTGGCCACCATCATGGTCAGAGTCCCTCTAGGATGAAGCAGAAGGGCCCTGTGCTTTTGGTCCCTAGGCCACGCCCAGGGTTTCCCTGAGTGTCCAGCCTGGTCTCCTTATCACCCTCCTGCTTAGGGATAGGAAGTACTGGTAGAAAAACCAGAGGCAAGGGATCCTTAGGGAACAACATCATGTCTGAGGCCCCACTAGTCAGTGCTCTTGCCCCAGGTAGGGACAAGGCAGGTAAACCACAGACAGCCATTCTCTCAGAGACCATGTCTGGTGACAGACCCATGATCCCAAGACTCCAGAAGACAAGGCAGAAGATCTTGAATCCAAGACCAGCCTCAGTCACAGAAGGCACCTAGAGGACAAATCTAGTTATCAGAGGCTTGCAAACTACAGTGGACATAGAGCCTATCATTAGGCTTGGGAGACATTTGTCAAAGTCAAGGGGATGGTGTCACTGGTCCTGGAAGATCTCTATTTTGGGGACTGGTGACACTGTCATCAGGCCTGGGGAGACTCATGAAGGCTAGCTAGAGATGTCTAGGGATACTAGTCATTGGGTCTGGGTTGACAGACTGCTGTAGTCAGGGCTGGACTCTGGGGACACCAGTTGTCAGGGCTCAGGTCCCCAGTTCGGGCCGTTAGACACCTGTCAGGCCTAGGTGTGCACTGCCATCGTTCACGTCCTTCTCACAGGACTCACATGCTTGAGACAGTTTCACTCTGTAGCTCTCAGGATATGCTGGAACTGAAAGCAATCCTCATGCCTCAGTCTCCCTAGTGCTAAGATTATAGGCATGAGCTACTCTATCCAACTTATTTTCTCTTCTTCATTACAGACTATGATATGAGCCAGGTTGGCCTCAAAGGCCTCATGCCTTCGCCCCCATGGAGGCCTCAGTGACTGCAGGACGGGAGCCGGGCAGTGGGTCTGCTCTTCATTTATTCCAAGCACTCAACACCAACAACACCATGACTTCTTAGATCCTTACAAACACAACTACGTCCAAGAGGTGACATCACAAGTGTGTTCTAGGTTTTACCAGGTACAGAGTCAACTTGCACAACGCACATCCAGGGACAGGAACACACTGGAGCCAGGGAAGGCCAGGCCAGCACAACTTTTGGAATCCATGGTCCTTGTAGATGTGACCCTGGAACTAGAATGACAGGACAAACACTGTGACAGGGACAAGGTCACATGAATATGTCCTCCACAGCCCTGCCGTACCCCCTACCACTCACCCTCTACCCAGCAAGGTGCCCCAGAAGGGCAAGGACGGCAGGGTGTATGTGAGGAGGGTCACGGCAGCTCACGCTGAGAGGTATGAGGTATGTGCTCTCTCTCCCCACCATCCATCCTGCCTCTACAAGAGCCCAAGAATTTCATTCCCAACTTGAGAGGCAGAGGCAGCCTGATAGTTAGTCTCAGCTCCCAGAGTGGCAGAGATTTGGCACCAGGGCCATCTACCCACAATTCCTCAATCATCTTGAAGACCCAGTGGACCAGCACAGATGCAGACGTCTGGCGAGAAGCTGGAGATATGGACTAAGAAGCACGCTGGGATGTGTGTTCCACTCATGGATGGAACTCCTCTTACCAGCCCACCATGGATAGACAAGAGTCCCACTCCAACCCACAGCCAACATGGAAGCTGCTCCAAGGTGAGAGAGAAGACCTGAAGATGAAGCTGCAGCCCGGGGCCCCTGACCTATCATCTCCCACCCTGCAGATTAGTGTCAGCATCTCCATAGCTACAAAGACCTGCTAGTTGCCAAGACAACAGAAGAGAGTGAGGCGGTGTGAGCTGCGGCAGCTGTGAAGAAGGGCGCACTGGGAATAGAGCTGAGCACACCGCCTGAAGAGCTGAGTACCACTACAGCGAGATCCTCCAGCTCTGCTGACACCCGGTCACCATGTCCCCAGCCCCAACACCAGGCTTTCCAGACTTCCAGACTGATTCCAAATGCCCAGCACTGTGGCGGGGAGGCTGGGATGCAGCAAGGATATCTACCAAATAGGGGCGGCAGGCATACGTGAAGTGGGCTCCAAAGCAGACATCCATTGCAGCTGAGCTGCACTGTCCTTCCAGAGCCTGCAGAAAGACACTGTACATGGAAACTGTGCTGCAGCACCACAGTACTGGCCTGCAAGAGCCACACCGTGGAGGCTGGAGGTGCAAGGACTGGTATCTTCCTCAAAACGTACTTTCCAGACAAAACAGGCATATCATAAGCCTCAACCATGTTAAACTGGGGCTAAGATTTTGAGAAGTCTCTCAAGACTACACAGCAGGCAGGACTTTAACTTGACCTGGTTCCCCGCCTCAGCCTGCAAAGCTCTCAGAGTTCTGTAGGAGCTGAGACATCACTGCTCAAAAGCAAGACCCCACAGTGCTCCCTCTGCCCGGCAGCCTGTCTGTTTCCAGAGACGCTCTGAAGGCACAGCAGCACGGGGCTCTGGAGCCAGGGCCGTGTGGAGAACTCACAGAGGAGCCGGGCCCTGAGCACCAAGGCTGAGGAACCACCCTACAAAGAGGAATAAAATGGAGGACAGAGTCAGAAGCAGGACAGACAGGGTGCCTGAGTGGCCACTGCACTGTGCAGAGTGACACGGCCTGGCAGAACCTGACCTAGGGGCGTGGAGCTGGCCGAGTACACACCGAGGCTCAGGCTGCAGGCGTCCAGGGCAGGGTGCCGGGAAGGGCAAGGCTGCTTCGAGGCTTATCTCTGTCCAGTGGCTCTGATCTAGTTAAGAAGAGAATGGCTGTTCAGAACTGTGTATGGAGCATGACGGGAGAGGAGGTCAGGAACCAAGAGCGGAGGCCGGCGGCAGGATCAGTAGGGAAGGGCGCCGCTGCCAAGCCTGAGGACTTGATCTCAATCCCAGAGTCCCACATGATGGAAGAGGACTGACTCACAAGTTGTCCTTTGCCCTTCTTATGGGCACCTCGACACACCTGCTTAGACACACACACACACACACACACACACACACACACACAGTACAAGTAAAAACAAAAGAACCAAGAGTGGGAAGGATGAGGCCTGTAGACCATTCATGAGACCCTCAGGAAGGAATGAGGTGGCTGAGCAAGGCCACCTCAGGTCTGTCCTAGCTGTCCAGCCCCTGCAAGGGACTGTCATCTTCAAGAGAAACCTGGAGTAGGAATAGGTAAGGCCACGGTGGCCTGCCCCGTGACAGCATGAGGCGCCGGAGGGGTGATGGGAAGGCTGGGGCCAGGAAGCTACCGTTTTGTTGGGGAGCTTCCTCCTCCGCATGCCTGGACGGGAAGTGGGGCACACGGCAGGAATGGCCCTTCTGCCTCATTCAGATTTCCTTTCTGGTAGCATCAGCTGCTGCTCTGGGTCCTGGCACACACCTATTTGCTGGCCCTCTTGTGTCTGTACATCTGCATCATGCGCTGGCGGAAGACGTCAAAGGTGTCTTCTTTCTGCTCAGGCCCTTCAGCTCCCAGGCCCTCTCCTTCTGACAGAGTTCCCCTGTAGAGCAGAGGTGACAGTCAGAGCTAGGATTAGGAGTCAACTAGGATGCACAGGGACATGGGACAGATATCCAGAGAGGAAATGCAGTCACAGGGCTGGGGCATGGTCCAACGAGTGCTTGCTATGCTGTGAGGCCCAGAGTTCTCTCCCTAGCACAGCAAAAAGTTAAACGAGACAAAGAAGCCATAGCTCGTGGGAGCATGGCCTTCTGTGCTTCAGACAGTCTTTTATGTAGCTCCCTTTGAAAGGCCTGGAACTCACAATTTGCCAGCCTCAGTCTTCCAGGATCACAGATAAGCTCCAGCTAGGCCTGACTGGAGCCCTCTGTGGGTTTGCAGC
Source organism: Apodemus agrarius (assembly GCA_964023405.1). Classification (NCBI taxonomy): domain Eukaryota; kingdom Metazoa; phylum Chordata; class Mammalia; order Rodentia; family Muridae; genus Apodemus; species Apodemus agrarius. Next base: position 62,468,631 of record OZ030023.1, on the reverse strand, counting down.
CTGATCCCAACAGGCCACCTCACCCAGGGGTGTGTTGGTGCTAAGGGACACACACCCTCTGGACATATGAACAGTTTCCATCCTTGCAGCCTGTTATGGCTTCCAGAAACTCCTATGTCATTACTAAATGTTGCTTAGATTTAAGGGTCAAGAAACTGTTCAGAGGCCTACACAGGAAGGAGCTGGTCACCCCTGTGCACCTGAGTGTAAAAATGACCTGGCTGTATACTCTGGTACAGCCTCAAACCAAGGCACCCAAGGGTTCCCCAGCCATGCCATACACGCTGACGGGCTCTCGGATGCCCTTCCCGAGGGAGCCCAGGCCGTGGCCTTCCTTCCAGCCCATCTTCTGCAGCATCTGGAAGCCCACGTTTTTGTCTGTCAGTTTCTGCTGGGAAAACTCCAGGTCCTTGGGTTTCTGAGGAGAGAGAGGTGGGTGGGTAGACCAGTCTGTTCCAGTGTATACTGGATCTCCAAGTGGTCTTCTAAGCCCAGACGCCTGGAATGGAGAGCTCCACTCACTTCCAGCTTCCTGGTAACATCCTTGGGGGAGGGCGGGGGGGGGGGGCACGGACCTCGAGGTCAGGTCCCTTACCCCAGGGTTAGAACTGGCAGGCAACTGGCTGTGGGGTGGCATGCTGCTGCCCTGTACTGAGACTATGTACTGGCTGGCTTTGTGTGTCAACTTGACAAAAGCCGAAGTTATCACAGAGCTTTCTGAGCCTCACTTGAGGAAACGCCTCCATGAGATCCAGCTGTGGGGCATTTTCTCAATTAGCGATCAAGATCAAGGGGAGGGGGGAAGGGCCCATTGTGGGTGGTGCCATCCCTGGGCTGGTAGTCCTAGGTTCTATAAGAGAGCAAGCTGGGAAAGCCAGGGGAAGCAAGCCAGTAAGTAACATCCCTCCTTGGCCTCTGCATCAGCTCCTGCTTCCTGACCTGCTTGAGTTCCAGTCCTGACTTCATTTGGTGATTAACAGCAATGTGGAAGTGTAAGCTCAATAAACCCTGACTAAGACAGACTGTGAGGGAAACTGTAGGAGGGTGGGGCCCAGGCCAAAGCAGAAGTGACTGGACAGGAGACCTAGAAGGACAGACGGCCCTCTGGCAGCTGGCCTCGTCTATGAGTGGGCGGCTCTCCTGTGCCCTGCAGAGTTTATACTGCAGGCCTGAATGCACTCTCACTTTCCAGCCCAGCCTCCTGAAGGCAGCGAAGCACTAACAGGCATGCCTGCGCCTAGCTGGTCTGGAGGCTGGAGCTTGCTGTGATGTCTGGGCCAGCCTGGACGACCTGTGCATAAGTCATCATCCTGTCCCAGCCTTCTCAACACCCGGGGCACAGGCGCATGCTCCACACCCTGCTCTGCAAAGTGCCTGAAGCCTCCTCACAAGCAACAGGTCAACCATTCTGATCCTGAACCTGCAGGGGGTAGGGAGGTGTCACAATGTAGTCACACACACCTTCTTTTTGGCTATGGGACGACCCCGAGGTCTGTCGTAGGCAATTCGAACTGGTTCATGGACTGGAAGACAAAGGGAGAGATCTGTTCACACTGAACATCTGCCCCATGCCCTTAGAGACAGACAGAAATGCCGCCTGGTAGACAGTCCACACCTGGGTCTGCACTACCTGGCCGATTCTGGCTCCCAGCCCATTCTCCAGCTCTCCAATATTCTACGTCTGCTGACCTGTGAATGGCTGTGATGAAGCCAGCAGCATTGTCAGTGCCAAGGGCACCACTCAACCCCAGAGTGCTGGCCCTCACAGTGACCTACTGCTTGGGTTGCTTTCCATGGCTACAGGAACACTCTCCTGCTGCGGGCAGGCCATGGCAGCACTGGGCCCTCCTAGTCAAGCTCCCCAGCTGTCCAATTTGGGAACACAGAGCTCAGGAGAGCACCAAACTCTCATCATGGAAGACAGGGAAGAGAGTGGCAGGCCTATCGCACGGATGTGCAAAGTACCAAGGTTTCTGGGTATGGCTCAGCTCCCAAGATACAGGACACAAGGGTTATAGTGGGCCACTGGCCATCCACTACAGTGCTAAGGACACATCTTTTTTTTTTTTTTTTTTTTTTTTTTGTTTTGGTTTTTTTTAAACAGGGTTTCTCAGTATAGCCCTGGCTGTCCTGGAACTCACTCTGTAGACCAGGCTGGCCTCGAGCTCAGAAATCCACCTACCTCTGCCTCCCAGAGTGCTGGGATTACAGGCGTGCGCCACCACCGCCCGGCTGCTAAGGACACATCTTTAAGGACTGTGCCAAGTGGATGTCACTGACTATAAAGTGACAGTTTGACAGAGCCAGCAAGGTCCAATAGTTACTGTCTTCTAGCTTCACTATAGGTATGGGGAGAAACCGGGTGTGCCTCAAGGCCAAGTGCGGGAAACGGCAGACAGAGCTCCTACTACAGCCTAGTGGTGACAGAGCTACTTGTAAGGAAAGAAGCCCCTTAGTAGACATGCAGGTCTCAGGCTAACACCTTAGAGTGTAGTGCACATGGCTAAGAATACTTTCAAGGCCACGCCCAGGCCCAGGGGTCACACAGCACTGGCCTGGCTGGTCCCCGCCAGCACTGTGAACTAAGCTGTGGCTGTGGCGGCACTCCTACAGTTTCACCCTGGGGAGCTGGCCAGGAAGATTCTTGCATGAGACCAGTACAGGCTAATTATGTATATTCTGTCTCAAAGAAAACTACCACAAACCCCAAATCCACTCAAATCCTAAGTCCTGAGAGCAGAGAGCCTTGTGCCCTGTGCCAGGCACCTGGGTTCATCTGCACACACAAGGCCAGCAGGTGCAAGCAGGAGGCACAGCCAGAATGGCTACTGAGTGTGTCCCTCCCAGGACTATGGGGTACTCACCCTTTGACTCCTGGATGAGACACACCCTCTTCGGGGCAGGGATCATGCCAACTTTCAGCGACTTGCTGCTGATTCTCTTCCTGGGGAAACAGCTGCCAGAGGAGGCCTGTGACAGGCCAGGGGTGCCAGCCTGGTCCTCTCTGGACCCCTCTCCAGGGATGCTGTCAGTGGGGGAGCTGCCCTCAGAGCCTGGGCACTTGGCAGGACCCGCCTGTGGCCTGAGAGTGCAGGTCTCCTCTCCGCCCTCGTCCTCGCTCTCCTCCTCTTCCTCGTCCTCCTCAGGCAGCACCTCGGGGTCCTCCAGTGCAGCCTCCTGCTCAGGGTGCCCCTCACATGGCTCACCCTTATCCTCCTTGTCAGATGTGTGGCTCTGTTCCGAGTCCCCTCCCTCAGCAGTGGACTGGAAGGAGATGGATGGGCACAGTTCCAGCACCTTCTCTCGGTAGAACTTGAAAGCTGAGCTGCTCTGGTCGTGCAGGAACCTAAGGGGAAACGCACTGCTGAGCTGCTGAGCGTGAAGCCACTTCCCACTCCAGGACAGCGGCCAGGCCTCCCCCCAGGAACCTGCTATGTTTCCCAGAACAGCTAGTGGGAGACAGAGTGTTCAGACCCCTGCAGGACTAGGACTGCTGAGTCTAATAATCTCTAGGTGGGACAAGATGATCCTGAAGTTGGTCAAGACAGGGTGCTTCTGCAACTTGCAAGAGGTACCCCCATTCCATCCCTACCAAACTCAAAAAGAAAAAAGAAGTAAAAGAAAGAAAGGAAAAGAAAGAAGTCTGTGAGGCAGTTAAGCCAATAAAAACTCTTACTAAACACAGAACTAAGAGCTGGGCTCAGCCCCCAGAGCCTGTCTCCTTTGACCTGTATAAATGCCCACTGCAAACACACTAAACAGTGAACGGGTGAAGGCTCTGGAACGCCCACACACTGACACACAGACCCAAAGGCCCGCAAGCACAGACGCTGTAGCCGCGGGAGCGGGTGCTCTCCAGCCTGCAGTCACTGCTTCTTCTTTTACAATTTTTTTGATGATTCTTTTTTATTTTTTTAATGTGTATTGCTATTGCATGTACATCTATGTGAAGGTGTCAGATCCCCTGGAACCAAGAGTTACAGACAGTTGTGAGCTGCCATGTGGGTCCTAGGAATTGAACCAGGGTCCTTTGGAAGATCAGCTAGTGCTCTTAACCTCTGGCCATCTCTCCAGTGCCAAGAAGCAGCCTTTCTTGACCTCAGGATTCGTCCCCCAAGACAGTAACAAGTGAATGACACACTATAGGCTGGCAGGAGATCCAAAACCAGTCAGGAGGGCAGATGTGCACGAGGTGGAAAGGACGGAGGCCTGGGAACGCTTTTGCAGAGCTGGCCTAACTAGGCAGTGCAGAGGGAAAGCGGAACATGCACACACAAGATGGCTCCCTATTACTGAGAAGGGTGAGTGGGACTTCTATAGGTGATTTTTACATTAGAACAACAGAGAATTATTAAAAATTCCAGCTGGATGTAGTGGTACATGCCTTTAATCCCGTCACTCTGGAGGGCCAACAACTGGCTCAGTGGATAAAGGCATTGCCTGTTTCCAAGCAGCTTGGAAACCCTGGGCTTCCAGGGGGAAGGAGACAATAACTACTGCAAGCTGTCCACTGACCTTCACATTTGCACATGACCACCACAAAGTAAATAAACCTTGTGGACATAAACAGATGCAATTGGGGTCTGGGGATATGGCTCAGCCGGTGAGAGTGTCTGCTGGGGGGCTGGAGAGATGGTTCAGTGGTTAAGAGCCATCTTCCAGGTTAAGGCTGCTCTTCCAGAGGTTCTGAGTTCAAATCCCAGCAAACACATGGTGGCTCACAACCATCTATGGTGAGATGCGGTGCTCTCTTTGGGCCTGCAGGCATACATGAAGGAGGAACACTATACATAATAAATAAATCTTAAAAGAAAATTATTAAAAAAATAAGTGTTTGCTGTGCAGGAGCCCAAGTACAAAAGAAAGAACAGCAAGATATCTTCCAAACTGTAATCTTCACTGAATTAGACAAAAGCCCAACTAACAGCCAGAAATGAAGCATTTGTTAGCTCAGACCCAGGGAGACAGCACAGCAGCCTGACAATACACATGCGCGGCAAGCAGGAGGTGGCTCTGAGCGTGGTACAGTGACTCTCCTGGGTAGGAGGATCAAGGGCCAGGGCTGAGGAGTGCAGGACACAGCACGCGCGCACAGACACAGACACAGACACAGACACAGACACAGACAGACACACACACACACACACACACACACACACACGCACAGCAGGCTCTGTTTGCATTGGAAAAGATGGCACTGATTTTCCTGCCTCTACTTTCTAAGTGCTAACAAGACAGGTATGGGACATCATGTGGCTCACGCAGTGCTCAGGAGACATAGGGCTCGGTACGTGCCAGGCAAGAAGTATAACAACTTAATTCCAGCCTTGGCTTAAACCTGTAAGTTTCCAACTGTATTCTGTGGCAGCACCAGGCCTCTTGCACCCAGCAAAACTTTCAACTACATTTTCAGTCAGACCATGACTCCATCAAGTAGGAGGAAACCCCAGAGTGCCAAGCTCAGTCTTGGGAATGCACGGGCAGTGGCGGTGGGAAGGTCCCATATGGCCTCTGGAGGAGCCTAGGAGCATCTTCAGCAGAAAGGCCTCCACCACAGGCTAGGGTTTCTAGCATCTGTGGCTGGTCGGGGTGGTTTCTAGATTTTTCTTAGACAACTGTGAGGCACATGCACAGATGCTGCCGGAGTGCCCCAGCCTTTGTGTAAGGGTGGATGGAAAAGAGGGCAAGGCATTCCCTGATGAGCTGGTAAAGGTTGACCCAACAGATGCCAGCTCTGGGCCAGGCTCGGCTGAAGGTGGAAGCCATCCTGCCTGCTACAGCACGTGGGCTATGGGGTGTGGTGGGGTCCAAGGCACGTACCACAGGTCAGGGTTGTCAGTGCTGTTCTCTATGCTGAACTGCTCAATCTCAGGGCCGACCTGAGCCACAAATCTGGCCAGCTTCTCAGCAGTCTCCATGGTCTTTGCATCCACTACAAAACAGAAAGCAGTGGTTGTGGCTCTTTAGCCTGACTCAAACTGCCTACCCTTGGTCCTTCCCTATACCATGTGACTCTGGAGTCTCTCTGTTATGATCAGCAGCCGATAGGCAGATTGTGGCAGAAGCATCAGCAGCCCCACAGACATCTGGGTGGGCTGTGTAGGAACAGGCCATCACCCTCATCACCTTAGCCAACAGCTGCCAGCCTACGGCCCAAACTCCCGAAGCTTAGGTCAGCAGACACTCAGCCAACAGCTCGGGACACTGGTGGAGTCAGGAGCAGAGAAGCGTGGGTGGTCTGTGGTGAGGCTCGGGCACTGCAGTCAGCGCATGTCCCCCTAAAGCTGGACGGGATCGCTGGGCAGAGGAAAGGCAAGCTGGTGGTAACCAAAGGGGTTGCATCAGCAGCAGAGCGGCTCTGCAGAGGCAGTGGCAGGGGGCATCTGAGGAAGTACCCTGTGGGTAAGAGGTACACGGACTGCAGGCCAGGCTGGAAATAGCAGCAATGGTCTCGAGTGTCTGCCCAGCAGCCCTGGGGCCCTGCATTCAGTGGCTAGCACTGCCGAACCCAGACTAATGAAGACACTTAGAAAGCAACTGCCTCTGTTCATACCTCACATCCTCACCCACCCCACACAATACAGGAACAATTATTTCTATTATGTGAGACAAAGTCTCACATAGGGGAGGCTGACTGTGCAAGTCTGGGTCCTCCTGGGTCCCACCTTCCGAGTGCTGGGATGACATGTGTGCCCACAACAGCCAGCTTCATGTAGTGTAGGTGCTGCTAGATTCTGTGAGCAACCCAGGCAGGATGAAAATGTAGTAAAGGCCAGCCACGGAGACAAGGATGTAGCAGGTCAGTGGCTGTGAGTTCCAGCCCAGTCCCAGCTACAGCACATGCCAGGCCAACCAGGGCTACGGAGACCCTGCCTCACACAAAGTAAGCTCTTGCAGGCCCTGGTGGTGCATGCCTTTAATCTCAGCACTTGAAAGCAGAGACAGACTCTGTGAGTTCGATCCCAGTCTGGTCTACATAGTGAGCTCCAGAATTACATGGAGAGATCCTGTCTCAAAACCCACATAAATACAGCCAAAACCAAGCAAAGCAACAAGAGGGTGTGTGCAGGTTCTCTGAAAACTGTCCTTTTCCATACAGCTTTCACCTCAGGGGACTCTGGCCTATGTGAGGGTAATGGTGGAGACTAAGGCCTGGCCTGGCTACCCCAGTATCATCAGCACCCTATGGGGCGTGCCCAGGGCTCAGGAGGAATAGGAAGGACAGGGTGGCCATGTACCTATCCTGTCCAGGTTCTTCTGACCAGTCTAGCTTGCCATCTGCCCAGACTGCTGAGCACCTAGCACCCCAACTCATACTACCCCAAGGGACCCAGATGAACATGGAACGGGATGGGGTAGGGGTGAACACCTACTATTAGTAGAGGGGCATCGAGAAGAGGCTGGCTGGGCTTCCGAGTCATCCCCTGTTGTTGGCCGAGGAGACGGGCCCCAGGCTCCGGGGCTGGAGGGCTGAGGACGGGATTTGGCAGGCTCCGGTAGGCAGTCCTGGGCAGCATCACTTGAATCCCGTGGTGGTGGCTTCACCCTCAAGGAGCCAGAAGCCTGGCGGCCATGGTGTTTCTGCCGAGTACCTGAGGACAGGGATGTCTGCTGGGCAGTGGTGACTTTCTTGGCCTTTAGGCCTCGAGGACCCTGGGAGCGAAGCAGCCGCCTGCGCTGCCATGGGAGGAGCCTGCGCTTGAGGCTTCGCACAGCTTGTGCGTAGAGCATGGCACGCACTGCACACTGTGCTGGCGTTGGCCTCCGCTCCACGATGGGCCAGCTGTGGTTCAGTCGCTGCGACTCTGCCAACTTCAGCTTGTAGTACTTATACTCCAGGCTGCTCTCATCTGACAGAAACCTGCCAAGCAGACACAGGCAGAGCACTGTGAAAGCAGTATTGTGCTCAGTAAGGCACAGCTGCCCTCCTGAGTGAGGCACCTGCTGCCCTCTGCTGCCCAGGTAGCCTAAGAAAGCGAGGAGCTCTGCCTGAGCTGGGTGCAGAGAGGCTTATTCTTAGTCCTAACATTGAGGAGGCTGAAGCACAACTGCAGAGAATTCAAGGCTGGCCTGGACTACAAAATGAGCCATTCTCTCTTTCTGTTTCTCTGTGTAGTCTTGGCTGTCCTGGAATTTGCTCTGTGCACCAGGATAGCCCAACTCGGTGATTTCCCCACCTCGGCCTCGGCCTCCAGAGCGCTGGGATGAAAGGTGTGCACCACCACTGCCTGGTGAGACATTGTGTTTGTATTTGTTTTGTTTTGTTTTTGAGATAGCCTTACTATGTAGTCCTGGCCAGCCTGGAACTCACAATGTAGACCAAGCTGTCCTCAAACTCAAGATCTGTCTCTATCTCCAGAGTGCTGGGATTAAAGGTGTGCAATTCAACATTTGTTGGATTCCCTTTCCACGGTGAGCAGCCATGTGGGAGCTCAGAGCCTCAGAAGCCACAGGCTCCTGCAGTGCCACATCAGACAGGGGGAGTGCCTCTCACATGGCCATGTGATCAAGTGCTTCGTGGGCTTTCCCTGTGCCACTGAGGTGGGTGTGGTGAGACTGAAGGTAGTCCGAGACACCGGCAAATGTACTAGGGACAGCTGAATAGACTAGGCTGAGGTGGTCAGCTTACCGCCTCCCTCAGGTACTACAAGGATGTCAAATCTCTGCTGGATGTAAAAGAACAGAAACAACGGGAACCTGCGTCCTCTATTTGGACCCTGGCATTCACCAGCTCATAAAACAAAAACAAAACAAAATAAAATAGCAATAATGAAAACCCAAACGACTGTCACAGTTGGCCCTCTACATCCAGGTTGCTGCTTGGAGTCAACTGAGCTTGGATGTAACCCAGAAAGAGAGTGCCACTGCCCTGAGCAGTGCAGCTATGGACAAGTCACATTGCTGCAGTGTCTCAGTCAGCTAGAGACTGTGTAAAGCATACAAGACAGTGTATGAGGTGGCACACACACAAGCCTAGTCCTGGGAAGTCTGAGGTAGGAGGATGTCAAGTTTCAGATCAGCCCAGACTACAGAGACTCTCAGAATTCAAAGCAAACCATGTGCTGGAGGCGATGTGCCTCATGCAGACACGACACTGTTCTGCACGGGACATGGAGCGTCCAGACGTTAGGACCCACAGTCTTGAGCTTGAGCCCAGCCCTTTGCTGATACCGGAGGTGTTAATTGAACAGTGATTGAGAGTTCCCTAAAGGCCAAGAACAACTGGCAGAGGCACAGTCCTACTCCCCTTACAGATTACAGGTGACAAGAAGGCCAGCACTCGTGCTCACTGGTCTCACCTACCACCCCAGCACTAGAGGAATGCCAGAGTTCAAAGCCAGCTCCTCCACCACACACTACCAAGTATGGCTTCTATCTGCCACATATAGTGGTGACCATCAGCTGCTAGGCTATGCCCAGTGTCTTTGTGGCAGAGGCAGTCCTTTCTAGATCAGGTCCGTCCGGTGACATCACCCCTAGGCCTCTATACCAGGACACCTTCTTTTTTTTTTTCTTTTCTTTTTTTTTTTTTTTGTTTTTTCGAGACAGGGTTTCTCTGTGTAGCCCTGGCTGTCGTGGAACTCACTCTGTAGACCAGGCTGGCCTCGAACTCAGAAATCCGCCTGCCTCTGCCTCCCAAGTGCTGGGATTACAGGCGTGCGCCACCACCGCCCGGCTACCAGGACACCTTCTTATCAAGTGGTCGCAGCTTCCCTCACCAATCTAAGGCCACCAGCTTCCTCCCCTGCTTTTGATCTCTGCTCCAGCTTGTCTTAGCTATGCATCCTGCAAGCACAGTGCCTCTATCTGTAAATCAGGATAGCTAAAGGCCAATTCACAGGTAGCCAGTGTAGAGTCAACAGCAACCAGAGCTGGGCGAGGAGGATCCCTTCAGCCCAGAGTCTGGGCATAGCTTGAGCCACAACTTAATATCCTACCTCTTATAATTTTAAAAAAAAAATAGCCGGGTGATGGTGGCACACACCTTTAATCCCAGCACTTGGGAGGCAGAGGCAGGCAGATTTCTGAGTTTGAGGCCAGCCTGGTCTACAGAGTGAGTTGCAGGACAGCCAGGGCTACACAGAGAAACCCTGTCTCGAAAAATCAAAAACAAACAAAGTCAGAGTCTGGAGGGTTAGCTCGGTGACTAAGAACACTTCCTACTCTTGTGTAGATTTAGGGTCGATTCCTAGCAATCACATGGTGGCCCACAACCATCCATGACTCCAATCCCAGAAGATCCAATGCCACCTCTCACCTTGCCAGCCACCAGGTATGTGGTACACATGCAGGCAAAGCACTCATTAGCCTTAAGTTTTTTACAGAGAGTCTATCCAGTAGTCTAGGCTGGCTGCCAGTTCTGATCTTCTTGCCTCCCAGGGTTGTAAAACTCCCTTCATTACAATGTGCTTTTGGGGCACCTGTCTCTTTGCACCCCAGAACAATCCAGCAGAGAAGGTGAGTGGTGCTCAACTGATCTTGCAAAAGTTAAAATAGGGCTGGAGAGATGGCTCAGCTGTTTAAGAGTACTTGCTGCTCTTCCAAGGGACCTCAATTTCCAGGACCTAAATGTCAGCTGAAAACTGTCTCTAGGTGATGTGACACACACTTCTGGTCTCCTCAGACACTGCATAAATGTGATGCACAGACATACATGCAGGCAAAACACTCATACACATAATATAATTATTTCTTAAATAAGAACATGTCATTAAAAAAATAAAGACAAAACAACCATGCCTACCAGTAAGCAGGGTCCTGCAGGAGAAGTGCCCTCTCTCTGGGAGACAGCCTTCCTTGGATGACACGCGTGACAAGCTGGTCAATGGTGTCCACCACCCTGTGGTCCGCCCGTTGGGGAACTGCTGCAATACACAGAATGGAGGTTGTAAAGAATGGGGGACCACAAAAGCCTGGGGACCAGGACAGCGCACTGGAAGGCAGCAGAAATCCACAGGGCCATCAGCAGCTGGAACCTTTCATCATAGAACTCTGGTGTTGAAAAGAGGAAAGCCTGGCCGAGGAAAAAAACGTCCTGCTGGAAGATGTCCCACCTGAGCCGTAAACAGTAAGAGTCACTGGCCTGCAGAGAGGTAGGTAGACTCCAGAAAGGAGCGGCTAAGCACGGACCCACTACCACTGTACAGAGGCTGCTCAAAGCCTGACTGCTTCAGTATTAGCCTTGAAAACAGGTGTTCGTGAGATGCAGCTAGAGGCAGATGTGGTGTTGTGTGCCCGTGGCACAGCTCAGGAGGTCACACAGGAGGACTGTCTGACCTCAAGAGTTTCTAAGCAGCCTAGGCAATATTGGAAGACTCTGTTTTAATAAAACAGCCACCAGGTAGTGGTGGTGAACATCATTTTTTTTTTGAGACAGGGTTTCTCTGTGTAGCCCTGGCTGTCCTGGAACTCACTCGGTAGACTAAGCTGACCCCGAACTCTGAAATCCGCCTGCCTCTGCCTCCCAAGTGCTGGGATTACAGGCATGCGCCACCACAGCCTGACTGTGGTAAACATCTTTAATCCTAGCATTCAGGAGGAAGAGGCAAGCAGATTTCTATGAAATCGAAGCCAGCCTACAGAGTGAGTTCCAGGGCTACAAAATACCCTGTCTGTAGAAACCAAAAAAGGGTAAAATTAACAACAAAAAACCCTGGGATCAGAGAGATAGCTGTGAGCCTCACTTGCTTGAGGTCCTAAATTCAAATCCCCAAATAAAAAGCTGGGTGTTACAGACACTGAATACCTGTAATCCCAGTGCTGTGGAGGTAGCAACTCGAAGACGCTAGAGCTTGCTGGTCACCAGCCTAATTCCAGGTTAAAAAGGACCCTGTCTTAAGGGAGTAAGAGCGTGATAAGAGCCTGTGTATGCATTCACATATATAGTACACACTCATTCTCTACCCTTACATACATACATATATAAACACACACAAACAAACGCAACAAAATAACTGAAAACAAAAAATACTTAAGACATCATTGATGGGGCTTAGTCAAGAGCACTTGCTGCACAACTCAGAGGACCGCTCGTGCACACCTGTTACCCAGTACCATCTACACACAGGTAAATGTATGCGGTACATGTGTACACGTGACCAGATGTGGGAGTTAGAGGATGTGGGTGTCCTGTCACTCTATACCTTACTCCTTGAAATGGGGACTCTTACTGAACATGGAGCTAGGCCAGCAGCTAGCAAGCTCCAGTGGACAACAAGCCACAGCCAACTCCTGTCTCTGCTCCTACGGAATTGCGATTATGGGTATGGCTAGTTTTACATGGTAGCTGCGGTCTAAACTTGGGTCCTCATGCTCTTACCTGCTGAGTCATTTCTCCAGCCCTGTCTTTAATACAAACACACACACACACACACACACACACACACATGCGCGCGTGTGTGAAAGGACGTGTGCATATATACCATGGCCTGCAGGTAGCAGCCAGAGGACAATGGGAGTCAGCTACCTCCTTCTATAACATGGCTCACAGGGACTGAATTTAGGTTGTCACACTAGGTGGCACGTGCCTTTAACTGAAGACCCATCTTACCAGGTCCTCTTTTAGTTTTTTAATTTTTTAAAAAAGATTTATTGTCATATCTAAGTACACTCCAGAAGAGGGTGTCAGATCTCATTACAGATGGTTGTGAGCCACCATGTGGTTGCTGGGATTTGAACTCAGGACCTTCAAAAGAGCAGTCAGTGCTCTTAACTGCTGAGCCATCTCTCCAGCCCCCAGTTTTTAATTTTTATCTTACATGTATGGGTCTTTGTTTCCATGTCTGTGTACTACTCATGTGCCTGCTGACGGTGGCGGTCAGGACACTGGACATCCTGACCTGGAGCCACAGACATGTGAGCGAACATTTGGGTCCTCTGGAAGAGCAGCTGGTGTTCGTAACTCTTGAATCATTTCTCCAGCATTCCTTTCGCTTTCTAAGCCAGGGTCTTTCAGCAATCTGTCTCTCTTGGCCCAGACTAGGTGACAGGCCTGTGCCAGCATGCCAAGCTCAATGAGCACTGAGCATTTGTAGAGGAACAGGTGACACTAGCTGAAGCAGCTGGGTGACCCTATGGCTGGCCACACAGCGGTGCACTCAGAGCAGAGGCTGCCAGGGCCACGCCCAGTTCTGCTTCAGAGTACTCCACCACCACCAGGCAGTGGAAGCCCCTGAGGGCTCAGTGTCTTACCGTAGCAAGTGCTGCAGAAAATCAGATAAGCTCAGATATCAGTCCTCTCAGCAGACGGGGAAGCCGAGGCAGGGGATTTAAAGCTTGAGGCTAACTAGCCCAGGCTACATATGGAGAAAGACAAAGGAGGAAAGGAGGACTCCAGTGGTTAGCAGTACTTGTGGGTGCTCACGAGGACTGAAGTGCAGAGCCCAGAACCCAAGCAACAAGCCCATGTCTTCACCAGTTCAAGGGACCTGACTCCCATCTCAGGCTTCTGTTCTCATACACTCAGGGACAGATGGACACACACACACACACACACACACACACACACAAATAAAAAACTAATCCTTCTGAGTAGGGCTGCATGTACCATTAAACCAGAGGCAGAGAGACAGAGGCAGAGGGTCAGAGGGGCAGAGGCAGAGAGACGGAGGCAGAGGCAGAGGGTCAGAGGGTCAGAGGGTCAGAGGCAGAGGCAGGTGGATCTCTCTGAATTTGAGACTCAGAGACACAGTGAATTCTAGGTCACTTGGGGTTATTGCATAGAAGGACTCTTTAAAACTAGAATAATAACGTCGTCATCATCATCATCATCATCAACCTAAAGAGAGAGTGGAGGCAGCTGCACCCTCAGGACAGTGTGTGTGGCTGCAGTGCAGGGCCCTGCCTGGAGCGCTGGCTAAGCCCAAGGCCCTGTCAAGCCCTGCCGCCCACAGCACCTGGTGCTTGCCATCCTCAGTCCCTCCAGCACTTGAGGATGGGAGAGGAACTGCATCCAGCCAGCTTCTGGAAAGAGCCTTTCTTTAGAAGTAGTGTGGTCACTCATCTGCTGCCTGGTGCAATCAGGGCTCCATAAAGGGAAGGGCAAGGGCAAAAGTGACACTTCCTGGGCTAGAGGCAATGTCACCGGAGAGAAAAGATGGGTACCATGTCCTCGGATGCCTGGGAAGGCTGAGTGTGACAGCATGCTGGGGTCACAGGAGGACAGGGAGACCAAGCAGCTTCTCTATCCTATTTTCTGGCCAGCACCAGAGCTGCCACCGACTGCGGTCTAGAAGGAATTGGGTAACAGGTACCAGTACCACCCGGAATGACACCCCTCAGTACCCAATCACAGCCTCCCCAGTAACCACCCCTCCCACCACTCGAGCACAGGATCCACTAGGTTTTGGTGTCCTGCTTTCTCTGCCTTCAGTGACACCTAGGACACAGTACTTCGGAACACAGCATCCTAACCTCCATCCCATGCTGAAGGGGTCATGCATACATACATTGTTCCTAGTGAAGGCCAGCCAGTTTTGTACCTCTTTTCCATATGGGTCTCTTTCCAAAGGAATCTTGAAGCTGGAGAACTGGGCCTAGTGGGCACAGCACTTGTGTAGCATGTACAAAGCCCTGGGCTGCATCCCCTGGACCTCAGAAAGTAGGGGCAGGAGAGGTAGTACATGCTGTTATTTCAGAACTCAAAAGCAGAGGCAGAAAGATCAGAAGTTTGAGGCCAGCCTGGTCTACATAAGACTGCCTCAAGACAAAGGGAAAAAGAATTGGATCATTGAGTTCTAGTCTCAACATTTTAAAAAGGTGTATAAAAATCTCAGGGGATGGCAGGTAAGAGCACATGCTACTCTTGCAAAGGATCAAGTTCTATTCCTAGCACCTATGTTATGCAGCACAAAAACACCTATAGCTCCCGTTCTGCAGAACCTGGAGCTGGAGGTTTTTCTGATCTTCATCAGTTCCTACATGTATGTAGTATACAAATGCAGGCACATATATGTAAATAAGCAGATGTTACATATATATATATATATATATATATATATATATATATATATATGAAATCTCAAAGAGAAGGCAGGGTCGGATCCAGGGCAATGTCTGCTGCAAAGCACTCACCTTGCAACAGTGAGGACCTCTATTTGTTCTTAGGTCTGACATAAAAAATGCAAGGTGGGCCGGGCGTGGTGGTGCACGCCTATAATCCCAGCACTTGGGAGGCAGAGGCAAGCGGATTTCTGAGTTCGAGGCCAGCCTGGTCTACAGAGTGAGTTCCAGGACAGCCAGGGCTACACAGAGAAACCCTGTCTCAAAAAACCAAAAAAAAAGCCGGGCGGTGGTGGCGCACGCCTTTAATCCCAGCACTTGGGAGGCGGAGGCAGGCGGATTTCTGAGTTCGAGGCCAGCCTGGTCTACCGAGTGAGTTCCAGGACAGCCAGAGCTATGCAGAGAAACCCTGTCTCGAAAAACCAAAAAAAAAAAAAAAAGCAAGGTGGGGTGATGCATGCCTATGGAAGAACCAGGGAGGTGGAAGAGGAGGCCCACTGGGCCCTGCTGTCTACCCTGCTTGGTGAGATTCAGGTTCAGTGAAAGACTGTGTCTTAAAGGGGGTGAACAGCCTTCCTGAAGAGCAACACTAGAGGCTGTCTCGCAGCCTTCAGACATATGCATTTGCCTGCACCCTGCAAACTTATTTCAAAACCTCAGGACAGCAAGATGCCTCAGTGGGTCAAGTGCTTAAAGCCAAATCTGATGACTGGAGTTCGATCCCTGGAACCCTCTGGCAAAAGGAAAGAACTGATTCCTTCAGTTTGTCCTCTGATGACCTCTAAACATGTGCCTTGGCATTCATACCTACACACACACAGACACACACACACAGAATAAAAATAGTGTAGCATTGGTAGTAATGACATTGTTTAAAAAAATAAAACCCTTACCTTGGCTCAGAGTACTTGCAGCCCAGGTCTGAGCTGTGGTTTTCTGTTCTCGGGGCTCTGGGGGCACAGCCCTCTTGACATGGAGGGGATAGCCACTGGCCATGAGCCAGGCCTTCAGGTGGTCTATGTACTCCCTTCCGAACAAAGTGGAGTCCTCAAAATTTGGGAAGTAAGCCGGAGATGGGGCAATGTCTTGGAGGCCCACAGCCTCTAGGATCTTCTCCTGCCGGAAGGAAGAAGCCAAGGAGAAGGTCTGGCCTAAGAGTGCCAGGGACTTCCTGCAAAGAGAGTTGGTGGTCTCCAGGGCCACAGCCAGGTCCAGCGGGCTAGTGAGGGTCTTCATCTTGACACTCAGCTCATAGGCATTACAGGCCATGAGTAAAGGCGTAACACCCTTCAGCAGCCTGTCCTGGAGCCGCATGATGTACTTGTCGAAGGGCTTGATGATCTCAAAAAAGCAGTTTTTGGTCTTCACAGCACCTTTGTCTAAAAGCATGTTTAAAAACTCATTATCAACTCGGGGCGTTTTCAGAGCAGAGTGCTTTAGAAACTTAATGGTAAAAAAGCAGAAATCTCTATGCTCCGGCTTCAAGGAGCATTTGAAGGAGGCCAGCATCTTGGCACAGGTCTCAGTTTCCAGTTCAAACAGAGTCTGGAAGAGCTGGGAGAACTTGAGGTCATCCTTGACAGTGTGGAACCCTGCCCACTTGATGATCTCTATGCCGAACCGTGAGAACACATCTGCCTTGTCAAGGGCATCAAAACCCATCTTTCTTCTGGGGAAGCCGAGGGTCCTAAGGTCCAGCCCCAAGGGAATCTTCAGAGCAGCAAACTGGATTTCATCCAGCATTGGACTTGTCCCAACGGTCACATCAGGACTTGGGGTGGCTTTCTGGATTTGGTTAGTGCCCTGAGGTTTAGAAGTAATACGACTGACAACAGGTATTTTCTTCGTGGTCATGCTTTTCAGTGTGATAAGCTTTCCAACACTCTTTGCTCCAAGCAGGCCCTGAGTGTCCCCCTTTCCTACTAGAGTACCTTCCTGGTCAGCCACGTTTAGAGGCCGGCCTCTGGCCAGGACTTGCCCACTGCTTCTAGACACAGAGTCCACCTCCCCAGGATGGTCCAGGTCATAATCCCGACTTTCCTTCTCCATCCGCCTGGAGGAGGCCAAGTCTCCTAACAATGAGGGTCCGAAACCAAATTCCTGTGACCAGGATGATTCTTGAGAAACTGAATGGCCCAAGTCGTGTTCCCAAGAACCACGGAGCGCAAGCTTCCAGTCCTGAGAAGGAAAATGTCCCAAATTCCGGTGGCCAAAACTCTGGTCCCGGGAGTCAGTATGGGCTGGTTCCAGATCTCGGCCACATTCTTTGCGAAGATAGCTGTCCTCGCCAACTGACTGGCTGCTAGATCTGAAGGAGGGTCCCACAAACACGTCACCTCTCAGACCCTCTCTTCCCAAGTCTAGTGAGTACACTCCAGATCCGCTGGATGAGTACCTGCTATCACCATGAATGTCCTCATAGACATCTGCTCTGGCTCTTGAGCCTGTCCTTAAGAGATCTGAAATAGATGGCCACAGACAAACATAAGACACTTTAGAGCATGGACTGCAAGGGAATGGCCCACACTCCAGACAAGTGTGAGGTGCAGTTTGTGCTAACATTGTTTAAAAGGGGCAGAGAGGCATCAGGATGGCTTAGTGCTTGCCATGCAAGTGTGAGGACATAAGATCAGATCCCCAGAACCACAGTAAAACCAAGCAGGCATGGCTGTCTGTAATCTCCCATTCTCAGGAAGTAGAGACAAGGAATCCCTGAGGCAAGCTGGGCAGCAACAGTGGCCAAAACGGTGACTCCAGGTTCAGGAAGAGCCACAGCTTCAATAAATAAAGTGGAAAATGACTGGGGAAGATACCAGCACACACTGAGCACACAGTTGTACATAGACAGACAAGGACATGAGTGCACACACCCCAATAAGAAAATATCTATAGTGCCAGCTCCAGCTCTCCAGTGGCTAATCTGCACTGACCCACTGAGAATTGCAGCCATGCACTCAACCAAGCCAGAGTAACACATGGGAAACTTGTGCCTACGCTCAGTGTGGTCTTTCCCAGCATTCCCCCTATCCAACAGCAGGGAGCACTGCTGCTCTCAGTTCCTGGCTGTATTTGGGAGGATTCAAAACACATGGAAGCTGAGCACCTCTGTGCTGTGCAGACACCACCATGCCATGCTTATGAAGTCATATGTGTCTGTAAGCATCATGCTTGTGCTTCCCTGTTGCCTGCTGTGGCTATGAGCCAAGACAGGACAGTGGGCGATCCTTTAGACACGCCTTAGCATCAGGCACAGGCTCCCAAGCTCACCACCAGCCACCCCCCCACCCCCCCAACATCACCTACCCGCCCTTTAGAGAAGGGACTTGGTCTATGAAGCCAGGATCTTTCACCATGCCTGGCCCACTTCAGAGTTTCACTTCTGTCTCGGAAGTTTTATAGAGGCTGCCACTCTCATTGCCTCCTGTGCCTCAGTCCTGTCCCACACTGCTACTGGAGGCAGTAGCAACCTAACCCTAACCCACACCCAGGACAGCTGAGCAGGCAACAGCCTGACTCCTGACCCTGCCTGGCATTAACCCTCCTCTCTCTGGGGCTGAAATACGGACAGAGGCAGGAAGGAGTAGCAGTCACACTAAATAAGGCTATGGTGGAGAGTAAAGTGTCATCCAGGGGTGGGGTGGTAGGGTACACAGATATCACTGTAGTTCTTTCTGCATACAGAAAGAAATGCTGCAAGAAGTTGCCCCCAGAAGCTATCTATGGTGGCAGCAGGGCCCAAGCCTCTTTCTTGCAGTTGGATTTTAAAACAAAATCTACAACAAACTAAAAAAAGAAAAAAAAAATCTGACAAAAAGGTACTGGTAACAAACACCTGGAAGGCCAACATTTAGGAGATGAGGGGAGATAGGACTGAGTTTCAAGGCTAGGCTGGACAAGTAAGAAGACCCATGTCGCATCTTAGAACCCATATTAACATATCAGCACAAGTCTGTGACCCCAGTGACGGGAAGGTGGAGATAGGAGACCTCAGGGCCCACTCTGAACCTAAGGTCAAATTCCCACCACCCACAAAGGGCCAACTTGTACAAGCTGCAGCCATAGCACTGAGCATGGAAGTTAGGCAGATATTAGGAACTCACTGGCCAGCCAGTCTAGCTGAAATAAATGGTGAGCTTCAGCTTCAGGGAGGAACTTTGTGTCCAGCCCCCACCCCTCAAATCCCCCTCTTATCCCCCGCATCCCCCTCTCACCCCCATACTCCCCTCACCCCCGACACACACATACCACCACCACCACCACCAACAACAACAACAACAAAAACAACAACAACAACAACAACAACAACAGCAGCAGCAACTAGTAGATTAACCAGGCTTTTAATCCCAGCACTTGAGTGGCAAAGGCAGGAGGATTTCATTGAGTTCAAGGCTAGCCTGGTCCACACAGCAAGCACATGACAGAACTACATAGAGCAGTTTTTGAACCTGTGGGTCATGACCTCTTTCAGAGGAGTCGCCTGCCAGAGGCCCATCAGAAAACACAGACATGATGTGTGGCCCTTGAGTATCGTGGCATGTTCAACCTTTTGATATTTCAATGTTAGGTTGTAATCTATAAAGTTTACACTGGAAAACTAGTCAAGCTTAAAAAAAAAAAAGAAACTTTTAAACAACAAATATTATTTTCAGTAAGTTTATAGTTTTGTACAGGGCTACCTCCATAGCAATCTACAAGTCTTGGTTTAGATATGCCTGCAAGAACTAAGATTTCGATTCAGCTAGTTTGTTGGAGGTTGAGTCAGTGTCTTAAAAGGGGGGCAGCTAGCCAGGCAGGGGTGGTGGTGTACACCTTTGATCCTAGCACTTGGGAGGCAGAGGCAGGCGGATTTCTGAGTTCAAGGCCAGCCTGGTCTACAGAGTGAGTTCCAGGACAGCCAAGACTACACAGGGAAACCCTATCTCAGTGTCTGTGAGTTTGAGGCCAGCCTGCTCTACAATGCAAGTTCAGTCCAGCCAGGTCTGGTTACACTGAGAAACCCTGTCTTGGAAAAAAAAAGGGGGGGGGTTTGACAGGAAGAGGACAGAAGGCACTAGCCACAAGCCTGACTGGTAACTGGGTCCAATCCCTGGACCCCACATGGTGGAAGGAGAGAATCAACTCCTGCAGCTGTCCTCTGACCTCTGCTTTCAGCTATGTGCACATACACACACCCAAAGGAACCTTCTCTAGAGGCTGGGGTATAGTCAATGGCAGAGTATGTGCTTTAGCACAAGTAAGGCCATGCTTAAATTCCTTAATGAGGAGGAGGCTTGGCTGACATACTCTACTTAATGACAACAGTACCTTCTGCATGCTTAGCTTGCAAGTCCGCCACAAGAAAATATGATCTCCTCTTGACAAATCCAGCAAGGATCACAGCAGCTCAGCTTGTACCCAAAGCATGATAGTCCATAGAGCTCCTCCTGCACAGGCCAAATATCTTAACTTACCTTGAGCTTTAAGATGAAGAGCTTCACCAACAGCCTCGGAATCCCCATACCGTTTAGATTTCTCCTGTAATACACTGTCCAAAGAGTCCTGCGCCATCCGCCTTGCTGCCATGCTTTTCTCTCCTACAGTGAGAGAAGTCACACTAATCAAGACAGCTTGCTTCCTGTCAAAAATCACCACCCAAAACAGGGTAACAGAACTAGAAGAATGACCCTAGAAAAAAAGTATTTGGGAAAGGTGTGACTACTCTGACTCACAGTTTAGAGAAGGGCTTCCCAGAGCTCACTTCACCTCTGAGAATTCTCTGGAAGAGTGAGTGACATTCTTACAAGAGGACAATAAGCTAGCATCTGTATACTCCGGGCTAGTCTCAGTGCAATATCTTTTTTGCTTCTTTCAAACCACCCAAGAGCTGAGTCCCTACAGCACAGAAGGAGCTGGGTTTGGTACTGCAGGCAGTGATTCCAGCTGAAGCAATGGGATTTTCTGTTCCAGGGCAGCCAAGAGAATATAGTGAGAACCTATAAAAAGGGATAAGGAACTGGAGAAGTGGCTTAGTGTTTAAGAGTGCTTGCTGCTATTGCGGTGAGCACCAGTTCAGTTCCCAGCATCTACACAGGGCAACTAACACAAATAGCATCTTAAAAGGGGAATGGGGGCTGAGCTGGTTCAGTAAGGGGCCAAACGAGATGGTCTGAGTTCAACCTGGCCAAGTTGTCTTCTGACTTCCACCCATGTGCTGTGGCATACATGTACCCAGAAATACACAAAATTAAGCAGGAAAAAAGCTGGGTATGACAATACATGTGCCTGTAATCGTCGATGAACACAAGGAACAGGAAGATCACTAGAGCATGGAGGTCAGCAAGGCTAGCCAATCAGTGACCAGATCAATTTCTGTCCACCCCCCACACCCCCACTCTCTCTCCCCCCATACTCACCCCCCCTCCCCTTTCTTACACACACACACATAATCACACACATACAGGACAGGACCTTGTGGTACAACCATGTAGCCCCAGCTACTTAAAAGGCTGAGCAACAGGTCTGCAAGCTTAAAGCCTTTGTGGGCTGCCTGGTTCATTCCAGGCCAGCCTAGGCTACATGGCAACACCCGGTTTTGTGTGTGCTTGACAGTTTTGTTTTGCTATTGTTGTTTGGATTTTTGCAATTACATGAGAGTAGTCCACATCAGCACAGACACTAAACCTGGGATCCTTCTGCTTCTGCCTTCCAAGAACTCGGCTTGCTAGTGTTTTCTGCCAGGTTCTGCAGACCCAGGTTTTGTTTTTGTTTTTTTTTTTTTTTTTTTTTTAGTTTTATTTTTACTATTTTTTTGGTACCACGGTCAAATAGGAGAGATTCCAAATAATGTATCTGCACATCTCTGGTTGGCC
This sequence comes from Apodemus agrarius, assembly GCA_964023405.1. Taxonomy (NCBI): domain Eukaryota; kingdom Metazoa; phylum Chordata; class Mammalia; order Rodentia; family Muridae; genus Apodemus; species Apodemus agrarius. Next base: position 62,446,783 of record OZ030023.1, on the reverse strand, counting down.
TCAAACTTTGCATGTGTGTGCACACACATGCATACACACACACATACATTAAGGTTGGCATTAAAAGTGCAATCCACCCTGTCTCTGCCTCCTGGGACCTGGGATTACAGTGGTGAGCATCATAATGTTTGAGACCCTGCCTTTAAAAGAAAAAAAAAAAAAGAATGAAAGAAAAGACGTTGACACATTCTAGTCTTGAGCCTGATCAACAGGGCATTCATTGTGAGGGCACTTTCTGTACATACAAAAAAAAAAAAACAAAAACAAAAACAAAAACAAAAACAAAAAACCCTAGGCAGCATTTATACCAGTGACAGCCTGCCTTATGACACTTCCAACTTCCAGAGGCAACCTCCCTTCTGGTCACTTCTATAACCATCAGCACGGTTCCCCACGCCCTGGGAAAGCGATAGGACGCCCCTTGTTCTCTGTCATTTAAGAGCAGGCACTCCTCCGGGTCAGCTGGTCCTGAAATCTAATAAAGGTACCGAATCTGTCTGCACCTGCGTGTCCCCGTCTATGGGACTGGCAGACACGGAGGCTGCAGCGGTTCGCAGCAGCTGGAGGCCCGAAGCCCTCTCGCCGTTACGCCCAGCTCGCCCGGCCGACTGCGGGCTCAAGCTTAATGAATGGACCCTCGAGACAGGCCGGAGGAGCGCGCTCGCCCTAGGGAGACCCAGAGTCCTTCCCACCTCGGGCCCGCCCTCCCAGGTCGCCAGGGCCCGGACCTCACCCCGAGCCTGCCTCACGCGGTGCCGCCCCCGCCGCCGCCGCCGCCGCCCCAGGCTCCTTATCCACTAACTGGCGAGGCGGGGAGATGCAAATGAGCCAACGGTTTCCGCAGCGCCTTGTCGCGCAGGCGCCAAGCCGCTGCCTTGCCTTGGTGCGCAGGCGCTGGCTGCCACCGCCTAGGCCTTCATGCGCAAGCGTCGAAGGCAGCCATAGTAGCTCTTTCGCGCAGGCGCGCTGCTCACTTCTCAGGGCCGATTCTACCTAGGTGAAAACTCTCTCTTTTGAAGGAAAGCGTCACCTAGAAGCAGCATTGAAAAGACGGCGAGGGTTTCAGGCCACGCGTATTCTGTGACTCCCTTCGCTTTACCTGTGCTCGCGGTCGCCCTTGTTGCTCCGGGAAGGAGCCTCGCGGCCGAAGGAGGGACGCCGAGGCGTGTCGGCGCCTCTGCGCTTGCGCGTATACGGTGGCTCGAAGGAGCCAAAGGCAAAGTCTCCGGTGACAGCTGCGAGCCCCACCCTTTCCCCACGTGGCTGCGTAGACCCGGTGAGGAGCACCGGCCGCCTGTGCCTGTGGCTGGCGCAGTGGGGAGTGGGCGCCGCGGGGTCGGGGTGGTGGTGTCTGCACGACTCTCGGGGACTTGGTTTGGAGGAAGGAGAGAATCGTACCAAAGATTCTTGGGAACCAAATGCTTCGGCTTTCTTGTGCAGGTTCTTTCATTCATTTTATTCATTCGTGCTGCACTTTGTGCTGAGCACCTGCTACGTGTTCGGCTGCATTCTAGGCAGTGGAGCCAGGAGCACAGGAGGTTCAAGACAGTGTGACTCTGGGTTCAGGGGACGCAAGTGTTGCTGTTCATAGTGGTGATAGAGCGGGCGTGGTTGCTGCACCTGTCATGACTGCTCTAGGGAGACAGAAACAGAAGGTTTGACGAGTTCTAGACCGGTCTCGGCTACGTAGCCAGCCCATATTTCAGAATAAAAACAACCAAAAGAAAGAATAAGTGGTGCATTCAAGAAGCGGAGGCAGGAGGATTGCTGTGAGTTCCATACCAGTTTGGGCTACAAAACCAGACGCCGCCTCAAAAACCAACAGATAAGCCAGGGGGTTGTTTGGAGACTGGAAGATCAGCATTTCTAGGACAGTTGGGTCTACATGAAACCTCGACTTACAAAAAACAAAAACAGGGAATTCTTTCACGGGAGAGTTAGGGTTGCTTGAACTAGACTGCTTTTGTTTACTCGAGGGGCGGGACGGGGAGGGGGTCAGGAGGGTCTCACTAGGTAGATCAGGCTGGCTCAGAACAGAGGTCTGACGTTTCTGCCTTGAGTGTTCTGGGATCGGTGTGTTTTGTTTTGTTTTGTTATTTTTCAAGACAGGGTTTCTCTGTATTGCCCTGGCTGTCCTGGAACTTGCCCTGTAGACTCTGCTGGCCTCCGATTCATAGGTTAGCCTGCCTCTGCTTCATTCAGGCTTTAGTAACTATTATTAATAAAGTATTTGTTATTACTATTATTTACCATCATCATCATTATTGTGTGTTCACAAGCTGTGACCCACCAGATGTGAGTGCTGACACCCTCGCCTGCTGAGCCGCCTCCCCAGCACCTCAACCTTGCCCCTCCCTTCTTCTACACAGGGTCTCATTCTGTAGCCCAGGCTGGCTTGGGGCTGGAGTTCACAGGCTGGTACCATAAGGCCCAGCTAACCAGAGTGTGGCTTTTTAAATTTCATCTTTATACATTTACTGTGCATGTGTGTCCTGTATGTGTGTGTGTCGTAAGTACTGTGGCCCTCACATAGAGATCAGAGGACTTGTGGGAGTCAATTTTCTCCTATGACTTTGTGAGCTTCAGGGATGGAATTTTTGTTTTTGTTTTCTGGACACTCTGTTGTACCTTTGAATTCCCCATCCTTCTGCCCCAAGCCCTCTGGTGCTGAGACCAGTTGCACACTGCACTGATCCGTGACTCTAGAGGGAATGGGCAAATATGAAGTGTTGTAAAGAAAGTTTGGTAATGTTGGTGCTGGACTGTGCATTAGAAAACAGTACTCAGCTGGACAGTGGTGGCGCACGCCTTTGATCCCAGCACTTGGGAGGCAGAGGCAGGCGGATTTCTGAGTTCAAGGCCAGCCTGGTCTACAGAGTGAGTTCCAGGACAGTCAGGGCTACACAGAGAAACCCTGTCTCGAAAAAAAAATTAACTTAAATAGTGTTGTAAAACAGTTAGGCTTGGTGGGGAACATGTTAGCATGCATGAGCTCCTGGGCACCATCTCCTCACCGCCAAGTAGCTCTGTCATCTGCTGTGTTCTGTGTATGCCTTGATGTTTAATCGAATACCACCTGTTTCCCTCAGCTTGGTGGATTGCTTCTTTGTTTTGTTCTGGTTTTTGTTTTTTTCGAGACAGGGTTTCTCTGTGTGGCCCTGGCTGACCTGGAACTCACTCTGTAGACCAGGCTGGCCTTGAACTCAGAAATCCGCCTGCCTCTGCCTCCCAAGTGCTGGGATTACAGGCGTGCGCCACTACTGCCCGGCTGGTGGATTGCTTCTTGAGACCAGGGTTCAAGTAGCCTGGAGATTTTTGTTTGTTTGTTTGCCTTTGTCTTGTTCGTTTTGGGTTAGGGTCTCACTGTGTAGCTTTGCCTAGGTTAGAACTCTGTGTGTGGATGAGGCTGGCCTTGAACTCCCAGATATCCACCTGCCTCTGCTCCCCAAGTGCTGGGAGGCAGGCCTGGGCTCTTGGATAGATCAGGCGCAGTGGGTGGGAAGAGCGCTTGCTCTCATAGTTGTTTTGGGTGTGGTAGACAGTGCTCTAAGTGCCCTTTTCTTCTTTCTTTTTTTCCTTTTAAGTTTTATTCATCTTATACCTGTGGGCATGCAAATGTAACAGCATGCATACAAAGTCAGAAGACAACCCATAGAGCTACCTCAGCAGCTGGCCTTTTCTTTTATCTCTTTGGCTTTTTGATGTAGTGTTTCACTATGTAGTCCAGACTGGCCTCCTCCTGGCCAGGAGCCTTTTGTCTCTGCTCCCTGGTGCTGGGATTACTAAGGTAGCAGAGTCCCAGTTGCCTGCTGTCCCCTAACCAAATGCTCCTTTCCACTCAACAGGAAGCGATGGCTTCCAAGCGCATCACCCAGGAAACCTTCGATGCTGCAGTGCGGGAGAACATCGAGGAGTTTGAGATGGGCACCGAGGAGGCCATTCGAGAGGCTGTGGAGCAGTTTGAATCTCAAGGTAGGGCCGTGGCTACAGCACTCGGCCTGACCCCGCAGTGAGGCGCTGCTGGCCCTGGCCCTGCCGCCTGTCCCCATCTTGTCACCAGCATCCCAATTCACCTCAAAATAAAAAGGGCATGGCGGTTCTCCGCCACAGAGCCACACGGCGTATGCTGTGTTCAGGAGTCAGTCGAGAGTCATGGAGGACAGTGGGCGGCTGGGCTGCTGCGTGATGGTGGTGCCAGCGGTAGGGTTTGGAGGCCTTGAGCCACTTGGCAGGGAGCAGAGGCTCAAGATGAGAGTGATCACATGTGCACCAGGGCGCTAGGTATCAACAAACCCATTCCCCACGTCTCCTCTCCATGCATGGGACCAGTGAAGTCAGCCAGAAGGGAAGAGAGACAACGCCCTGCCTCCAGGACACACAAATGGATGCCCTAGGGGGCAATCCAACAACTCTGGGACACAACTGGAGAGGAGGCTCACTTGCTAAAGTACTTGCTGAGTTGGCCTCAGGTTTGATCCAGAACCCATGTAAAAAGCTAGCCATGTTGAGGAGTGTTTGTTTTTTTTAGTTGTTGTTGTTGTTTTTTTTTGGGGGGGGAGGGAACGTATCTTTTTTGTGGTTTTTCTTTTCTTTTTTTGGGGGGGTTCGAGACAGGGTTTCTCTGTGTAGTCCTTCCTGGCTGTCCTGGAACTCACTCTGTAGACCAGGCTGGCCTCGAAGTCAGAAATCCACCTGCCTCTGCCTCCCAAGTGCTGGGATTACAGGTGTGCGCCACCACGCCCGGCCTTTGTGGTTTTTCAAGACAGGGTTTCTCTATGTGGCTCTGGCTATCCTGGAACTTTCTCTGTAGACCAGACTGGCCTGGAACTCATAGAGATGCACTTGTCTCTGCCTACTGAGTGCTGGGATCAAAGATGTGCGTCGCCACCGTCAGGTGTCCTAGTCGGGATTTCTATCACTGTGATGAATCCGATGAGCAAAAAGCCACTGGGGAGGAAGCATTTATCTGGCTCACACTTCCACATTGCAGTTCACCGCCGAGGGGTCAGGACAGGGCCTCAAGCGGGACACACGCCCTGAGGCAGGAGCTGGTGCAGAAGCCATGAACAAGTGCCACTCGCTCAGCCTGCTTTCTTAGCGAATCCAGAATCTTCCATCCAGGGATGGCCCCACCCACCATGGGCTGGGCCCTCCCCATCAATCACTTATAAGAAAATGCCTTATAGCTGGATCTCAATGGAGGCATTTTCTCAACTGAGACTCACTCCTCGGTACTCTGGCTTGTGTCAGGTTGACACGCAACCAGCCAGTGCATGTGCAGTGGGGTGTGTCTGTGATCCCCGCACGGCGGTGGACACATAGATTAGTGGGGTTCACTGGCTTGCAGTTTAGCCTAGTCAGCCTCGGGTCCCCCTAGACCCTGGCTCAGGACAGAGTAAGCTTCCGGGGAATCATGTATGGGTGTGAGTTGGGGCTCCATTCTGCGTACCCATGAATACCGCCCCACGTGATCATCAACACGTGTTAACATGAACAACCCAAACACATTCACACACAAACACACATATAGCGCCCAACAAGGCATATCCCAGGGGCAAAAGCCTGTGATTCCCAACTCTTCTTCATTCTTCTTACTGGGTTTGTTTATTTACTTGTTTCAAGACTGGTTCATATAGCCTAGGCTAACCTAGGCTATATATATTATGTAGCTAAGGCTAGCTTGAATACTGATCTTTCTGCCTCTCTTTCCCAGTGTTGGGATAGTGAGTGTTCATCAATACCACCTGCTGATCCCAGTACTTGGGAAACTAAGGTGGAGGATTACTGTGAATTTGAAGTCACCCTGGGCCTCATAACAAGACTACCTGAAAAATACCTTAACCATACTGTTGTTGTTCCAGGATTTGAGAGATGTAAGAAGGTGGAGCTCTATAAATTTAAGGTAGCCTGGGCTACATAGTGAGTTCAAGGCCAGCCTGGGGCTACATTGACTCTGTCTCAAAAACAACAAAATAATTATCCTAAACCCGTACATACACATGCACGCACAAAATACCTACTGCAAGGGGGTGCCTTCCAGGCCTCAGGAGGCAGAGCGCGGATGGGACTGGTAGGGCTGTGGGATCCGATGGGAAAGGGCTGCGGGGCCCTCTCATCTGCAAATGAGAGCTGCTACCTCATAGTCAGAGCCGGCGTCTGTGGTGTGGCCTCGCTTGCAGCCTATGGCTGGGAAGTACTGGGAAGAGCCCTGGAAGGAAGGCCTCCAGCAGGGACCTCCTGGCCTGGGGACTTGAGGAGGGACAGTTGTCACTTGACTCCAGCACTCGTCCCCTTCCTCTCTGCAGGGGTTGATCTCAGCAACATCGTGAAATCAGCCCCGAGAGCATCCTTGGATGGCCTGCAGGAGCCCACACATGACGTCCTGCAGGTAGGAGCCTCAGTCTCCGCCCGTCGTTGTGGTGGGACAATCGGCGGCGGCAGGGTGGGGTGGGGGTGGGGTGTCTCTGCCCCATGTTCCATATGGCAGAAATCAGTATCTGAATGTCGGTGGTCTGTCCATTTTGTGACCAATGGAAGTCTACAGCCATGTGTCCCAGGTTCATGTGAGGGCAGCCCAGCCTGTGGGGGCAGCCGAGCCACTTGGAGGATGTTTGAGACAGACAAGTACCTACTTGATCCCACTGCCCAAGTGCTGGGGTCACGGACACACAGACATCAAGGGTCCCGGCCCAGCTCTCTGTGGGTTCTGGGGATTTGAACGGGTCTGTGCTCTCACACAGCCAATGCACACCACCCCCACCCAGCCACCCAAGCCACGTCCTTGACGTTTATAGAAACAATGACACGCCCACCCCAACCCTTTCAGGAGGGATGTTGAGTCCAGGCTAGCTAGGGCCACATACTATGGTCCTGTTTCAACAACAGCAACATTCTAATGGGGGAGTGGGGTGACGCACATGCTAAGGCGCACGTGGAGGTCAGAGAACACCTTCCGGGAGTCTGATGTGTCCTTCCCCTTTGTCGGTCTTGGGGGAGCCAAGGTCATTAGACCTGTAAGGGAAGCACTGTACCCCCGAGCCACCTCCCTGGCCCCTTGGCTTTTTTATATATTTTTAAAAGATTTATTTATTTTATGTATTTGAGTACACTGTCACTGTCTTCAGACACACCAGAGGAGGGCATCAGATCCCATTATAGATGGTTGTGAGCCACCATGTGGTTGCTGGGAATTGAACTCAGAACCTCTGGAAGAGCAGCCAGTGCTCTTAACCTCTGAGCCATCTCTCCAGTCTGCCATGGCTTCTTTAACGTTCCATTCCATTGTCACATGCTCTTCCAGGTTCCGCAGGCCGGTTTGGCCAAGGCTGGCCAACAGATGTCTTTGCCTGTTTTGGTAGCTGAATTTGAGCCAACCCCTCCCCCCCCCCCAATCTCCCCGGGCCAGGCTGCTGGTTTCTGCTGAGCCTCCCTTTCACGGACTGGTTGCCAGCTACCTCAATAGCACTGGGCACATTGACTTAACTTTGGTTCTCAATAGGGTACTTCCTAAGGTCATGCTACCCAGACTGGCTGGCCCTGTTTTTAGTATTATTTAATATAATTCCCCCTGATGGCTTGGGGTTACATCTGGGAAACCTGTGTGTAATGGTGCTTCCCTGTGCAGGGACACATCTGGGGAGTGGGTGAGAGGGAGCTGTCCAAATGGGCAAGGCTGAGGAAGAGGCCGTCTTCCCCCAGCAGTCTGGTCAGTTCTCCTACAGAGCAGCCCAGCAGCAGCCATTGAAGTGCTCCAGTGCTCTCCGGGGCTCAGCAGGGCTCTTTGTCTGCTGCTCTTGCCTGGGGCTTCTTGGTGCAGTTAGAGGAGACTCTAGTGTGTCTTTACTCACCCGTGCCGTTGCTTAGCAGAGCCACCGAGCTGGCTGGCACTTCTCTACATGGCATCACAAATGGCAGGTGAAGGAGCTTGCTTTCCGGTTTTTGGTACAGCCAATACTAAACGTTGAAGGGAGTAAGCTCACCCTTTCTCACCTCACTTGAGTGTAACCCAGCTCTGTAGTGAGTGGCCTTATAGTCAAGGCTTCTGAAGCTACAGGGGTGGGCCAGCCTGGGTCCCAGCCTCAGTTCTATTGAAGAAAGAATGGGGCTGACGAGAGGGCTCAGCAGGAAAGGGAGTTTGCCACCAAGTCTGATGATCTGAGTTTGATCACCAGAACTCACATGGTAGAAGGAGAGACCTGATGCTTATGAGTTGTCCTTTGTTGTCTTCATGCATGCTGTGGGTGTATGTGGGTGTGTGTGTGAGTGAGACAGACAGACAGACAGACAGACAGACATAGAAACTTTTTAATGAAAAGTAAAAACCGAAGGTCTGAGGATCCATGTAACCCAGAGGTGGAGTACTTCCTATCCTGCATAAACCTCCCGGCTCGATCCACAGTACTTAGTGCAGGGACAGGGCTGGAGAGATGGCTCAGTGGTTAAGAGCACTGGCTGCTCTTTCAGAGGTCCTGAGTTCAATTCCCAGCACCCATGTGCTAGCTCGAAACCAGTAATTGGATCCGATGCCCTTTTCTGGTGTGCAGGTGTACACACAGACAGAACACTCTATATATAAAATAAATAAATAAATCTTTTCTTTTTTTTAGAAAAGTGCAGGCTCTGGAGAGCTGGCTCAGCAGTTAAGGACACTGACTGCTCTTCCAGAGGGTCTGGGTTCAGTTCTCAGCTCCTCCACAGCTGCTCATTAACCGTCGTAACTCCAATCCCAGGGGATGTCACCCCCACTTTTGGCATCCTCCAGTATTAAGCACCTTTTTTTTAAAAGATTTTATTTTATTTTATTTTATTTATGTATTTATATATGTATGTATGTATGTATGTATGTATTTATTTATTTAATTAATATATATGATGAGTACACTGTAGCTGTCTTCAGACACACCAGAAGAGGGCATCTGATCTCATTACAGATGGTTGTGAGCCACCATGTGGTTGCTGGGATTTGAACCCAGGGCCTCTGGAAGAGCAGTCAGTGCTCTTAACTGCTGAGCCACCTCTCCAGCCCTGGTGTCAAGCACCTTAAGTGGTTCAGTTCTTGGATAGACATGCAGGCAAAACACCCGTGCACATAAAATAACACCCAAAGAGCTTTTTAGAATAGAGTGATTATATATATACACGGTGGTCCATAACTGGGGTCCCTGCACTCAGGACGCTCTTGCAGGAGTTTTCCTGAGTTCAAGGCCAGCTTAGACAATATCATTTCAAGACTAGCCTGGGCTATGAATCAAGCCCCATGTTGATATTGAAGAGATGGCTCAGTAGTTACAAGTGCTGCTCTTACCGAGGACCCGGGTTCAGTTCCTAGCATCCACATGGTACCGCACAACAGCCTGTAACCCCAGCTCCAATGGATCCTACCTCCTCTTCTGGCCTCTGAGGGTATTGTACACACACACACACACACACACACACACACACACATACAAGAGCTTGTCTTAAAATAGCAGTATAGGTGTAGAAATGTCCAGATGGCTCTAGCCCTACCTTTCATCCTGGGCCCAGATTCTGGGTTGAGACTCCCTGTGGCACTGAGCCTGTCAGCAGCAACTGACACGGTGACATTCTCCACAGGCTCTCGGCGATCTGCAGGAGGCACTGAGTGGCTCTCGGCTCCAGGAGGTGTCAGCCCACCTTGTCCGCTTCTGTGACCAGTGCAAGCAGCAGAAGGCTAGCCGCTACCTGGCCGCCCAGAAGGGGGCCTACCCAATCCTCCTGGCTGCGTGGCAGCTGGCTGCCACTAGCCACCAAGGCCTTCTGCTCCAGGCTCTGAATGCCCTGGCAGTGCTGACTGATGGCCAGCCTGACCTTCTGGATGCCCAGGGCTTGCATCTCCTTGTGGCCACGCTGGCACAGAATGCCGCCAACACTGAACTCACGTGCTGTGGGATTCGCTGCGTGCGCCACGTCTGCCTAAAGCACGAACAGAATCGGCAGGGCTTGGTGAAAGCCGGTGTGCTACCCCTCCTCACAGCTGCTATCACACAGCATGGCCAGCACGCCGATGTGGTCAGGGAGGCCTGCTGGGCCTTGCGGGTCATGACCTTTGATGATGATATCCGAGTGCCCTTTGGCCATGCCCATGAACATGCCAAGATGATTGTTCAGGAGAACAAAGGCCTGAAGGTGCTCATTGAGGCTGCCAGAGGTAGGAGCAGATATGGGAAGAGGAGGGTGGGTGGGAATGCTTCTCCGCTAGAGGGATGAGTCCCCAGCCTGCCCCGCGGCTCCAGCTCCATAGTGGGCCTGTGCGTGGGCTCTCCACTCATCTGAGAGAGAGGAAAGCCTTTCTCGGTCCCCGTACCCACCCACCGAGTGGCTGAGAGATGAGGCCTGACCATCTGCAAAGCCTTCAGCTTCTTGAAGAATTGTTTGCATTTCTGTGCTTGTTTGTGGCAGCTTGAATTAGGCTAATTGAGATAGAGCACATGCCGGGTGTGGTGGCACACGCCTGTAATCCCAGCACTTGGGAGGCAGAGGCAGGAGGATTTCTGAGTTTGAGGCCAGCCTGGTCTACAGAGTGAGTTCCAGGACAGCCAGGACTACACAGAGAAACCCTGTCTCGAAAAAACAAACAAACAAACAAACAAACAAAAAAAAAAAAAGAGAGAGAGAGAGTGCGAGAGCGCGAGTGGAGATGTTGGAGCCTTGTCTGTCTTGTCTTTTGCTTCCTAGTGCTGCGATGGAACCCAGCACCAAATGTGCTTCATGTTAAGCACAAACTGCTGTATGCTGAACCCAGGCCCCACCTCTGAGCTGCACCCCAGCCCCTAAGTAGTTAGGAGGATGGCTCCCATTGTGGTAGTACAAAGGCCCTAGGGCAGACCAGAGACTCCCCACAGGCCCCAGACACCCTCTCCACCGAGAAACCTCAGCCCCACTTACCCTTACCTGGTTGGACGGACCGCCATCACCCACCACATCCTCTCATTACTTAAAGCGAATCCATGGCCTGTTGAGATCATCATGTGGAGGGAACCGAGGGCAGCGGGTGGGCACAGCTAGCAGGTGCCACAGCACGCCGTAGATGATACCTGGTGACCATCACCGATACATGTCCAGTTGGTCTACATGTGCTTCTCGCCGACTTCCTGTGGTGTTTAGAAAACGACTCAGGCAGGATCCTCACTGGCTCACGTTGGAAGCCTTGCTCTGGTTGTTTGGTTCCTTCCTACCTGTCTGAGACTGTGTCTCACGATGATGGTCTGCAACTTGCTATGTGGTCCAGGCTATCCTGGAAGTCACAAAGTTCCCCCTGCTTCTGCCTCCTGGGTGCAGGGATAAGGTGGCACCATGCCCAGCCCTTAACTTCTTTGCAGAGGGGATGCCAGGAGCAGGCCCGGCAGTTATCCGCCACTCTAGTGTCACTTTCTGTAGCTGCTGGCATGGGCATGGCGGGCCCAGCCAGGGGCTAATTCTCCCATGGGCTTGTAGATGACGGCAGCCAGCCTGTGAAGTGGCATGACCCGCCGAGACGGACAGGCTCCTGTCTACACAGCTGCTTGTCCCTGGGCCCTCCCTGCTCTAACTCTCGCTTCCTGCCTCTGCACAGCGTTCTCTGACAACCCAGGGGTCCTGAGCGAGCTCTGCAGCACCCTGGCCCGCCTGGCTGTTCGGAATGAATTCTGCCAGGAGGTGATAGACCTGGGAGGCCTCCGCATCCTTGTGACCCTGCTGGCTGACTGCAACGACCACCAGGTGGAGCCAAAGTCTTCCTCTTTCCCCAGGGCTCCTGGCCCCTGAGGCCGCGGCTGGCCAGACTGATCCCACTGAGCCAGGGGTGAAAGTCTGGATGAAGAGGGCCTGACACACTCTCGGGGTCGGGGCTCCATTCGGCCCGTTGCTCTTTCTTTTCTTGTTTCCCTGTGTTGGTGGGGCTTAGCACCTCCCACATGCACGCCCTCTGCCACCAAATCACACCATAGTGCTTGTTAGTCTTCGTAGCCCAGGCTGGCCTTGTTACTGCAATCCTCCTGCTTCTGTCTTCCAAATACTGGGACGATGGGCATGAGCTACCACACCGGCTGTGTGTGCATCTGCGTGTGTGTAAGAGAGAGACAGACAGACAAATGGTCAGAGAGACAGTGAGTCTCACAAGGGCTCCCGTGGTCTCAGCTGGCCTTCATGTAACCCTTGTGTGCCACCTTGCCCAGGCTCTGGGTGCTAGAACTTGGGGCCTTGTGCGTGCGAGGCGAGCACACTTCTCCAGGCCCCACTTGTGCATTCTGTCCGGGAGCAGGAGTGAGGGAATGGAGATAGCGTCCTCAGCTCAGCGCTATCTGGGCCATGGCTCACGCCCAGCTCTGGTGAGGTGGATTAGGCAAATCACTTAGACCCGCCCCGCCCTCCTCCAGTCTGCCCTTCCTCTGTAGGTGGGCCCTGATCCTGTTGTCACAGGCAGGCCTATGACCCTGGGATGACTAGAGAACTTTTTTTTAGCACCCTCTCCCACCACCAGGCAAGTAGGGGGCTTGCAGATGATACACAAGCCAGGGTGATCTCACCTTGCTGTCCACACAGGACCTCGTGAAGCAAGTGCTTAGTGCCCTGAGGGCTATCGCAGGCAACGATGACGTGAAGGACGCCATTGTCCGGGCAGGTGGAACTGAGTCCATTGTGGCTGCCATGACCCGGCACCTGGCCAGCCCGCAGGTATCCACCTCAGACATGGCAGGATGATGCTGGGTGTACAGGGGATGCCTCCTCACTGTGAGGCTGGGGGCAGGACTGAGGTTTCCTTACCCCTGGCAGGCTACACCCCATTGGGTCCCCACAGGTCAGTGCTCTTACCACCCCTGGGCACCCAGCCCACCGCTGCTGTGACCACAGGCCAGCAGGACCCACTGTGGGGAGCGCAGGATGCCCGGGCTGGGGTAGTCAGCTGTGCTGACCCGGGGAGGGGCTGTCCACTCACAGTCTCGGCTGCCCGCCCCGCGCTGCAGGTGTGTGAGCAGAGCTGTGCAGCACTCTCCGTTCTGGCCCTTCGCAAGCCGGAGAACAGCCGGGTCATTATTGAGGGCGGCGGGGCGTTGGCTGCTCTGCAGGCCATGAAGGAGCATCCGCGGGAGGCCGGTGTCCAGGTGAGTGGGCGCGGTCTGCCACAGCCCGAGCCCACGGGCCTTTCCTTCTCCCCATCAGCTAAGCATGTTGAGCCAGGCGTGGCTATAAACCACAAGAGGCATGAATTCAAGACAGGACAGCCTGGGCACTTTCATACACAGGAACTTTAGTACACACACACACACACACACACACATGCGCATGCATGCACGCACAAGCACAACTACCTAAAGTTGTCTTCTTTCTATGGTTATCCCCTTTCTCGTCTTCCTCTTCCTTTTTCTTCTTTTGAGACAGAGCAGCTCAGACTGGCCTCCAGCGTTTTTGCCAATAGAACAACCTTCATGGTCTGGTCTTCCTGCCTTCCCTACTGAGCGCGGGAGTGAGAGGCCTGGGCCATCACACTCAGGACTGAGACTGACCCCAGGGCCTGGACCATGCTCTGCAAGCTCTACCAGCTGACCTCTCACTCTGACCCCACTCCAGTTTTCTTTTAAAACACGCTCCTGCAGGCATGGGGGTCAGGGTCCCTGTCCTCAGCCCTCTGGGCACTGGCTCCTCAGTGTGTGCCACCATAGCCGCCTGTCACTACTGAACATTCTCACCATGCACACAGCATCCGCACTGTGTCAGGTGTCCGGAGCCACACAGCCATGAGGACAGTCCATGGAGTGTGTAAACCTGCAGACCCAGCTGTGGAGGATGGTGCCTGGGCATCAGTGATTTTAAAATCCATGGAGGGAGGTCTGGATGTAATAGTGCACACCTTTAATCCCAGCACACAGAAGCAGAGAAGGGCAGATCTCGGAGTACAAAGCCAGCCTGGTCTACATAGTGAGTTTTGAAACAGCCAGGGCTATACAAGAGAACCTGTCTCAAAAAAACAAACGCCGGGCGGTGGTGGCACACACCTGTAATCCCAGCACTTTGGAGGCAGAGGCAGGCGGATTTCTGAGTTAGAGGCCAGCCTGGTCTATAGAGTGAGTTCCAGGACAGCCAGGGCTACACAGAGAAACCCTGTCTCGAAAAAAACCAAAAAAAAAAAAAAAAAGAAAAAAGAAAAAAGAAAAACCAAAACTAGATGAAGGGTCCTGGCACCAACCCAGATGGGTGACTCATTGAGAAATAACCCTTGGCGCCCTCTACCCATGTCCTCTGTGCACCATCTGTCTGGGTCCCAGATCTGTGCTGTGTGCTCACTTAGGAGATGTGGGACATGGGACTATGGGTCTAGCCTGGTCCAGTACAGCTATCTGCTGAATATCTGTCTCATCAAGGAGGTCAGAGTGAACTCAGCCCAGGCTGCTCCCCTATTCACACCTCTTTGTCTTCCAGAAACAGGCTTGCATGCTCATCCGAAACCTGGTGTCCCGAAGCCAGGTCTTCTCCAAGCCCATCCTGGACCTGGGGGCAGAGGAGCTCATTTTGCAAGCCCGAGCTGCCCACCCAGACTGTGAAGATGTAGCCAAGGCCGCACTGCGAGACCTGGGCTGCCGTGTGGAGCTTCGTGAACTGTGGACAGGAAAGAAGGGTGATCTGGCGCCGTGACCGTGGCTCAGGGAGCTCTGACTCCAGAACGTGGGTGGCCGTGGGGCCCTGCCTCTCTGTCCCTGCCCCACCTCTTGCTACCCAGAGCACAAGTGTGCTAGCAGGGCAGTGCTGGGGGAAAGGCAGAAGCAGTGCTGACCTGGTGGCCCACCGCTCCCGGTGCCCTTTCCACCACAGCTGTCCACGGCAGCTCTGGGGCAAAGGGCACATGGAACCGCGGCATTCTGTCTGGAGTCTGGGGCCACCATAGGCTGCTGTCCCGGCAGGGCCAGCCTGCGGTGCAGTTGATAACCCTGCTCCTTGGGCAGGCACCCTGGGTGCCAAGGCTGACTCCCCAAGACCCACGTGGTGGGAGGAGGCAGGAGACTCCTCCCAATTGTCCTCTGAACTCGAGATGTGTGTTGTGGTGCACACACACATGCTAGCTAAATAAATAAGTAAATGAGTGCGATTTTAAAGCCTCTCCTTTTTCTTACCTGTAAAATAGGTCTAGAACTCTTGTCACTGCTGGTAGAGGCAGAGATTTCAGATTCATCCATCAGGAGCTGCCCCAGCCCTGGTCCCTGATACTGTCGCCTGCAGCAAACGGGTCTCTTCATAGCTCTGTTGGTCACGGCCTCATCGAGAGCTGGGCACCTGGCACCTGAGGTAGTTACAGGCACTGGGCCAGATCCTAGTCTATAGAGGCCACTGAGGTCAAGGACAGTCTATCTGTGCTAAGTGAGACCCGTGCTGAGAGCAGGTAGCCTGGCTTGTGGGAGACCCGTGCTGAGAGCAGGTAGCCTGGCTTGTGTGAGATCCGTGCTGAGAGCAGGTAGCCTGGCTTGTGTGAGATCCGCACTGAGAGCAGGTAGCCTGGCTTGTGTGAGATCCGCACTGAGAGCAGGTAGCCTGGCTTGTGTGAGATCCGCACTGAGAGCAGGTAGCCTGGCTTGTGTGAGATCCGCACTGAGAGCAGGTAGCCTGGCTTGTGTGAGATCCGCACTGAGAGCAGGTAGCCTGGCTTGTGTGAGATCCGCACTGAGAGCAGGTAGCCTGGCTTGTGTGAGATCCGTGCTGAGAGCAGGTAGCCTGGCTTGTGTGAGATCCGCACTGAGAGCAGGTAGCCTGGCTTGTGTGAGATCCGCACTGAGAGCAGGTAGCCTGGCTTGTGTGAGATCCGTGCTGAGAGCAGGTAGCCTGGCTTGTGTGAGATCCGCACTGAGAGCAGGTAGCCTGGCTTGTGTGAGAGAGACCCGTGCTGAGAGCAGGTAGCCTGGCTTGTGTGAGATCCGTGCTGAGAGCAGGTAGCCTGGCTTGTGGGAGCCTTGCTGTGTTTCAGAAACACTGGGGGGTGTCGGGCGAGGAGAGGAGCAGGCATCATTAGCTCCAGCCCCTGTCATCCCAGGAATGCTGTCGCACACCAGCCTTCTCCTCTCATACCTCAGTGTTTTAGGCAGCCCATGTCTCTCTGAGCCTGTGTCCCCAGTGTGAAACACATGCCATTGTCACCAACTCAGTTACCCACACCACCTCTCCAGCATCCTGCAGGTCCCTAAGCAGCTAGCTGCTCCTGAACCCGTGTGATCTGTGGGGTTCAGAGTGGCCTCAGAACCTCCTGCCTCTGTTCTTTATTCCCTTCCCCCTCTCAGAGCTCTGGACCTGGCATGCCTTTCCCAGAAGGCCCTTGGTTTCCATGGGAACCAGCCATTGCTTCTGGTGGCTCTGCAAAGTGGTGTGTGTGTGTGTGTGTGTGTGTGTGTGTGGAGGGGGAGTATGGCAGGAGAGTTATTCTAACTTGGACACTCCTCCGATGTCGGAGTTTCCCCCCTGGACAGGGAGAGGCCCTGCTAGCTCAGACAGACATGAACCTTGGACCGGGTCACCTCGCCCTCTCCGCTCTCAGGGGACAGACACAACAGGATGTAGGTGAAGGGTCTCCTAGTCCTATACTGCCTAGATTGCATAACTTGGTATCTGGGTGAGTGATGTGTGTGACCGTGGGTAGGCTTCAAACCCTGTTCCTCAGTCCCGGGGACAGGCGCTCCTGGGACACTTGCAGGGACACTGAGGGAGGGGCTGGCCCTGTGGTTCTCACGCCATCACATTCCCAGCCTGCCCCTGGCTTCTCTGTACCCTCCATTCAAAACCAAACTGCACCTTGTACCCCACAGACTCCTACCTCACCGCATTTCCCCCTCAGGTTTTTGCTTATTCTCCAGCCAGCCCAGTGTTGTTGATGTTTTGTGTTTGTTTTATTTTTTTTTTGTTTTTGTTTGTTTGTTTGTTTGTTTGTTTCCGAGACAGGGTTTCTCTGTGTAGCCCTGGCTGTCCTGTCTGTAGACCAGGCTGGCCTCGAACTCAGAAATCCGCCTGCCTCTGCCTCCCAAGTGCTGGGATTACAGGCGTGCGCCACCACTGCCCAGCTTTGTGTTTGTTTTAATATTTATGTGTATGGAGAGCCATGGAGGCCAGAAGAGGGCATTGACTCTCAAGGAGCTGGAGAACCAGACGATTGATGAGCTCTGGGGAGCAGAGGCCACCCTGCTCGCAGCCTCCTGTGTTCCTCTGTCCCACTGGTGGCTGCCTCCTGTCCCTCTGTGAGGATGGGAGTGATGCTCAGCTCTAGCGGCCTCCTCGAGGCCAGCTCTGTTAGGGCGCTGTGCCTGCCGCTCTGTGGAGCCAGGCCTGGCGGGCCCTCGCTAAGGGCTGGAAACACCATTTCCATGTCACCTTGCTCAGCAGGGGGGCCACCTCAGATCTGCACCTCCCCTGCCTTAGCTAGCTGTGTCCCAGCCTCAGCTCCTACCTAACTCAGAAGACACCCTCACCAGGTGCCCCCTCCTCTGAGGAGGGTCCCTTCTGCTCTTGGGCTGAAGGGGGAGCTACTGCGAAGCCTGTGTTTGTATGTCTTCTACCTCTCTGTGATGCTGGAGGAGTAGACTCCTCTGAGTCTCAAAAGAAGAGATCCTCTCAGTCTGGATCCAAAGACACCCTACCCTGGCTGTGCTCAGGGTGTCTGCAGCAGGGATCTACACAGGACTCTACACAGGGTTCAGAGAATAGGATAGCACTGCACGCTTTCTCTCTCTCTCTCTCTCTCTCTCTCTTTCTTTCTTTCCTTCTTTACATGTAGCCCTGGCTGGCCTGGGACTTGCTATATACACCAGGATAGCTCTATACATCAAAATCAGAGATCCACCTGCCTCTGCCTCCCAAGCTTTAGATTTATTTTAATTTAAAAGTAGTATTTTTATTATTTTTAATTATGTGCATATGTGAATTTAGGTCTCAAGCCTATTAACATATCAAAGCAGACCCTGGCCACCAGATTCTCCCAGCATCCCTCAGGTCCTACCTACAGTATTGGGGTCCTCCTAGTTGGTACACTCCACTCCCTACCCTGAACTCTCCAGCCTAGGCATTGGGCTAGAATTCCCTTTTCACCAAGCTCCTGGTCACTGGATAACTCAGCCATTATGTAACTGGGCCATCCCTGTTGGGGGAGGGGCTCCTTTCTTGTTTCCCCCTCTGCTCAGGTGGCCGGGCTTAGGGTCATGCGCACTCTGGACTCTCCCAGATGTCCTTGTGCTGGCTACATTCTCCCTCATACCTACGAACCTTCTTCTCCACCATACCTGGGAGCAGTCATGTCTGTCTTTCTTTCCTTCCTTTCTTTCCTTCCTTCCTCCCTCCCTTCCTTTTCTCTCTCTCTTTTTCTTTCTTTCTCTCCTCCTTTCTTTCTCTTTTCATTCAGTGTACAGACACTTGGGGAGGCCCAAGGCGTCAGCTGGAGACCAGTCTGTGAGCCACCTGATGTGTGCTGGGACTGAACTGGAGGCTTCTGGGAGAGCTGTGTGAGCTCTCAGCCCCTGGCATTATTTTTGTTTGTTTGGTTTGAGGTTTGTTTTGGGTTTTGTTTTTGTTTGTTTGTTTGTGATAGGGTTTCTTTGTATAGTCCTGGCTGTCCTGGAACTCACCCTGTATCCGGGTTGGCCTCAAACTCAGAGATCCACCTGCCTCTGCCTCCCAAATGCTGGGCTCCCAAGCATACCCCCATGCTCGGCCATCTCGGCCTTTTCAGTGTTGACAAATCTCCAAGACTCCAGGGCCATGAAGCACCCCTCCCCACATCTTCCACATAAGACAAGGAGCTGCACCCATTCCAAAGGCCACTGCGCTGAGGCCCTGGCTTTCCCACCGGCCCCACCTTCTTCTTTTGCCAAGCTTGCCTTCCCTAGTCTTGGGCAGGTCACATTTTGGCTTCAGTTAATCCTGGGCCCTGGCCAACAGTGGACTGAAGACATGCACATGGGGGTGATTCCCAGAGGGAGAGGAAACGGAGGGAAGTGGAGACAGTGTCTTGCCTGGGTCCAAGTGTGCAGAGAGGCTGGGAGCCCCGCCAAGTGCTCTACACTGTGGGGACGTAACGGAGTGTCAGTTGCTGCTGCTGCTGCCATGCTCAGACCCCGCGGTGCCTCTGGCACCGTTGGCAGGGGCAGCTCCGTGCTGGACCACTGCCTGACCCTTGCCTCACTTGGCCTCAGTAGGGAGCCATGAGGCCTTCTGGGAGCTTTTCTCCCTCCTCCCTCCTCCCTCCCTCCTCTCTGTTCTCTGGATAGGGGCATCATCCTCTTTCCTTGTCCATCTGGTCCTATTGTTGCTGGAGTCTTTAGGGTTAGAGCCTGGCCTCTGGCGGCCATAACACTCCAGGCTGAGCCATTCATCCCCGATGGTCCAATTGAAGACACAAGGAGGTCTCAGGCTGGGGCTCTGCTGGGCCAGTGCTCGCCTAGCGTGTGTGACGTCACCCTGGGTTCCATCCCCAGCATCACATAAAGCAGACATGGTGGCATGCAGCTGTCTCAGCGCTCAGGAGGTGGAGGCAGGAGAATCAGGAGTTCAAGATCATCCTTGACTATACAACACGTTGAGTCCAGTGTAAGCTGCATGAGACTCTGTGTCAAAACTTAAACATGGGAGGCATAGCATGGCAGTGCAGGCCTTTCCATCTTAGTCCTGGGGAGGCAGAGGCAGGCAGATTTCTGAGTTCGAGGCCAGCCTGGTCTACAGAGTGAGTTCCAGGAGAGCCAGGGCTACACAGAGAAAACCTGTCTTTAAAAACAACAACAACAACAACAACAACAACAAAAACAACAAAACAAAACCCAGGAGGATGTTGGGGGCTCCCTGGCTGTCAGAGCAGCCTGGAGATCCAGATTCAGGGAAGGGTGGAGAGCTCTACAGCAAGACACCAGCTTCCTTCTCTGGCCTGCACAGGGGTCAAACACTGACAAACGGGCAGAGTGAAGGGGAGCAAGAGGTCTGCTGATCCCCAAGTCCAGTTCAGGGTCCTGGTACAAGGCGAAGGATTACATTTTACCACACTTATTTGTGTATGTATTTAATTTCTTGTGAGTATCCACCTCACGTGACACAGCTCATGTGTGGGGGTCAGAGGAGAGCTTTCAGTCACTTCTCTCTCTCCCACCATGTGGGACCCAGGGATGGGACTCGGGTCCTCAGTCTTTGAGGAGAACTTTGAGCTCCTTTACTAGCTGAGCCATATTCTCACAAGCCCAAGGCTCACATGTGAACAGAAGGCAAGGACGGTGAACAGTAAGTGGTCCTCCCCGGGCGGCAGTCCTTTGCCTGTCACCGCCCCATTGCTGGCACAGCTTCGTCTCTCCCGAACTGACAGGTGTTGGAACTGTGTGGAATCTTTGCTAGAGGCAAGCTAAGTTCCAGTGTTGGTTGCACCAGGCTTAGGTTCCTGGGTAAATTCTTTTTGTGTGGGTTTTATGGGGTGTGTGTGTGTGGGGGGGGGCAAGGTTTCTCTGTATAGCCTTGGCTGTCCTGTAGACCAGGCTGCCTTTGAACTCACAGACATCTGCCTGCCTTTACCTCCCAAGCACTGGGATTAAAGGCATGAGCTACCACCAGACACCTGGGGAAATTCTAATGTCGTGGAGGCCTTTGTTTAAATATTCTGATAGGAAAATTGTGTATGTAAGTATACCCATATGAATTTATGTGCACCGTGTATGTGCAGGTGCCTGTGGTGGCCAGCAGAGGACATTAGAGCCTCTGGAACTGGAGTTTCAGACAGTTGTGAGCTGCCATGTGGGTACTGGGAACTACACTCAGGTTCTCTGCCAGAGCAGAGTGCTCTTAAGCTCTGGGCCATCTCCTTAGAATATCTTCATTCTTGCCAGGAAGTTTACAGTGAATTAGTCTATGGGGAATCCCACGGTAGCCTGCAGACAGTGGCTTGCATGATGTGAGCCTTCCCTTTTTAGCATTGCTGATGAAGAGTTTAGGGCTTTACACAGCCCTGAAACCTGAGTCCGTAGTATTAAGCTTAGCCTGGCTTTCTCCCAAGATCTTCCGCTGCTAAACTTGATCTCCACTGGCCCCACCCAAACATGTGGGAAATAAGAGTTCATTTCTGTCTTCTCGATGTCTGGAAGGCTAACGAAATGTTATTGGGAAGTCAGAGAGGAGATGGTTCTGGGGACAAGGAGCATAGGATGGTGTATGTCCCTCAGCTGTGGGCAACGGCTCCACAGACACGGCCTTGGTCGTAAACATGCCCTAGCATGGGTGTTGAGAGGTCAAAAGGCAACTTTTGGGACTGTTTTCTCTTTCCACCATGTGGGTTAGGATATTAAATTTAGGTCATTGGGGCTGCTGGCCAGGTCAGTGCCTTTATGAAGGACCAGGCTGCTTTAGTCTTGTGCTTGAAAGGTATCTGATAATAAAGACAAACCAGGCTCATTCCTGTTTATGATTACATCTCTGTTTCTCAGGGTTTGGGCTATGTCTCACTCGTAACCTTAACTACAAATGGTTCTATCTGTACTACCTGTTCCAGGAAATGACAACCATATCTGTTTCAAAAGGCTGTTGTGATTACCTTGTTACGACCACCGCGTAACCGTGTCTCTGTTTCCGGTGGGTGTTATTACCAACTTGTTACCCTTATGTTCTGTGTCTGTAACCCCATTTGCCTGCTAAATCCTCCATTTGGAAACCCTCTACCCTGAGTTATAAAGACCTAATCTTCCAACCCAGCTAGTGTCATTCTCCTTTATCCCCTGCACTCGGGAGGCAGAGGCAGGTAGATCTTTGTATGTTTGAGGCCTGTCTAGTCTACATAGTAAGTTCCAGGACAGCCAGGGATACATCGTGAGACACTGTCTCAAAACAAAAATCAAAAATCAAACAAAACGAACACTAAAAATAAAACAAACATATCTTCCCCGAGTTCAATGCTGATTGGTGTCTTAAACCCGGCCTTTAAGGAGACAACCCATGTATACAAATTAAAAAGCTTGCTTTAACTAATTGCTTGCTTTAATTTTCTGGCCATGATTTGGGCTGGTGGTCTTTCTCTTCGAGTCCATGGAATCAACATTTACTCATTGAGCCACCTTGCTGGCTTCTTTGTTCTGTTTTCCACCAAGGGGTCCGGGAGGCAAGATTGAGCCTAAGGATTGCTGTGCCCTTTGAGTTTAAGGATTGCTTTGCCCAAGGCTGAGTAACTCAGGTCACTCCGCCCTCCCCTGCCTTACTACCCTTTCTGAGGCGTTCAGAGCTTCAGCATACAAATTAAACAGCTAAAGTGCTCTGTAACCTTGGTCAAAGAGCTTGACCTCTCTGTGTTAGTTTCTGTGTTCCCTTTGACCAGTGGTTGTGTTTATTGTTCGGTTAATTCACCAAAGAGTTAGCAGGGACAGGTTCCACAGGGATGTCATAAGATCTCGTGAAGGATAAAGCTTGGACCTAGAGACGTCACTTTCAGAAAGTCAGACAGATCGCGTCAGCAGGATTGCTCTTTTGCGTCCCACATTTTGCACACGAGCTCGAGTAGCAGAGGAAGGCCGAGTAATCTGAGTTTCTGCCCTTTGTGTCATCTGCAGGGGAACAGTAAGGGAGGGACGGGCTGAGAATTAACCAAGAGTCCTTCAACTGTCAAGGTCTAAGTTCAGGGAAGAGTAAAACTTCAGCGCTCCATGGGAACCTGAGGAGTCGGCTCCGAATATACTAGATCATCCTGGGCAGACAAGATCTTAAGGTCTGCACCTGGCGCGCCCACCCCTGGAAGATGCACCGCCTTCGGCTGCTGCGATTGGTCCCAGGACCTGTACATCTTTATTGTCGCAGTCAATCATCGTCGCCCTTCGGGCTACACCCTCCGGTCCTCGAGCTCCGCCCTTGCCCAGCGCGCCAGCTTACTCGGAGTTCTGATCTTACTCTTCAGCGATTGGCCAAGGTGTCTCCAGGATCAGCCCCCTCCCTTCAGTTATTGGCCAAAAGCGTTGCTTGTTTTCTGCATAATCCAATGCTCGCTTCTGTCTCCTTGTGCCCCGAACTTTCAGAGAACTAGAGCCGCCTCTCTTCTTAGCTCCGCCTATACCCCTTGGCAATTGGCCGGGAGCTCTGCCCATTTTCCGCGGGGTCCAATTCTTGCACGCCTCCCCACCGGGCCTCTCCGCCTTGTACCCGATGTAGAACGCTCGGACGAACCCGGTCCGCCCCTCCACGTAGCCTCGCCCCTTCCTTTAGCGATTGGTCAGAAAGGATGCCCGTCTGCATCAAGCTCACCAAGTCTTGCCGTCTCCAGCTCTGATTGGTCAGGGTATGGCCAATGGCGGCAGGGCCTGTGCCCCTCCCGGACCTCGAGCTTCGGGCCCGCGCGAGGCGGGGCTGCGGCGGCTGAGGCGGCTGTGTCAGTAGCGGTAGCGGCGGCGACGCGTCCGGGCAGGTGAGTGCGACCCAAGGAGCGCAGGCGCCACGGGGCGACGCGGGGTGGCGGGGTTCTCGCGGCTCGGGCTGGGAGGAAGTGCGGCGTGGGGCCGTTTCGTTGTGACAGCAGTGTCGCGAGCGTGGAGAGGTGACAGATCCCCTCTCACACACTGTATTTCGCGCGTCCTCGGGGTCCCCACGGCCAGGCCGAACCCTGATTTCACACCGAGCTGCCCTGCGAGTGACAACCCCTTTGAGGCCGAGGTGGCCACTCACGCATCCAACATGCGTGCCTCCCTGACCTGATCTTCCTCAGGCCACTGCGTGTCCCTCCTTCGGAACCCGGGTGGACGCTTCGGGTGCCACCCGGCTGCGGCTGCTCTCTGCTACACACGTGCACCTGCGTGCTTCTCCCCGTCCCAGTCGCGCAACCACCGCTTCACTCCCAAAGCAAAGTCCACCTAACTTGTGGATTTTACATTTTTTATTTTCGTCCCCTCTGTAATTGTGCGCCGGGTGGTTTGTTTCGGAGACAGGGTTTCACTCTGTAGAGTCAGCTGGCCTGGAACTCACAGAGATCTCCCTGCCTCGGCATCCCACGTGCCAGGATTAAAAGTGTGTGCTACCACCTGGTCTTTATTGTTTTAATAGGACTTTTTATTTCTAGTTGTTCATTTTATTGTATTTATTGATTGATTGGTTTTGGAGTCAGTTGGTTTTGCGCTGTAACCCAGGTTGTCCTTGAACTCTTTATAAAGAGTGCTTGAGGGCAGGTGAAAT
The DNA here is from genome assembly GCA_964023405.1 of Apodemus agrarius. Lineage (NCBI taxonomy): Eukaryota > Metazoa > Chordata > Mammalia > Rodentia > Muridae > Apodemus > Apodemus agrarius. The sequence goes on along the minus strand of OZ030023.1, from coordinate 62,422,648 downwards.
GGCTCAGCAAACTGACAGCCAAAAGTTGTCCTCTGATCTCTACATGGGCTCTGTGCTGCCGCTCCAACACTCTCTCTCTCTCTCTCTCTCTTTCTCTTGTTCTCTCTCTGTATACACACACACACCACACACACGTCTATATAAACATATACATGACACAGCATGATGGAATTTATGAATCATCCCAGCACTGGACAGGTAGAGGTAGGATCAGAAGTTCAAGGTTACCTTGGCTACACACATAGTGAATTTGAGATAGCCTGGGCTCTTTAAGACCTTGTTTCACAAAAACAAAAGGAAGAAACCTAATGAGCAAGCAGTGCGTAGCCTGGAGCCGAGTTGGTGGAGTGCTTGTTTGGAGTTGGGGGTTCCAGTCCTAGCACCACTCGAATCAGGTATGGGGATACACACTTGTCATCTCGGCACTTGGCAGTGAAAGCAGGGGCATCTGAAGGTCGGTGTGACACTGGAGTTTATGTCCAGCCTGAGCTACACAGAGACCCTGTCTCAAAGACCAATAACAAATAAACAAAAAACCCAGGGCTGGGCAGCTTTTGAGTCCTTTCTGGACTTAGAATAATCCCATCAGCCTGATGCTCAGAGCAGCACCGCTTCACCAACCAGAAGTCTGAAGCCCTCAAATGCTGCAGCAGGCTTTGCCGTCCCCTTGAGCCCTGTCTGCCAGCCATCTCCTGTCAAAGACTGGTTGCTGGTGTTTCTCTCTATGGAGTTAGTGGAGGAGGGAGCCCCCACCGTACTCCACCCCAATTCCCAGGCATTTCTCCCCTAGACGAGTCGTGACTGATTGAATCCGGAAATGCTTAGCTGGAAGGGACAGCCCCTAGGTGGCTGCCTGAGCTTGTCTTCAGGCTTTGGCGAGTGTGGAGGCTGGCGGGGGCGGAGGGTGGGGCGGGGGCTGCTGAACATCTGGGGCGCTGTTGGTTGCGGTCAGACTAGGCCTTCTCCGTGACCTGCCCAAGCTCCCTCCTCAACAGTAAGGAAATACTTTTCAGAGTTGGGAGGGCTAATATTTCAACTGCTCAAAGCTTCAGTGCAAAGCGGTCAGGGCCTAAGTGGGGAAAGAAAGATTTTTCTGGCAGTTGTTTAGTTCTCCTGAGTCTAGTTTCCATGTGTGTAGCATAAAGGAGGGCAGTGCCTTTGCTGTGGAAAGTCAGGAAAGGTCTTATTTCCTGTGAGGCCGGCCCAGGGCTGTCACTCCCAGTGGTCTCCCCCTTCACCGAGGATAGTGCCAGAATGTTCCTCCTAGTCATGTCACCTTCAGCCTCTCCTGTGGAAACTGTAGCCTTTGGGACTTTCCATGTGATTTCAAGCAAGGTCATGGGGTACAGCTCAGCAGTGGAATGCTTCTTTAGTATTTTCAAAGCCTTGGGTTTCATTCCAGCCTTGCAAAAGAAAATTATAATATATGTGTAGAGTATGTAGAGTATATGGCTGTTTATGTGAGCTGTGTGCATATATGTATGTGTATATGAATAAGGCACACAAACACAGAGAGACCCAGCCAGGATGTCTCATATTGCTCCAGCAGCCATGCCTGGCTTTTTACGTGGGTGCTGGAGATTTGAACTTGGGTTTTCATGATTGCCTGTAACAAGAGCTCTTACCTGCTGAGCCATCTGCTTATCTCCTCTGTACACATTCTTTTATACACACATATATAGCATGTGTTCATAAAAATTAGATTTTGATGATATAAGTGATACAGGTAGTTTTAAAAGTCAGTATATGCTTGCAATGGTGTATTTAATTCTAGCCCTTGGAAGGTGGATGCAGGAGGATCTTTGTGAGTTTGAGGCCACCCTAGTCTCTATAGTGAGTTTTAGAAAAACCAAGGCTACATAGTAAGACCATTTCCAATAAATCAATATTCAGGCATACTGTGTACTCCTTTGTTCCTAGTACCAGGGAAACTGAGGTTGGAGGGTTCAAGGCCAACCTGTAATACATAGCAAGACCCTAGTAGAAAAAAGCAAGAAGAAAAACAGTTATAATCACATGAGTATAGTGGTGAGGCTGCAGTCCCAGACGAGGGAAGCTGAGAATGTTGAAGTCACCTTGGACTCCACAGTAAAACCTTGTTTCAATAAAATGAAACAACCCAAAATCCCCAGAAGTGCCTGTTTTATACCCACTACCATCTTAGCATTTAGAAGGAGGAGACAGGAGTATAAGAGTTGAAGGTTATCTTTAGCTACACAGAAAGTTCAAGGTCTTTTCTGGTTACTTGAGACCCTGTGTCAAGCAAAGTAAAAAACAAAAACAAAAAACCCAGATATTAAAAATAGCAAGATTGGGTTGGAGATCTGGCTCAGCAGTTGAGAGCACTGACTGCTCTTCCATAGGCTCTGAGTTCAATGTCCAGAAACCACACGGTGGCTGTAGTAGTTTAAATATGCTTGGCTCAGTGAGTGGTACTACTTGGAGGTGTCACCTTGTTGGAAGAAGTGTGTCACTGCAGGTGTGAGCTTTAAGATCTTCATCCTAGATGCCCAGAAGCCAGTTTTCTCCTGTCTGCCTTTGGATGAAGAGGTAGAACTCTCGGGTCTGCCTGGATGCTGCCGTGCTCCTGTCTTGATGATAATGGACTGAACCTCTGAACCTGTAACCCGGCCACAATTAAATGTTGTTCGTTAGCCAGGCGTGGTGGCACATGCTTGTAATCCCAGCACTTGGGAGGCAGAGGCAGGCAAATTTCTGAGTTTGAGGCCAGCCTGGTCTACAGAGTGAGTTCCAGGGCAGCCAGGACTACACAGAGAAACCCTGTCTCAAAACAACAACAACAACAACAACAAAAAATGTTGTTCATCATAAGAGCTGCCTGGTGTGTCTGAAGACAGCTACAGTATACTCGTATAAATACATACATACATACATACATACACAAATATCGAGATTATAGCTAACTATGGGATCTGCACAGGCTTTTGCTGCAGTGACAACGGATGAGTAGCAGTCCCTCATTGGTGGCTCTTTACGCCGTGGCCTCCAGAGCAGTGGGAATGTGCATGGGTGTGTCAGGCCCCAGCTGTGCAGCCCCTCAGCAGCCCCTGTCTCCATGATTAGGTTCAGCTGCCAGGGCCAGGCCAAAGAGACTTAACTGGCCATTGTTCTCTCAGGGAGAAGGTGGAAGGCCTGCTTCCTCCAGTAGCCAGTTCAGACAGGATTAAGGGCTCAGGCCTGCCCCTGTGGCAGGTTAGCAGTAGTGCTGAAAAGCCTTTGATCTGTCCCCTTCAATGTCCTAGCTCAGGAAGCAGACCTCACAACAGACTTTGGACCTCTTTCACAGTGAGGTGAAAGGTCAGGGCACCTCACAGTCCCTCTCTGCAAACTGTAAGAAAAATCTTGGCGAGGAGTCAGGGCGTGACCTGTTGTCCAGGGGTGCATGGGTGCTGGGATTGGTTTCCCCCTTAACACAGAATGAAAATCACCTGTTTGCCAAGTTCTCTGACCCCGAACAGTACTCCAACTTGGGTCTTGGTACTTTAGGATAAGGCGCCACAAGAAAAACAACAGTGAGGCTGGGAAGATGGCTGACTACAGTGCTTGTGTCCAAATGTGAGGACCTTAGTTCAAGCCATAGAACCTATTTAAGAGAAAAGTCTGGAACCCCAGGGTGGGGAGGTGGACACCAGTATATCCCTGGGTTTGCTGGCCTCCTTGCCCTGTCGAGCTCTAAGTCAATGGGAGCAGCACAGTTCAAGGAATCAAGCTAGAGCAGTGGTCCTCAGCCTCCGAGCTGTGTGGTCCCAGCCTCCGAGCTGTGTGGTCCCCAGCCTCCGAGCTGTGTGGTCCCAGCCTCCGAGCTGTGTGGTCCCCAGCCTCCGTGCTGTGTGGTCCCCAGCCTCCGTGCTGTGTGGTCCCCAGCCTCCGTGCTGTGTGGTCCCCAGCCTCTGAGCTGTGTGGTCCCAGCCTCCATGCTGGGGCTCTAGTGCAGTCCCTCATGTGCTGGCCCCAACCATAACCAATAAGAACATGTTATTCTTCATAAGTATAACTTTGCTACTGTTATGAATTTTAATATCTGTTATTCAGGGTATCTAATATGTAAACCCCAAAGGAGTCATGAGCCACTAGTTGAGAACTGCTGGACTAGAGCGAGATGAGCTGTTAGGACACCTCTTGCTCTTCCAGAGGACCCAGGTTCAATTCCCAGCACCCACATGGTGGCTCACACCGTCTGTAACTCCAGTTCCACAGAGATTTGACACTGTCTTCTCGCTTCCTCAGGTACAAGTGACACACAAACATGCTGGCCTGGAACTGTCCATGTAGACAAGGCTGGCCTCCAATGCATAGTGATCTGACCGCCGCTGCTTCCTGGGAGCTGGGAATAAGGTTATGCTTAACCACACCAAGCCCTTACTGATTTATTGTTGAGACAGCCTGAGGCAGGGTCTCATATAGCTCAGGCCAACCTCGAACTACCTATGTAGTTGAAATTGGCCTTAATGTCTAATTCCCCCTGCCTCTACCTGCCAAGTTCTGGGTGGAGAGTGACTGAGGGAAGCACCTGATAAGGACACACATGTGTGTGCACGCACCCCACACAAACATGCATGCATACTGTGCACATACCCATGCACACACACAGAACTATTTACCTGTTGTTTTGGTGCTTGAACGAAGGCCAGGGATTGGTAGCCACTAGGCAAGCATTTTACCAGGGAGCTGTGCTCCCAGCCCCATGTGTTATCTGTCTGTCTGTGAGGCAGGGTTTCTCTGCATAGTCCTAGCTGCCCCCTGAACACATTCTGTAGACCAGACTAGTCTAGAATTCACAGATATTCACCTGCCTGCCTCTACCTCCTGAGTGCTGGATTAAGGAGTGTACCACCACCAAACAGCTACAAAATACCTATTTCTTTGAAAGCTGGTGAAGTGTCTGCGGCCAAACCTTATTCCCAGCTGCCAGGAAGCAGAGGCCGTCAGATCTCTATGCATTTGAGGGCAGCCTTGCACTATATGGACAGTACAGGCCAGCCGTGGCAAAGTAGTGAGACTCTGTCTAAAGGACAAGGAGATTCAGGCTAGAGCTACGATTTCAGAAGACTGGGGCTGCACTGCTAGCACTCACTGGTGGCTAACTCCAGCTGAATCCACACCCTCTTCTGCTGCCCGGTGGCCAGCAAGCTCCTGGGACTTTCCTGGCTTTGCAACCAAATATTGGAGTTACAGACATACAGGGCAATGCCTGGGTTTTCCTGTAGGTGCTTGGGATTTGAACTCAGATCCTCCTTGAAATTTTTAAAATTATATTCATGTATTTATTTGTGGGAGGATGTGGTGGATGGGTAAATGGGACACATGTGACATGGAGCAGGTGTTGATGGAGACCAGAGGACTTGTGGGAGTTGGCTCTTTCCTCTACTGCGCGGGCTCTGGAGGTGGAACTCAGGGGATCACAGTTGGCAGCTGCCCTCTCCCCTTACCTGCTGTCCTCTCATATACCTCCAACTCCGGTACCCACCCACCATCTTCCTGGACTCAGAAATGCAGTCAAAAGGGTTTATATATATATAAAGAAGTATATATATACTTCTTTTTCTTTTCTTTTTCTTTCTTTCTTTCTCTCTTTCTCTCTTTCTTTCTTTCTCTCTCTCTCTCTCTCTCCCTTTCTTTCTTTCTTTCTTTCTTTCTTTTTTTTGTTTTTTTAAGACAGAGTTTCTCTATGTAGCCCTGGCTGTCCAGGTTTTTTTAAAGATATTTTATTTTTGGTTTATGTCTATGAGGTTTTTGCCTGCACATGTCTATGCACCTTGAGTTCCCAGTGCCAGGAGGGGCCAGAGGAAGGTGTCAGACTCCCTGGAAGTGGAGTTACAGATGGTTGTGCGCTGACGTGTGGGTGCTGGGAGTGGAAGCTGTCCTCTGAAAGAGAAGCCAGCGCTCTTAACCACTGAGCCAGTTCTCCAGCCCCAGAGATGCATTTTTAATTTTAAGTATTAAATGCATAAGATTTAAGAGTCTCTGATAGTGGTGCAACATGTCTATAATTCCGGAATGCTGTGGCAAGAGAATAGAACATTCCAGACTAGTCTGGGCTACATTGTAAGACTGTATCTCAAGAACAAACACAAAACAAAACAAACAAACAACAACAACAACAAAAAGAAAAACAGAAAAACAAAAACCAGGCAGTACATACCTTTAATCTCAACCCTGGGGAGGCAGAGGCAGGAGGGTGTCTATGAGTTTGAGGCTAGCTGGGCGGTGGTGGCGCACACCTTTAATCCCAGCACTTGGGAGGCAGAGGCAGGCAGATTTCTGAGTTTGAGGCCAGCCTAGTCTACAGAGTGAGTTCCAGGACAGCCAGGGCTATACAGGGAAACCCTGTCTTGAAAAAAAAAAAAAAAAGAAAAGAAAAGAAAAGAAAAAAGAAAAAGAGTTTGAGGCCAGCCTAGTTTATTGATTAAGTTTCAAGACAACCAGGGCTACACAGCTTTTGTCTCAAAAAAGAAAAAATAAGATTCTGTCTGAAAGATAGATAGATAATAGATAGGTGAATAGATAGATAAAATAAAAAGGAAATAAAAGTATCATGTGGTTTGAGAAGGAAGAAAGTGTATTTTAAAAAGTAACAAGTCACAGGGTGGAGAAGCAGAATGTGGCTCTTGATTCTCCGGGTCATTATGCTATTTTTAAATGTGCCTGTTGGACATTTGTTTTCTTACTGAGGCACCTTTGCTGTGCTGTCTGCAGCCATGCTCACATTCCCAGGGGCTTTTGTTTGTGGAGCATCAGAGAAAGACACAACTTCACTACAGTGCATTGTTCTGTATCTCATGGTTGGCTATTAAGCTTTCTCTGTGTTGCAAGCCAGCACTTGGGAGGCAGAGGCTAGTGCATCCCTGAGATCGAGTCTAACCTGGGCTGTACAGCAAGACCTTGTCTCAAAAGGCACAAAAGAGAATGTCACTGTTCTGACTTACATAACGACTTTGCCTAACTTTATGTACATAGAGGAAAAATGTTAGTGTTGTGGACTGGCATCGCCAGCAGGCACCCACAAGGGTCTCGATGTATATCCAAGGATGTCCAGAACCTCACACCTGGCATCCTCGGGAGAGAGAGAGAGGATGTGACAACAGAGACAACTGTGAGGAAGAGGGCCAGCAGAATGTGACGGAGCCATAAGCCCAAACCCTCCAGGGCTGTTGGCAGCCACCAGTCCTGGGTCAGACCATCCTGCGCCCCCAGAGGGATCTGGTCCTGCCAACATGTCCACCAGACCTCCCGGCTAAACAGAAGGCGCTTGTCTTCACTCTCATATCACCTGAGTAGTGGTTTGTGGTGGCTGCTACAGGGAGTGAATGTAGGAGTGTGGGCGAGGCCTCCACCCCACAGCAGAGGTGTGATGGCCGATGCTCTCACAAGCCATCCTGCTGACAGATACACTGGGCTGAGCCAGGCAAGGGAAAACAACTGTATGACTGTGAAAAGGGCTAGGCAGGGGGAGCCCAGAGATTCAAGGTCAGCTTGGCCCACACGGCAAGACCTTGTTTTTAAAAATCTACCAAAAACATCTGGGTGTGAGACTCTAGCACTCCACATCTCAGCATTGGGAGGCTAAGGCAGGAGGATCAGGAATTTAATGTCTTCCTCTACTCTGTACCTGGCTGGAGGCCAGCCTGGTCTACTTGAGATCCTGTCTCAAAACAGACAAACACATTCTCCAGTCCAAGAATGAGCTAGTTACATCATGACTTCCACATGTCCGTGCTGCTCCCTAAACCTTGGTATCTCTGTTTCTCTCCTTCTCTTCCTCTCCCACATTCCCCCTTCCTCACTGCTTCCTTCTTTCTTTCCTTTCTGACAAGGTTTCTACCACATAGACCAGGCTGCCATTGAATTTGTTATCCTCCTGCCTCAACCTTCCCAAAGCTGGGATCCCAGGTGTGTGCTGTCATGCCCGGCTTTCCTCATAGACCCCTTGCCCTTGCTTCTGTGGTTCTGGGGTGGAACCCAGGGTACTGTATGTGTTAGGCAAGTGCTTTCCCATTGAGCTTTGTATGAGCTATGAGTCTCACACTGTAGCCCAGGCTGGCCTTGAACTCTATATTTTTTTAAAAAAGATTTATTTATTTATAATATGTAAGTACACTGTAGCTGTCTTCAGACACCAGAAGAGGGCGTCAGATCCCATCACAGATGGTTGTGAGTCACCATGTGGTTGCTGGGATTTGAACTCAGGACCTTCGGAAAAGCAGTCAATGCTCTTACCCGCTGAGCTATCTCTCCAGCCTGAACTCTATATATTTTTTTTTCTCTTTTGGATTTTTTTTTTTTTTGAGACAGGGTTTCTCTGTATAGCCCTGGCTGTCCTGGAACTCACTCTGTAAACCAGGCTGGCCTTGAACTCAGAAATCCACCTGCCTCTTCCCCCCAAGTGCTGGGATTACAGGTGTGCGCCACCACCGCCCGGCTAAAGTCTGATGCTCTACTGATATATTTTTTGTGTATGGATTTTTGCTTACATGTATGTTTGTGCATCTCCCACAATACATGGTACCAGCAGAGGTCTGAACCTGGTATCCGATATCCTGGAACTGCAGATGGTTGTGAGGTGCCATGTGGGGTTAGGAGTCAAACCCCAGAGGTCAAGGACAGCTAGTGCTCTTAACTTGAGAGCTGTCTGCTCAGCCCCTGGCTTTGTTCTAGATCCTCCTGCTATAGCCCTCTGAGTAGCTGTAGCATCAGGCCTGAGCTCACTAGGTCCTCTTAGGTGATTTAGAAGCTAAAGCAGTGTAAATGCTGTGCACAGTCGTAACACAGTATTGTTTTGGACCTAGGACAAGAAGGCAGCGCAGATGACCGCTCACACTTTGCTCAGGTGTGGCTTTCTTTCCTCCAGAGTTGGTGGGTATGGCAGACTTGAGGCTCTCAGCAGCAAGTCTAGGCTGGTGTTAGGAAGCCTGCCCAGAGCAAGAGTGTTCCTGGATCCTGTGACCACTGGTCTTGGAAATGCCCAGCGGTTCAGTGCAGGGATGGACCATAAAGGCCTTAGCCACTGCGTCCTCCTCTGCAATTCCCGGCCCCTCGTCTCCCCCTGGGGAAACTGTCCCAGGTCCCAGCTCCCAATCTCCGCCTCCCAGGCCTTTCTCCAGAGCAGGCATCACTTAAATGGTTACAGTGTCCTCCCAGCACTTAGGGTGTGACGCAGGAGAACCCGGGGTTCACAGTCACCCTCCGTTAGAGAGTCACAGTGAAGGCCAGACCAAGACCCTTTCTCAAGAGATGGGCCAGAGGCACATTCCCTCAGACCCAGTGCTGGAGAGGCAGAGGCAGGAGGATCTTGCAGTTCAAGACTAGCCAGGGCTACACAGTATGACCTGTCTCACAAACAAACAAGCAGAGGAAGATGGTAGGGGAGCATTGGGCTGGGGGGGTGCATGGCCCACTTGGCCCATTGGTTGTGAAAGGGTCTGAGCCCTGGCCACCCCCTTGTTAGGGAGCATCCTTGCCGCACACATCACTTGCCCAGGAATATCGTGACAGATGGGAAAACAGGTATAGAGAGGTCCCATGTGGCCTCTGTCTTATCACAGCAGCACTATGGTCTGCCCCCATTTGGGGGAGGGTTGGCATGATGAAGAGCTGCATTGGACAGCAGTGGAGACATGCACAGGGAAGGAACAGGGCCCGGGAAGGCTAAAGTACCATGCAGGTGTTGCAGGCTAGGCCCTTGCTAGGCCCAGCCCCCCCCCCCAACATGGGGATCAAGCAGAAAGGAGTTGGGGAGTCACTTGAGTACTCAGGGCACAGGTAATGCCGGGGGCAGTGAGGACGGGATTTTTAGGATGAGCTTCAGAGGATACAGAAATTTTTCCTAGCAGAGCAGAGCATGAAAATGTGGAGCTGCGTGTGTCCAGGTAGCTTAACTGCCTGACCGGTGAGTAACTGTTGAGTGGCCAGGCGTGTCACCGTTCTGCACCCTGTGTGGTGAGAAATGGGCTTTTGGAGGTGAGGAACAGTAACTGAAGGGGACCCAGCATGGGGGCTTGCGTGCCTTGGCTTATATCACAGCATATCCAAGGGTCACTGCTGACTGTGGGTGGGCAAGAGCAGAGGACAGTGACTCTTTGGACAATTATTTATTTGTCGTGGTAGGGAAGGTGTGCATATGCTGCAGCATACCTGTGACCTGGTTAAGGTCAGAGGCCAACTGGCAGGGGTTAGTTCTCAGTCCTCCAGGTGGGGTGGGTCCAGAGACTGCATCAGGTTGGCAGCAGGTCTCTCACTGACCTCTCTTCTTTTTTCCTTCTCTCTCCTCTCCTCTCCTCTCCTCTCCTCTCCTCTCCTCTCCTCTCCTCTCCTCTCCTCTCCTCTCCTCTCCTCTCCTCTCCTCTCCTCCCCTCCCCTCCCCTCCCCTCCCCTCCCCTCCCCTCCCCTCTCCTCTCCTCTCTTCTCCTTTCTTTTCAGTAGCGGACTGGACAGAGACCAGCCATCTACCTCCCACTGAGCTCTATGCCTCCCCACTCCACTGTCCTTTTCATTGACACAGCGTCTTGCTGCATTGCCCAGGCTGGCTTGGGACCTGCCATGCATCCCACCCAGGCTGGCCTTGAACTTGAACCTTAGATTGCAAGTGCTGGGTCGGCAGGGGCGCTGTGACCAGAGTTGTCTCAGTCTTTTGAGATCTACGTGACTGTGTGGCATGCTTACAGTTCCTAGCCGGGGTGGCAGTCAGAGTCCCCAGAGCAGTGAGTGAGGAGCTCCTGTGTGTCTTTGACGCTGGCAGGCAGCAGCCACCATGCCAGACGCACCAGACTCTGATCTAGAAGAGAAAACAGCCCTTATCACTGGCAGGCAGGTGGCCGTTGGCTCCTGACAGTGGTGGCTGTAGGACCCACGCAGGCGTGGGGACTGTGGCTCAGAAGGTGCCTCTCCACATTCAGGTCGGCTGTCTGCAGCACGCAGGCTGCCCCCCACTACCCTGGCAGGTAGGTAGCCAGGGTCTGACGGTAGAGGGTGCTGAGGATGGAGCCCGAGGCCTCCAGTGGTAAGCGTGTGCTCCTCACCTGAGCGCCCGGCATCGTTGTCTGTGAGCCATTGCCCCCAAACCCTTCACCTACCAAAATGGAGCAGTGTGTGTGTGTGTGTGTGGGGGGATGCAGTTGCTCAGTGCTGGGCTGTTCGTGAGCACACACGAGGCAGGAGGGTCTCTGAGTTCAAGGCTAGCCTGGTCTACAGAGTTTGTTCCAGGCCAACCAGGGCTACACTGAGAAACCCTGTCTCATGGGGGTTGAGGGGGAAACCAACCAACAAACAAAAAACAGGATAGAAGATATATCTATTCCTATAAACCAGGGTGGGTCATATAGGTCATCTGGCCTTACCCCGCCCCAGAGCCAAGTGGTCCCAGAGAGCAGAGCACAAAGGTGACAAAGGGGCCACTTGACCAGGAGATGCTTGACTGACCTTACCGTACCTGGGAGGTCCAGGCCCAAGCACTGACAGAAACTCTGCTGTGTCCTCTCCAGCTCACTGTGAGGACAGCTGACCTGTCCGGCACTGGGAGAAGGACAGACACAGCCTGTGTCCCCATGGCCATCAGGTCTTGAGCAACAGAGGCTGAGGAGACAGGAGGCAACATAGATCCAGGAAGACAGGATGGGATGGTTGGTGGCCGTGTGGAACTGCTAACTGCCGTAAGCATGTAAGGACTGACTAGTGGATCCCCAACAAAGCCTGTCAGCTGCGACCACAGTGGCAGGCTGACAACACTGCCATCTGCCGTTATATGTGAGCCTTGGTCCTCTGCCAGTGTCATCTGCCCTCTTCCCTCCCCGTCACCAAACCCTCAGCCCAGGCCCCTTCTGTACAGTGGAGCGTTGTTTGCTTACAACCTGAGCGTGTCCTCCCTGAGTGACAGGACACAGGACAGTGCGGAGCTAAGCACTGTTGTTAGGAGGCTGTGAGCATGCTCAGTGCGGACGCTCTCTGTGTTTGGCCTGGGGCCTGCTCAGCAAGCTGCCTACACCCTTAGCTCTTGCAGACAATTTCCATGTTTGCTTTTCAAGTCACCATGGGTCACTGTCTACTTGACCTAAGTGACTGGTGCTGGGAAGCAGAGCCTCACAGATGGTGAGGCTCATCCTACAGAGTCCTCACATCCCAGTGTGGGTGCAGGAATCACATCATGTCCCGACCTGGATGTCTAGCCAAACCCCGCCCAGCCTTGTCTGGGGACACCAGCTGGCTCATCTGTTTCTCTTCCTTGCCTGCAAGGCCTGGCCTGTGCCTCACCGGGGGCAGTGATTATTATTACTTGAGCAAAAGCCTTGCTATACAGAGCCCAAGCCTTGAACTTGACCCTCCTTTTATTTGGCCCCAGGAGATGGGGCTAGCTTTGGCCGGAGACATTAGCTCCCCACTAAGTCCCATCGTCTGCCCCAAGTTTCTAAAAGCCATGCAAGCTTTGTCCTCTCAGAGGTGCTTTCCCCTGGCTTTCTCCAGGCTTGTGACAGCCAACAGGCTCTGGCACCCTCATGCCGAGGATAGGGATCCTGGCTGCAGTCCCTCAGTGTGGTTCCTCCACCCTCTCTCCTCTGCCAGGCATCTGTGGCAGGAGCCCACAGCAGGGGCAGGTTAACCAGTCCTCAGCCCGGTGCTCCAGACACTAACTTCAGCCCTCATTCCCGACCCGGGCAGGGAGAGGGCTCCTGGCGTGCTGGAGGGCCTGCATCCAGGACACTGACCTGCTCGACACTGCCTGTGGCAGGGTTATGTTCCGGCTGGCTGTTTGGGAATTGATGTCCATGTCTTCCACCCCCAACTCCCGCCCTGTGGCTGTCCCTCTGGGATAAGGAAAGGCTTAATTAAGGAACATGTGGTTTTCTAGGACAGGGCTGGACTCCCTAGGTAAGAGATCGCCTGCTGCCTTGGAGTCCGGGGCTAGGCGTGGCTGAGCTTCTTCGACAAGAGAGGAAGATACCTCAGTAGCGGGCAGGTGGACACTCTCGGACCCCAGTAACCACTAACCACTGGGGGTCTCCACCATTGTTGCCCTCCTCCCACCAGGCCAAAGCTTCCTCGTGTTCAGAAGGCTTGGGCTTTTTGTCTTTTGGGTTTTTGTAGGTTTTAGGGTACTGGGGGGAGGCAGCTATCCATGGCCTAGGATGTTATCCGACCCCACACCCCAGTCCTTCACTGGAGAACTCTAGGCAGGTGCTCTACCCCTGAGCTATGTCCCCCCACACTGGAGGATCTCAGACAGGAACTCCACCCCTGAACCAGGCACACAGCCCCACTGGAGATTTTAGGCTCATGGTCATCAGTTTTTGTTTTTTGTTTTTGGTTTTTGGTTTTTTGGATTTGGTTTTTCAAGACAGGGTTTCTCTAGCCCTGGCTGTCCTGGAACTCACTCTGTAGACCAGGCTGGCCTCAAACTCAGAAATCCGCCTGCCTCTGCCTCTGCCTCCCAGAGTGCTGGGATTACAGTCGTGCACCACCACCGCCCGGCTATGGTCATCAGTTTTATTCCCAACTCTCCATCTGTAAAACAGGCCTACAGTCCTCAGCTAAGGCAGCTGAGGAAAGGGCGGGTCTGCGTTTGACAGACGGTAGCCGCTCTTTCACCGTCAGTATGTGGGTTTTGATCCAATCCTCATCCTTAACATAGACGCCAAGGGCGCCCTTTCACCTAAGGCCTCCGAGACCTAGTTAGAGGAGAGGGTTGGTGGGGGTTCGTGCTCGCCTTGCCCAAGCCAGCCAGCACAAAGCCCTGCACAAGGGGCCTCCTTTGGCCCTCTGTATGAGCCCTGCTGTGATCATACTGCCCCAGAGGCAGGCTGGCAAGATGCTGCAAGGGGAGGTGGGTCACCAGGCCAGGCACTCGGCAGCCACCGACCTCTGAAACTCAGTCCCCGGGTGTGTCTCGGCGTGCCCCCACCCTCATCCTCACTTAGTTTTTTAGCCTCTACTTCACCCACTGTTCACTTTATTTATTTATTCATTTGAAGCAGTTCCCACTCTGCCGCCCAGGCTGCCCCTGGACCGTGGTGACCGTGTGTGAGTGAGCCTCGTGAGCGTTGGGGTGGCGGGCACCCTGGGGCGCCTGTCCTTGTGTAGTGCTGACATCAGAGCCCACAGCGTCCCTGCCGCCAGCCCGGCACGCTCCCGGGAGACTGCAGCTGCCTAAGCATCATAGCTACTTTATTTACTCTTATTTTTATGCCTGTAGGTATTTTGCCTGCATGGATGTCTGTGCATCACATGTGTGCAGTGCACACTGAGGCCAGAAACGGGGATCCAGTCCCCTGGAACTGGAGTTACAGATGTTTGTGAGCCAACGTGTAGCTGCTTGGAAGTCAAGCCTGGGTCCTCTGCAAGGGCGGCCAGCAGGCCTAAGCCTCTCTCCTGCCCCTTGGTCGTCTTTCTGAGGTGCTGCAGGTGGAGCCTGGCTGCAGCCGTCCTCCCCTCCCCTCCCCCATCCTCACAGAACTCCTCGCATCCTTGGCGCCCATGTTGGCTCCTCACATAGCCCAGCTGCACGGTGGTCGGTGGTTCCCGAGCACGGCTGTCTATACCGCGCACTGCTGTCTATACAGAACGGGCCTCCTTGGGAGGCAGCTCGGTTCCATACTGCGTCTGTGGAGGCCGCAGTGGAGCTTGGAGTCAGCTTGTGGGATTAGCTGCAGCACGGGCTTGTGCTGAGCTTTGGGCTAGGCATCCCCGGGTACATACTGCCAGAAATAGCCTTTCACCTGTTTGGTGGTTCTGTGTGTGAGAAAAATGTCACTGGTGCAGGCGTGTCTAGAGCTTGTGATCCTCCTGCCTCGTCCCCTGGAGTGCATCACAAGTGACTCGGGGCGTCTTCCCTCCTCCTGGGAGACATGAGCTGAGGAGAGGGGCTGGGCCCTGAGAGGGTACTGTGTCCTGTGCGGCTGGGGCCTCGGGATGTGCCCAGGCTGCAGAGTGGGTGATGTCACCACTACCTGGCGCTGGCCGTGTCACTGGTGAGACCCGGGTGGTTTCTCAGAGCACGCTGGCTTCTGAGCAGCATCTTTCTACCTCCCCAACTGTGCCAAGTAAAGCCCAGAGGCAGGGCTCGGCTGGACAGTGCGCAGTTCTCATCCGGGCTGCAGACGGGGTCTGTCCGGCTTCCTGACTCCTGACCTGACTTCCCTCCTGTCACCCACCTACCTTCCTACCTACCTACCTGTCGTCTATCTATCACCTATCATCTATCTATGTATTGCCTGCCCATCTATCATTCCTCTCGGGATGGAACACAGGCCTTTACCAATGAGAATCTCTGCCAAACTCCTCCCTCCCCTTGTTTAAGGAAACGCTGTCTCTGTATATCAGGCTGGCCTTGAACCCCTCCTGAGTGCTGAGGCGAGAGGTGGGCACGATCATGCCTGGCTCCAGACATGGTTTATGTAAGCTCATATTGGAACTTTAAAATAACTTTTTTCCTAGAAGTGCTATTGATCAGTCTCAGTACTAGGCAAGGACACATGTCTGTGTCATGGTCCTCCATCATGAAGTGCCATTGATCAGTCTCGCGTACTAGGCAAGGACACACATGTGTGTCACTCGTGTACTAGGCAAGGACACACGTGTGTGTCTTGGCCCTCCATCATGTGTGTCCTATTTCTCACAGGGCCACTGGGCAGTAAGTGTTAGAAACAGAAGAAGGGGAGACCCTTCTGGTCACACCACACTAGAGGTGGTGCACACAGTGGAGCGCAGCCATGCCCCAGGGCCCCCGAAAATACACATATGCACAAGCACCTTTGAGAAATGAAGTTTCTGCTCAGAGCCTGCACATCCTCCTGGGGACATTTAGTTAGTTAGTTGTTTTCTTTTTTCTTTTCTTTTTTTCCCCCAGACAGGGTTTCTCTGTGTAGCCCTGGCTATCCTGGAACTCATTCTGTAGACCAGGCTGGCCTCGAACTCAGAAATCTGCCTGCCTCTGCCTCCCAAGTGCTGGGATTAAAGGCGTGTGCCACGATTGCCGGACTTATTTTAAGATTTTTACTATACTATTTGTAGGGGAATGTATGTGTCCCAGAGGAGGTCAGGGGACAGTTTGTAGAGGCTGGTTCTTTCCTTCCACCATATGAGATCCATGGAGTTGCGTGTGTTCTCAGGAGAGTTCTCTTCTGGCCCAGCACCTTCACGCAGCTGTTCAGATCAGAATGGGGTCCCGGAGACACACTCTAGGTCACCACTCCCGCACCCTCACTCCTCAGAAGTCAGCAGCTACCCTTGGCTGCATAGTCCCCACTTTGCTGCATCCAGCCCATCTCACCCAGCCCTTCTTGTTCCTCAGGACTGAGCCTCCCGCTGTCCAGCACGCCTGGGATGGGTAATGGTGTGCAGGAAGGCTCGGTGCGCCTGCGAGAGGATGCCGAAGCCGTCCTGGCCGGGGCCGTCTCCTCAAAGGCAAGTAGTGCCACCTCCCTGGGGGACAGTGGCTAGCACCCTTCCTAATGCTATGGCCTTTAGTACAGTTTCTCATGTTGTGGTGACCCCCAGCCATAAAGTCATTTGGTTGCTATTTGATAACTGTAACTTTGCTGCTGTTATGGATCATAATGTGAATATCTGACATGCAGGAGATCTGATATGGGACCCCCTGTGAAAGGGTCAGTCAAACCCCAGGTTGAGAACCTCTGCTGCAGGATGATCTCTGGGCTTCCCCACCGGGTCAGCAGAACACAGTACAACCTTGCCGTCCCCTCTCCCCGATGCACAGCAGGTGCCACTGCTGTCTGAGCTCACTGTGAGCAAGGGGCACAGGTGTGTGCCTGCTGTCCTGCTGTGTGAGGTGTCACCCTGTCCAGCCAGGCCCAGCATCTGGCAGCAGCCCACGACCTTCCCCATAGCTGTGGGTGCCAGGTTCATCCCAAGGCCCGTGGAGATGGACAGTGGGGCTGGGCACCCTAGACCGTTGTCCCAGCACTCAGGAGTCTAAGGCCCGAGGAGCCCAAGTTCCAAGCCAGCCTGCACTGTAAGCAGAACCCATCCCAAAATCCTCACCAAGAGCACAGCAGTCAGCTCAGCCCACACTGTGGACTTCTGCCACCAGTGGATGTCCTACTGGACCCAAACAGGCTGGCACAGCCACGGGCCTCTCCAGGTCCTGGCAGGTGCTGCACCGACAGTCTCAAAGTCCATGCTGTCAGGGAGCCGGCGGTACCCTCTAATCATCCTGACCTTTCCCTGAGTTACAGGGGGCACCTGGGACTGCAGGAGGGGGGTGGGGGGGGACAATAGGATACACTCACCAGGACCAACTTAGAGGTCATTAATGGGGTACTTAGGCATAGTTCTTCAGAGGCTAGCTGACTGCATGACAGAATTCAAAGGATTTGTATGCAACCATCTACACCCCCAGGACAGGTCCTGCAGGGACCCACTGAAGGCTCCTTCCACCACCCCTAACATTACCCCCTGCTGGCCACAGGAGCCCCAGTATCGCCTGCTGACCTGCTGCTCTGCCATTATGGCCCCATGCATGGGGTAACTACCAGCGGGCACAGTGCACACACCTATAAACACAGTTCCAAAATCTCAGCTGGACAGTGGTGGCGCACACCTTTAAAACCAACACTCTGGAGGCAGAGGCAGGCAGATCTCTAAGTTCGAGGCCAGCCTGTTCTACGGAGTGAGTTCCAGGACAGCCAGGGCTACGCAGAGAAACGCTGCCCTCCCCACCCCCAAGATGGCTCTAAAATGCCACACTACAATTATGCAAACAAGGGTAGGGATGAGGAGCCAGGGATTGCACATGGAGCCATGGAGGCTGGGACTCGGAAGGATGGCTCGGAGCATCTTGCAGGGTATCTGTCCCCTTGCCCCAGAGCTGACTGCACGGGGCTAAGCAGTGTTTCAAGCACACCGAGGCTGAGGGCTGTGAGAGAGGTGGGCGGGCCAGGGGGAGTAGTGCTCTCTCGCTGACTTGGCACTCGGGTGACTGAGGCAGGAGGATTGCAAGATTAAAAACAGTCTGGACTGGCCAGGTGGTAGTGGCGCACGCCTGTAATCCCAGCACTCGGGAGGCAGAGGCAGGCAGATTTCTGAGTTCGAGGCCAGCCTGGTCTATAGAGTGAGTTCCAGGACAGCCGGGACTACACAGAGAAACCATGTCTCGAAAAACCAAAACCAAAACCAAAACCAAAACCAAAAAACAGTCTGGACTATGGAATGAGACCCTGTCTCAAGTCAGGGAAACTGACAGTTATGTTCATGGAGTGGCACACACGACAGTTCCACGGCACATGCCTTTAGTGCTCAGGAGGCAGAAGCAGGAGAATCTCTATGATGAAGCCAGCCTGCTCTACATAAACATTCCAGACCAGCCATGATTGCATAGAGGGACCCTGTCTCAAAACAAACAAACAAACAAGCAAAACCAAGAGGAAAAGGGCCGGGAGATGGTTCAGTCAGTAAAAAAGTGTTTGTCAAGCATGAGGACCTGGTTCAGAGCCCCAGGACCTGTGACAGGCACTGTGACAGCCTGTGTCTGTGAGCCACGCTAGGGCAGGAAGACAGAGAAGGGAGGAGCCTGGAGCTTGTTACCATCGGGCTAGCCCTCAGGGAGCCCACTGAGAGAGGAAAACAGGGAGAATACCTGATGCTGGCCTCTGGCCTACACTCACACACACACACACACACACACACACACACACACACACACACGGGTGCACACGAGAACACAAACATTAAAGGCATTTGATGCATCTCTGGGTCTTGGTCCCCTGATGAGCAGCCCCTCCAGCCTCTATGACACCCTGAGCACTTTGTTTTGGGGACCTTAACCTGGAGTTCTGTTGCAGAGAGACCACAGGCAAGTGCTCAGCTCCCTGTTGTCCGGAGCCCTGGCGGGTGCACTCGCCAAGACCGCAGTAGCCCCCCTGGACAGGACCAAGATCATCTTCCAAGGTAACAGCTGTGTGCCTGCTCTTGTGCAGTGTGGAGGGGACCAGGCAGCACCTCCCCCTTGTCCCTCAACCCCAAAGAGAGTCTCAGACTGTAGCCCAGACAGGCTGTAGCCCAGGCAGGATTCACATTCACTTTGTAGTCTAGGTCAGCCTTGACTCTATAGCAATTCTCCTGCCTCAGCCTCTTAAGTACTGGGTGTTATATCCAGTTTGTGGGAACCCCAGAAGACTGCCAGGAATTTCGAGTTTGATGCAAGAACAAAGAAAGTCTTTATTATACAAATCTGAGCCAGGTTGCAAGCCTTCCCTGCTCTCAGGCTGGAATTTGAGACTTGTGTGCAGGGGCTGGGCTTCCTGAGCTTTGGCAGTGCGTGAGGGGAGAGGGAGGAGTGCCGTCCTGCAAGCCTGAGAAGGCTTGTGCAGACATGGGCAGAACCGCACAGCCGGAAAGGGGCCTTCCTGACGGGGCAGAGGTAACTCTTCCCCTTATCAGAAGCCAGTGTATTTTACAAACTGGTCACAGCTGTCTGGGAACACTTAATTGCCTCTTTCCCATCGTCCCAGAGTGGGCTCTTGTCACTTCAAGGATATTGGTTCCTGCCTCCTTCAAGGGCCAGAACCATCTGCACCAGAGAAATGCTGGTTGTTAATCAGGGGAGGGAGGGCAGGTTTTGGTGCCTCGGAGGTTAGATAGAGTAGACTGCCTTGTCTGCTCCCAAGGGCAGGCCGGCATCTGTGGCTCGGAGCAGGGACAAAGGAGCGCAGGCCAGGATTCCTGCAGACGGCAGGATACCTCCATCTCTTCACGGGTCACTTGTGTTCGCCACCACACCCTGTGATCTTCAGAGACCACAGTCACTGCTGTAGGGCACTTCCAGCACCTTGAGTCTGTCACGCCCACAAAACCTTTGTTCCCAAACCCAGTCACCATCCCGGAGACCCTCTGAGGAGGTGGATGTAATTTGGGGACAGAGCCTAGAGCCCATGTCCCTCCCTGGGTGCTAAACTGTCTGGCCAGCTAAGCCCCAGTCTCGTGTAGGCAAGGACACACGTGTGTGTCATGGCCCTCCATCATGAAGTGCCATTGATCAGTCTTGTGTACTAGGCAAGGACACACATGTGTGTCAGTCTCGTGTACTAGGCAAGGACACACGTATGTGTCATGGCCCTCCATCATGTGTGTCCTGTTTCTCACAGGGCCACTGGGCAGTAAGTGTTAGAAAAAGAAGAAGGGGAGACCCTTCTGGTCACACCACACTAGAGGTGGTGCACACAGTGGAGCGCAGCCATGCTCCAGGGCCCCCAAAAATCCACATATGCACAAGCGCCTTTGAGAAATGTAGTTTCTGCTCAGAGCCTGCACATCCTCTTGGGGACATTTAGTTAGTTAGTTGTTTTCTTTTTTCTTTTCTTTTTTTCCCCCAGACAGGGTTTCTCTGTGTAGCCCTGGCTGTCCTGGAACTCATTCTGTAGACCAGGCTGGCCTCGAACTCAGAAATCTGCCTGCCTCTGCCTCCCAAGTGCTGGGATTAAAGGTGTGTGCCACGATTGCCGGACTTATTTTAAGATTTTTACTATACTATTTGTAGGGGAATGTATGTGTCCCAGAGGAGGTCAGGGGACAGTTTGTAGAGGCTGGTTCTTTCCTTCCACCATATGAGATCCATGGAGTTTCGTGTGTTCTCAGGAGAGTTCTCTTCTGTCCCAGCACCTTCACGCAGCTGTTCAGATCAGAATGGGGTCCCGGAGACACACTCTAAGTCTCCACTCACGCTAGACCTCCTATTGATGGTCAAATGGTGGCAGCCTCTCCAGCTGTTGGGAGAGGGGGCTATGCACTGCTACTGCGCCTCGTGTGCAACCACGGCTCATGTCTCCTGCTGAGGGTTAGAGAAGTGCTCAGACTGGGGTCGGGTGACGCTGTCCACTGGCCACACCGGATGCAGGGTCAGTGAACTGGAGCCCCTCCCAAGTGGCCACAGTACTCAACCCTTAGCCTCGCAGCCCGAGCCCCTGGCAGGTGGCAGGTGCTGGCCCCACTGCTTTTCCCGGGGAAGAAAGGACACGGGCAGGCCTAGGTAGTGCATTCCTGACCACTGCTCATACCCAGCCCCAAGCGCAGAGCCCTGGGTATTGGGGTTGCAGACCCAGGGGCTTGACGGCCACGTTCATGCTCTCTCTGCTTTTGTTTGTTCTAGTGTCTTCAAAAAGATTTTCTGCCAAGGTGAGCTGCTGGAGGGACCGGTGAACCGGGTGGTCTTGGGGAGCAGGATTCCAAGGAGACCTTTGTGCACAGGTTTCCTGGGGACAGTTGAGTCCTGCCGCCCTAACACACCTGTTGGGTGGGACTTCAGGGTCTACCTTTCTGTGTGCTTTAAACTAGAATCCTTAGACTAACAGCCATGTGGTGCGTCAGCCTTACAGCCCCGCCCCCATTCCTGTGCATGGTCGATCACAGCCTAGGGCTGCTCCTAGCTGGGCATGCCTGGCGCAGGCGCTCCACTCCCCATGCTCTGCAGCTCAGGGCGCTGCCTGCGCGGTGCTCAGGGCAGGTAAGGAGGCGCTGACTCGCTGTCTTCCCCAGGAGGCCTTCCGGCTCCTCTACTTCACCTACCTCAACGAGGGCTTCCTCAGCCTATGGCGCGGGAACTCAGCCACCATGGTGCGAGTGATCCCTTACGCAGCCATCCAGTTCAGCGCACACGAGGAATACAAGCGCATCCTGGGCCACTACTATGGCTTTCGTGGAGAGTGAGGCTTGCTGGTTCCCTGCCTACCTGGTCCCGCCCCTCCCCACAGGGCCCTGCCCATCCTACACACCTGCTTTGGGCTCCTCACCCAGGCTGCAGCCCTCACTCTCCCTTCCCCCAGGAGGGATCACAGCCCTGCTCCCCACCCCTTAACCCCACCCCTGTTCCTTCCCCTCAGTCACTGTCCTGTGCTGTCTCCCCACCCCTTAACCCCACCCCTGTCCCTTCCCCTCAGTCACTGTCCTGTGCTGTCTCCCCAGCTCCTCACCCCACCCCTGTCCCTTCCCCTCAGTCACTGTCCTGTGCTGTCTCCCCAGCTCCTCACCCCACCCCTGTCCCTTCCCCTCAGTCACTGCCCTGTGCTGTCTCCCCAGCTCCTCACCCCACCCCTGTCCCTTCCCCTCAGTCACTGCCCTGTGCTGTCTCCCCAGCTCATTCACTATCCCTCTACCGAGATCTGATTCCCAAGGGTGCAGGGCACCGGGTAGCCCCAGCCCCAGCCCCAGGGGAGATACCTCACTATTGCAGATGGGAGGGAGATGAGGTGACATTTGATACTGTCCTAAGAGACCCCATAAGTTGTTGCTCCATGTCCCCCAGGCTGAGGTGTGGGCATCCACTGTCCCCACCTAGGTCTTAACTTACTCTGCCTGTCCACAGAGCCCTGCCCCCATGGCCACGCCTCCTGGCTGGCGCCTTGGCAGGAACCACCGCGGCTTCCCTCACATACCCTTTGGACCTGGTCAGAGCAAGGATGGCTGTGACACCCAAGGAGATGTGAGTGCACACAGGGTCCCTGCGGGTGCTGCTCTGTGGGGGGGATTCGTGCACACAGGGTCCCTGCTGGTGCTGCTGTGTGGGGTGCGTGCTGTGTGGGGGATTCGTGCACACAGGGTCCCTGCTGGTGCTGCTGTGTGGGGTGCGTGCTGTGTGGGGGATTCGTGCACACAGGCCCTGCTGGTGCTGCTGTGTGGGGGATTCATGCACACAGGGTCCCTGCTGGTGCTGCTGTGTGTGTGGGGTGCGTGCACACAGGCCCTGCTGGTGCTGCTGTGTGGGGGATTCATGCACACAGGGTCCCTGCTGGTGCTGCTGTGTGTGTGGGGTGCGTGCACACAGGCCCTGCTGGTGCTGCTGTGTGGGGGATTCATGCACACAGGGTCCCTGCTGGTGCTGCTGTGTGTGTGGGGTGCGTGCACACAGGCCCTGCTGGTGCTGCTGTGTGGGTGATTCATGCACACAGGCCCTGCTGGTGCTGCTGTGTGGGGTACGTGCTGTGTGGGGGATTCGTGCACACAGGCCCTCCTGTTGCTGCTGTGTGGGGTGCATGCTGGGGGTCCATCCTGTGTGCGGGATTCGGCAGGGGTCCAGAAGGCATCATTTGTTCTAGACAAAATACGTCAGGGTACCAGGCCATAGTGGTGTGTGATTTTAATCCCAGCACTCAGGTGGCAGAGGCAGTTGGATCTCTTAAGAGTTTGAGGCCAGCCTGGGGTACTTAGTTCTGGGGTAGGACACCTGCTTGGCACATGCACAGGCACTGGGGACAGCGAGCAGCTGCAGTGTGGGAGGCCAGGCAGGTGTGCTGTATCCATGGAGTCCCCCACTTTGTCCTGGACAGGAGGAGTGATGGGGCGCAGGCACCAAGCCCTGTCACATGGTCTTCGTAGGTACAGCAACATCTTTCATGTCTTCATCCGCATCTCGAGAGAGGAAGGCCTGAAGACCCTCTATTTCGGGTTCACGCCCACCGTGCTGGGCGTGATTCCCTATGCGGGACTTAGCTTCTTCACGTACGAGTCACTCAAGAGCCTGCACCGAGGTAAGGAGGGGTGGAGAGAAGAGATGGGGCCCTACACCATCCAGAGCCCAATCAAAGACGCCCTCTGTCCGGTGGAGCCCAGGCGCTCGGCTGTGGCTCTAATGTCCGTTCGTCTTCATTCAGTCAGTCAGCTAGGGCCGCACTGGAGCACAGGCTGGACTCAAGCTCGCCTTGTACCCGAGCAAGACCTTAAACTGCTCACTCTCCTCCCTCCAGCGCCGGCATCCCAGGCTGGCCTCTCACGTGCATGAGGTGCCGGGGATGAAACCCAGGGCCCCTTGTATTCGAGGGGCGCACCCTGCAGACAGGCAGCAGCCCCAGCCCCCCAGTGTTTTAGTAAACAGTAACAATCTAGAAAAGTTGAGGCCTCCCACTGGGACTGTGGGCAGCACTCTGGAGGTGGCTTCAGAAGCCAGGAGTGGTGGCTGCACCTGTGATCTGAGCGTTCAGGGAGAATGAGGCAGGAGGACTGCTGTAGGCGCAAGGCCAGCCTGTGCTACCTAACAAGACCGTGTATCAAACACTCGATGGGTTGGAAAGATGGTGGCCTATCTGTGTGGACGGTGTCTCGGACCCTCAAGGATCCCCAGTCCGTGGTGCCTGCATCCCTTCTGTGCACTGGCACAGTGCCTGCCTCAGTCGGGCGTAGAGCCTGACCTCCTCCACAGCTCACCCTCGGCAGGAAGGCAGGCCGCCTGGATGCGGAGACGCTGTGCACACAGTTGTCACACTGTGTTCAGCTGGCAACCATGACAAGAAGAAAGTCTGCACACAGCACAAGTGCAGGATGCTGAGACCCTTTCAGTCTATGGGGGTGCTGGCCCATGCCTGCCGTCCCTCTCAGGCCAGGGCAGGAGGATGGGCAGGAGGTGGAGGCCAGCCTGGGCTAGCCAGTGACACTCTTGTCACAGAACACCAACTGACAAAAGAACCTGTCATCGAGGTTCCTTGAGCCTGTGCTGTACCTGCACCAGGTGGTGGTTCCCTGGCCGCCATGATCTGAGAATGAATCCACAGCAGCAGCAGCAGCAGCAGCAGCATCTCTGCTCTTTCCCTGTGGGCTGGGTGGGGCGGGGCTGGGCTGGGCTGGGCTCTGGATGGAGTGGTGGATGGTCCTGCACACCACTGCAGTCCTCATTAGCTTACCGAAGTCAGGTGGAGGCGTGTCCTCCGTGTAAGGGTTCAGGCAGCCATGGAGAATCTTGGGATTCATCCCTACCAATGATGGCGCACTGAAAACTGCAGGAGGGAACCTGTACCCCCATAGGTGAGGGGGAGCTACTGCACATGTAGCCTGGGCCACCTTATAAGTCTCACTGTTACAGAGCGCGTGTTATGTTAGGCTAGGGTGTGGCCAGTGGTCAGAGCATTGATCTCGCATGCACGAGCCCCTGGGTCCCATTCCCAGCATCAAACTAAGCAAGGGTGGCCAGGAAGGGGGCCTTAGTTTCTCCAAGTGTGGCACTCATGTGCCCTCTGCCCTGCAGAGTACAGTGGCCGCCCGCAGCCCTACCCCTTTGAGCGCATGGTCTTCGGGGCCTGTGCTGGCCTTATCGGGCAGTCGGCCTCCTACCCTCTGGACGTGGTGCGGCGGCGCATGCAGACAGCAGGTGTCACGGGCCACCAGCACGGCTCCATCCTGAGCACGCTACGCTCCATTGTCCGTGAGGAGGGCGCAGTGCGGGGCCTCTACAAGGGCCTGAGCATGAACTGGCTGAAGGGGCCGATCGCTGTGGGAATCAGCTTCACCACTTTCGACCTCATGCAGATCCTGCTGCGCCGGCTGCAGAGCTAGGCTCCCGACAGTGGATGGTGAGCTGGCAGAGAGGGTGTGCAGCTGCGTGCCGGCAGCCCTGTGGTACCTTGAAGACGGGCAGGAGGGCGGGACCTGGCTTGGGGCTGTGGGGCCCATAGCAGAAGTGATGGGCCTCGGGGTGTGACATCGTGATGATGGATCTTGGTGTCCCCTCCCTTCAGTTCCTTGCTATTGACTGGTGAGTCTCCCGAGGCGTTACCCGAAGGCCCCTAATGGGTCGATTGCACTTCCTGGCCCTGTGTCCTCTGACCTGCTGCTGATCTAGTGCCCACTGGCACACCGGGCTCCGAGCCCGTCCCTTCTCGCTGACTGTGCCTGGCCTGCAGATGTGATGGCTGTGCCTTTAAAGCCGCACACTGGAGGATCACAGCTTGGTCAGCGATGCCTGTACCTGTGTCCCTCAGTCCTCCACCACACCTGCCCAGCCTCTCCCACGTGACAAATGGCTGCTCTTTCCCACGTAGCTTTCTCCCCAGAACACTGCGCCCATCCCATTCCGGAGGGCTGCACCTGACCGTTGCCAACTGCCTGGCTTGTAACCTTGCCAGGAGAGCCCACGGCCACCAGGCAGGGGGGTAAAGTTCAGACCCCACTGGAAATGCCCATGTGGGAGTTACTGACCTGAGGTGTCTCCCACAGCATACCAATTGGGCCGAATGCGGGCCCAAAGCCTCTCATATGCACGGCACCCATGGAGGTGGGGCTCAAGCTCTTGAAACTGCCTTCTGAGGGGTCCCAGTACCCACTGGGGCTGTCAGCCAGGCCACACGAAGCCCCAAGATGGGTGGCTTTTCCTGTGTGAATGAATATAGATGTATCCATGGAGTAGGGAAAGGCCAGGGTATTCAGGGACCACCAGCCAGCTAACTCAAGGGGAACCCCCCTGGGGGCCCGTAGGGGTCACAGGAAACTATTGCCTTTCCTGGTATCTGGGGTTCTTGATTTAGGGTCGTTGAGACAGTCCCAGCCAGAAGCCCTGGCTTTCCTGCTCTTCAGTGTTATCTGGGCTAGCCTCAACTTTCAGCAATCCTCCTGCCTCTGGTTTCTAGTTTTCAACTCATCCTGCCCCAGGTCTGCACATAAAGCCCCTCCCGTCCCTGTGCAGTGCAGCTCTGGCTCAGAGGTGATGCGGGTGTTGGTTCCCGCAGCCGGATGGCAGCCACCTCACATGCGGGCCTGAGCACGGTGGCTCGACCCTGGGCATTTGCAGTTCTTGATGCAACCTTTGCTCTGTGTTTCCTTGTGCCTGTGATGCTTGGCCATCTCTCCGCGACTGCGGATGGTGATGGCTCATCCCCACCGTGTCCCCAGGCACCCCGGCAGCCTCTGGTGGCTGGGAGGGACTGTCCTCTCATGTACTGCCCACTCTTGTCCCTACCTGGCCCCATATTGGGATGGAGAGGCTGGAGGTGACTGAGGTCCCTGGGTCACCCCAGCAGGTTGCACCATGTGGACGGTTGGCTTGAGCCCTGCATCAGGCAGCCGGCTGGGCAGAAGTGTGGGTGTTATGGGTCCCTGATCTTCCTCTTCCCCATATACCCCCTGGAGCTCTGGCTTGGGGCCTTCCTGCCTCTGGCTGCCCTCCTCCATGGCTACTGCCCAGTCTGAGTTCTATTTTGATGCCATGAAGACACTTTGTTTATATATAATGTTTATATATTTTGAAGATTTGTGCCAACAGAGTATATTTAATAAAAATTTAAATAACTCCCGCTTCTCACTTCCTCGGTTCTGTCCCCACCCCACCCCCACCCCCGGGTCTGTGAGTGTTAGCCCTGAAACAGGGTGAAGCTTCTGAGCACTTCTGTTTTTAATTTTTCTAGACAGGGTTTCTCAGTGTAGCCCTGGCTGTCCTGGAACTCGCTCTGTAGACCAGGCTGGCCTCTGCCTCCGCCTCCCGAGTGCTGGGCTTATAGGTGTACACCACCCCCACGTGGCTACTATGCGGTACTTAATGCTGGGCCATCTCTCCGGCCCTGGCTATCTGCGTGAAAGAGCGGAGGACTGCAGGTGTGGTCCAAGCGCTCTGTGCATCTGTTCATAGATGTAAATGTGACACAGGCTACTGGGGATGAAATTGATGGCCAAAGACGGAGAGTTAGCCTGGGGCAGTAGAGCCCCAGCCTAGAATCCCCCAGGGAGGGGCTGGGGCTCGGGGGTAGAGCACTTACTATAGGGTTCTTTTGCCAGTACAAAAAAAGAAAAAGAAAAACAAACAAACAAAAGAACCAGGAATACAGGAATACAGTAACCATGTAACTCAATGTGCCAACAGCATGCCTTGGCTTTATTTACATATCTGAGATATGTAGTCCAGGCTGGCCTCTAGTTCTTGCATAGCGCTGGCTGGCCCACCTACCCCTGGAGTCATCGGCTGTGCTCCATCATGCTCAGTGAACAGCATCGGCCAGAAGCCCAGGCCCCAGCCAGCCCTCAGCCAGGGGTCTGGGCGGCCCTGTGAGGGCGTGCCCTACACTCTGAAATCCAGAGCGGAGCCTTGTATCCATCCGTGCCCGTCCTGACTCCCGTGGGACTTCCACAAGCTCCTACAGCCCTTCAGGGTCAGTTTGGGCGGCAGAGAAACTCCAGATAGACCTTCAAGGAAATCCCGTTGATTCATACCACATTCACGTCAGCCATCCTTGCTGCAGTCATGAAGACCCGAGTTCAAGCCCCCAGAGCCCACATAAAGTGGGACAGCAGCACACGTCTATCATCCTAGCACTCCTACTGCACGGCGGCACGTGGGGACCAGAGACTCCCTGAAGGCTGCCGGGTGGCCGGCCTGCGGGATTCAGGGGTAAAGGAGACCCTGTCTCAAGGTAGAAGGCTCAGGTCTGCCTGCTGCACTGTTCTTCCCCCTGCTCTCACACACGGGCCTGCTGTCTCAGCTCGCGGGCAGTCACGCTCTCCGCAGAAGGAGACCCAGAGGCCCAAGCTGTGACTGAGCACCAGCTCTTGGGCACAGCTGGGTCAAGCCACGGTGGCAACACGGTGTGGCAGCATCACAGGAGCCTCCTTTTTATTCTCAATACGTGTTACATATGTAGGAGGGCCACGCATATCTCATAAATACACATGTATACACACTAAGTCATAGCAAAAGGACAACTTTGGAGTTGGAGGTATTCCTTAGTCACCCAGGCCTCAAAAGACATGACAGCAGTCACCCTCACAGCTTTGGAGGGTGACAATCTCCCTACTCTCCCTTTTCACGCCCCCCCCCTTTCTTGTTCTACAGACAGTCTTACTAGTCCAGGCTAAGCCTCCTGCCTCAGTGTCCCAAGTGTGCTGGGGAGACAGGCACGGAGAGTTGTCCCTCCCTCCTGGTGACAGTGACAGACGCCAGGGCTGTGTGGCTGCTGGGCCAGTCCCACTCCTAGCTCTGTCCTAGCCACCTCTGACCTCCAGGTTCCCTCTCCCAGGCCCCTTTCTCTCCAGGTCTCCCCTGCTCAGTCCCCCAGTCTCTGGGATGTTTCTATAAAAAGTGCCCCCCGACACACATACACACTTGGGGGCTATGGCCCAGGGGAGACTGCGTCCAGGGGTTCATGATCTAGGCACTGAGGTGAGAGAGATGGTAGAGTCCCCACACCAACCCTTAGGTCATCTGGGGCACACACACACGGGACAGTCCCAGCCCTGGTGGGCAGGAACCAATGCCCAGTGCCTTCCTGCTAAGAGGCCGCCAGGTGCTGGTGGAAATAGAGGCCGAAGAGGCTGGCGAGCAGCTGGCAGGCAGCGGTCCACCAGATGACGTAGGCCAGCACGCCGCGGAGGAGGAGGGGCGTGAACAGGCCACCCAGGATCCCTGCGACCTGGGCCACGGTCTGCTGGGCCTCATCTCCTGCAGGGTCTCCAGGGATCAAAGCCTCTGAAGGCTGGGATGCGGCCAGCGGGGGAGGGGTAGCACTCAGGGTCCAAGAGTAGCCGCCTGCGGAGGGAAGACCTGAGTTACAGGTGGAGACTAGGCTCTCCCACCACGCCCATACCCAGGTTATACGCCGCGGGCCTTAGGGGGCGTCCATCCTCCCCGTGTCGGCCCGCTGGCCTCTGCCTCCCAAGTGCTGGGATTACAGGCGTGCGCCACCACTGCCCGGCGCCTCCAGGTCCTAACTGTAGCTTTTCCCAAACCCTGCCCTCACCTTTACCAGGCCATGTCCCCACCTCTACTTGACAACCTTGTCCTCTACAGAGGTCCCATCCCTACACCCCCACGTTTATCTGAAGATCCCACCTTTCTCAGACCTCCCCCCCCCCCCGCTCTGGCCCGCGCCCTTCCCCATCAGCCCCTCACTCTCCCGTCAGCTGCTCACCCAGGGTCTTGAGCAGCAGTGTGCAGTGCAGAGTGAGGATAAGCGGCGTCAGGTACTGCAGGCTCACCACCGTCACGTAGCAGTAGACCCGGACCACCTGACGGGGGAGCCAGTGAGGCCGTAAGGGGGTGTCTTCCCGGGCAGAACTCCTGGGACCGCCCCACCCGGGGTACATACCCGCTGCTGGATTTCGCGGGCCTCGATGCGGCCAGCCTCCTTGCGCAGCTGCTCCACTCGAGCCTTGGCCAGGCACAGGTAGGCCTGCAGGTGTGGCCGGGTCACTGCCAGCCGCAACAGGCACAGCGCCACCAGCACCCAGAGGCGCAGGGAGTCGAAAGCCCAGTCTGACGGTCTGCAACGAAGGTGAAGCAAGCAGGGAATTTGGGTGAGCCCCCCTTCCCGGGCTACAGCTTTCAGCCCATGGCCTCAGACACCCCAGGTCCCTCAACGCACACAGAGAAGGTCATGTTCCTCGTGGGTGCCTGGTACAGGAAGTCCCGAGCGACAGGCTTTGTCCAGAGCCACAAGGTGCACAGGGGCGACAGGAAGCTGGTGTGCAGCAGCAGCCTGGGGGCGAGCGTCTTGATGGGACGAGGCTCCTGACCCCCAGCCTCTGGCGCAACTCCCATCCCACCCCGGGAGGCCCGCCTAACTGTAGCAGAGGTCGGTCCGCAGACAGCATCAGCGCGTCCTGGTGGGTCTGGGCCAGCCTCAGCCCAGGGAAAATGAGGAAGGCGCCCAGCAAGGACCCTAGCACTGCCAGCCCAAGGCGGACGGCCAGCTTGATCACAGGGAGTCTGGAGAGAAGAGATGGTCTCAGGAAACCCACATTGGTCAGAATTCAGCCTCTAGATACTCCCCCTACCTGCACCCACCCCCACGATCCAGTCCCCAGGACTTACATCCAGTCCCAATCCTGCTTCTTCAGAACAGGCTCCAGGTGCTGCGTCATGCTGGCCAGGCCTGGGGAAAGGACCAAGGGGTGTGGGTTGTTACGGTTTCCAAAGCTAGACCTTCCGACCGGCCTTCCCGCTTCCAGATCCACCTGTCCGCCTCCACGGTGCCAGGGCTCAGGCACGGGCTGCCAATCTACGTTTTACATGGGTGCAAACTGAGGTCCTCAGGCTTCTGAGGCTGTCACAGCGGCCCAAGCCCAGGCCAGACAGCCTATTCTAACTGTCCCTGTATTGTCCTGTGCTGCGATGCAACCCGGGGCTTCCACATGTGCTGTGCAGGTGCCTGTCTGAGCCATACAGAGCCCTGCTAGGACTAGCCTGTACAGGGCTGTCCAAGAAACAGCCTAGGGCTGGGGAGAAGGCACTGGGTGCTCTTCCAGAGGACCTGAGTTCGGTTCCCAAGCCCTATGTAGGGTTGCTCACAGCCACGTGTGACTCTAGCTCTGGGGTACCCAACACCCTCTTTTAGTCTCCAGCAGCACCTGCACTCATGTACACACATATACACATAATAAAAAAGTTTAAATAAATCTTGAAAAAATAACACAAGGGTGCTGGAGAGATAGCTCAACGATTAAGAACACTGGCTGCTTTTCCAGAGGTTTTGAGTTCAATTCCCAGCACCCACATGGTGGCTCACAGTGCCCTCGTCTGGTGTGCATGAAGATATAGCACTCACAGAAAATAACTAAATCTTAAAAGTAACAAACAAAAGCAAGGGCTACAGAGATGGCTCAGCAATAAGGAAACTTGCTGCTCGTTTGTTTGTTTGTTTTGTTTTTCGGAGACAGGGTTTCTCTGTGTAGCCCTGGTTGTCCTGGAACTCACTCTGTAGACCACGCTGGCCTCGAACTCAGAAATCCCCCTGCCTCTGCCTCCCGAGTGCTGGGATTACAGGCGTGCGCCACCACCGCCTGGCTATTTTTTTTTTTAAAGATATATTCTTGCTGGGCCGTGGTGGTGCACACCTGTAATCCCAGCACTTGGGAGGCAGAGGCAGGCGGATTTCTGAGTTCGAGGCCAGCCTGGTCTACAGAGTGAGTTCCAGGACAGCCAGGGCTACATAGAGAAACCCTGTCTCAAAAAACAAACAAAAAAACACAAAAACCACACATATATATTCTTTATTTACACTTCAAATGTCCCCTTTCCTGGTTCCCCCTCCCCTGAAAATCCCATAAGCCATCTCTCCTTTCCCAGTCAACCCCCCCCCCCCCAGTCCTGGTGTTCCTCTACACTGCAGCATCAAATCTTCCCAGGACCAAGGGCCTCTCCTCCCTTTGGTGTCTAACAAGGCCATCCTCTGCTGCCTATGTGTCTGGGGCCATGGGTAACTCCATGAGTACTCTTTGATGGTTTTGTCCCTGGGAGCTCTGGGAGTACTGGGTGACTCCTATTGTTGTTCCTTCTGTGGCGCTGCAAACCCGTCAGCTCCTTGGGTCCTTTCTCTAGCTCCCCCATTGGGGACCCTGTGCTCAGCTCTCTTTCATAGGGCCCTCATCCCCAGCCCCCACCCGCGGACAAGTCGCTGTAACTCTAGTGCCCTCTGCTGGCCTTCATGGGTACTGCACAATCCTGGTACACAGACACACACGATGGCAAAATACCCATACTCGTGAAATAAAAATAAATCTTTAAAAACAGTAATAACAGATAAATCTTAACCCCAGTACTCGGGTGGCAGAGGCAGGAGGATCTCTGTGAGTCTGAGACCAGCCAGAGCCACAGTCTCAAACAGAAAAAAAAAAAAAAAGAGAGAGAGAGAGAGAGAGAGAGAGAGAGAGAGAGAGAAAGAAAAAACCAGAAAGTGACCTGGGCCTCTCCAGAGCACACCTACCTGGCTCCAGGCCCAGCTCCAGGGTCTCCTCACGCACCACCTGCACCAGCATGGCCAGGAGGAGGAAGAGGAAGGCGGAGGAGAGGCACACTGAGCGCTCGCCACCCTCCTTGGTGCTGAAGTACAGCCGGGTCACCATGAGGAACACCTTCCTGGGGGCGGGGTTAAGAAAGCCAAGGACAGGCTGGGACCTCTTCAGACGCCCCCTCTCCAGGGCAGACAACCCTGCAGGGACTGGCCTTGGGTGCCTGCGGTTTAAAGCTGGGATGTGGGTCAGATGGGCTGAGGGTGCTGCTGTTTGGCTGGAGGTGGCACAAAGCGCAGCAGCAGTGAAAGCCCGATCAGACGCAGCACTGAATGCTACGGGGAAGTCAGAAGGCAGGGCTTTTCCCCTTAGGGGGCGATGCTGACAGGACCCCAGCCTCCCGTGTGTGAGTCCAGGGGCCTCTTCCTGCATGCACAGAGCAATTACAAGAAAGCCAGACGGGGTGTACAGTGTAGCAGTGAACGCTTCACCTGACAGCCGGAGGGTGAGCCAGGAGTTCCCCCACCAGGATGGCCGCATCCTCTGACCCTGGGGCAGGTCTGTGGCAGTGGGTGACCCCGCAGCCAGCACGGTAGAGGGACAGGGAGGCGGGGCCTGAGTCCCACCTGCCCCATGCAGAGTGCCAGAGGAAGGATACAGAGAGAAGGCCAGGGTGAGCAGGCACCAGAACACAGCGATGTTGGTCTCCTGGACTGGGCCCAGCACAAAGTAGTAGGCCTCTGTGAAGAGGTACACGCCGACGGCGTACACGGCGAAGTCGACGAACCACTGGTACTCCAGAAAGAAGCGCAGGACTGCAGGGACGGGGACCTCAGCCACCTGCTCCAGGCTCTCCTGACCCAAGCCACCCCGGCAGAATGACTCCAGCAGCGGGGGAGGGAACTAGGGACTGGGTGGGGTTACCTAGGGCATCCACGGCAGTGAGGGGACAGGTCTCCAGCTGGAGATGGGCATCACGAGGCACTGACAATGGCTTCTCATCATGGACCCCATTCGCCCACCTGAGCACATTGGGACAGTGAGCGCTGAAGTCGACAGGCATCTCCCCTGGACCGCCTAGAAAGCCTGGGCGGTGACGGCTTGGGAAAGACCTTCGGCCACATCAGCAGTGAGGGCAGGCTAGACACAGAGCCAGCCCACGGCAAATGGCGGGAAACAAGATGCTGACTGCTGCCGCCACGCCCAGAAGCGCCATAAGTGAGAGGGCAGGCCATGTCCCCAAGCCTGTCCCTGGATAGGAGGGCCCTGTGTGGGCCCCATGGGGTCAAAGTGAGGGCCACTCACCGCTCCTTCCTGCCCCGGGGCCTCAGTTTCCCTGCCAGTGCCCGCAGTTCCTCCTCTGACGGGTGTATGTACCGGAACAGACTGAGGAGGAAAATAGTCAGGAAAGCTTGGCCTACGGGCATGAGGCAAAGAACCTGAATGTGGTCTTGAAAATAGATCACTGGGCATTGGCAGAGCTGGGGCAGGGGCAGGGTTAGGGGGGCAGGGCTGGGGCGGGGGTGGGGGTGGGGGGGAGCCCTATAGAAAGATGAACCAGGGTGCATGGGTGTACACAGAGCTGGGGTAATTCTGGGAATGTGGGATGAGGCACTGACCCAGCTTCAGGGGTCTCGAGAGTCAAGGACACCCTGTGGGTGACTCTCTGGGCCCCGGCCATCTTTCTGAAGAGAACCCACTCCAGCAGTATTCTCAGAAGGGCCAGGGGCAAATCAGGAAGAACAGAAGAAAGCTGGACTACAAAAGGCCAGGAGGAGGGGAGCGGGGACGGGGATCTGTTGTCAAGACAGATCCAAGCTGTACTGTAAAGACACCAGCCGGGCAGTGGTGGCGCACGCCTGTAATCCCAGCACTTGAGAGGCAGAGGCAGGTGGATTTCTGAGTTCAAGGCCAGCCTGGACTACAGAGTGAGTTCCAGGACAGTATGCACTACACACAGAAACCCTGCCTCAAACAAACAAACAAACAAACAAAGACAGCAAAGCATGGGGCTGGAGAGATGGCTGAGGTCCTGAGTTCAATTCCCAGTAGCTCACATCTGATGCCCTCTCCTGGTGTGTCTGAAGACAGACAGCGACAGTGTACTCATATAAATATTTTTTAAAAACACATCAGGAAGAGTTGCTAGCATTTCTTCTAGACTCTGCCCAACAGCCAACAGCCAGGTATAGGCGTCTCTCTCTCTCTCTCCCACTCCCTCTCTTTCTCCCTCCCCATGTATGTTCTCATCTTCCCTTCTTTCTCTCTCTTTCTCTCTCTCCTTCTCTGTCCCTTTTTTTTGTTTTTTTTTGTTTTTGTTTTTGTTTTTGTTTTTTCGAGACAGGGTTTCTCTGTATAGCCCTGGCTGTCCTGGAACTCACTCTGTAGACCAGGCTGGCCTCAAACTCAGAAATCCACCTGCCTCTGCCTCCAAATGTGAGGATTACAGGCGTGCGCCACTACCGCCCGGCTCTCTGTCCCTTCTTACCCCCTTCCCAGGCCTCCTCATCTTTCCCTAACCGTCGTAGGGCTGGCACCTCATGGGCTCGCTGAGGCCCCCTCCTGCCACACCACGCTGCCACATTACAGAACATCAATGTGGAGCTGCTTTAGACCCAGCTCTCAGAAGGCAGAGGTGGATGGATGGCGCTCTTTGAGTTCAGGCTGGCCTGGCTTACAAGTGAGTTCCAAGGCAGCCAGGACTATGTAAAGACCACGCCTAAAAGCCTGTGGCCCGAGTTCGATGCCTGTGGACTACTTAAGGTGGAAAGAGAAAACCAACCTTACAACCCGACCCCACACAAGTGCCAGGGCAGGCACCTAAACATCACACACACAATAGCAAGAATAAAGAATGAAGTTTAAGAAATGTAGCCGGCGAGAGGGGGCCTCGGGGTGGGTTAAAAGCTCTTGCTGTTCCTGCAGATGACTCCGCCCCAGGCCCTGAGGTACCAACACCACGTCGGGCAGCCCACAACCATCCATGACTGGCAACTTTCACTTAGGAAAGGCACAAAACACACACACAAACACACACATAACATACACAATTGAAAAGAAATCTTTTGAAATGCAGAAGGGAGGCTGAGGCAGAGGGAGTGCCACAGTTTCACAAGCAGCCTGAGCTAAGGTGTGAGACTGTCTGAAACCCACAAAGGCAGGAGCTGAAGCAAAGGCTCAGTAGTTAAGAGCACTTGGGGTTCCCCCAGATGACCGGGCTGGGTTCTCAGTCCCCACCCGAGGCAGTTCCCAACCGCCTGTAACTCCAAACCCCCTGCCTCTGGCCTCCCATGGTACCTGCACACGAGTGCACAACCCCACACGTGGAGACACACACCTACACATAATTAAGAAGAAGAAGATTTTTAAAACGGAAGAAGCATCTTGCGCCCAGGACACCCCCTCACCTGCCATTGCAGAGCAGCCAGCGGGCGAAGGAGCAGTGCGGGGCCAGCCTGTGCATGAGGGTGGCCGTGAGCAGAGTCATCACCAGCTGGACTCCGAGGACAGCCTAAAGGGGCAGCTCCAGTCAGAAAGTCTCAAGTTCCCTGAAGTAGCGCAGGCTATTTATAGAGAAAGTGGGTGGGTGGGGAGCGCCGGCCTCAGGCTCTGGCGGCATCTCAGAAGGCAGTGGGTGTGAGGCCGGAGTCTGTCTTCAGAGTCCCACGCACCCCCAGCAGCTAACCTGGTCCTGAGCCCTGCTTCCTCCATCAGGCTCCTGAACCCCTTTTCCTGAATACTTGGTTTGCTTTGTGAGCTCTGGTTGTCCCTATGTAGATCAGGCTGGCCTCCAACCTACAGAAATCTACCTGCCTCTGGTTCACCAAGGTTGGGTTTAAAGGCCAGAGCCGCCACACCCAACTATTTGTCTGTTTAAAGGATGTTTCCTGCCAGGCACCGTGTTTAATCATGGGTTTAATCCCAACATTCGGGAAGCAGGGGTAAGCAAATCGCTGAGTTCGAGGCCAGCCTGGTCTACAAATGAGTTCTAGGACAGCCTGGGCTACACAGAGAAACAGTATCTGAAAAAAAGAGAAAGGAAGGAAGGAAGGAAGGAAGGAAGGAAGGAAGGAAGGAAGGAAGGAAGGAAAGATAGAAAGAAAAAAGAAAGGAATGGAGGGAGGGAGGTTGATTTCCTGTAGCCCAGGCTGGTCTGGATCTCCGAATGTAGCAGAAGGTGCCCCTGAGCGGCCATCCTCCTGTCCCGCTTCCTGAGGGGTGGAGCACTGCCTGCGCTAGGTGAGCACCTACCAAATGAGCAGACGCCAACTCTCCTCTGCACCCCAGCCACAATTCAGAGCACAGCTTCACAGATTTTTTCAGAAGGAAGCTAAGTCAGGCTCTCTGCCTGACACAGCACTAATTTCTGTAATTATCTAATTATATACATCATGTGCCACTAGAGCTGCCTGCCAGGGTCCTGGCATCATACCCAATTAACATAAAATACAGAGTAATATTAAAACCAATTGGTCATTAAAAATAATGATCTGTCAGCCAAGTGTGCTGGTGGACCGTTTTGCTTTGTTTTTTGAGACAGGGTTTCTCTGTGTAGCCCTGGCTGCCCTAGAACTCTGTAGAACAGGCTGGCTTGGAACTCACAGAGAGTCACCTGTCTCTGCCTCTCAAGTGCTAGGATTAAAGGCGTGCGCCACCACTGCCCATCAACACCATCAGGTAAGACCCTTTGTAAATAATTTCTTAGTGGGTAAATAAATAAAATAAAAGGAGTGACTAACCGGGCGTGGTGGTGCACGCCTGTAATCCCAGCACTTGGGAGGCAGAGGCAGGCGGATCTCTGAGTTCGAGGCCAGCCTGGTCTACAGAGTGAGTTCCAGGACAGCCAGGACTACACAGAGAAACCCTGTCTCGGAAAACCAAAAAAAAAAAAAAAAAAAATAAATAAATAAATAAATAAATAAATAAAATAAAATAAAATAAAATAAAATAAAATAAAATAAAAATAAATAAAAGGAGCGAGATGCAAGAGAGCTAGCTCAGTGGTTAAGAGAACTGACTGCTCTTCCAGAGGTCACAGGTTCAATTCCCAGCACCCATTTGGAAGCTCACAGCTCTTTCTTAACTCCACTCTCAGGGAACCCTACATTTCTCTGGCCTCTAAGAACAACACACACACATGTGGTGCACAAACATGCATATAAAACATTCATACTTAATAATGAAAAATAAATATTTTAAAAGAAAAGTGGCCGTCAATAGCGGCACATTTGTCATCTCAGCACTCCAGAGGCAGGAGAATCAGAAGTTCGAGGTCCCCATAGGCTACAAATAAGTTCTAGTACAACCTGGGCTCCATGGGACCCTGTCAGAAAGCAAAGACAGCCGCGATCCCAGCTCCCTCCCTCGCTCTAGACCGGAGTGACCTCCCACCGCGTCCTGCACCACTGACTAGAGCCCACTTCCAAGAGCCCGCAAGGCCTCCAAGCCTGCGGGGGACCCTCTGAGCTCCGCCAGGCCGTCATCTGCCCCGGGGATCCCAGAGGGCCTGCTCACCATGTCCGCTCCCCGGGCGCACACGGACACAGGCTGGAGGCGGGGAAGCGCTGAGGATCGGCCAATTAGAGACAGGATGCTGTTGACAAGCATCCTGGGAAGTCAGTCATCGGGCTGAGAATGGGAGGGGTGCGCGCAATGCATGCTGGAAATTGTAGTTCTAGCTGGCGCATGAGTGTGTGTGTGTGTGTGTGTGTGTGTGTGTGTGTGTGTGTGTGTGTCTGTCTGTCTGTCTGTCTGTCTGTCTGTCTGTCTGTCTGTCTGCACGCACGCTCGCACTTGGCAGCACTTGGGAGGCAGAGGCAGGTGGATCTCTGAGTTCGAGGCCAGCCTGGTCTACAAAGTGAGTTCTTGGACAACCAGAGCTTCACAGAGAAACCCTGTCTCGGAAAACCAACAACAACAAAAAAAGGCCGGTGCCACCACTACTCTGTTCATTTTATTTTCTAATACATGTCTGTGTTTTGTGGGAATGTACATGTGGCTGCAGTCCTTGGAGTCCAGGGGAGAGGGCCAGGGCCAGATCCTTTGAACCTAAAGATACATGTGGTTTTTATTGACTGAGAACTTGGGTTCCCTGCAAAAGCAGTCCTCACTCCTAGTCAATTAACCAACTTCCTAACCAAAAATCCACCCCCCCAAAAAAAAGACTGTCTCAAAAAACAAAACAAACAAACAAAACAAAATTTAAAAACCAGGAAGGAACACCTGGTAGGATGATGAGATGTTTCTTGGGCAAAGGAGTTTTCACCACGACAACAGCCACTTTCCAACCCTGGCACCCGCACCATGGAAGGAACCATGCCTGCAGGTTGGCTTCTGACCTCCACCCCACTCATGCAGTATACACTTGCTCCCATGGACATAACAGCTAATTTTAAAAAAGAGGGCGCTGCCTGGTCTTGGTGGTTCGCATCTCTAACTCCTGCACTAGCGAGACAGCAAAGATGTTTTTGTTAGTTTGGAGCTAGACTGATCTTCATGAGTTCCAGGCCAGCAAGAGATACATTGTGAGGCTCTGATTAAAAATATTCCAAAAGACTCAAACAACAAATGGAAGATTTGGACTCATGTTAATAGAAAATGCTAGAGTTTGCCGGGCGTGGTGGCACACGCCTGTAATCCTAGCACTTGGGAGGCAGAGGCAGGCGGATTTCTGAGTTCGAGGCCAGCCTGGTCTACAGAGTGAGTTCCAGGACAGCCAGAGCTACACAGAGAAACCCTGTCTCAAAAAACCAAAAAAAAGAAAAGAAAAGAAAAGAAAAGAAGAGAAGAGAAGAGAAGAGAAGAGAAGAGAAGAGAAGAGAAGAGAAGAGAAAAGAAAAGAAAATGCTAGAGTTAGACCCACAGGGTAGGGTGGTGGGGCTCACATGGAATCCGGCACTGGGGGTGGGGGGGCTGGATCAGGAGGGCTGTGAATCTGAGAGCACCTTGCACTGACAGGCCTCGTTGTTTTTTGTTTGTTTGTTTGGTTGGTTGTTTGGTTGGTTTGGTTTGGTTTGGTTTGGTTTGGTTTGGTTTGGTTTGAAAAACAAAAGCATTATGTACAACAGCCTCAGCCTCAGATAAAGCTTGGACAAGAACTGTCTCCTTAGGACCCCACAGTCTTCCCCAGGTGGCTTGGAGGGAGGGGCAGCTCTTATCTCGTTAAGTCCTGGACAGGCCTGGGTGTCTGGCTGTCTTTCCGGGCACGTGCTCCTAGGATGCTGTGCATGTGGTGGGCTGTGCTGCCTCTGTGCTGATCTCACACTGTCTGTGGATCTATGTACACGTCTGTGTGAGGGAATTCAGTGATTTTGACCGTCTGCACTCAGAATGTCCTATTGACAGAAGACGGGTGTCCCTGAGCCCCAGGACTGGCATTACAGACTTGCTACCCCATGCCTGGCTGTTTCCAAACTCCTGTCCATGTTTGAGGTGCGGGTGCTTGGGTCTCTGAGCCATCGTGGTCTCATTTGTGGCCTGGTCTGGTGTGGTCCCGTGTGCTGGAGTCTTATGTCAACCTGACACAGGTAAAGTCATCTGAGAGGAGGGAACGTCAACTGAGAAACGCCGCCGTGAGACTGAGCTGTGGGCAAGCACACAGGGCATTGTAAAAACTAGTGATAGATGTGCGAGGACCCAGCCCATAACAGGTAGTCACATCCCTGGGCTGGTGGTCCTGGGTTCTAAGGCCAGAGGTGGTGGCGCACGCCTTTAATCCCAGCACTCTGGATGCAGAGGCAGGCAGTTCTCTGAGTTTGAGGTCAGCCTGATCTAAAAATTGAGTTTCAGGACACCCAGGGCTACTACACAGAGAAACCCTGCCTTGGAAATACAAAAAGAAAATGGAAAAGAAAAAGAAGAAAACTGGCCGAGGCAGCCGCTCCTCCCGGCTCTGTATCAGCTCTGCCTCCCAGTTCCTGGCCGGCCTGGTCTGGCCTGGTCTGGTCTCTGGTGTGGTGTCTTTTTCAGATATGGTCTTGCCGTGTAGCCCAGGGTAAGATCTCAGTGTACACCAGGCTGCCCTCTAACTCAGACACCTGCCACCTCCTTCTGCCAAGTGCTGGAATTAAAGATGTAGGGCACCACTCCCCCGCCTCCCAGGCCTGGTTGTCTCTCAGAAACCACCCCATGCCCTACTGGTTCAAAGTCTGGGCTGTGGAATCCCTGAGGATCATTCTAGAACCCCAAGGCCTCTCCTGGGTCCCTTTGGGCCTTACAACCTGGCTTCAGTCTTGAGTGCTCACTGATTCTGTTTCTTAGTGTTGTACCTGAGTGGCCTAAGGCCACAGTCAATCCCCTGCCTCCAACCCCAATGTGTCTAAGGGGCTCAGGTGGGGGAGGGCAGAGCCAGGAATAGCCAGGCATAAGATGGTTATGAGTTTCAGAGACCCTTTGAGCACACAACACACAAGGGACCTTTCTCCCTCCTGCTCCAGGATGTGGTGTCACAACGGAGACCAGGAGGCCTGGGCAGAAGGAGAGGGCTGAGTCTAGAAAGCCGCTTTAAAAATCTTGTTTTCAGCCGGGCAGTGGTGGCGCACGCCTGTAATCCCAGCACTCTGGGAGGCAGAGGCAGGCGGATTTCTGAGTTCGAGGCCAGCCTGGTGAGTGAGTTCCAGGACAGCCAGGGCTACACAGAGAAACCCTGTCTTGAAAAAACCAAAATAAAAATAAAATAAAAAATATATATCTTGTTTTCACATTGACTTAAGCCAGTGTTTCTCAACCTTCCTAATACTAGGAAGCCCCTTCAGTGCCGTTCCTTATGTTGTGGTGGCCCCCAACCATAAAATTATTTCCATTGCTACTTTTAACTGTAATTTTGCTACTGTTGTGAATTGCAGTGTAAATATCTGTGTCTTCCAATGGTCTCCGGTGGCCCACAGGTTGAGAAACGCTGACCTGCGGACTGGGGAAAGGTGTGGTGATGGCACAGGTGGGCACCGTACAGGGTCACTGTCCTACCACACGCATTCCCTCCTAGGGAAGCTTGAGCTTTTCCCACCAGTGGAGCCATCTCGCCATGGGTGGGGGCACACCCCTTTAAACTACGCGGCATTTATGTACAATAATCATTAAGGTGTGCATGTATGTGAGCTCCCCGGTATGCTTCTGGTTCCCTGGCAGAAGCTCTGCGGGGACCTCAGGTGTCCCCTGCTCCCTTTCAGGCAGAGACTCTGCCTGAACCGGAGGCTGAATTTCCTAGGCTAGACCAGCAGCCAGCAACCCTCCAGCAGAGCCAGTTAACGGTGTCTGTGGAGCCAGGGTGTGGTGAGGCATGTGTGATCAGGCTTGTGACCAGGGCACAGGGGCCGGACCCTAGGCACATGATCACATGACCAGCATTGCACTCTGAGCCATCTCTGCAGCCCAGGACACACTTGAAGGAGGAGGGTGTGGCCCCAAAGCCCTGACTCTAGCCTTTCATTGTTTTTACGCATTTTATGTGTGTCTCCTTGTGGGACTGTGCCAACAGCAGCCTCAGAGGACACAGAAAGGGAGTCGGGTCGGGTATCTTACTCCTCTCAACAGGGTCTGCCTCTAAGCCGGAGCTGGGTCACTTAGCCCCAGCCACGGGTCTCCACCTCACTCTGGCACTATGGTTACAGGCATCCATACCACACCAGGCTCTTTATATGAATGCTGGAGATTCGAACTCAGATCTTAATGCTTGCATAGCAAGCTCTTACCATTGACCCTCTCCCCTCCCTCTCCCCACTTATATATGTATCCGTTCATTTGCGTCTGGGGGAGGGGGCGCCCGCACACAGAGAGGTCAATGGACGACTTGGAGGCGGTCGCTTCTTTCCTTCCGCCAGCAGAACTTCAGCAAGAGAACTCAGGTCGGCAAGATTGGCAGCGAGTGCCTTCATCCCCTGAGCCATTTTGGAATGGCCAACTGGTTACTTTTTAAAGTCTTCTCCAGCCCAGGCTGTCCTAGAACTCCTGGTCAACACAGGCAACCCACTCGTACTCCCCCTCTCGCCCGCCCTGGTGATGACTGTGGCCTCATCCCAGACTCACTTCCAAGAGCAGCTCGGACCTCCTGGCTCGCCATTGGTGGCGGTGCCTGTGGCTCCTTCTTGGGTTACCCTCCCCCCCCCAAATCTGGCCTTCCTCCTGGAATCCGTTCCTATTGTATGCACCCCCAAGCCAGTGTAGGCAAAAAGGAGACCTTTGGGGAGATTGGGTGTGGCTATCCCGGACTCGGAGGCTCTGGGCTGGGGGCTGCCCAGCGCCCTCCCGGATCCTCGGGCTTTATTGATGCAGTGGCCCCCAGGAAGGGCAGGGCCTCGTAAGTGATCACATTGGGTGTGCTCGTCCTCCTGGGGTCTCATGGAACCTGAGACTTCGGGAACTCTGTGAAGGCTGGAGGAACCTCTTGGAGCGCTACCGTGGCCAGCTGTCAGGGGTCAAGCGGCGCAGCGAGGCCGAGGGTCGCAGTGGCTCTGCCAGGGGCCTGGCAAGGAGCAGCGGGTAGGGGAAGGGCCTGGGAAAGTCGCCAGAGGGCCCAGTGACTGGAGACAGTCGCTCGGACTTGATGCTAACTGGAGGCGTCGGGGGAGAGGCCCCTCGGCTGGGGGGACCCTCCTCGCACAGACTGCGGGCACTGCAGGAGAGATGGGGGAAGGGAGGAAGGAAGGGGAGAGACCC
The DNA here is from genome assembly GCA_964023405.1 of Apodemus agrarius. Taxonomy (NCBI): domain Eukaryota; kingdom Metazoa; phylum Chordata; class Mammalia; order Rodentia; family Muridae; genus Apodemus; species Apodemus agrarius. Next base: position 62,379,562 of record OZ030023.1, on the reverse strand, counting down.
ACAAGATAGATAAGAAGGCTTGCAGGCCATGGGTTCTAAATCTCACAGTCCCACCCTCAGCCTGGTCCAGGCGAGTCTCGATCTTGGCCACCAGGGGGCGCCCAACTCACACTGGCCGAGCAGGGTTCACTGTGTCCCTTGACTGTGGCCAGGGCGATGGCTGCAAGGGGACCTGAGCCGCGTCTCCCGGGCTGCAATCTGCGGGCAGAGGCTGGGTGAGCGGAGATCCTGTCAATACTCCAACCCTCCCGCTCTCGGACTCGGGGTTGGGGCGAGGGACCCCAATGGGCAGGCGAGTTAGACCGGGTTGGGCGCACCTGCGGAACCTGACGGTAGGAAGGCAAAGCTACCCAGAGCGGGACCCGGGGCACCAGGGCTCTGCAGGCCGCTGTGCAGGCTCCTCTGCCGGAACAGCAAAGAGGGAAAACTGAAGTTGGATGTGACCACCTGCCTCCTCCCTTCCTCTCTCCCTCTTCCCTCCCTCCTCCTTCTTCTCTTCCTTCTCCCTCCGTCCTCCTCCTCTTCCTCCTCCATCCTCTTCCAACTCGCTCCCCTCTCACCGAGGTGCCCAGTCCCCCTCGGACACCAACCAGGCCAGGGGGCAGGTCTGGCCTCCGCCCATCAGTCGACAGGTACAGGGGTGGGGGCGTCTTGCCCACAAGGTGGCTCGGAGAGAAGATGGGGTGTCCCAGGCCTGGGGGAGGTGAAGGCCAAGGAAGAGAGGGGCTGTCGTGTTACTCATCGAGTCCAGAGCACGGGTCCCCCGTGCCCCTCTGCCCTCCCCACGCTCCTAACGCTCACCCGGGGGTCGAAAGTGAGGCGGGCGGCTGTGGACAGATGGGGCCTCCCCCAGCCCGCCAGGATCGCAGCCTGGAGTGGCGGGTGGGACCCGGTATGACAGCTCTGAGACCGACATTGTGGGGGCCACGGGCTGTAGACAGAGAAGAGCGAGAATGAGGCCGAGGGGGCTCTGTGCCTCAGACGTCTCTGAGGGTCTCCATTAAGGCCTAGACGCAAGGCTGGGGTCTCCGGGTGGGCTCCATCTCAGCGGCATAGCCCGGTTCGGGGCTGAGGTCTCCCTCTGCAGACCACAGGGTGTCGGATCATGGGAAAAACTGCGGCAGGAAGACTTGTTTGCTGAACCGTTACTGTCCTTCGAAGCCCGGGTCATAAAGTGCATCCAGTACCCACCCAGCACAGGGCTGGCTTCCACGAGGGGCTCCCCTGTCTGGCCTTTTATCACTACTCCTGGAGCCTCGAACCCAAACGCTGTGAGTTGGGAGGTGTGGGGGGGGGGTCGAAGAAGGAACGGGGAAGTCCTCTTACACAGATCCGAGGCGGGGGCGAGGCCGAGCCTCTGTCACCCCCCAGCGTCCTCAGCAGCTTCTCTCCAGGACCCTCTGGCCCCTCCTCCACATCCAGCTCGGGCCCATCAAGGCCCACGCCCCTCCTCTTCAGCGTCTGTGGGAACAGCAGATGACAGGGTCTCTGGTACGGGGGGGGGGGGGGAGAGAAGACCTTCCCCAGCCAATCTGCACGCACAGGTAGATGGGCGTGGCCTGCTCCAGATGGACCCCAGGGACTAAAACTACAGTGAGTTCCCTGAGGTCCAAGTCCCTATAGTGTCAAAGGAAAGGGTCAGGAACTAACAGGGTCACACAGCATCCGACCGGGCTGTTCCCGGGACGGCAAGCGGCGCGGGTACCTGTAAGATATCCGCGTTCGTGCGGCTCTCATGCGGCTCGCTGTACTCGGTGTATTTGAGCAGCACGCGGTCCATGTCGCTGCTCGCGTACTGGAAGAGGCGCTGCGCGCTGTTGAAGATGATCAGCGCGATGTCGCAGTCACAGAGCACGCTCAGCTCGTACGCCTTCTTCATCAGCCCGAACTTGCGCTTGGTGAAAGTCACCTATGCGGCAGGCGCGGAGACAGGGTGGGGCGTTAAAGGAAGGTCCTAACGGCGAAGAGCGACTTCTCTGCTTCCGTGTCCACCTGAGCCTGGAAACCTCTCTGCATTTGCAAGTCCACCCGTGTCCAGTTCCCCTCTGCGAGGAAGACTGGGCCCCCAGAAGCAGAACCCACGCTTTCTGTCACACTCAGACTCCCCAAGGTAGCCTCAGGACTTGGTCTTCTCTTCGGGATCATTTGACCTCGGACCCGGCTGCGCCCCTGCTGGGAAAGCCACTCCCCCTCTAATGGTAATGCCACCTGGGAACTCACCTGCCGGTTCCTTTGGTCTAGAATACGTGAGATCTGGATTTTCTTCCTCCCCATCGTGGGTGGCTGTGCAGAGTGACTGTTCTGTAAGAGGGCAGGAGGAGGGAGTGAGCAGGAGGAGGCCACCAGCACCAGCCTCTATCCTGACCCTGCCACTGACCGTCCCAGCATAGCGGGATGAGCGGGAGGAGGACGGCACTGAACCCAGGCAGCCCCCACCGGGCACCAGCCGGGCGCGGTACATGCTCAATAAATGCGATGTGATGTGCAGGCCCTTGCACCCAGGGAGTTGGGGCAGGAGGAAGCTGGGATCTGGGCTAGCCTCAGCTCCACAGGGAGGATGGGGGACATCAAGCGGTATATTACTTGCTCAGCCAGAAAGGACCATTGAGGTCCCCTCTGTCCACCACGGCATCCTGCAGACGCAGCTCTGGCACTCTGCCAGGTGAGTCATCCCACACATCCGCTTTTTTGTGGAGACAGGATCCCTCTCTGTGGCCATGGTTGCCCTGGAACTTGCTATGTAGACCAGGCTGGCCCCAAACTCATGCATCACCCCACCCAACTCCTTTCTTCCTTTAGTGTAAAATTCACTGTGTTAACTATATGACATACGGCATACTGTGTGTTTTTCTACACTGTGTAATGATTACTTTGGTCTAATTCCAGAACAGTCCATGGTCATCAAGGCAGAAGTTGTTCTTGCCCCCTTCTCCCTTCCCCCACTCCCTCTGCTGTCTGGCTGGGTGGAGTTTCCTGTTCTGGACATTTCCACACATGGGGTCACACATTGGTGTGGGCCTGGGGACTCCCCACATTTTCATTATGGGACCTGGAAGAAGGTTGCTCTGACATTTTTTGCTATTTTATTAGACTATTTGCTATTATATTATTAGACTATTTGCTAAGTAGTCTAGGCTGACCCAGAACTCCCTCTCAGCCTCCAGGGTGGCAGTAGAACAGATGTGGTCATCACAGTCCCGAGGGGCGTGCCCTGCTGAGGCTTTCCTGCCCGGCCCGAGGAAAGGGCCTGCTGTGTGGAATCCCAGGGAACTCCCCCATTCGCTGGGTTTAGGCCGGCAGACCTGAGGACCAAAGGGCCCACATGGGAATGTGACGAGCCCTGGCCTCCCTGGGGGGGGTCTTGGGTCTCCCTGGCAGGGCTTGCAGGAGCTCTAGATTAGCCTGGGCTATGGTGAAAACTTATCTTTTTTTCCCCCCAAGACAGGGTTTCTCTGTGTAGCCCAGGCTGTCCTGGAACTCACTTTGTAGACCAGGCTGGCCTTGAACTCAGAAATCCACCTGCCTCTGCCTCCCAAGTGCTAGGATTACAGGCGTGAGCCACCACCACCCCGCCGGTGAGAACTTATCTTAAAAGAAAACAGTTAAGGTTCCTGGGCTGCACATGGGTGACACAGCATGGTTTGACACTCGGTGGCTGAGGCAGGAGATTGCTGGCATCTAGGAACTCTGGGCTAGCCTGGGCTTCGCTGTGGGATGACCTCAGTAGCGGGGAGGCTTGGGGGATGGCTCAGGCGGTGAGGTGTTTGCTGAGCGAATGTGAGGACCAGAGTCCCCAGAGCCCCAGAGCCTGTGAGGACCAGAGTCCCCAGCACCCCCCCGAGCACAAGTCTCTGCCCTGGGAGGCCGAGCCAGGCTGCGCCCCGGAGCCACAGAGCAAGCCCCGGCCTCTAAAGCATGAGGCAGGGCCTAGGGAGATGGTTGGAGTGTGTGTGAAAGCACTGGCTTCATAAGATGAGCACCTGAGTCTGAATCCCAGGACCCACGTGCAAGTGGGTCCAGGTTCAGTGAGAGTCTGAGAAGGGATGGGGTAGAGCGAGACAGGATAGGACACTCAGGGTCCCCTGCACTTGTGAGTGCATGCCGAGTGTACACATACACACATGTACAGGCAGATACGCATGTGCACTTGAGCAAAGGCATGCAGATACGCACACAGACACACACAGAGACACACATACAGACACACACACAGATACACAGACAAGCTCAGATCTGGTCTCCAGATGCCCCCCCTACACATACACACACACACACACACACACACACACACACATACACAGCTCAGGTAGGGCCGCCTGCTGGCCCAGGGCACTACATCCTGCTTGAAGCCTGGCTCTCAGAGCTCCAGGCCAGACAGGCTGAAGGCTGGGCCCAGAGCAGTTTAGAAGAGAGAAGTAACTGGCCATCCTCAGATGATCTCTGTTCTCTCGTTTTTTTTTTTTTTTTGTTTTTTTTTTTGTTTTTTTTTTTTTTTTTAGTTTTTTTTTTAGTTTTTAGGAGATAGGTTGCTGTCCTGTAGCTCAGGTTGGCCCCTGTGTAGCTCCAGAACCCTTTCATAACACATAGAGGATCAGACAGTCAGGTTGTTACCCTCTTGGGGACAGTCCTCTCCACAGACTACAGGGCCATACGACTGGCCGAGGCCCCCATTTACACAGACACACAGATAAGGCCCGAGCTACCAGGGTCACGGGGGCCTCTCCTCAGCCTCCGCTCACTGTCTGAGCCCAGGTAAGATGCTGTGTGGCACCTGGCTAGCCTCCACCCTCTCTGAGCTGGCGTCTGAGGTGAGTCTAAGAGGCGGCCCCAGGACTGTCAGGGCTCAGCTCCAGCTCCTCTCGCTAAATTTAACCCTTAGCCAAAACCAGGCCTTTCCCAGGGCTGGGATGTGTTGTTAAAACCCAGGCAGGCTGGTCCCTGGAGGCTGAAGGGGGCACTGGACCGGAGGTTCCCCAGCCAAGATAATTCTGGAAAGGTCTCCGATGTGAGATCCATGAGAGCCGGGCCATGCTCGGACTCCAGCCACTGGGCTATCTCCCTCTGCCCCACGTGAGGCAGAGATGGGCAGGAAGTTCCCAGAAGAAGGCCGAGCAGGTGCGAGGGCCTGGCCATCGGGGGAGGCTGGCGGCGACTGCAGGGTCTCCACTCCAAGCAGACAAGGTGACTTTAGTCTGACACTGAGGGCAGAAATTGGCTTTTCTTGAGACAGGGTCTCTCATAGGCCTGGCTGTCCTGGAACTCACTACATAGACAGGCTGGCCTTGAACTCACAGAGATGCTCCTGCCTCTGCTTCCTGATTCTGATTCTCAGATTGAAGACATGCACCACCACACCCAGCAAAATACACTTTTTTTTTTTTTTTTTTTTTTTTTTTTGGTTTTTCGAGACAGGGTTTCTCTGTGTAGCCCTGGCTGTCCTGGAACTCACTCTATAGACCAGGCTGGCCTCGAACTCAGAAATCCGCCTGCCTCTGCCTCCCAAGTGCTGGGATTACAGGCATGCGCCACCACGCCCGGCTCAAAATACACTTTTTTAAAAAGTTACTTTTGTTTCTTCCTGTAGTTTGGGATAGTGTCTCATACAGCCTCAGCAGCCCCACTCTTACATAACTGAGCGCCCTGGAACAAGCCATCTTTCCCTGCCAATCCTGGGCGCTGTGTGGTGCTGAGTGTGGAGCCCAGATCTTGGCGCATGCCAGGCAGGTGCCCTACCAACGGAGCCACAGGCCAGGCCAGCCACACCTGGCCTGTTTCCACTGTGTATTATTTCATGTGTATGTTTGTCTGTGTAACATGTGCCTGTCTGCTTGGTGTCTGAGGAGGCCAGATAGTGCACACAGCTGTGAGCTGCCATGTGGGTGCTGGGAATTGAACCCAGGTCCTCTGGAAGAGCAACCAGAGCTCTTAACCCTGAGAAATATCTTCAGCTCTCTATTTGAAAAAAAATTTTTTATGTGTATGAGTGATTTGGGGTTTCGTTTTGTGGAGATAGGGTGTCACTAAGTAGACTAGGCTGACCTTGAACTCACAGACATCTGCCTGCCTGTCTCCCCGGTGCTTGGATTAAAGGCGGGACACCATGCCTGGCCTCTGCACGGGCGCATTTGCCTTCATGCATGTATTCGAAGCACATGTGTGCGTGGTGCCCTCAGGAGGGAGAAATGGAGTCAGATTCCCCTAAATGGCTGTCACAGAGAGCTCTAAGTTGCCAGGCGCTGGGAACCGAATCTAGAACCTCCGGAGGTACAGCCCAGGCTCTTAATCACTCCAGTGCTTTTTCTTTCCAACCCCTAAATTTTTTTTAAAAGTTATTTATTTTGTGGGGAGACACATGTGACAGCATGTGGAGGTCAGAGGACAACCTGCAGGGGACTGCTCTCTCCCCACCACAGGGTCCCAGGGGTCGAACCAAGGTCATCGGGATGATGCCAAACATTCTTACCCACTGGATTGTCTCACCAGTCCCGATACTGATTAATTACTTCATTTAGTTTTGGGACAGGGTTTCATTATATAGCCCTGGCTGGCCTAGAATTTGCTATGTAGACCAGGATAGCCTGCAACTCCAGGAGACCAGCCTGCCTCTGCCTCCCAGTTCTAAGAGCGCACAAGCACCACTCCTATCTATTTGCTTACTTTATTTTTTGAGACAGGGTTTGATATCCTCTAGGTTGGCTTGAACTCCTGATCCCCCTGCCTCAGGCTCCAGAGTGCTGGGATGACACTCAAACTCTCAAGGGGAGTGGGCCGCCAGGGTTCAGCCCTGTCTGAGCAGCTGCCCAGGCACGAAGGCCTGAGCTGAATGCCAGCGCCCACGTCAAGGGTCCTCTCCTCCCTGGGGAGATGAGTGGGGCTGACTGGCCAGCGGGGCAGACGGAATCGCTGAGCTCCAAGCTTAGTAAGACTGTCCCAAAGTGGCAAAGCCCTAAGTCCAGCCCTTGGGAGGCAGAGGCCAGGGCACCTTTATGAGTTCCAGACCAGCCGGGACTACATAGTGAGACCCTATCTAAAGAATTAAAAAGTAGCTGGGCGTGGTGGCGCACGCCTTTAATCCCAGCACTTGGGAGGCAGAGGCAGGCGGATTTCTGAGTTCGAGGCCAGCCTGGTCTACAGAGTGAGTTCCAGGACAGCCAGGGCTACACGGAGAAACCCTGTCTCAAAAAAACCAAAAAAAAGAATTAAAAAGTATGAGAGTGACTGAGTGAGACCCTCTGCCCCCATGGTGACCTCTGGCCTCCATACAACACAGAAAGCCGAGGCTGAGAGCCCCACCCCCAGCTTCCCTGCACACTTCCTCTTAGACTTCCCCAGCGGACACCTTGCCCAGAAATACATGAGAATGCAAATCTCCGGTCACTCGGCACGGGCTGGAGACGCCTGTGGCCCAGGTGTGGAACAGGAGTGCGGAGGCGGCCTGCGGCCGATGGGGCTCAGCAGACCTATTTGTACTTCTATGCAAATTACCCAGCCACAGACAGACTGCCCCTGCCTCAGCTCCAGGTGCGGGGCGATGGAAACGAAGAGAGGAGGGGGCGCACTGTGAATATGTCGGTCATAAGGAGGAAGCGGGAGCGGGGAGGAGCCTTCCACGCCCAAGTGCTGTCCCAGAGCTGTGCTGTAGGAAGACAGTGTTCAGCCGTGCAGTGAGGGACGCCCCCTTTTGCCCAGCACTGGTGAGGTGGACGTGGAGGATCATCCGGAGGTCAAGGGCATCCAAGGCTACATAAGCAGTTGGAGGCCAGCCTGGGCTACATGAAATCCTGCCTTAAAATTAATCAACTAAAGTGGAGTTAAAAAATAAATTGAGAGCCGGGCGGTGGTGGCGCACGCCTGTAATCCCAGCACTTGGGAGGCAGAGGCAGGAGGATTTCTGAGTTCGCGACCAGCCTGGTGGTCTACAGTGTGAGTTCCAGGACAACCAGGGCTACACAGAGAAACCCTGTCTCAGAAAAACCAAAAAAAAAAAAAAACAAAAACAAAAAAACAAAACAAAACTGAAACGATTCTCCCGGCTACTGACTGCCACAGGGACAGTCTCCATCCAGCCCAGACTGATGTGAGAGGGAGGGGCAGGCGGGCCCTGGAGAGAGAACAGTCAGTGAGGCAGCCAGAGGAGAGCTGGGGGGCGGGGGTCCTAGGGCTGCTGTGTGGGTGGCCTACAAGACAGTCTCAGGGCTGAGCACTGAGGGGGCGAGGTGCTTGGAGAAGCAGACATTGTCTGTGACAGACAGGGCAAGGGGCAGGAAACACACCCGCTGTCCAGGAAGACCAGGAGGGTCTCTTCCCAGGGCAGAAGACGGACAAACCTGATGGCCTGAGTGTCATGACAGGACGCTAACGGTGGAGGGGTAGGACCCACTCCTGGAAGCTGTCTTCTGAGCTCTGTGCACCGGTTATGGCAAGCACACGCCCAGATAAATTAATGGATGTTAAGGTTTTGTTTTAAAGGCAGGCTCTCACTATGTAGTCCTGTCTTGGAACTCATGTTCCAGGTTGACCTAACTCGGAGATCTGCTTGCCTCTGCGTCCTGGGATTAAGGCCACGCCACCACCACACCTGGCTATGAATCTAATTTTTTTTTAAATTAAAGTAAAATAAAACATGCCTCCCCACATACACTCAACCCTTCTGTCTGGTGGGATATGGTTTGTAAGTCGATCAACAAACTGCCTGAAAGGCTTCCAAACCACAAACCACCACCTCTTGGTGAGGTCTCTAGGTCCCCAGGTGTTGAAATGAGGGTGACTAGGAAAGATCCTACTTTCCCAGTGACCTTTTGCCTCTTACCCCAAAGAGGTCTCGGTTTCCCCCGACTCGTAAATGAAAGGTTAGAAACACTGTCTCCCCCTACCCCAAGGGCTTCAATCTGTCTTTCCTTCTCAGAAGCCCGGAGTGCCAGGCCACGTTCAGCTTCCGACTTGTTCCCTGCGATGGGCCACGGGGCTGCACAGGGACCCACAGCCCAGCGTGAGCAGAGAAAGCAGAAGTGAGAGGCAGGTGGGGAGCCAGGCCCGCGGGACACGCGGCCTCACGCAACCCGGGCTGCAGTTTCATCACCTGCTCCCAGGACTCCTCATTACGACGACAGGAAGCGCCCCCTGGAAAGCCGGGACCCCTCCCCGCCCTCTCCTGGGGGCCCCAGGCGCAGAGAGCGACCCCAGCTGCCCATCTCCCCGCCGCTACAGCAGACGACACGCCTCTGTGGGCGGGGCCTGGGCGGGAGGCGGGGCCTCGTCCTCCGCAGCTCCGGGCCAAGCCCCAGCCTGGCTCTGCAGGTGCCTGTGACCAGCTCCCCCGGCCCCTCCCCGGGGCAGCCGCAGCTTAGCCACCCAAACCCGGTCAGTCTGGGCCGCCCAGGGGTGCCCGGGCTGCCTAGCCCTTTCAGATGGCTTCGGGATCGCCCCTCCTTAGACTCTGGGTATAAGGGCTTCTGGGGGAGTTGGAGAACGGAAGAGACTCCACTCACACTTGGAGAATACCTGGTCCACGGGTATCCCAAATGGCTCCCCAAACACTCCGAATCCCGGCCTATAAACGTCTTCAAAGGATTTGACCTAGTGTCACGCCTGTCATCCTAGAGCTCTGGAGGTGAGGCAGGAGGATTGCTTTTAGTTCGAAGCCAACTAGGCTAAATAGTGAGTTCCAGGATAGCCTGGGCTACAGTGAAATCAGTCTCACAAAACAAACACAGGTATCTGTAATTCACACCACTCTCCAAACACTACAGAATTTCTAAGAGGTGACAATCCTCCGATGCCCACAGCCTCCATCACACAGACTGTCACAAACGCAGCCTAAGACACATAAAGAGACCCCCAACACTCACGTATCCCCCAAAGGTACACGGACCTCCCTCAATAGCTCTCACCTCCCCAGACTTATGCAGACCTCCAAATCCAGGCTGGTCCTCGGCATCCCTGAGGGGCCCCGGGCCTGCCCAGGTTTCCCTGCTGTGGTAGGTGCTGAGCATTTAGCATGAGGAGCTGAGAAATCTGAGTGGGTGGGGCAAGGTCCCTCAGGGCCCCTGTGTTCATCTCTGAGGAGACTGAGGCCCAGCTGGGAACCCGCTGGCATCTACCAGGTCTGCTCAAGGTGGGGGCACACATGTTGACTTCAGAGGGACAGACACTGTCAGGAGCCACAGCGGTGGCTGTCCAGGGCAGGCTCAAGGGCCATCAAATGCTGTTCCATTTTTTTTTTTCTTTTGGGGCTTGAAGATATGTTGACATGGAGGGCCCTGTCTGTGCTACTCAAGCCCAGTGTTGGTGAGTTCTATTTCTTGCCCTTGGTCTCCCTTTAAGGACTTCATGGCACACAACACAATCCTCAGGCCACAGATGACCTGTGGCCAACAGTGTAAGACCATGTTCTCATGCAGTTGTGGTGTTCGCCTGGCATGCATGAAGCCTGGGTTTTACCAGCATCACCCACTGAAAATGGCCAAGGCGGTGGACCCCTGGGGCTCCAGCACTAAGGGTGTTCACGGTCAGCCTCAACCACACAATGAGCTGGCCTAAACAAAACAAGCCAGGATTGGTGACACATACCCTTAATCTTAGCACTGGGAGGCAGAGGCAGGTGGATATCTGAGTTCAAGGCCAGCCTGTTCTACAGAGTGAGTTCTGGTCCAGCCAAGGCTACATAGTAAGATCCTGCTTCCTGCTTCAAAACAAAAGTGACAAAAATAAAAACAAAATAAACAAAAAACCCTACGCATAACATAAAATTCAATTTTAACAGGGGGGAGGGGGAGGTGGCTGAGAAGGCTTGGTAGGGGTAAGGTATGGGTAAGCATGTAGACCTAAGGGTGAGCCCCAGAACCCACATACAAGCCAGGCAGATCCTGAGGACTTGATGGTGCGCCGGTCTTGTTAAAATGTCAAACTCCAGGTTCTGTGGGAGGCGCTATCTCAGAAGGTAAGTGCGTGTGTGTGTGTGTGTGTGTGTGTGTGTGTGTGTGACCACCTGACTGGTCAAGGCCACTGCCCAGGAGCAGGGGCAGACTCATGCTCTCAGCCTAATCCTGCTGTCCCATGTTAGGGGCACCCAAGCCCCCAGCCTCGTCCTCTGAGCCTCCAGGGTGGCTGCAGGGACAGCCCAAGATTTCCCTCTTTGTTCCACAGAAAGATCTTCCTGTGGGGAATTGGTCCTCGGAGGCCCAGGCCTCCCTGCTTGGGAAATTAACACATCTGTCAGCACTGTGTGGAAGGGACTGTACCCATGGCCCCAAAAAGCCCCAAGACAGGAGACGGAAACCGGAGTTGAGGTGTGAGAGACATTCTGTGTCCTCTGTAAGCCCAGAAGTGTTAGGGACACCCAGGCCAGGGGGCGGACAAACAACCAGTTCCCCTCTGGCCATCACGGCAGATACACAACCGCCTGTCTGTCGGAGTCCTGTGTGGGAGGGATGGGACAGCACCGCCTCTCTGGTGGCACAGGCTTGTCACCCAGCAGGCTGAAGGTGGAGGTGGGTGGACAGTGCGGGGTGAATTCGAGGATAGCCCAGGCTGGAAACGACCTATCTAAAAGAAGGAAAAGGAGAGAAGAGAGAAGCGGAAGACTGGGGCAAGTAACAGAGGGGTGAGAAGGACGCCATCCGGGTCCTGGCCTGCCTGGCCGGCAGTAGAGCAAAGGTCCCGAAGAGGGAGGCTGATACTGATGCAGATGCCGGTGCTGATGCTGATGCTGAAGCCTGCTCCTCACCAAGACACTTGGCTGTCTTAGCACCTGTGTCCCTGGGGGACAGCCCACTGCCTCAGCCAGGCTGGACAGGACGAGTGAGGGCTGCAGACAGTGGAGAGCGGGGGCAGAGCACTATGGGAAGGTTATGTTGATTCACTGTTCTTGATGTAGTGGGAGAGAGGAAGCCGGGACAGCGCACATCAGGAGCAGGGGTGGCCTGGACTACGAGGGCTGCAGGTGGAGAGAGGACGGGAGAGGCCGGAGTTCACAGCTGTGGGGACGCCATGTCGTAACCAGCGCTGTCACTCTCTTCTTAGCCCTCACCTCACCGGGGTGAACCTAAAGAAGAGGGTGCCAGGGGCAAGCCGCCCTCCCCAGTCCTCCCCTTGGAAGCAGCTCACGGTATCTGCCGCGACTGAGTGCCTACTGCTGGCCCATGCCATCCACACACGCCCGCCTCACCAGAGACGGGTCCTCCTACACAGAGCCTTAGGATATCCTCGGAAACCCCGCACCGTAGCTGGGCCTGTGGCTCACACCCGTCATCCCAGGTGAGGATCTGGAGCTCAAGGCCAGCCTGGGCAAGCTGACACCCTAGTTAAAAAAGGCAAACTTCCTGGGCTGAAGAGATGGCTCAGTGGTTAAGAGTGCGTGTGGCTCCTACAAGGGGCCCAAGCTTGGTTCCAGCGCTCGCGGAGCTCAGAACTCAGAACGGAGCTCAGAACTGCAGCTCCAGGGGATTCGATCCAGCTGTTCACAGGTACCTTTCCCTGCCCCCCACACAGAATTTAAAATGATAAAACATAAATCTTTAAAAGAAAGAAAGATCCAAGCCAGTTTTCAGACGGGCCCCAGGCCTTAAGTGTCCCAAAATTCTGTCCCCTTCAGGACAAGTTTTGTTCTGCTCTCAGCTAGGGAGTAGGTGACGCACCGAGTCTGGAGGGAGCGCGGCTGCCTTTCTGGAGGCCCTGCAGCCTTAGCAATCAGAGCCAGAACCCTGATCCCAGGGACTGGCACGCGTTCCTGGCGTTCTCCTCAGATCCTCACTGGTAGACTCCAGTTAAACGTTCTCCCAGCTCTGGCCCACTGAGGACTCTGTTGAAGCCAGGTTTGCTCACACCAACTGTCAGAATTCCTGTCCCCAGTCCCATAGGGCCGCAGCCCCTAACTTTCCCTAGTCAGGAGTCCCGTGCGATGAGGTGGGGGTCTAAGCCGTGTCTGACCTCCATCTTTATCTAGGGTTAGGGCCAGGCAAGGGTGGGAGTCACTTGCTCACTGCTCTGGAGACTGAGGGGGCACAGGGGTCAGGACTATGAAAGGGACACTGCCTCTGAGAGGTATGTGGGTTGTTCCTAATGAGGTCTCCAAGGAAGACACAGGCATGGGGCATGGGGTGACCCCTTCATCCTGCCCTCCAGGCCCATGTATATGCCTGGCGGAAACAGGGGCAATGAATGTCAAGTGTGTCCCCTAAGGAGCGGGTGCCTCCGCTCACAGAGGCAGTGCCAGCACAGAGCCAACCATTTCCAAAACTTCAAACACAGCCACAAGTAGGAACACACCCGTGACCCATCTCGGAAATGAAGGCAGGAAGATTGAAGAAAGCTGTGACCCATCTCGGAAATGAAGGCAGGAAGACTGAAGAAAGCTCGAGGCCAGCTTGGACTACACACAAGACCCTGTCTCAACCTCTCGATGCCCCTCTACCCAAAACAAAGAAAACCACAAACACAGCCACCCATGGGTACACATCTGCGAGCTTGGCACTTGGGAGACCAAAGATGCACTACCATGAGTTCTAGGTTAGCCTGAGCTACAGAGTTCCTCCCAACCCCAACGTCTCAGGACCTGACTTAGGGCTCACTAAGTAGACCAGATTAGCCTGAAAAGATCTGCTTGACTGGGATTAAAGGCATGAAGCACCGAGCACGGCTACAAAGACTTGTAGGCCAACTGGATGGTAGAGTGAAACCCTCTCTCATACTGCCAAGCGGAACTTCCAACAGTGGAGTGTGATCGCACCCCTGAGATCCTGGCGCTTGGAAGGCTGAGGGAGGAGGGCCGCTTTGAATTTGAACTATGCCTGAACTACATAGTGAATTTCGGACCAGCCTGGACTACAGAGCAAGACCTGTCTTAAACCCCTTCCTCTTAAAAAAAAGAAAAGAAAAAAACCCTAACAATTGAGTGGTCACCCGCTTATGATCCTAGCACTCTGGAGACTGAGGCAGGAGAACTACTGTGAGTTTGAGGCTAGATGAGCCATGTAGTAACTTTCAGACTAGCTTAGGCTAGACGGGACTCTACTCAGCAAACACTCCTGAAAGCCAGGCCCCCTAACCCTCAGACAGCACACACACACGGCCCTCTGCACCCTACCCGCCCCCAGACCGGCGCACACCTCAGGAGTCCCGGGAGTCCGGTCCCTGCTGGTCACACTTGCTGTCCACTGCGGAGGTCCAGGCACCTACTGCGGCCGCGGCTCTGAGCTCAGCTCCGGAGGGCCCAGTAGTAGATGCCTTCCCGCGCAGCCCCGCCTCCAAGAGCTGATTGGGTGGAGGTGGATCATTTGCATAGGGGCGGGTATTTGGGAGTGTCCTGGCTCCTAGACGCTTCACACTAGGTCTAGAGAAGATGCTACGATCCGAAGAGGTGCCCGACTGAGAAGTGCGCGCCCGCCCGGGAGGCTAAGGCAGGAGTCCTGCAGCTAGTTGCAGGCCAGCATGGGATACCGGGCAAGACCCTGTCAAAACCAAACCAAAAAACACAAAGTATAGTGGCACACAACTTTAATCCCAGCCCTTGGAGAGGTTCAAGCTGGTGATTGTTGAGGCTAGCCTGGTCTACAGAGCAAGTTCCAGGACAGCCAAGGCTACACTGAGAAACTGTGCCTAGAAACAAACAAACAAACAAACAAACCAAAAACCATCACCACCACCAACAAAAAACAAATGAATGAGAAAGAAAAAAAGAGAAAAAGAACACAGGGTCGTGGAGCCAGACGGAGTGGATCAGTGGGTAAAGGGGGTTTACTGCTAAGCATGATAACAGGAGTGCCGTCTCCAGTATGCAAACCGGGGGATGGAAGGAGCCCACACCAGCAAGTTGTCCTCTGACTGCCACCCACTGTGGCACAAACGACACCTCCACAATCACACACAAACACATATTACTTTAAAAATTTAAAAAAAAAAAAAAATTCCGGGGCAAGGCTGTACAAACAGCTAAGTTTCTCCTTGAGGATTCAGGGCTCCTGGCCTCACTGTCATGCCCCTGACCTGACTTTGGACCAGTTAGCCAGGGCCACACACCTTCGCAGGGATGCAGTACAGGGAGCAGCTGGTTCGGTGGCACAGACTCCTCCCGACTCCTCCCGCTGGCTGGAGCGCGCTGTTTCTGGCCAGTCTGAGGTACACGGAGTTCAAGTGTGTCCTGGGCAATTTTGGGACTATTGTCTCTAAATAAATAAGCTTGGGGGGGGGGGACAGCTCAGTGGTAGAGCTTGCAAGCACATTCCTCAGCTCGGGGGAGGGGGGGGTTGGAAGAGAGAGAAATAATTGGGCCTGGTGGCTGAGTCTGTACTCTCAGGTAGTCAGGAGGCTGAGACAATCACAAGATGGTGAGGCTAAGGCCGGCCTGGGCAACACAGTAAAACCCTTAAAATAAATATGAAAACAGACAAGAGGCGTGAGACTGGAGCAGATACCAAACTAGCATGGAAAAAGTTGCCTCCAATCTCCAACTCTAAAAAAAACAAGCCAACGACATCTTAGGATGAAGGAGGCCGAGGCAGGAGGGTTACATCTACTTCCATGGTAGTCCTGTCCAATAAGGAAATAAAGAATTCCTTAGAACTCTGATTCTGCTGGTCCCGTGCTGGACTATGCCTCCTGCAATTAGAGCCATTACATGGGGGGCGGGTGTGTGTGTGTGTGTGTGTGTGTGTCACCAAGGTGGTCCTACCCAGCTGTGCCTCTGCCAGGGTCCTCATACACTTCCACCACCATGCCCCTGTCTCGGCTCACCTCTGGCTTAGCAGAGGGAAGGTCACTGTGGGGCCTTCTAGGACTCCCATCCACCCTCAGTAGACCCAATAGGTAAGCCTCAGAGGGAAAAGAATGTCAGGGTCAAAGGTCAGGGACCGAGCTGGCTGTGGTGGGAAGCCCCATCGTGAGGGAATAGACTCTCCACAGGTTCACTTCCCAGCTCTGGCAGGTAGTATTGGGCCAGGGGGACAGTGGAGGTCGGACCGGAACTGTGGAGACTCTGCTCTAGAGTGCTGTGGGGGTGGGAAATGCGACCGAGAACAAACCGGGACATTTGCGTTCAGACCCGAGTAGTTTGCCCCTGGGTGAGGGGCTTTGGGGTGCGGGGCAGGGGCACGGCAGACTGGGTGGCCTCTCCCTTGTTCCGCACCTGTGTAATTGGAACCGTGTCTGCCCAACTCTGCGCCCCCGGCAGTGTTTCCCTCTTTAACTCGGTCTCAGGGCAATCCTCTTGCTTCACCCCTTGAGTTTTGGAGGACAGCAGCAAACCACTTCCACAGCACAAAACTTTCTCCTCAGACTCAAAAAAGGAAAGTCCCTGCTGGGCTGTAGGTGGGCCCCGCCCGTGCACACTCCACACACACAGGTGACCCCAAGACACACCAAGATCCGGGCCAGGCCTGGGGGCTCCTGCCTCGGCTCCGCATGAAGATCGAGGCTCCGCTAGGTGAAGGAGCCTGGGGAGCCGGCCCCCGGGGCCCCGCTGTTTACCTGGCCACCTCCCCCTGGCTCTGATGCAACCCGCAGGCTCTGGTTACGTGAGGGCTGCAGCTGCAGCCGGGGCCCCTGCGCTAGGAGGGGGTTGGGGTGGGGGAACCGGATTGGACGGGACAGGGCAAGGACTCAGATGACGCTGACCTTACCTGGCCCACACAAAGCCACTCCCCCCTCGCCCACAAAGGTCGCCTGCTGCCCTGGATTGATCCCATCTTTTCAATATCCCTGGAGGGACAGTCAGGTCACCGCCTCTGGCTATTCAGGTGAAGTGTATATCCCGCACTTATTGGAGCGAGGTATGGGGAGGTCTGAAAGCAAGGGCTCTTTTTTTAATTGGGCTTTTGTTCTGATTTTTTTTGGGGGGGGGTTAGAGCCTCCTGTAAAATCTCAAACTAGTTATGCAATAATAACAACCCTGAGCCTGATGTGGTGACCAAAGCCTTAATTCCAGTACGTGGAAGGCAGAGGCAGGTGGATCTCTGAATTTCAGGTCAGCCTGGTCTATACAGAGTGAGTTCCAGGACAGCCAGGGCTACACAGAGAAACCTTGTCAAACAACAAAAACCAACCAACCAAAAAAGGGATAACCCTAACCTTCTGGGATAACTGATGTCTCCCAGCGTGCCTGGCTGTCTGAGATGCGGTCTCTGCCTTTCTGGGTGATTCAACCTAGCAGCTGTGCGAAGACAGGCAGGAACCACCACACCCCGCAGGGAAGTGCTGAAGGCGGTCCGGGAGCCACCTCCCCCAGGTCAGAAGACCCTTCGCAGGGCTTGCTTTGTGACCTCCGCCTGGCATGCCCCCTCTCTGAGCCTCGGAGTGGAAAAGGTAGAGACGAAAGCCACAGGTTCCGGGGGGACCCCTTCCGGTACTCTTCACATTCTGAGAGTCTCCGTCCCACGCTCCCCCACCCCAGCGCTGGGGGGTACATCAGACCGTCCTGGCTATGCTCGGGGCCAAGCACCTTGGATCTCAAGACCCGCAGATCCCAACAACAACCTGTGAAGAGGAGCAGAGCTGTCGGGCACACACAGGTCTGCTCCTAGTTTGGGAGGGTTTCCCGAAGGAAACGAGCAGGAAACAAAGGATGGGAGGGGCAGATGGAGCCAGGGGCTGGAGAGGTGACTCAGAGGTGGAGCCTGCATCCTGTTTTTGTTCCATTCTCAGCACCCACAGTGGGCCGCTGGCAACTCCAGCTCCAGGGGATCCAGCACCCTCTTCTGGCCTCTGTGGACACCTACATGCCCACGCCCACCCACAGCTAAAAATAAAGTCAATCTTTTTAAGGTGTAAAAAGCCTTATATTGTACTTTAGAGTTGACATCTTTTTTCATTTTTTTCTTTTTCTTTTCTTTTTTTCTTTTGTTTTTCGAGACAGGGTTTCTCTGTATAGCCCTGGCAGTCCTGGAACTCACTCTGTAGACCAGGCTAGCCTCGAACTCAGAAATCTGCCTGCCTCTGCCTCCCAGAGTGCTGGGATTACAGGTGTGCGCCACCTCCGCCCGGCTGACATCTTTTTTCAAAAGCTGGCAACACTGGGCCTGGTGGTGCTGGCTGTGACCAGAAGTAAGGCGCTTAAGGCACAGGATAATTCATGACCAGCCTACCTAGGCAGAACCTGTCTAAAAGGAAATAATCCAAGGTTTGTAAGATGCTTCTGTGGGTAAGGGTGCTATCTGCCAAGCCAATAACCCTGGGTTTGATCCCACGATGGAAAGACTCCCCACGTTGTCCTCTGTCCACCGCCACACATCTGCCATTAAACTAAGTCACACAAGACTGTTTTTCTTTACAAAGGTCATCACAGACCACTGTTCACTTCCTTTCTGCCAACACAGACCTGGAGGAGCCTGAGCTTCGTTCAGGTCAGACCCCTGCATGTTACCCTAGTCAATAGATGGGTGCCAGGTCCTTCTTGGATGCCCCACGGCACAGAAAGGTCACCACCCAGCTCCAGGTTCTAGACTTAGGTGGAGAGGGAAGGCTGTGAGCCTGGGTTGGGAGGGGAGGGAAGGCTGTGAGCCTGGGTTGGGGCAGATATAAGGCTTTGCTGAGTGACTCCATCCCTTGGAGGCTCAGTTCCTCCTGGAGGACCAGGAGCCGCTGGCTGGTTGTGTAAGCAAGCAGGACTGTGTAACCAGGCCAATGCTGTTCTTGTGGGGGAAACCCAAATGAAATGTAAATCAGCCATGGCCCTGGGAGGCCTGGACGACAGGTGCTGAGGTGGGAGACAGACTGTTCCGAAACCTCTGAAAGGCGCCAGCTGCCAGCAAGAAGGGCGCTGTGCTGGCTGGTCTTGTGTGTCAACTTGACACAGGTTGCAGTTATAGGAAAAGGAGCTTCAGTTGGGGGAAGTGCCTCCATGAGATCCAGCTGTGGGGCATTTTCTCAATTAGTGATCAAGTGGGGGAGGGCCCCTTGTGGAATAAAAACCCTAAGACAAATCGGTACCAGCATAGTGGGGTATTCCTGTGACAACCTGACCATGTTTTGGGGAGGATTGTGGAAGGACTTTGGAACTTTGGGCTAGATGGTCCATTCAGTGTTGAGACCTCTGGGAGATGTTGTGTAGGAACTTGGAAGATTATGTTGAGAACAGTGCAGAAAATGGAGGCCTGGCTTGTGAAATTTCAGAGGGAAGATTAAAGACTCTTATCGGGGTCATGAAGATTCTGTGGTTTTGGTTAGCTGGGGCTGAAGAATCAGCTGTGCTTAACCAGATACCAGAACCACTAAAGTCAACCTTTGTGTTACTGGAACTATTGATGCTGGTTAGCTGGAGCTAAGAAATTAGTGGTGATTAAGAAGAAACCAGCAGCTGGGCAGTGGTGGCGCACGCCTTTAATCCCAGCACTTGGGAGGAAGAGGCAGATGGATTTCTGAGTTCGAGGCCAGCCTGGTCTACAGAGTGAGTTCCAGGACAGCCAGGACTTTACAGAGAAACCCTGTCTCGAAAAACAAAACAAAACAAACAAACAAAAAGAAACCAGCATCACTGAGGTGAAATCTTCTGGGAAGTGTTTTCTGAGAGCACAGAGAGTGAGTTCCAGATAGCCAAGGTTGTACCTCATGCTGTAGCAGAACTTGGTACTGTGTAAGAGTCACCCAGATGGTACTGGTTTTGAAGGCATGAAGGGGTCATAAAGAGCAGCTGAGGCTCAGCACTGTGAGAGGCTGTGGAAGGCCATTGGTGAAGGTGCAGCCTCAGTTGCAACTGATGGCCCAGGACTGAAGGGGTCATGCAAAAGAGTTGAGGCGTGGCACCATGAAGAAAGCCTATGTGAGGCTATTGGTGAAACCTAGTTACAGCAGAAGTGTTTTGGAGATGCCAGTGCCATGAGTTGATCACCAAGGACAGCAGCAGTAGTTGAGTACAGGCAGCCGGAGCCTAAAGACAAGGTGTGTGCTACAAAGGGCAGAGCTGGAGAAGTGACCCAAGCCCTTGGAGGAGCCCAGAAGATCGTGAGTTGGATCCCAGACATTGAGCCATTGGAGTTTGAGTTTTGCTTTTGATTGTGACCCTGATATTTTTCCCTCTTGAAAGAAGGTATTTTAGTGGAACCCACAGTTAAGAGACTTTGAATTTTAAACGACTTTGAATTTTAAGATATTGGATGTTTTAATGGGATTGAACTTTTAATATGTAAAGACTGTGGGACTTTTAATGTTATTTAGGTCTTGAGGATGAATAAGAAAGTAAGGGTTGAGGCTTAATAGTGATATGTTGGTGTGTCAAGTTGCCAAGGGGTCAATTGTACTGGCTAGTTTTGTGTGTCAACTTGACACAGGCTGGAGTTATCATAGGAAAAGGAGCTTCAGTTGGGGAAGTGCCTCCATGAGATCCAGCTGTGGGGCATTTTCTCAATTAGTAATCAAGTGGGGGAGGGCCCCTTGTGGGTGGTACTATCTCTGGGCTGGTATTCTTGGGTTCTAAAAGAGAGCAGGCTGAGCAAGCCAGGGGAAGCAAGCCAGTAAGGAACATCCCTCCATGGCCTCTGCATCAGCTCCTGCTTCTGACCTGCTTGAGTTCCAGTCCTGACTTCCTTTGGTAATGAACAGCTATGTGGAAGTGTAAGCTGAATAAACCCTTTCCTCCCCAACTTGCTTCTTGGTCATATTTGTGCAGGAATAGAAACCCTAAGACAGGCGCCCAGGGGCTGTGGCACACCAGGACTGTTCTCCAATGCCCAGAGCACCTGTTGCTTCAATGGCTGGTCCAGGGGGTACTTTTCACACTTGCTATTTACTCATATGTGTGTACCTGTGGATGTGTATTGGTGTGGGTGCTGGGCTACAAGCTTTGGCCACCATGCCTGGCTCTTTTACTGTGGGTCTGATGGTCAGACTCCAGTCGCCGGACTTGTGAGGGAAGCACTTGGCTGTCTAAGCCATCTCTCCAGGTCCTAGCTAGCATGTGTAACTGGCACAGGGCAGGGAGGCAGGGAGGGAGGGAGAGAAGAGCACGCGCAGGGAGGACTCCCTAGGCCCCTCCGGTCATGGGGACTGGGATGGAAATTGTGAGGAGATGCTCAGTGGTGGAGGCAGAGTTGGGACAGGGAGTCCTTAGCAACCGAGGGCCTTTCGCTCAGTGTCCTTGCAGGGGTGGGCGGCCCAGGGTTTCAAGGGCTCCACCCCCCACCCTACCCCCACCCCCACCCCCGTTTCGGCTCAGGTCTTAAGCAGACCTGATACTGTTCTCCTCCAGTCCACTGCTCAATGACGTTGGAGTCTGTGGGGTGTGTGATTTATTCTGGGGACACAAACCAGGACTCAGTGTGGGTAGGCCAGGCAGGCACCCTGCCCCACCGTGGTCTACAAGATGGAAGCTAGTGGCCAAGCCAGGTCACAGGCCTTGCCCTGGAGGTGGGCGGCGTTTTTCCAGAGGTTCCTAAGTGTTCACCTCAACCTCAGAGAAAGGAAGCATCTGGCGTTGCGTCACACCTGGCAGGGGCAGGTCTTCAGCAATGTGACATGATGCAGGTTAGATGGCCCCAGGATGGAGGGAGGCGACTGATGGACATTCAGTGTATTCAGTGCACAAAGATTGTCATGTGAGTGCTACTGGAACTAATTTATGACCGAGGGGGACACTTATGACTGAGCCAGTAGGCAGTAGGCACTGGCCGCCCTGCTAGGTCTTCAGTTCTTGGTGAGTCCTCAATGTGGCGTCCGAGGAACCCCTTCTGCCAGGACAGGAGACGGGGAGTTGGGGGCGGAAGGCCAGAACGAGACTCCAGTGCCTGGAGGAGGAGTAGGACCTGGGGCTGCCTGTCTCTCCACCAAGCCAGCTTCTGCTCACGCAAACTGCGACTGTGTTGGGGGGTGTGTCTCAGGACTACAGTCAGGTCGGCAGTGACCTTGAGTAGTCTGGAGGACTAGGGAGTCTGCAGAGAGAAAGCTGGGATGCGGGAAGGCCAGGATTCCACTGGGTGTGCAGTGCAGGAGACAGACTCAGGCAGGGTGGCCGTGAGCATGTCCAGGCATGGGCTGGCCTAGCGGTACGGAGTGCACCCAAGGCTGACCGTATCACAGTGCATGCACCTGCGAGCCCTTGTAGCTTAGGGTCTTCCCAGATGCCCCATGGGACTCCCAAGTAAAGAACTGTTCATCTCGTGCTGGGGCGACAGCCAGTGAGTACTCAGAAACCCGTCGAGCAGAGACCCTCAGTACATGGCCACTGCGATGCCCAGCAAGCGCCTGATCCCAAGGAGCTTGAGGAATGCTTACTGTACAAGCAAAGTGCCTAATCAATGCCGGATAATCCTGTCACCCAATCAACCCTCTCTACACTGTCCAGGAAGTGCACCCTGTTTCCTCTGGGCTCTGGGGCTAGAAGGCATCTCCACCCTGCCCCTGGGCCTCCGCCACAGAGGACGCTCTGCACCAGTGGGACCCAC
This sequence comes from Apodemus agrarius, assembly GCA_964023405.1. Taxonomy (NCBI): domain Eukaryota; kingdom Metazoa; phylum Chordata; class Mammalia; order Rodentia; family Muridae; genus Apodemus; species Apodemus agrarius. Next base: position 62,357,198 of record OZ030023.1, on the reverse strand, counting down.
GGATGAGCACCTCTGCTTGAGTGGTGCGGAGACCTTGCCCTCACCCAGCCCCCATGCACAGCAACAGGCAAAGCCAGTGGACACACCCAACTGTGGGTAGCCTGAAGCAGCACCAGGCCCTGGCAAAGTGGCAGGGTTTTGAATGTGTCTCTCATGTGGATACAGTGGTCACAAAGTACAGCGGTCACTGAGCAGCGCGTGGCCGAGCCATATTTACATGAGGAAAAAGCTTAAGACAGAGGAGTGAGGGTGTAGCTGAGAGGTTGGGTAGAGAAGGAGGCTTCAGCCTGAAGATGATGAGGCAAGAGGCTGAACAGCAGCCTTCACAGTGGGCCCTCTAACCAGAACCTAGGACCCCCAGAAGACCAGCCAGGAAGCCCAAAGGTTAGTCAGCAGGTCCCTGCAGAGACGCGAAGACATGGGTTAGTTCAGAAGAGCGGTGACCTCCACACTGACCTGAGTGGGGAAGCCGGCGACCCTGAGGCTTCCAGGGTCAGGGTCAGGCCTGAGGGGGAGGCGGGGAAAGTGTCTCCTGGCTGGAACAAAATATGCAAATGTATGAGACTGAAGCCACAGCCACGAGGCTGCTCGGTAGAGCCGGCTAGAGTGGAGTCCCACTCTGGGCCCCCCAAGGCCCATGGCCTGAGCTCTTGGGTCTGCTGTCAGGGTGGGAGCAGCGCTCAGTTCAGAGGCCAGGCAGGCCGTCAGGGCAGACTGGATGTCGCACAGACTCAGCAGGGGTTGACGAGGGGTCTGCAGCCCTTTATTCTGCTGCTCTTCTCATTCTCGTGACAGACAGGTCACAGGCTGGCTGAGGCTCGTGCGGGCCAGCTCCGTTTATTGAGTTACAGCCAACACAAAAGATGCGGAGGACAGCAGGTGCTTTCCGGGCCTCTCATGGGGGGTGCAGGTGGAGAGCCAGCTCCAACCTCAACCTCCCGCTCCTTCTATGGGCCCAGAGTGCCTGCCTCAGGGGCCTTGCTCTGGTCCTGATCCTGGGGATGCCAGGAGGTTGCTCCTTGTCACCCACACTTCCTCTGAACTGTGTCTCACTCACTGTCCCTGTGAGCCTGGCATCACTGTGTTCCTCACAGCAGCTGGGTTACAGGAGATGGGTGCCACAGATGCCAAAGACCACCAGGACAGCTCACTGGTTAGGGTGGGGCAAGGGCAGGTGGCCAGGGCTACCTGTGGCCCTGGGCGCTGGTGTTCATGTGGTCCCGGATACTGATGGCCTGTTTGAGCAGGCCTTCCACACTGCGGAAGTACACGCTGCTGTCCACCAAGCTCTTCACAGCGCTGCAACGGAAGGGGGTGGGGGTCAGTTCCCATCCTGGCCAGGGTGGCAGCCTACATCCCTCAGGAAGGGGCTGCCCTTCCAGCACCGTGACTATTAACTAAAAAGAGGTTCCGTGTCTGCAGAGAAAACACTCATTCTGTCTACCTGAGACACTCATCCTGCTCCGGGAAAGACCCCTCTAGGCCCCGCACGGGGCGGGTGCAGCGTCCCAGGGATGAAGCTGTTCTTACTCTGCTATTTATAAGGCAGGGGAACTGCTGGGGAACACTGCTTTTATGACAGAGCAGCAAGATTGGCCTTGCATGCCCTCCCAGGACTGGCGGTGGAGGCTGGAGGATCCTGAGTTTGAAGCCAGTCTGATCTACATAGTTAATTCCAGGACAGCCAGGGCTACACAGAGAGACCCCACTTCAACCAAACCAATAATGTGCAGAGAGGAAGATGGAGTCCTGCACACTCTACAAGCTCGGGCTGGTGGACATAGCCAGTGTGCACAGCACAGCCTCGAGAGCACATTCACAGAGCCAAACAGGAGGGGCAGAGCCCTGCCACCAAGGCTGATGGCTGAGCTCCATGCCTGGCACGCACAGATTCCTGTGAGCTGTCCTGATTTCCATACGTGTACCAGGGAACAAGTGCACACCCCACACCCTCACACACACTCTAAATACTGGATAAAGTCCACAAGTGAGGAAAAGTCATGTGCAGAACGGTCTCGGCTTCTTGGGAGGCTGGAGCAGAGCTGCTTAAGCCTGGGTCCTCAAGGTCAGCCCGGGGTATACAAGACCCAACTGGGACACGGTGGGCCAGGCAGCACCTGCTGTAGGGCTCTGCACCGGAGGGCACACACTGGGCAGCCTGACTCTGCTTAACTGTGCTCCGGCTTAAGGCTTTATGCAGCTGGGAGTGAGCTGATTTTTTTTGTGTCTGTGGGGCTTATATGAGTGGATGTGTGTTTGTGGGCGGGTGGTTGCATGTGTGTGCATACCTGTGAGTGCATGTGTGTGGAGGCCGAGGCCGGCCCTGGCATGCTCGTCACCTGTGAGTGCATGTGTGTGGAGGCCGAGGCCGGCCCTGGCATGCTCGTCACCTGTGAGTGCATGTGTGTGGAGGCCGAGGCCGGCCCTGGCATGCTCGTCACCTGTGAGTGCATGTGTGTGGAGGCCGAGGCCGGCCCTGGCATGCTCGTCACCTGTGAGTGCATGTGTGTGGAGGCCGAGGCCGGCCCTGGCATGCTCGTCACCTGTGAGTGCATGTGTGTGGAGGCCGAGGCCGGCCCTGGCATGCTCGTCACCTGTGAGTGCATGTGTGTGGAGGCCGAGGCTGGCCCTGGCACGCTCACCAGTTGCTCCTCATCTCACTTTTCACGCAAACATCCTATCACCTGAGCCCTAGGCCCTAACTGGATGTGAGAGCTTCTCAGTGAACTAGGATCTCACCAACAGGATTAGCTCTCTGGAGGAGCTGGTCCAGGTGTTCTGCTGACTCCACCCCCCCAGAGCTAGAATTACAGGTGCACATCAACTGTCAACATGGGTGCGATTATGATAGCACTTTATCTAGTGAGCCATCCACGGCCCACCCCAGGCCAGAGGCAAATAGTCATGTCCCCAAACTCCTCAGAGCAAGTGAGGAACCCGTAAGAGGTGTCACGGCTGTACGCAGTGGGTTGGAGACTGGGCATCTGTGTCCCTCCGCCTGTGCCGATGTGGACCTTACCTGCAGGCATACTCCACGGTGTATATGGCTCCCTGGCTCTGTTCTTCCCACCTCTGCATATCGGCCTGCAGGGGTCGGAGGGGGGCCATTAGGAGGGAAGGCTATGGGAGCCCTGTAATATCCCATTCCCGCCCGAGCCCCTCACTCCTACCAAGCCTTCCTGAGTTCCCCAGCCCCCCCACCCCCCCTTGGTAGGCCCTTCCTACTCCTTGCTTGGACCAGGGCGCCTCTTCCTCTGCAGCCTTCTCCCGTGGGGCTCTGTGACTGGATGGTCTCAAGGCCTTTGCAATGGCTGCTCCTTCTCCCTGGCACACCCTTCCCTGGGCTCGTCCCTCACCTTGCTTGTCACTAACACAGACCATACTGTTTCCTTCAAAAGCCATCAAGGGCTGTCCCCACATCGTCCTCCTGATTCAGCCGCTACAGTCCACCTCGCCAGGGTCTCTCTTTTGACTTCAGCCCCTCTGTGGATAGCACCCCACTCCCGCTCAGGGAGTGTGAGTGGACCTGGGGAAACCTCGGCAGGGCCGGCAGCGCTCACCTTGTGCTGGGCCAGCTCTGGCAGTGAACGGCGCACGTGTTCCTGTAGCCGGTACAGGGCGACCGATGGCTCGTTGGCAAGGACATAGACACTCTCTGTGAACTTGTCTGTGACTGTGTTTGCATGGTAGGGGTGGGAATAAGGGACAAGTGTTAGACCCATGTGTTTATTTATTTATTTATTTATTTATTTAGTTTTTTCTAGACCTATGTATGTATGTATGTATGTACGTATGTATGTATTTATTTATTTTGTTTTTTCAAGACAGGGTTTCTCTGTATAGCCCTGGCTATCGTGGAAATCATTCTGTAGACCAGACTCGCCTTGAACTCAGAAATACACCTGCCTCTGCTTCCCAAGTACTAGAATTAAAAGTGTGTGCCACCACTGCCCGGCTCCATGTATTTATTTTATTTTGAGTTATGTGTATGTATCTTTGTGAGTGTACATGCATGTATCAGTCAGAGGCTAGAAGAGCTGTAGTTACAGGTGGCTGTGACCTGCCAGTGTGAACGGCAGGAACCAATCTCCAGTCTGGAAGATCACTAAGCACTCTTAACCACTGAGACAACTCTCTAGCATCCCCCCACCCCCCACCCCCGACAGGGTTTCTCTGTGTAGCCCTGGCTGTCCTGGAACTCACTCTGTAGACCAGGCTGGCCTCAAACTCAGAAATCCGCCTGCCTCTGCCTCCCAGTTGCTGAGATTAAAAGTGAGCGCCACCACCGCCCAGCTAACTCTCTAGCATCTTAAAAGAAGAAAAGAAAAGAAAAGAAAAAGGGTCTCTAGCCCAGGCTAGACTTTAGTTCTCTGTATGCAGGATGACTTTGAACTCCCAATCTTCCTACCGCTATCTCCTGAGTGCTGGGACTGCACAGGTGTGACACCACACCGCATTTATTCATGCACGCCAGGCAAACACTCTGCCTGCTGAGCCCCGCCCACATTAGACTCCGGAGAGGAGCTGCCAGGGCGCACCACTGTCCCTATCATCTGCGGGCCATGGGATGGTCTCTAGACAGCAGGACCTAACTCAAGGGGGCGTCGGCACACATATGAACTCACAACTTTCCCTCCCCAAACCCACTCTCGGAGGACACTAACCCCCCCTCCCCCATCTCCCCTTTATAACAGGAGCATACTGGAGACCATATGGAAGATCATACTAGAATCTAGTAGAGCTCTGGATTCCCTGTAACTCACTGTGTTGACTAAGCTGTTTTTAACTCACAGCAATCCTACAACCTTATCTCAGAAACAGAAAGAGGGAAAGCCTTTTCCTGCCCCGATCATTATTACATCAGGTCAACTCCCGGCGGGAGACACCGGCCTCCCTTTTCTGCCGAGCCCCACAGGACGGGAGGTCTAAGGCGTCTCTTTGTCATGTGCCTTCCCGCGCTGCCCTCTCTAGGCCCCGCCAACCCTTCTGCGGTCCCGCAATACCTTTCTTTCCCTTCAGCTGTATCTCTGGTTCTTCCATAGCGAACGCAGCCGCAGAGCCCAGAAACCGGAACCGGAAGTCTGGAGGCTGGGACGTCTAACCAAACGTTCCGGTTGGGTTCTGGCGTCCTGTGCGCAGGCTCCTCTTACGTGCCAACTTCTATTCAGACACGAGATAGAGGGGGAAGAGGCAGCCCTAGGCCGAGCGTGTGTGGAGGATAACGATTTCTTGATGTTCTAGGATACCTAGTCAAGGACTCCCTGCTACACGTACAGATAATTCTCGGGGACCAAGGCAGGGAAATTGTTAAGGACGATGTGACAATAATACTCGGCCTCTTTAAATATGTCCCGCCCATGTGTCTCCGCCCCCATCCGGAGAATGCTCCGCCTTCCCATCACACGCGAATCCGATTGGGGCAGACAGGTGGGGGCGGTGCGTGGGACGGGCAGCACAGGCGCAGTGAAATCCTCAGCCGGTCCAAGACGCCTTCAGTCCTTTACGAAGGATAGTGCGCGCATGCGCCGCGGTACTCATTGGCCTCAGCGGAAGCCACGCTCCTCCCTCCAGTCTTAAAGGGCTAGAAGCAGCTTCGGTTTTTTATTTTGTATTTTTTGGTACTTTTGCAGGGCAAGGGTGCGCAGGCGCAGTGGAGGAGTTCTCCAGCAGGAGTAGTCATCGCGTATTAAGTTGCTGCTTTATGTCCCAGCAGAGGAAACTAGTGGACTGAGCGTCCGGTCACCAACTTGCTCTTCACGAGATCTACTGGACCAGAAAAGTTTGTGAACAGATCTTCCTGAGTTTTGGGAGACCCAGACTGGCAGCGTAGGGGGACGGAGGAGGCTGGAGGGAGGTGAGTGGATCTTCCACATCTCATCTTTTGTTGAGTCCTAATTCATTTTGGGGGACTCCGATCCAAATAACCACAGCGGGACATTGATGAGTTTGGCATTAGTATCTCTCAATGCTGTTTTCTGATATGACCTCACTGAGGCCTCACATTTTTCACCTTATTAAGGAGGGATTGAGGCTCAGCTTAGTCAGAAACCAGGTTTTCATAGCTTGTGAGTGATTAGAACCCAGACTACTGCCAGAACCCTGATTTTATTGCCTTGGGTTCTGTTAATTTATTAACAATGGTAATTATCTAAAGCCACAGTTTTCCCAGCCTCATCATGCAAGGCAGAATATGCAGACCATGGTGTGTGTGTGTCTGTGACAGACATAGGGCCTCTGTGACAGACATAGGGCCTCTGTAACAGACTGTCTTGGAATTCACTATTTAGACTAGGCTAGCTTTGAATTCAAAAGGATCTGCCTGCCTCTGCCTCCCAAGTACTAGGACTGAAGGTGTGCACTGCCATGCCCTGCCTAACCAAGCTCCAGCCCCTGATAAGAACTCATTTATTCATTTATTTTGGAGGGGGGGCAGGATGTGCTATGGGGTTGGGGTGGAGGTCAGAGGACAGCTTTCTAGCGTCAGTTCCTTCCCTCCACCATATATGTATTCCTGGCTTGGTGACAACTGCCTTTACCAGCTGAGCCATCTTGGGGACCCCTGAGTTTTGGCTAATTACTGTCATCTCGTCACCCCAGCTTCCTCCATGGAGCCCACTCATGTTGCAGAGACCCTCATCCCAAACCAGCAGTCCCCTGCTCCTGACCTAGAGGACCCCGAGGACCCCAGAGATGAATCCCCAGATGGCTCAGACACGGTCGTCCTCAGTCTGTTCCCCTGCACCCCAGATGCTGTGACTCCCGAAGCAGACGCCAGGGCATCCTCACTACAGGGTGAGAACCACTCTGGGCTCTGGTGAGGGGGACAGTCAAGTCCCAGACCACATCTCTGTCCTCAGCGCTCTGCCCTCCACCTGCCTAGGTTATTTTTATTGTGTGTGTTAAGGTGATAAATGTGTATGTTCCTGAGAGTGTGTGCATGTGTTCACAGTACTGCATGTGCATATGTGTGCACATGCATGGAGACCAGACAGTGACATGTTGTATTCTTTAATGGCTTCTCTATCATATGTATATGTGTGTATGTGTAGAATATGGTACATGTATCTATAAGTATATATAAAATATGAAAATATATATTCTGGGGGTTTTTTGTTTTTGATTTTGTTTTTTTCGAGACAGGGTTTCTCTGTATAGCCCTGGCTGTCCTGGAACTCACTCTGTAGACCAGGCTGGCCTCAAACTCAGAAATACGCCTGCCTCTGCCTTCCAAGTGCTGGGATTAAAGGCGTGTGCCACCACCACTCGGGCGAAAATATATATTCTGTAAAGATTTCCAGGTATGGTTGGCACACACCTTTAATCCCAGTACTCAGGAGACAAAGGCGGGTAGCTCCCTGGGAATTCAAGGCCAGCCTGATTTATATAGGGAGTTCCAGGACCACCAAGGCCTCATAGAAAGACCTTGTAATCCCTGGCAATGGATTGGCAGATCAGATGTGGGGTGCTCTTAACTGCTGAGCAACCTCTCCAGCCCCCGCATTATTTATTTAACATGTGTATGATCATGCCATGGCACATATGTTGAGGGCAGAAGACAACTTTCAGAATTAGTTCCTTTTTCCACCTTTTGGACCTAGGGAGGGTGGTATCAGCCAACAGCAGGCGCCTTTACCAGCTGAGCTGTTTCTCTGCCTCGACCTCCCGTTCAAGGCAAGGCCATTAACTGGACCCGAAGCTGTTTCAGCGAGACCGGCCAGTCACGGGGCTCTGGGACTCTGCCTGTCTTTGCCCCCCAGTGCTGAGGTCACACGGGCAAGCAGCCATGGCAGATCTCTGTAAGTTTGAGGCCAACCTGAGCTATGTAGTGAGTTCTAGGCCATCCTGAATTATATAGTGTTTCAAAAAAATGTTTTTGTGTATGTGTGCATATAAATTTTTGTATATGTGTGTGCTCACGCGTGTACACACACACACACACACACACACACACACCACAATGTAGGCACCAATTTGTTATAGTAAATCTCCAACTCCAATAAGCCCATGCAAAAACAAAACTCAGTTACAATATTTATAAACTGTACGCCTAAATTGGGCAGATTTATCCACTACACATATACATATACATATTCTTTTTAGATAAGATCTGTCTGGAGCCCTAACTGTCCTGAATCTTGCTATGTAGACCAGGCTGGCCTCTGCCTCCCCAAGTGCTGGGATCAGAGGCATGGGCCCCCACCCCTGGCCATTTACCATTTGTGTACTGTGACAAATGCGACAGCATCTACTATTTGAGCATGACTGCTGTGCAGCCAGGTGGACTGGCACCCTGGCCACCTTGTGCATATGGAGGTCAGAATGCCGCCATGACTGCAGTGGGGAGCTCCGGTCCCCGGGAAACCACCCAGGCCGTCTAGCACCCTCTACCTGCCTTTTTCTCTTTCCTTCTTTCTTTTGCGGCAGGGTCTCACTGTGTAGCCCTAGATAGCCTTAAATTTGTGATTCCTCCTGTCCTGAACCCTATTTGTTCTCTGGCCTTTTTACTTCTCTCCTGGAACTCGCTCCGTAGACCAGGCTGCCTCTGCCTTCTTTTTTTGTTGTTGTTTTTTGTTTTTTTGTTTTTTGTTTTTCGAGATATGGTTTCTCTGTGTAGCCCTGGCTGTCCTGGAACTCACTCTGTAGACCAGGCTGGCCTTGAACTCAGAAATCCGCCTGCCTCTGCCTCCCAAGTGCTGGGATTAAAGACGTGCGCCACTACGCCTGGCCCTGCCTCTGCCTTCTGAGTGCTGGGATTAAAGGCGTGCACCACCACTACCCAGCCTCATTTTTATCTACTTATATTCTTTAAAAGGATTTATTTTTATTTAAAAAAAAAAAAAGTGTATGTATTGTGTTTTGCCTGCATGTGAGTAGCACTTGCATGCCCGGTACCCACAGAGGCCAGAAGAGGGCATTCGATCACTAGAACTAAAGTTGCCATAGATGGTGAGGCAAAGGGTGGGTACCATGATCCAAACCCAGGCCCACGGGAAGATCAGCCAGTGCCCCTAACCACTGAGGCATGCCTCCAGCATCTGTGTGAGGGTGCAGGTGTGCAGAGGCCAGAGGCATCAGGTACCCTGGGGCTGGAGTGACTTACAGGCAGCTGTGAGCCACCCAACGCAGCTGCTGGGACGGCGGCAAGCACTCGGCCAGCGACCGGCCTCCAGCCCCTTCTCTTGTTTCTTGTTTTGGTTTGTGCTGGGACTTCAACCAGCGCCTCGTGTGTGAGCAAGGGCTGGGTCACCACTGCATCGCAGCCCTTTGCCCCACCTCATCCTGTTCCGTTGCCACAGGGCTCCATTCTGTGGTCTCCACTGACCTCAAATTCCCCGTGTAGCCCAGGCCAGGATGCAGCTTTCCCTTCATTTAAGATTATTTAATTTACTGTTAACGTCTGTGTGTGAATGTGGTGTGCACGTGGAGATCAGAGGGGGGGTCTTCTTAAGCTTGGAGCCTGTCACAGGGAACAAGCCCTTCCTGTCCCTGCAGGAAGTCTCCTGAAGCACTCCACAACCCTCACAAACCGGCAGCGTGGGAATGAGGTCTCAGCGCTGCCAGCCACCCTGGACTGTGAGTAGAACTCAAGTGGAGGTGGGGCTGGAGGAGTCCTTAGAAGTTCCTTGGTGCTCCACGGCCCTGCACTTGGGGCGGGAGTTATAAGTTCAAGGTCATCCCTAGCTTCTTGCAGAATTGGGGGTCAGCCTAGATAACATGACACCCTAGTACAAAACCCAGAAAGAATGAAAGCCCACAAGGGATTGGGGAATGTAGCTCAGTGGGTAGAGTGCTTGTAGCTCAGTGGATGGAGTGCTTATAGCTCAGTTGTCACAGTACTTGTGGCTCAGTTGGTGGATTGCTCAGCTAGCATGCACAAAGTCCTGACTTCTGTCTCGGTCTCCTCATCAACTGAGAGTGGTAGCACACACCTGTCATCCCAGCACTCAGGAGCATCGGCAGTTCCCTGTCATCTTTGGCTACACATAGCAAACATGTAGCAAGTTGCAGGCCAGCCTGGGCTACATGAGATCCTATCTCAAAACAAGAAGAGGATGAGCAGGGTAAACTGAGGCTTGGAGAGGGATGGGGTGGGTGAACACTGCCTGTCTCTGCCCTGCCCCCCCAGCCCTGTCTATCCACCAGCTTGCAGCCCAAGGGGAGCTGAGCCAACTGAAGGATCATCTGCGGAAGGGTGCGTGTCCTGCGTGCACATGCCTGTCTGGTAGGGGAATTTGTGCGTGGGCGTGGCTCGTGTGTGCATGTATGATTTGTGTAATGTCCCCCTTCATGTGACCCCTAAACCCCGCCCACCCCACCCCTGAGAGCTGGCAATCTGGCCATCCCCGTCCCATATCCCTCCCACTTGTCAGGTGACAACCTGATCAACCAACCCGATGAGCGTGGCTTCACCCCCCTCATCTGGGCCTCGGCCTTTGGAGAAATTGAGACAGTCCGCTTCCTGCTAGACTGGGTACGTCCATCCTGGGGACGCACGGACAGGCCGGGGTCTCAGCTTCTGGAGCTGCTGCCTTGGAGATGTGCTGCCCTACTTGGGGACCCTGGGGTTTCGGGGCCCCATCACTCTCCTTTCTGTCTCCCAGGGTGCCGACCCCCACATCCTGGCCAAGGAGCGGGAAAGCGCCCTGTCGCTGGCCAGTATGGGTGGTTACACGGACATTGTGAGGCTGCTGCTTGACCGCGACGTGGACATCAACATCTATGACTGGGTGAGGCGCTGCCACCCTTACCTGTCACAGCCTGCTGGCTTCCATTCCTGCCCAAGCACGGATGGGTCCCCTGCAAGGTTCTGGGAACACAAGGCAACTGTCCTCACCCGGATCAGAGTTCCCAGTGCAGGGGAGACAAGATAACATAAAGAGAAAGATTAGCCTGGCAGCCGAGGAAGGGGCGTGTACACAACAGAAAGAGCCCGGGGGGCGGGCAGGGAGCAGGTTAAATTGGCAGCCAGAGGGCAGGGACAGGGCCCTGAGACTCACCTTGGTTCTCACACGATCTTGTCCCACAGAATGGGGGGACACCACTGCTCTACGCTGTGCGTGGGAATCATGTGAAGTGCGTGGAGGCCTTACTGGGTGAGTGGGAGCCCATGGGCCCTGCAGGAATCTCAGGCTCCGAGTGCAGACCAGAAGAGGCAGGGCAGTGAGGGCGTTTGTGTTGGATCCTGTCAGCTCTGATGAGCCCCCTACCCTCCACGCCTCAGAGACTCGAAACCCCATCCCTTGGTTAGGGGGTATGAAGTATGGCCACTGTCCTGTCAGTGGACAGCGGGCAGACCTGTAGTTCTCCTGGGGGTGGGGAGGGAAGTCACTCCAGCCTTTAGTCCCCAAACCCTGCCGTGGGCTCCCGAGACTCTGAGTGCCTGTCCCTTGTCACAGCCCGGGGTGCTGACCTCACCACAGAGGCCGACTCCGGCTACACTCCGATGGACCTCGCCGTGGCCCTGGGATACCGCAAAGGTGGGCTCGGGATACTGTAGCAGGCTGAGGGGCTGTGGAGGCGGTGGCCACAGAGGGGCACATGGTGTCCCCCATGGGTGCCAGATCCCAGTCGGAAACATGGCCTGTAGTACCCAGGCAAGCTCAGGGACTTCCGCATCTTGGTTCTTGGGCTTCAGGGGGGACCCCAGCGTATGACGAGTAGAATCTACCCTGTGGGAGACAGAGACACTGGGGGGCGCACAGATACTCAGAGACACTTGGGGGTGGGGCACAGACACTCAGAGACATCAACAGCCCCAGCCCTGGCCCCAGGGTGGGCATGTATCATCACCTCCACATCCATACATCTTTCCTCACGGTGGTGGGTTGGGCATCCCAGACTTTGTTTTCTGTTGCTCTAACAGAGTACCACAGATAGGGTGATTTCATCTTTTAAAGTTTTATTTGGACTCATGGTTCTGAAGGCAGGAAGAGCTAAGATTTGGAGGGTGAGTGAGTGGGATGCAGCCAGTGGAGGGGAGACAGGCAAACCTTGCCTTAAAGCAACCTATTCTCAAGAACAGCCCAGCCCAGCAAGAGCAGAAAAGCACTTAGCCGAACAGGCTCCTGCTGGCGGACTCCCAGCTCACACCTCCTTCCTCCCCCCACAGTGCAACAGGTGATGGAGAGCCACATCCTCAAGCTGTTCCACAGTGCCCTGGGGCCTGTGGACCCCGAGTGAGGACAGCCTGTTGGGAAGCCAGGCACTCAGGGACAACCCAGTCAGCCCCACAGCTGGCCTGGAAGGCAGCTCCTGGACCGCCGTGGGAGGGGCTCTCCGAGACGGCAACCAATAAATCTGTGCAGAACTTGAAAAGCTTCTGGGTGCCTGGGGAGGGGGGGCTTCCCGGAGGAGGTAGCCGCCGACACTTCTCACCCTCTCTTCTCACCCAGCACCCGCAGGTGGTAGATGACTACACGGCCAAAAAAGTCGGTGGTGTCCTCCAAAGTCAGCTTCAGCCGGTCCACCTCCACAGCGGGGATGGGGAAGGTGTGACCCTCGCAGTCAAGGAACGTGGCTTTATGTCTGACCTATCTGGCCCTACCTTCCCAGTCCAGAGACCACTGATGGGCTAGTGACTGCAGGCTCTTGATGCCTCTAATACCCAGCAAGAAATCAATAGCACCTTCTTTTCTTTTAAATGCAGGATCTCAGGTAGCCCAGGCTTGCTCAAACTGTGCAGTTGAGGATGGCCTTGAACTCCTGATCTTCCTGTTTCCACCCCAGGGCACTAAAGCTGAGCACTACTTCCTACTTAAGTGTAGGAGGCCAAAGCTTTTATTTTGAGACAGGGTCTGGTCATGTGTCCAGGCTGGCCTGGCATTCTAGATCCTTCCACCTCCCCCGTGCCTGTACCACCACAAGCGGAAGATCCAAAGCTTGTACAAAACCAGGCCCCTCCCACCACAAGACAGGCAGGATATCTGAAGGGCATTGGTGTCCTCAGGGTAGAAATCTACAATCTTGCTGAGGGCCTCCCCGCCCCGTGAACCTGCAGTGGAGAAACGGGTTAGGAATCCAGGGAACCCCGTGGACACCCCACCTCTCACAGCCTTCCAGTACCTTCCAGGCGGCTGTGGCGACTGGAGAAACCACCCTGGAACTGCACCTGCAGTTGTGTGATCTGAACACACTGGGGAAACTCGAGCGACACCCACTGGGAGAGGCCCTGGAAGCACAAGGATAAACTGAGGCACTTGGTAACTACAAGGTTAGGGTCCACGAGGTTCTGCACATCTTCAAGTGTCCCCGTCACGGGCAGCACTGGAAGGGTGTGCGCACGCTGAGCTTTCTAGGTCTCCTCGAACTCCTCAAGGCACCCTGCAGCCCTGCATCTGCTCCCACTTGGAGGGGTGTAGAGCACCTCACCTGGTCAGAGTTCCAGCATGTCTCTTCATCCTGGTCAAAAAGATGTTTCTTTCCAAACTGCCGGCTGTTGCGATTAAGCACAGAACTGACCCTGCAGGACAGGGACCTCAACACTACTGACTTTCACACGTGCATGCATCCTTGCTGTGAGCCACCCACCAGGTCGGCCGGCCCCACTCCAAAGAACTCTGCCACCAACAGCCAGGAACTGACTACCACACCGCATCCCCAGTCAGGAACACAAACACCAGGTCTCGCTCCCAGCTAGGGGTACACGACCATCAGACCGCGCCCCCAGCCAGGGAACACCCGCACTCTACCACCTGGTCCCGCCCCCAGCCTGCTCCAGGCTCCAGATCCTTACCCCAGCTAGCTGCCTCGCCTCTACAGCTCAGCTCCCAGTTCCTCCGCCTCCACACACAGATCTACACTCTCTGAATCTCACCTGCTCACGGTCTCGGGACAAATCAAAGACTGGGTCATCTTGGTCGTACGATGCCTCGCGGAGCGCGAGATCGAAGTCTGGTGCTGCCACTCCCAACTTGACCCAGCGGTCAGCCTCAGTACCCCCAAGTCACCCCTATGCAACAAGGCGTGCGATCTGGGAACCGGAGGGAGACAGAAGCAGCTTCCTAAACCAGCCGAGCAACAGAGCCTCAGATCTGCAAACCCGGAACCGCGTGCGGGCAGCGCACGCGCAGCGCAGCACAGATGTTTTCCTGTTCGCTGGGCTGGGGCAAAGTTTATGGCACCGCCCCTTCGCCTCTTAAAGGGCCCGCACACTGCAGTTTCTGGTTCTGTTGAGCTGGAGGGAGAATGCCAGACTACACACCTCGTGGTTACAAAATGTCCCTGTGATCATCATGTATGCCCGCAGAAGGCCTCGCTCGCCGTGGATGCAGCTTGGGAGCCCTGCACCCCATTGCCCTCCTAAGAGGCCAGAATAAACGTTGGTTATGCTACTGGGAGCATCAGTCACCCCCAGCATGTACGTCCTGCTCGGACCCCAAATCCAGGTTCTGCAGGGTTTACGTTTCACGCTAACATGGACAATTTAACAGATCTGCCTAGTATATTTTTTGAGACAGGGTCTCGTGTAGATTTGGCTGCCTGGAACTTGTGCAGGTAATGGCCGCCTAGACTCCCGGAGGTCCTCCTGCCTCTGCTTCCTAGTCCTAGGATTAAAGGCATGCACCTTCACGCCCTGTATTGGGATTAAAATGTATTTTTAATAAAAACACGTTTGTTACTGTGTAATGAGTGTTTTGCTTGAGTGTTTGTATACCATGCATGTCTGGTACTTACCCATCCAGAAGAGAACACGGGATCTCCTGTACCACGTTCAGTTAAGCTGCCGGGAACTGACCCTAGGTCCTCTGTGAGGACAGGCCCTAATTCTTTATTACTTTTTTTTTTGTTTTTTGATTTTTGAGACAGGGTTTCTCTGTATTGCCCTGACTGTCCTGGAACTCACTCTGTAGACCAGGCTGGCCTCGAACTCAGAGATCCACCTGCCTCTGCCTCCCAGGGGCTGGGATTAAAAACAAGGTGAGGGAAGTGTTCACCTGCTTCCACTTTGTTTTCTCTGGAGAGATTCATGGAGGGTGGGAATGACTGGTATCTGCTGAATTAAAAATGATTAACATTGGTCGGACGGTGGTGGCACGCGCCTTTAATCCCGGCACTTGGGAGGCAGAGGCAGGCGGATTTCTGAGTTCGAGGCCAGCCTGGTCTACAGAGTGAGTTCCAGGACAGCCAGGGCTACACAGAGAAACCCTGTCTCAAAAAAAAAAAACAAAAACAAAACAACAACAAAAAAAAGATGTGCGCTGCCACCACCACCTGGCTCTTTTATTACTTTTATTTCTATGTGGAAGTCAGATAGTACAGGAATTGGTTTTCTCCTTTCAGCATGTGGGTCCTGGGGGCTGCTGTTGAGTAGTCAGGGTCAGCTATGTTACCATGTGAGTCATCTCCTCAGCTAAGCAGCTCAGCGACAGCAGGTCGCCCAGAAAGTGCACGGCACTGAGTCCCAGCGCCAGTGTTGAATGAAGGAGAAATCAGTCTCAGCAAATGCTGTCCTAGCACGCTAAGGAAGGCGTGTTCAAAGAATGGTATGAGATGGATTTCATAGGATGAAGAGGAGTGTGCCCCCAACAGGAGCACACAAACCCGGACAGACATCCCAAACGTCATGGGCTCGGGGACGAGCCGGGGAACAGAGACTGAGGAAGCAGGGAGTCTTTCTGAAGGAAGGGCTTTCTGGGAGGGAAAGACCTGCAGGCCAGGATGACAGGCTCGGGTTTGAATGAGAGCTAAGGAACCACTTCCCGCTGCTCTGCAGCAGCGCTGGGGAGAGGGTGGAGCCCCAGCCTGCCCTCTGAATGAAGACTCCCAAGACGGAGCAGTCTCTGGGTTGAATGACCGCTGATCTCTCCTCTTTCTGTGAGGGCCAGAGGGTTCCCTAGCACCCTGCTGGGGTCTCCCAGCCCCAGCCCCGGAAGCAGGACTGGCAGGGTAACTGGGTCACCTCAGAAGGGCCGCCCTGCCAGCCCATAAATGCAAGGACTTCCTTGCCAGGCTTTCAGCTATGGGTCCAGGTCTTCCAGACCCAGCCCAGCTGTTCCAAGGGCATGTGTCATTAAAAGTTTGGCTGTGTGTTCTCAGACAAACCTTTGACCTCTGAGCTCAGCTTCCTGCCTGTGAAAAGTGGGCCCTTTGGGTTGACGCCGAGTAACAATGACACTTGAGACACTGGGGCTCATAGACAAGTCTGTCTCTAGGCACGGACTCATCATTACCCTGCCAATGGCACTCAACACAAAAAAGGTGGCCGTGGTGCCTGAAGAGGCCGCATAGAGTCCCAGCCACCGTCCTTCCTGTATTGCCTCTGGCCCTGGCATGAGGCCGCCTGGCCCCCTGGGACACCGCCAGCTCCCTACCCTCTTCCCGCCTCCTCACCCCACTGGCGCCTGGGCATGAAAGAGCCTCCTGTTTCACCAGGGAATTAGTAGCTCCGAGTTCCCAGCGAAGCCGCCAACATGGTGCATTCATCCGCCTGAGTCAGGGGGCCTGAGAGCCGCCTCCTTCTCACCCCTCTCCAGCCCTGAGGCAGGGAGGGGCCATAGAGAGGCCTGGATCCATCTACCCCACCCCCAACCTGTCCCTTGCACCCTTGATTGTTAGTCTTTCTCCAATTTTTTTTTTTGGTTCTGTTCTGTTCTGTTTTGTTTGTTTTGTTGGTCTTTTTGAAGACAAGGTCTCTCTGTAGCCCTGGCTGTCCTGGAGATGACTGTGTGGCTGGTCTCAAACTCACAGCGATCCACCTGTGTCTGCCTCCCAAGTGTTGGGATTAAAGTCATACACTACTATGCTTGGCTTTTCTATTTATTTATGTATTTGTTTATTTAATGAGACAGGGTTTTCTGTAGCTCAGGACTTAAAGTCTTTTTGTTGTTGTTGTTGTTGTTGTTGTTGTTGTTGTTTTTGTTTTTTTTGAGACAGGGTTTCTCTGTGTAGAACTCACTCTGTAGACCAGGCTGGCCTCAAACTCAAAAATCCGCCTGCCTCTACCTCCCAAGTGCTGGGATTACAGGCGTGTGCCACCACCGCCCGGCATAGGACTTAAGGTCTTAAAGTCTCAATCCTCGGAGGCTGGAGGGATGGCTCAGTGGTTAAGAGTGCTAACTGCTCTTCTGAAGGTCCTGAGATCAGATCCCAGCAACCACATGGTGGCTCACAACCATCCTTAATGAGATCTGACGCCCCCTTCCATGTATCTAAAGGCAGAAGTACAGTGTACTTACACATAGTAAATAAATAAATCTTTAAAATCTTTAAAAGAAAATCAAAACTCCCAATCAGGTGTTTGATGGCATTGTGTTTGACTATCCACAAATGTCCTTGGCTATAATCCTGTACAATTAGAGGGACCCTGTCCCGGGGACCTGGCTGCCCAGGAGCTTCCAGCCACCCATGTGACCTCTGAGCCACTCAGCTCTCCCTCACTTCATCTCCTGGGTGACCTCAGGGTGCCGGTGACAGAGAGGGACTTCCAGGCTGGAGGTGGGACCTCCTAGGCCCCAGAGTGGGTCTATAAATAGCTCTTTGAGCCTTGCAGGTCGGTTCCCAGGCCCAGCACCAGCAGATCTGGGCCCTGGGCCAGTCTCTCTTCAGCCATGGCACCAGCCCAGGAATGGGATTGGTGAGGAGCCGGAGGGTTGGTTGGCTCTGGGACCGCAGAGCAGGCCTGTGAAACCTCAAGCAGGGCATCCTGTCTCCCTGAGTCTCAGTTTCCCTAGCAAACTACAAGAGGAACAAGATGGTGACCTGCTGGGTGTGGTGACGTACGCCTTATCCCAGCATTCAGGAGGTCTAGACAGGAGAATCACAAAGTCAACCTCATTCTCAGCCACGTAAGAAGCTGTGGGCTAGCCTGGGCTGATACTGGGCCTCAAAAAACACAAAAACGGTAAACACACACACACACACACACACACACACACACACGTTGGCTTAATTTTTTTTAAAGTTACTTTTAATAAGGGTTCTTAACTGCTTTAGCCTCCCTTCTAGCCCTCCACCCACTAGAGGTTGTGGAAAAGAAAGGTTATTTCTAGCCCGGCGGTGTTGGCGCACGCCTGTAATCCCAGCACTTGGGAGGCAGAGGCAGGCGGATTTCTGAGTTCGAGGCCAGACTGGTCTACAGAGTGAGTTCCAGGACAGCCAGGGCTACACAGAGAAACCCTGTCTTGGAAAAAAAAAAAAAGAGTTACCAGGACCAGCAGGGACTTGAGGAGAAGTTCTCTGCTGAGCCTTTCTCAACAAAGTGAAGATCAGTGAAGATGAAGACTAGAGACCCGTGAGGTGCTACAAAGCCAGCTCTGCAAGCCCCGTCTGCTGGGTCCTCACACTCCATCCACACGTCGCCTGCTCTCCCACGTGTCTCAGTAAAACTCTTGAGTCTGCATCAGCCTCTCTGCCAATCAGCCCGAGTCCTCGGAAGCCACAAGCCACCAGAACACCACCAGAAGTGTTTTGGTGCATTCCTTTCTATGAAGTCAGGACACACAATGGCCACACCATCCAGAGTCTGTGGTGTCTTTCTTGACGTCACATGCCTTTTTCACATGTTGGCTTTAGCAGAACATCCTCTCACATGTGTCCGCTCCAGGAAAAAACAGTTCTTCCCACGTCTGTGCCAACAAAACCCCACCCGACACACCTGACTTTCCAAAGAACCCTAAGGACCCACATCACATACACTTCTTGTTTTATTTTTTTTAGCAATCCATAGAGACTATTCATTCTCTCAATTGAGATGGGTAAACTGAGGCACAGAAGGATGAGACGGTTGGTCCAAAGTTGCACCATTATGAGAGGTAAAGACTCTGCCCAGTCATTTATTCAGTGCATTTTTTGTGTCTGTTTTTTTTTTTTTTTTTTTTTTTTTTTTGAGACAGTGCTTCTCTGTGTAGCCCTGACTGTCCTGGAACTCACTCTGTAGACCTAGGCCTCCAACTCAGCGATCCATCTGCCTCTGACTCCCAAGTGCTGGGACTAAAGCTATGCGCCACCATTCCTGGCCAGTTCATTTTTTTTTAATATGTTTTAAAATATATTTGTTTTATTTCATGTGTGAAACTGTTTTACCCTGCATGCATGTATATGCAACATGTGTGTGCCTGGTGCCCTTGGAGGCCAGCGGAAGGACCTGGAGTCATAGATGGCTGTGAATCACCAGGTGAGTCTGTGAAACAAGCTTACATCTGCACGAGAAGCTGGCGCTCTGAATCACAGAGATACCTCTCCAGCCCAGGAAGGCAGGCCTTATACTTTTCTATCTAGTACTGAGGATAGACCACGGGCCCTCCCAGATCAAGCAGGCACCCTGAGCCCCACCCCAGCTCCTCACTGGGGTTCAAGGCAGTTCTATTATTGATCTAAGCCCCCAACCCTGTACCTTGGTTTTCATTTTTTATTTTCACGACAGAGTTTCCCTGTGTAGCCACAGATATCCTGGAATTTGATTTGTCGACCAGGCTAACCTCACACTCAGAGATTTCTCTGCTTTTTCAGAGTGCGGCATTTAAGGCTTGATGCCCACTTATTTTTCCTTCTTGCTGCTGTTTGTTTGGACCTTATCTGAATCCAGCCTGGAAATCCCTGTGAAGTCCAGGTTGTCCTAAAATTATGACAATTCTCCTGCGCCAGCCTTGTAAACACTAGGGTACGGTGATGGTTGTGGGCTGTCCACCCACCTTGTATGGGGATAACATTCGGAGGATATATGATTTGCTCTACTGGGGGGGGGAGGGGGAAAGGCAGCACATTGAGGAGGAGTGAGGAGAGATGGGGTGGCTCATCTTGATTTGATTGACAACTTGACAGGCTCTAGACTCACCAAGAAAATGTTTCCCTAAGAAAACAAGCTTTTGGACATATGGGAATATCTAGATTAGCTAATTAGCTGGGAAGACACACCCTGACCGTGGGCTGCACCATCCGTGGGCCTGGGAACCCCTCAGACTGCGGAGCCCAGCACTCATCTGCCCTCCACACTGCAGATGCCCTGCGCGCCTGCGTGTGCTTCCCGCTGTGACAGACTGCAGCCCGGAACCTGTGAGCCACAGTAAGCCCTTCTTCTCCACGTGGGCTTTGTCAGGCATTTTGTCCCAGCTACCAGAGAAGTAGTGAGTGCACCGTGCGATGGTGCAGCATGGGAATTGTGCAGTGTGGGTGTGTGCATCGTGGGAGTGGGGGGTGTACAGGGTGGGGGTGTGCAGTGTAGGGGTGCAGTGGGCACTGCTGGGCTCGGCAGCCTTTATTCAGTCCTGGTCTCGAGCCCAATCTCAGTGGATGCCAAGAAAGTGCTTCATCCAGGCCAATGTTGTCGTCTATCGGAGGGGTGTACAGGCGCCATGGCGTGACATGGAGGTCAGGAGACAGCCTGTAGAAGTCGGCTCTCGCCTTCCACCATTAGGCTCCCAATCCAACTCAGGCTCAGTGCCTTTACCTCCCAGAGCATTACCATGTGTTTTATTTTATTTCATTTTGTCATTTTAAAAGAACTTTAGCCGGGTGGTAGTGGTGCACACCTTTAATCTCAGCACTTGGGAGGCAGAGGCAGGTGGATTTCTGAGTTCTAGGCCAGCCTGGTCTACAGAGTGAGTTCCAGGACAGCCAGGGCTACACAGAGAAACCCTGAACCCTGTCTTGAAAAACCAAAAAAAAAAAAAAAAAGACAGAACTCTGTGTGTATACACACACACACACACACACACACACACACACTCGAGCACATGCATGCACATGAGAGAGAGAGAGAGAGAGAGAGAGAGAGAGAGAGAGAGAGAGAGAGAGGCACCTGGGACCAGGGCTCTGTGGGTAGAGCGCTGCCTAGCATGCTCAAAGCCCAGGCTCCATCCCGGCAGCACACATAACAGGCATGGTGATGTGTGCAGCTGCAGTCCCAGCATTTGGGAGAGAAGAGCTGGAGGATCAGGAGTTCAAAGTCACAAAGTTATCCTTGGATACATATGGGATTAGAGGCCAGCCAGGGAGGGCTACATAGCAATCCAGACCAGGCTGGGATTTATAAGATGAGACCCTCCTCCTCCTCCTCCTCCTCTTCTTTCCTCCTCTTCTTTGCTCTGATTTGCTTTTAAGGGAGGAAGCAGGTGCTGAGTCCCAGCTAGATAGGTTAGAGCACTTGCTGCTCTCCTGGAGGACTCAAGTCTGGTTCCCAGCACCCTTGTACAGCTGCTCAAAACTGCCTGTTACCTCAGCTTCAGGGGGTCCGACTCCTTCGACCTCTGTGGGCATTCATGCGCAGAGACACACAGTCCTACACCTAAAGAGAAGCAAATCCTGTGAACAACCACAAAAACAATAAAACATAACAACCACATAATCATAAAACAGAAACAAGTCTGGAGTGGTGGAACACATCAGAAGCAGAGAGAGGAGAAGATCTGAAGTTTAGACCCAGCCCAGGCAGCATTAAAGCCAGTTTCTCTCCTGGACAGGCTTCTGTACTGAGCCCTTGTCGCGAAGTAAGCAAACAACAGGCAAACACACAAAACCCAGCAGCAGTAGGTCAGTGGGTCCTGCAGCGAGGAGGGCTCAGGGACAGTGCTATTATTTTAAGATCACTGTCTCTCCTCCTTTTAATGCAGTGTCACTCCTTGAGGGAAAGCCTCTTCCCACAGCAGTCCCTCACAGCCCCGCTTTGTTTCCTGTCTTTGTGGCTTGGACAGTTCTGGACATTTTCTGTCTCAGGACTCTACATGATACCTGACGACTTCCAGGTTTCCACACATCGGCTGTGTCGTATATAGGACTTTTCATGACTACATAATATTTTACCACAGAGTTCTAGATTTGGTTTGTTTCCTTTGAAGAGATGGTTTTGTAGTCTGGGCTGAACCCGAATTCACAATTCCCTGCCTCAGCCTACAGAATGCTGATTCCACCTGCATGTGCCATCTTGTCAGGGTAAGACCTAAAGCCTGTGGGGAGAACACATATTTTCTTGTGTACAAGTGGCGGTGGAGGTCAGAGGTCAACATGGACTGTTTCTGTCCAACAGGTTTGTTTATCCATCCATTCGTTTTTGATACATGTTCATCATCTTGGCCCTCTGGTCAGCAAGACACAGGGCTATGGGCCTCTGGACCAGGCAGTGTTGGCACATGCCTTTAATCCCGGTACTCAGTACTGGGTACCTTTAATCCCAGAGGCAGAAGTGGAGGATCTCTGAGTAGTTCTGGGCCAGCCTGGTCTACAGAGCAAATTCTAATACAACCAGGATGCACAAAGAAATCCTGTCTCAAAAACAAAACAAAACAAAACAAAACAAAACAAAATGCAAAACAAACAACAATAAAATGACCCAGGCTCCCCAGCCCTGAGAGGTGTGCAGGTGTGGCTGCTGTGTCACGTTTGTGTCAGTAGGTGGCAGAGACGAGAGTGGAGAGTGTTCTGTTCTGAATGATTAGTAGCCCAGCAGTCCCTGAAAAAAGCTAGCCTGAGATGACCACCAGCCCAGCACCGTGGGCCCAGGCAGGGAGCTAGCCTGAGATGACCACCAGCCCAGCACCATGTAGACCTAGAGGTGCAGATCAAGCCCAAGATGACCCCTGACCTGCACCATAATGCACAAGTTAGACACAGAGCTCCTGAGACCCAAGACACTCGGAGACCCTGGGCACCACTCAGACCAGTAAGTCAGTGGTGGAGAGAAGGAAGAGAAAGAGAAGCAGAAGGATGTGGGCACAGTGAAGAGAGGCAGAGCTGGAGACTCGAGGGTAGTGAGGAGCAGCCTGGTGTGAGCCGCCGGTGATGCCGCCCGGGAGCACAGAGAGGTCCTGGCCTGTGCTGCCACCGGGGGGTGGGGGGTGGGGGGTGGGGGGGCATGCCTGGGTCCGTGGCGCTGCAGCAGCAGGGTCTGCTGCTACCAAAGTCCCTGGCCTGGCCTGCTGCCGGGGGACATGCTAATGTCTGAAGGACCTGCAGAACTGGCCCCACCCCTCACCTGGCCATCGCGGGAGAGCTGGTCTTGGTTGGGGAAGGGGCAGGGTGTAAGAGCTGGACAGCTGCGGGGCTGACCGGTGGTTCAGATACCTCTCAGGGCCTGGAATGGGCCCGCCCCAGCACCCACCCCACTGACAACCTGCTGGAGAGCATGAAGGGGCCCGTCCCTCAGACCCCAAACCGCAGGACTCCACGTCATAGTCATAGGGCCCCACGTCACAGGGCAGCAGGCTATCCGAGAGGAGGCCTGGCAAGCATCCAGCATTAACAGAGTAAGAAGCCAGAGGCTTCAAACCAGACCAGCGCGCCACTGCAATGAACATTTGCAAGCACAGAACTGTGGACAAAGGCGTGCTGGGGACGCGCTGTGGCACTCGACAGCTTCCGCCATGAGGTTTTTTTTCTCTGTCTGGGGGAGGTTGCAAGGGTGGAGGGCAGGTTTGGAAAGAAGGGGGATGGGTGAGACTGGGGCGCATGATGTGAAGTTCACAAAGAACCAATAAAAAGGTTGGTTTTTGGTTTTTGGTTTTTAAAGACACGGGGCTTCACCTGTCTCTGTCCCCACTGACGTTATAGGAATGTCCCTGTACACTAATTCTATACTAATTCCCCCACTGTACCTATATAGTGGGTGTGGACGGACCCAGGTCCTCATGCTTGAGATAAGCACTTCGTCCCCCGAGCCATCTCTTGAGGTCCCCTCCCCTCGGGGCTGCTTTCGAGGCAAGGATCTCATGTAGCCCAGGCTGGTCTCCAATTTGGTGTGTAGCTGGGGATGAACCTTAAACCCCCGACCCTCCGCCTCCCCCTCCTAAGTGCTGGGATTGTAGCTGTGCACGCCCACGCCATGTCTGCTTTACGAGGTGCTGGAGGTCAAACCCGAGCTCCCGCCCCCCCCAACTGAGCCGCCCCCCCCTAAAATCTTGACTTTTAAAGAATAGGAGTCAAGAGGACACATATGCTCCAGCCCAAAGCAGGAGCATCGGGAACACGTGACCCTGGTGTACACCATCAAACAGTGATAGGAAAAGGTGAATGAGTGAGTGAGTGAATGAATGATATGAACAGGGCTGAGCTGCTGAAGCGGTTCTGCAGTTAACACATCCGGGCTCCGTCCTGATGGTTTAACATTTTCTGTCACATTTATTTATTGGTCTGGGGTTGTGAGGTCAGAGGACAAGTTGCAGGAGTCACTTCCCTCCTTCCACCCTGGAGGTCCCAGGGATTGGACTCGGGTCCTGGAGCTCGGCAGCAAACGCATTCACTGCTGAGCAGACTATGACCGTTTTCTCAAGGGCTCCCTGAGGACCCTTGGCGGCTGTGGGACCCAGCGGCTTCTCCACGTCCATCTCTGTTCTAGGAATGGTTAACAGTCTTCTGCCCTTTCCTTCCGAGTGACCTTGGCAAGCACTCCTACATCCATGAGGAGGCTCAGTTTCCCCACCTGTAAACTGGAGCAGGCGGCCGCATGAGGCATACTGGGGCCATTTAATGGGGTTCCTAAGCTAGCAAAGAGAATGGGGGCGGAGTCAGGTGTAGCCAGCCCCGGACCGTGTCCGGACAGACGTGGAAGGAATCTCAGGCGAAAGCAGCTGGGGGCCAGGGGCTGCGCATGCGCACAGCATCCCTGTGGTCCTTTATAAGTGAGGAGGCTGCGCCTGGCGTGCTGAGCGCCTGGGCTCTGGGGCTGAAGATACATCGGTAGCCGGGCGTCGCGTCCGCGTCCTTTGTGCCCGGAACCGTGAGGATGTGTCCGCGCTAAGGAGCCAGGTGTGGGGGGCCGAAAGAGAGGGGGGCAACAGGAAATTGGACTTGGGGCGGTCTGACCAAAATGAAGGGGAAGCCCCCTCCCGGATGGGGATGGGCAGGGAACGGTGGGGGAGGGGAACCAAGTTTGGGGGGGCTCGAGCGCATGAGGGACGGCATTAGGGGTGTTGGGAATGGAAGGAAGTCCTGAATGAAAAGACATCCCCATCCCTGGTAGGGAGGATCCTTGGCTGCATCTAATTCTCTGGATCAAGCAGGAGGCGCTGGGAGCTAGGGCTAGGGGAGCCCCCCCCCGAGTTTGGAGAAAAGACAAGGGCATCCTGTTCATGACCCAGGGAATCTTGAGACTGGGCACCCCAGTATTTTAGCTGAAACACGTGGGGAACTTGGAATGGGAACCTCCAATTTACACATGAATGGAAGGCTGTGGTGGGAAGAGGGTCCCCCAATTTAAGAGTGTGTGTAGCTGAGTCTCGTCCCTGGGAAGGGAAGCTAGACAGGTCCCTGTCCTCTTACTGCATGTATCCTGGGCTAGGAAGGAGGCACACTCACCCATGCTAAGGGGCGACCTGCTTTTCTAAGAAAGAAGGAGTTGGGGTGCAGTCCCTTTTACCAGTAAGCATGTTTGCTGTCCTGGCTAATGCTGGGTGTGGGTTCTGTTGTGTCCCAAGATGGATGTCCAGGACCTGGGTGGATTGCTTGGGGGGACAGGACCCCCCAGATGCCACCCATCTCCACATCATCTCAGCCCTCCACCCCCGTGCTTCACCCCCAGTCTGCCTGTACGGTTTAAAAACTCTCTTTGGGTGACCAGGTGGTAGAAGGGAGGGGACCTGGCGCTTGGGGTTAGGAGTGACACACACACACACACACACACACCCACACACGCACCACAGTGTGGCTTTGTTCTTTCTAAGTGTGTTTGGGATGAAGCCAGGCTGAGGCGGTCCAGGATGGGTGATGAAGCCAGACGTGTGGGGACCAGTTAGGAAGGTATGAATTCATTGTGCCATCCCAGACTCTGGCAGTCTCCGTGGCCCCTGGACATCCCTACAGGGAGACAGGGAAGGTTTTCACCCCAGGAATCGGGGGGTCTTTGTGTGTCAATGAAGCACAAGGAGAGGCATGTCTGGGGTCTCCCGTGACTGAGAGAACTGCTAACAGTGTCTTTTGTTAGAAAACTATGCTGGGGCCACATTACCAGTGGCCCTGCATCGGTCACCAAGGCCACATGCATCCATCATCCATATCATCCATCCCAGGGCTGGAGTGGCGGCCGGCGGGGCGGGAGGAGCCTGACCTGGTGGATGATTGTCAGGGCTTCGGCAGAGGGCTCCAGACTGTGGGCGTCTACCCCATCAACACCGGCATGGTTCCCTTTGTTAGTGTCTCTGGTCCCTGGGAGTCTGCGTGTGTGTTTCTCCTGGGATGTGTCTTGTGAGTAGGGAAAGGGAACTCAGAGCACGGGGCACAAGGCTGAGGGTCGTTGGGAGTGGCAGGGCTGGGGTGGAGATCCTCGGCTCGGCTCCCTTTCTTCTCCAGTGTTCTACACGCATGCACACAAATCCAGTGTGAGTCTCGGGCCAGGAGCCCTCCGTGTGAGCATGTGTGTGTGTGTGTGTGTGTGTGTGTGTGTGTGCGCGCGCGCGCATGAATGTGTGTGGCTTTCCCCCTCAGGACCAGAAATCCTTTTGGAGCTGTTGTGCCCACATCACGGTGCAGACATGGACATGCCCTCGCCCAGACACACAGTGCCACAGATGCACACTGTCACACATCCAGATGACAAGTGCCCAACTTCAACTCAGTGGAGAGACAAGAGACAGGGTGGGGGTGGGAATGGAGCAGGGGTACAACACACTGGAGCTTGGGAATGTGCCTCCCCTCTCCCCTGCAGGCCCCTGCTTGCATATACATGAGGCTAATGCATCATTCATGAGGGGGCGGGCCCAAACCTCAGCCTAAAAGCTGCCACTAGCCTCTGGTGGCCCAGGGGAGGAGTATTTTAAGAGAGGGGTGTGGGGGTGTGAAGATGTGAGGGGAAGAGAGAGGAGGTGTTTGGAGAGGCAGGAGCTTGAAGCTGACAGAGTCTGACACTGTGTTGGGCTACCTTAGGGTATTTTTAGGGTGTTTCCAAGGCTTTGTGTAAAAGAACTGTTTTTAAAGGTGATATATCACAAGTCTTAGCTCATCCCTTCCTGATGACTTCAGTAAGTTTGTGCTAAGTGAGGCTTATTTTACAGGTGGGGAAACTGAGGCAAACATGGGGCAACAAGGCCACTGGGGCAGAGTTGCATGGTGGGTAAAGAGTGTGACGTGAATTCTTTTTTTTTTTCCTTTTGTGGGAGGTGTTTTTGAGACAGCGTTCTCTGTGTAGCTCTGGCTGTCCTATCGAAATTCTGTAAAACAGGATGGTCTCCAACTCAGCAGTCCACTTGTCTATGCTTCCCCAGTGCTGGGATTAAAGGGGTGCACCCTCACACCTGGCTGGATTTTTTTCCTTTCCTTTCTTTCTTTTTTTTCCCCTTTCCTTTCCTTTCCTTTCCTTTCCTTTCCTTTCCTTTCCTTTTTTTTTTTTTTTAGGCTAGGCCTCATGTAGTACAGGCTGACTTCAAACTTAAAATGAAGTTCAGGGTAGCCTCAATCCCTTGATCCTCCTACCTACACCTCCAAAGTGCTAAGATGACAGACTTTGGCCACCACATCCAGCTGAACTCAATTATGTGGAGAGGGTGGGGAGAAAGAAAGAATGAGAGATGTAAACATAGAATATAGAAAATAAAAATTAAAAAAAACAAAAACAAAAAAGAAAGAAAGAAAGAATGAGAGAACACATTTTCTGACTTTTATCACTCCTAGGACGGGGTGATCATAGGCACTAGGGTACCCCACACTGGCTTAGGGTTCCCAAATGAAGAAATGGGGACCACCTGGCTTGGTGTTAGAGTCTGTGGCATTTACACGTCTGCGCTCGGCTCTGCAGCCCAAAGCAGAGTGAGCCCGCTCTGGGTTCAGAGGCAGGTGTGCTCGGAGCCCAGGCTGTCCGCCCCAGGGTTCAGCACCAAGGACAGGTCCTCGCCGGGGTGTCCTTTAGCATTTATAGAAACAGGGAGGGCTGAAGGGAGCTGAGCTCTTCCAGGCCTCTAGAGACCGCCCCCCCACCCCCAGGGCTTGCTCTACTTTGATTGGCTAAAGGACAGTTTCCAGGTGGCCCTCAGCCTCTCCCCCTCACCCCCCCACCCCGACCCCTGTGAGCCTGACTTGAGAGAGGGCCAAAGTTTTGTTGTAGTATCCTTGGGATAAATGTATTTCAGGCACCGAGGGTAGACCTTGTTTACAGTAAGTGCTCAATAACTGCCTGCTGTATACCAAGTGGGGCATGGCCCCATGGAGGGGCTAGCCCCAGGGCAGATGGAGCCACATCTGTGGCCCTATGCCGTTAGTTGGGACGACTGAGCTTGGGGGAGGGCCTGGGGACCCACAAAAGGGTGAGGACCCACGGCTTCCCGTGGGAGCCCCAGTCTGATGGCGGAAGCCGACTTGCAGAGCAGGCTTCAGACTTGACGGTGCAGAGTTTAACGACAATATTAGCCAAAGCTAAAATGTTCTCCTTCAAGCCAGGTTGCTCGAAGCATTGTGTGTAAGTTGACTCATCCATCCTTTCCAGTCCGCTGTTGTCCTTATCTGACCCATAAGGACAGAGAGAGGCAGAGAGAAGCTAAGCTGCTTGCCGAAAGTCACACAGCAAGGAAGGGCAGAGGCATAGCACAGGGCTTGCTGGCTCATCGGGTCGGGCTGAAGCTGCCTCCACCCCTCCAGGGCTGAGGTGTGGGACCCTGAGAGTGAGCCGCCAAGCCCAGTACGGAGGGCTATGCAGGACTCACAGATGCTCAGGGGGCTGTGGGGCCGGAGGCTAGAACTGGGGTCCCCACAGGAGTGTGGCAAGGGCTGGGAACGGAGCCCGAGGCTGTGAAAGCCTGGGAGGGTCTGGGGCCAGAACCCAGAGCCGCCCCTTTTGAGCTCAGCGGCGTGTCATGACTGAGGTGAGTTGCTTCGGGATCTAGTCCTGCTTGTGTCCCCTACTCTGTGGCCTTCGGTGACACGCTGGCCTTGATGATCCTGGCTCTCACTGTCCCAGGGGCCGCCTGGCTCCGCCATGCCGAGTGTCTTGTGGGCCGTGCGTGACTCACGCTCCTCTCCTTTGCTCCTAGCCGCAGTATGGGGGCCGCATGTGTCGGGGCCCCGGGCCTCCTGCTGCTGTGGCTGCTGCTCCTAGTGGCTGCGGATCAGGGTGAG
Source organism: Apodemus agrarius (assembly GCA_964023405.1). Classification (NCBI taxonomy): domain Eukaryota; kingdom Metazoa; phylum Chordata; class Mammalia; order Rodentia; family Muridae; genus Apodemus; species Apodemus agrarius. The sequence goes on along the minus strand of OZ030023.1, from coordinate 62,328,233 downwards.
TGCGGTCTACAGGGAGCCGGGAGCCGGTTCAGTCAGCCGGCACAGCCGCGGGTCAGCAGGACGGGACGAGGCCTTTCATTCCAGAGCTTTTCCCGCTGCTCCTTACCTGGGTCTACAATATAAACAAGAATAGCCGAAGCCAGTCTTTGAACAGTCGAAAGAGAACAAGATACCTTAGAGGCTATTTTTGGTTATAACCAGCAGAGGCGGGGGTTTCCGCCTCTCACTGCCTTCTGCTGAACTGATCTGAAAAAGAAAGGTGGGAGACAGAGGCAGGAGCATGGGGGTGGGGGGTGCTGATGTCTGCCATGGGCGGGACAGGGAAAGAAGGTCTTCGTGCCTCTCCCGAGTCTCCCCAGTGGTGGTCGGGAGTCGGACTCTATGAATCCCTTGCTGAGTTTCTCTGTGGCTGTAGGCAAGAATTTTTTTTGTTTGTTTTTTTGGATTTGGTTTTGTGGAGACAGGATTTCTCTGTGTAGCCCTGGCTGTCCTGGAACTCACTCTGTAGACCAGGCTGGCCTCGACCTCAGAAATCTGCCTGCCTCTGCCTCCCAGAGTGCTGGGATTACAGGTGCGCACCACCACCGCCCGGCTAGGCAAGAATATTTGTTCCTTCAGTTTCCCCAAGAAGACAAGACATTTCCACTGCAGATGATAACGGAAGTTGGGTAACTCGATTGCCCTCACAGGACATGGCGATGAACACCTGTAGTCCCAGCACTTGGGTAGTAGACCAGGAGGAACATCGTAAGTGCGAGGTCATCCTTGACTATAAAGTGTGAGGCCCACCTTTGCCGCACAAGACCCTGTCTGAAAACAGAAGCAAAAAACACCTTACAAATTCTGCTTCTGGTGTCTGCAAATACCCCACAATCACTGCTTCCAGTGTCTGCCTCTTGGCTTAACTTTTGAGGCTCAGAGAAGGAAAGCGAGTTGCCCAGGACCACGCGGCAAGCCAGAGATGACATCATAGTTCACTCTTATAAGAAGCCTGGAATTCACTACCATGTGAGGCAGAGCCATGCATGGTCGTAGGAGTCCCTCTTGCACAGTGTCTTTGTGTGGACAGTCTGGCCTCGCTGGACTCATCTCTCTGTAAGGAAGTGTTAATGAAGTTGAATGGCCCATGCCTTGAATCCCAGCACTGGGGAGGCAGAGGCAGGAGGGAGTCAGAGGCTAGCCTGGTCTATATATGAGTTTCATTGTATGAGTTCCAGGACAGCCAGGGCTATGTAGAAAGACACTGTCTCAAAAAAGGAAAACAAAGTATTAAGGAAAGAAAAGAAATAAGAAAACACTAAGCCAGGTGGTGGTGGTGCATGCCTGTAATCCCAGCACTTGGGAGGCAGAGGCAGGTGGATTTCTGAGTTCGAGGCCAGCCTGGTCTACAGAGTGAGTTCCAGGACAGCCAGGGCCACATAGAGAAACCCTGTCTCAAAAAACCAAAAAAAAAAAAAAAAAAGAAAAAGAAAAGAAAAAAGAAAAGAAAGAAAGAAAGAAAACACTCACTAAAACAAGAAATGTTAGTGTCCTCAGGCTGGCCCCTGCCTCTGACTCAGGTCCTCTCTCTCCAGACACACAGGACACCACCGCCACGGAAAAGGGGCTTTCCATGCTGAAGTCGGGGTTAGGACCCATGCGCGCTGCCCTGGCAGAGCTAGTGGCCCTGCCCTGCTTCTTTACCCTGCAACCGCGGCTAAGCACCCTGCGAGACATTCCTCGGATCAAATGGACTAAGGTTCAGACTGCATCGGGCCAGCGACAGGATTTGCCAATCTTGGTGGCCAAAGACAACGTGGTGCGTGTGGCCAAGGGCTGGCAGGGGCGGGTGTCGTTGCCTGCTTACCCCCGGCACAGAGCCAATGCTACCCTTCTGCTGGGGCCACTGCGAGCCAGTGACGCTGGGCTGTATCGTTGCCAAGTGGTGAGGGGTATCGAGGATGAGCAGGACCTGGTCACCCTGGAAGTGACAGGTGAGTTGGGAAGTGACAGGCAGGAAATGGGCTGCTCAGATTTGAAAGGGGAGGGACCTAGAATGAAGGGGAAGGGATGAGGCTGAGAGGAGGGGCCCAAGAATCAGGGGAAACTCAAAGAAAGAAAGAAAGAAAGAGAGAGAGAGAGAGGGAGGGAGGGAGGGAGAGAGAGAGAGAGAGAGAGAGAGAGAGAAAGAAAGAAAGAAAGAAAGAAAGAAGGAAGGAAGGAAGGAAAGGTGGAAGACGAGGATCTGAGGATGGAGAGGAAGGTCCCGAGGACAGGAGAGGAACCAAGGATGAAGGGGGAGAGACCAGAGTTAAAGGAAGAGGAACTGAGGATGGATGGGAGGGGCAAGTGCGGAGGAATGGAGAAATAGCAGCCGAGCCTAGGATAGAAGAGGAGGGGCTAAGAAAAGGGGGTGGAGCTAAGGTGGTAGGGGAAGGATTAGGACGGAAGGGGAGGAGTTAGAATGGGAAAGGAGGGACCAAGATGGAAAGGGAGGGGCTAAATCTGGACGGGCTGGAGCAAGCCTGAGGTCATCAGGCTTCACCTTTGAAGTCGCTCTGTGTAGGGCTCCTCTCGGGTTTTCTGACGCTCTGTGTCTAGGTTCAGCCCTTTCTCAGGCTTCTTTTTAGCAGAGGCGCCAGCGGTGCTGCAGGGCCTTCATCTCAGCTGGATGTAACCCCTTTGAAGACCCTTTATGTCAGGCGGTGGTGGCGCAAGCCTTTAATCCCAGCACTTGGGAGGCAGAGGCAGGTGGATTTCTGAGTTCGAGGCCAGCCTGGTCTACAGAGTGAGTTCCAGGACAGGCAGGCTACACAGAGAAACCCTGTCTCGAAAAACCAAAAAATAAAACAAACAAAAAAACAAGACCCTTTATACTCACTTAATTTACTTAAGATAAAATTATTAGCTTACCATCAAAATACGAATATGTCCATATAGTGGTGCACCCACCCTCTACATTCTAGAGTCTGAGGCAGGAGAATCACCAAGAATTCAAGGGCAGCCTGGAATATGAGACCCTGTTTAAAGCACAGCGCTGCTAGTTCACTGTGGGCTGGGTTAGAGTGCTCGAGCCCTCCAGACGTGGCACAGGGTCCCAGAACGCATGTCAGGTGGTTCCAGGGACTCTGTGCTCACCATGCATCACACACATATTCGCCCACTCACAAACACATGTGCACACATGCACAGGCACATAGACACTCGCACACGCATGCATAGCACACAAGTGCACACAATGGAGAATGCAGTGAAGGGGCAGGAGAGAGCCGGCTCAGAGGTTACAAGCGCTTGCTGCTCTTCAGAGCTTGAGTTCAGTCCCCGCATGGCCGCCCACATCCACATAATTCCATTGCAGAGCCTTCCTCTGGCCTCTGCGCTCCAGCCACCAGCATGCACGCAGACACTCATATATATATATATAATAAAGGAGGTAAATAGCCAGGTGCCGCACGCCTTTCATCCCAGCCCTCGGGAGGCAGAGGCAGAAGGATCTCTGTGAGTTCAAGGTTAGCCTGCTCTACAAAGAGATCCATGACCGCAAGGAATAAACAGAAATCCTGTCAAGAAACTGGGGGTGGGTGGTGGTGGGGAAAGGCCCAGCGGTTAAGAGGACCAACTGCTCTTCCGAAGGTCCTGAGTGCAAATCCCAGCAACCACATGGTGGCTTACAACCATCCCTAAAGAGATCTGATATCCTCTTCTGGGGTGTCTGAAGATAGCTACAGTGTACTTATATATAATAATAAATAAGTCTTAGAAAATAAAAGAAAGCTGGGCGGTGGCGGCGCAGGCCTGTAATCCCAGCACTCTGGGAGGCAGAGGCAGGCAGATTTCGGAGTTCGAGGCCAGCCTGGTCTACAGAATGAGTTTCAGGATAGCCAGGGCTACACAGAGAGACCCTGTCTCAAAAAAAAAAAAATCCAAAAAAAAAAAGAGAGAGAGAGAGAGAGAGAGAGAGAGAGAAGAAAAGAAAAGAAGCCAGGTGCAGGATGGGGGTGGGGGGACAACAAATCTTTTAAGAGCACCAATCTCTTTAAAAGGCTAAAGTAAACCTATCTTTAAAATGTCAGTTAACACATACCTTCAGGAGACACTGCGTTTACCCAGATATTCTGCTAAATTCCACTGTAGTTTCTGTTTTCCCAACAGAAAAAAACAAGCTGGGTGGGGCAGGGGCTGTGGGTGGTGAACTCAGGAGGCAGCAGCAGATGGAGCTATGTGAGTCTAGGCCAGCCTGGGCTACATATTGAGCGCCTGCCTCAAAAACAGAAATGAAGCCTGGCAGTGGTGGCACACGCCTTTAATCCCAGAGGCAGGCGGATCTCTGTGTGTCAGAGGCCGCAGGTCTACAGAGCGAGTTCTAGGACAGCGAGGGCTACACAGAGAAAGACTGTCTGGAAAAAACCAACAACCAACCAAACAAAAGCAGAAGTGAGGTAGGGGCTGAGAGGGCAGAGGAAGTTGTCCCAAGTCATTCTTCACCACATATGGACACACATACACAGCACACATATGCACACACATACACAGCACACATATGCACACACATACACGGCACACAGGCACACAAAATTTAAAATGCAGGACTGGAGAGAGTTGGACTTAGAGGCCAACCTAGGCTACATGACACAATTTTTTTCTTTCTTTGTGTGTGTTTCATTGTTTTTGTTTTGAGACATCTTCATTCTGTGTAACCCTGGCTGACCAGAAACTCACTCTGTAGACAAGGCTGGCTTCGAACTCAGAGATCCACTTACCTCTGCCTCCCGAGTGTTAGGATTAAAGGCATATCAATTGAGACTCTGTCTTAGAAAATGTGCTCCAGGGAGGTCCTTTCCTAAGATTCCACAAAGCTCCTCTCCGGCCTCGCGGCTGTTACCCGACAGGCGTCGTGTTCCATTATCGGGCTGCCCGGGACCGCTATGCGCTGACCTTCGCTGAGGCCCAGGAGGCTTGTCGCCTGAGCTCCGCTACCATCGCCGCCCCACGGCACCTGCAGGCGGCCTTCGAAGATGGGTTTGACAACTGCGACGCGGGCTGGCTCTCAGACCGCACAGTTCGGTGAGGGGGTGCGCGGGAGGCGTGGAACGGGGGCGGGGGTCGCTCCTGGAGAAAGAGGCTCCAAGAACACAAGGCGATAGCCACTCCCCTCGCACGGTCAGGTACCCGATCACTCAGTCACGTCCTGGTTGCTATGGTGATCGCAGCAGTCTGCCGGGTGTTCGGAGCTACGGGAGACGCGACCCACAGGAACTCTACGATGTCTACTGCTTTGCCCGCGAGCTAGGGGGTAAGGCGAGGCACGTCCGGCCTGTCGCCACGTGACCGTGAGTGTAAGGGGCTGTCCCAGGTCCCCGATTTCCCCAAGTCTACATGAATCTCTCCGAATTCTTTTGTGCCCTCCGAAGCTGCTCGTGGGACCTTGAGTGTCAGGTGTTCTTCCAGCCTCCAAGTCCGGCCAAGTCCCCTCAAGGCTCTCCACAGTCGGAGCCAGAACTTGGGCCACCCGTCCCCTGAGCTTCCTATCCACGGGTCCGCGCGTCCCTCCTTCTCCCACCCTTCTGACCTCCACCTTTTCCCTCTCCCAGGTGAAGTCTTTTACGTGGGCCCCGCCCGCCGACTGACCCTGGCAGGCGCGCGGGCACAGTGTCAGCGACAGGGTGCGGCGCTGGCCTCCGTGGGCCAGTTGCACCTGGCCTGGCACGAGGGCTTGGACCAGTGCGACCCTGGCTGGCTGGCAGACGGCAGCGTGCGCTACCCGATCCAGACTCCGCGCCGGCGTTGCGGGGGCCCCGCTCCAGGTGTGCGCACCGTGTACCGCTTCGCCAACCGCACCGGCTTCCCTGCGCCGGGAGCACGCTTCGACGCCTACTGCTTCCGAGGTGCGTTGGGACCTGCAGGTCACGCCCCAGAGCCATCGTCTTGGCCTTTCTTCGTGGGTGTGTGCCGTCAACAGTCGAGGGCGTCTGACCCTAGGAGTGTGGTCCTTGCCAAACTACACACGGTTTAAAACGCAGCTACTCGTGCGCGCGCGCGCGCGCGTGTGTGTGTGTGTGTGTGTGTGTGTGTGTGTGTGTGTTCCCTTGCTATCACAGCTCCACCAGGAAAGCTTGATTATGGCTATCCCTCACATCACATGACCCCTGAAAGTGCTTGGTGAAAGCCACGCCTCCGTGGGTGTGTCTCCTTCCAGACCACACCCCCTAATCTGCATTGGGTGGAACAAACCACATCCTACTATAGAGTTAGGAGTATATGAAGATCACACTGCCAGTAGGTCCTCTCCAAATCATGTCCCTCGCCAGGATCCTTGTTGGGTGCCACATCTTATGCCTTAAACCCATAACCCCTGCGAGGACTGTTGATGAGCACGTTGCATGGGTGTGTCTACTGTGGCCATGCTTCTAGACACGGGCAAGCGAAGGCCACATCCCTACCAGCATCTGTCTATCTATCCATCCGTTCATCCGTCCACCCGTCTGTCTGTCTGTCTGTCTGTCTATCTATCTATCTATCCATCTATCGATCGACCTATGTTTTGCTTGAGACACAGTGTCACTGCGCAGCCCTGGCTGTCTTGGAGCTCCTGGGATGTGCAATGCCTTTCCTCTCAGGCGCCGCAGCTCTTGCCACCACGCCCAGAAACTGTCTATTTGTTCTCGGGCTGTGGCTGCAGCTCACTTGGTAGAGCACATACCTAGCAAGCACGAAGACCCGAGTCCCATGCCAGCCACCAAATAAAGCCAGGTGTGGGGCTGAGTGCCTGCGAGGAGGAGGAAAACAAAAACAAAACAAACAAACAAACAAACAAAAAACAGAAGTATTAAGGTCATCCTGGGCTACGAAGTTCAAAGCCAGCCTGTGCTACATGAGATTGTCTCAAAAAGCCATAAACAAAACAAGAGATCTTTCCCAGCTGGGTGGAAACCATGTGACTAGCCACGCCCTCTAGGGGAGACTTCACCCTCTGAGATGGGTCCGTCCTTAGATGCGGTCGCTGCTGGGCCACTCTTGTACTTGTACCCAGCACTTGGAAGGCTGAGGTGGGAGAATCTCTGAGGGTTCAGGGCAAGCCTGGGCTACACACTGAATTCCAGGTTAGCTTGGGTTACAGGCAGAAGACAGAGAACTAGTGGGTGGAGCTCTGGTGAAGGTTGCATCCTCCCCTATGGGCTCTGCCTTGGGTGGGGCTTATCTATGGGCTCCGCCCTGGGTGGGGCTTATCTGTCTACCTGTCCACACGCCATAGGCACAGCCCAGTAGAGATGTAGCAAGAGCTCCTCACTTTGCGATCTCAGAGTTCCGGCAGTGAGGCGAGCCGCCTCTGATGCTCATGTGACCTGCACTTTCTGGTGCAGCGGGAATGGTACACTTCCTCCTCATGGGCTGGGGAAGCTCAGAAACCGCCCGGAAAGACAGACAGGTGCCCAGATGGAGCAGGTCGGAATGTGCATAGACATCATGCAGGAATTTCCCAGCATGCAAGGGTCCACACCTCTCCTGCTTTTTCTATAGCTCATCACCATACGGCACAACATGGAGACTCCGAGATCCCCTCATCTGGAGATGAGGGAGAGCTTGTGTCAGCAGAGGAGCCCCCAGCCAGAGAACTGAAGCCCACCTTGGGGGAGCAGGAGGTGACAGCACCTGACTTCCAGGAACCTCTCATGTCCAGCGGAGAAGACGAACCCCTAGACTTGACTCGGACGCAAGCATCTCAGGAGACCCTCAGCTCTACCCCAGGGGGTCCCACACTGGCTTCATGGCCCTCTTCGGAAAAGTGGCTGCTTAGAGGTGCCACCAGCTCCACGGGTGTCCCCAGCCCCAGCAGCATGGGGATAGATATGGAAGAGACAACACCCTCAGGCACACAGACAGCCCCCACCCCCAGACCGAGGAGAGGCCGCTTTAAAGGGTTGAATGGGCGACACTTCCAGCAACGGGGCCCGGAAGACCAGCCGCTTGAGGCAGCAGAGGCCAGTGCCCAGCCTCCCACCCTGGAAGTTACCGCCGACCACATGAGACCTTCTGCAGCCACAGAGGCTTCAGAGGGTCACCAGAGCCACAGTCCTTGGGCCATTCTGACCAACGAAGTGGATGAGCCAGGGGCGGGTGAGTGACCTGAAGAGAAAGGAAGGACGAGCACAGCCACACGCAGTCCTGCCTCCAAGTCCCCGCTTTATTGTGTGTGACTGAGTGTGTGCCTGTGAGTGTGCGTGGGTGTGAATGCGTGTGACTGTGTGTGAATGCATGTGACTGTGTGTGAATGCATGTGACTGTGTGAGTGTGAATGCATGTGACTGTGTGTGAATGCATGTGACTGAGTGTGTGAATGCATGTGACTGTGTGAGTGTGAATGCATGTGACTGTGTGTGAATGCATGTGACTGAGTGTGTGAATGCATGTGACTGAGTGTGTGAATGCATGTGACTGAGTGTGTGAATGCATGTGACTGAGTGTGTGAATGCATGTGACTGTGTGAATGCATGTGACTGTGAGTGTGTGTGTGTGAATGCATGTGACTGAGTGTGTGAATGCATGTGACTTGAGTGTGTGAATGCATGTGACTGTGTGAGTGTGTGTGAATGCATGTGACTGAGTGTGTGAATGCATGTGACTGTGTGTGTGAATGCATGTGACTGAGTGTGTGTGTGAATGCATGTGACTGAGTGTGTGAATGCATGTATCTGAGTGTGTGTGAATGCATGTGACTGAGAGTGTGTGTGTGTGAATGCATGTGACTGAGTGTGAATGCATGTGACTGAGTGTGTGAATGCATGTATCTGAGTGTGTGTGAATGCATGTGACTGTGTGAGTGTGTGTGTGAATGCATGTGGCTGAGTGTGTGTGTGAATGCATGTGACTGTGTGAGTGTGTGTGTGTGTGAATGCATGTGACTGTGTGAGTGTGTGTGTGAATGCATGTGGCTGAGTGAGTGTGAATGCATGTGACTGTGTGAGTGTATGTGTGAATGCATGTGACTGAGTGTGTATGTGAATGCATGTGACTGAGTGTGAATACATGTGACTGAGTGTGAATACATGTGACTGAGTATGAATACATGTGACTGTGTGAGTGTGTGTGTGAATGCGTGTGACTGAGTGTGTATGTGAATGCATGTGACTGAGTGTGAATACATGTGACTGAGTGTGAATACATGTGACTGAGTATGAATACATGTGACTGTGTGAGTGTGTGTGTGAATGCATGTGACTGAGTGTGAATACATGTGACTGTGTGAGTGTGTGTGTGAATGCATGTGATTGTGTGTGAATACATGTGACTGTGTGAGTGTGTGTGTGAATGCATGTGACTGTGTGAGTGTGTGTGAATGCATGTGACTGAGTGTGTATGTGAATGCATGTGACTGAGTGTAACTGTGTGTGTGCATGAGTGTGTGTGAATGTGTGTGTGAATACATGTGATTGTGTATGAATGCATGTAACTGAGTCTGTGTGTGCGCACGTATGTGATCGGATGTGCTGTGTGCAGGCACACACGCTCTCAGAGACCAGAAGTCCCCTTCAAGTGTCTTCCCCCCTTACGGCCCTCTATCTTAGTTTTTGAGACAGGGTTTCCCACTAACCCTGGCACTCAGTCTGGCCGCACTGGGAAGCCTCCTGTCTCCATTCACCTTTCCTCCTTTTTCCTTTTCTCCTGAACTGGGGTTAAGACCCTGGGAGGCTGTGCCCAGCTTTAATGTGAGTTCTGGGGACCCAAACTCAAATCTTCATGTTTTCCAGCAAACACTTTACCCTCTGGTCCATCATCCCAGCCCCTGAGGTTTTTTGTTTTCTTGTTGTTTGTTTTGTTTGGTTTGGTTTGGTTTGGTTTTGTTTGGTTTGGTTTGGTTTGGTTTTTCGAGACAGGGTTTCTCTGTATAGCCCTGGCTGTCCTGGAACTCACTCCAGGACCAGGCTGGCCTCGAACTCAGAAATCCGCCTGCCTCTGCCTCCCAAGTGCTGGGATTACAGGCGTGCACCACCACACCCAGCTACCCCTGAGTTTTATTTTATTTTATTTTATTTTATTTTATTTTATTTTATTTATTTATTTATTTTTTTTTTTTTGGTTTTTCGAGACAGGGTTTCTCTGTGTAGCCCTGGCTGTCCTGGAACTCACTCGGTAGACCAGGCTGGCCTCGAACTCAGAAATCCACCTGCCTCTGCCTCCCAAGTGCTGGGATTAAAGGCGTGCGCCACCACCGCCCGGCCGAGTTTTATTTTTTGAGACAGAGTCTCACTCTACCTGGAACTCATAGCAATCCTCCTGCTTCAGTCTCCCAAGTGCTAAAGTTACAGGTGTGTGCTGGCACACTTGGCCTTTATTGCTGGCCTCTAAACTCTTTGTATCCGAGGATGACTCCAGATCCTCCTGCCTCCTCCTAACTGCATGTGTACAGGCTTGTTCAACTACACCTAGCTAACAGTGTTTTTGGAGCCTACATCTCTATGTAGTACAGACTGTTTACCTCCTCTTTCAGGCTCCCAGATGCGAGGATCACAGGTGTGTGTCACCAGCCCTGCTAACTAACTGTCCCTCTGATGTCACAGGCTCTCCTGGCAGCAGGAGTCTCCCGGAGTCCCCGATGTGGCCCCCGTCATTGATTTCACCCAGTGTCCCAAGCATCGGCAGTACTCCTGGCCTGAAGCCAGGGTCAGCGGCGGCCCCCAGTGTGAAGCCACCCATTCACCTCCTGCCCCGGTCGCCCTCGGAGCCCCCTGCTCCCTCCTCCAGCCCCTCAGAGGTCCTGAGTGCTGTGTCCCTTGAGGCGTCCCCTGGTGCTGGTTCCACAGACTTCCCCATCGTAGCCATGCTTCGAGCCCCCAAACTGTGGCTTCCGCCACGCTCGACACTCGGCCCCACTGTGACCCCAGTCCCGCTCTCGCCAGCCTCTCCTCTCCCCTCCTGGGGCCCGGAAGAACAGGCTACCAAGCCCGGCAGCCTTGGGGCAGAAGACCCCGAAACCCCAATTCAGACCCCCACGGCTGCCCCAGTGGAAGCCAGCCACAAATCCCCCGGTGCAAATTCCATAGGAACCGAGGGCATCAGCTCCATGCGGGCTACCAAGCACCCCATCTTTGGCCCATGGGCTGCTTTGGACTCTAGTAATGTGACAATGAATCCTGTCCCTTCTGATGCTGGCATCCTAGGGACTGAGTCTGGGGTCTTGGACTTACCAGGGAGTCCCACATCAGGCGGACAGGCCACTGTGGACAAGGTGCTGGCCACCTGGGGACCACTGCCTAGCCAGGGACCGGACCCTGCTTCCCCGTCCACACCCATGGAAACCCATGGGGTCACCATGAGTGTGGAATCTACAGTGACTCTGGAGGAAGGTGTCACCAAGGGCCCTGTGGGGGCCACTGTGGAGGTGGTCCCCAGCACTGCTGATGCCACTTGGGGGTTGGAACCCAAAAGCTCCATCTCTGGCACCCTCATGGCTGTGACCATGGCTGGGGCACAGGACGTGCCCACACTGACCTCTACAAGTCCCGAAGGCCACCCAGAGCCAGAGGGCCAGATGGTGGCCCAGGGGTCACTGGGGTCTCTCAGCAGCTTGCCATCCCATCCCTGGTCACCCTTGGCCTCCAGTATAGATGAAGTGGCCTCAGCTTCCTCAGGGGAACCCACGGGGCTGTGGGACGCCCCCAGCACTCTGACACCTGTGTCCTTGGGCTTGGATGATTCAGACCTGAATGTTGTGGCTGAGAGTCCAGGATTGGAGGGCTTCTGGGAAGAGGTGGCCAGCGGGCAGGAAGGTAAGTTCTGGATTCTCCATCTGTCCTAGTGTGGCCAGGACCTGGGGACTGGTGTCTGGGGCTTCCCTGAGCAGAGGAAATGCCCTAGGAGGACTGGAATTTTCTAACAAAGGGTGATGCTGGAGGTCAGAGGTCAGGAGGCAGGTTACATCGAACCTTTCTGTGTTGTGTTGTGTTGTGCTATTATTGTTTGGACAGGGTTTCTCTGTGTAGCCCTGGCTGTCCTGGAACTCAGAGTGAGACCGTGCTGGCCTCGAACTCACAGAGATCAACCTGTGGCATACAGCACTTTGCCTGGCTAACACTGTTAACATTTAAAGCATGTGGTCATTGATTAGAGCATGGGCCCATGAGGTCGGGGCTGGACTCGGAAAGCTCTGTTTTCCAACGTCCAGATCACTTTGAAAGATACAGGGCAGTGTGATGCAGGGGACTGGCCTTAAATGATTTTCATGTCTCGAGAAGACAGCTGGATCTGGTTGCATCCCAGGCAGGGAACGAGGAGCAGGATATGGTCCAAGCAGTATCTAGGACAGACAGGAACCGCAGCTGGATTGACCCAGTCGTGGAGACAGCAGGGACGGGAGCCATGGCGAGAGGGGGAGGCCAGAGCCAACTCAGTGAGCACCAACAGTGCTTGCTCGGCTGTTGTGTAACCCAGGTTGGCCTTAAGGTGGTGGCAATCCTCCTGCCTGAGCCTTCTGAATGGTGAACTAATAGGTGTTTGGCGTCATACCCAATGTCTTAGTCTTTGTTCTATTCCTGTGAAGATTCGCCATGACCAAGGCAACTCATAAAGCATGTAGCTGGGGCTGGCTCCGGTCCCAGAGGTTTAGTCCCTTGTCATCATGGCGGGGAGTCTGGTCCTGGAGCTGCAGTTAGAGCTGCATCCGGCCACACATGCAGAGAGGAGAGAGCCGGGCCTGGCTCCGGCTTTTGAAAACCCCAGGACTCCGGGGACACACTTCCTCCAACAAGGCCACACCTCATAATCTTTGTATTTTTGTTCAAAGGGTTCCACAGCCCTGGTGACTACCATGCAGATACATGAACCCGTGGGCCTTTCTCATTCAGACCCCCACACCTGGCTTGTTTTATAAAATTCACTCATTTCTTTATGTGCATGCAGGTGTGTGTCCATGTATGTGGATACACATATGAACACAGGCATGTACAGCCACGGGGGCCTAGCTTGGGGTACTGTGTGCCTTCATTTGATATGTTTGTGCAGGCACATGCGACTGTGCCTGCTGTAACTCTCTCGTGGGACAGGATGTCCTCCCTCCACCATGCGGGCTCCAGGAATGGGTCAGCAGGTTCGCCATTAGCATCTTCACCTGCCGACCCCTCCTGCCAGCTCTCCCTGTCTTGTGTTTTGGAGATAGGGTCTCTCTCTGGCCTGGAACTTAGATATCAAGCCGGATTGGCTAGTCAGTGAGTCCCGGGGAACCCTCTGTCCCCACCTCCCCAGAGCTAGGACTAGAGGCACATACTTAGGAAGTTTGCCTGCAGGTGTGTGCACTGTGTGTGTGCCTAGTGCCCACAAATGCCTTAGAACCAGAGCAGCGGATGGACCAGGGGATGTGAACTGCCAAGTGGATGCTGGGAATCAAACCTCTAAACAGTTCTTAACTGGGGAACTTTTCATTCCCACTCCCAGCCCGCCTGAGATAGGGTCTCACCGTGTAGTCCTGGCTGGCCTGGAACTTGCTACGTAGCTCAGTCAGGCTGGCTTCTGATTCACACAGAAATCCATCTGCCCGCGCCTCCAGGGTTCCTGGATTAAAAGCATGCGCCGTCACCTGGCTGTGCCCAACTATGTTGAAATGGGCGCAAGGGCTTGAACTGAGGTCTGAGCTGTCTCTGCAGCTTTTCCTCTTTTTCGGAGACAGGGTCTCACTCTGTAGCCTAGGCTGGCCTAGAGAGCCTACCACTCCCTCTGCCTCAGTCTCCTGAGTGTGAGAATCATGGGCATGTGTCCCTATGCCCAGCCAGCTTGGCTTAACTTTTTAACGTCTCATCGGACAAGTTCTCATATGGTTTTCTATTATTCGTGGGGAAACTGAGGCAAGGGGAGCTCTGAGCACTTAATATGTTCATGCAGTTGTGGCTGGCACTAGGCATAGAACAGAAAAACAAAAATAGAGCGTGTGAGTCAGGCCTGGTGCATGCCTGGCTTCCCAGCACTGGGGAGGTAAAGGCAGCGGTCAGACCTCAAAGTTGTCCCAGCTGAGGAGTGAGCTCAGGGACAGTGTGGAGGCTGTAGAAAGGAGGGAAGAGGGCGGCAGGAAGGAGGGAATGAAAAGAGGAAGAAAGGACGACAGAGAGAAGGAGGAGGAGCCTGTGTCCCAGGCTTTAAAGGTGCTGAGTGCGGGCCGTGTGGTACACCTGACGTGGCCCATGCTGTCCCTGAAAGGTAATTGAAGGATCTGCAGTCAGAACTCTGAGGGCAGGGCGGGGGGTGGCAGATGGTGGCTGTGGCGGGAAGGGTATGAGACACCCACAGCACAAACGCTAATAAAGTCAAAGGCACACCAGGTCAGCTGAGTCGGCGGTGTCGTGGCGGGGACACCTGGTGACCGTCAAGGGCTGCATATCACCCTCTGCTCCAGGTATGCTAGCACAGGGTTGGGGCTTCAGCAAGCACATCACGCAGAGCCCACTGTCTTCCCAGCGTCACTGCCCCGGGGACAGATATCAGCCACTGCAGGACAGCCAGCTGCCCCCAACTGTTCAATTAGATCATGTGCCTTGAGCGCGGATATCCTGCAGCAGCATTCTGAGTGGTCAGACTGACACGCAGCTTGTAGGACTGGACGCGCCGTCACGTTTTGATTAATTTAAGCATGAGTAGGGTGAACGGCTGCCATACGGAATGTCGCTGCTCTCGGGCGAGATGGAGACAAAAAGCATTAAGTACAGAAAGGAACCTGGCGGGGCTGGTAAGAGGACTCAGTGGGTAGAGGCGCTTGCAGCTAAGCCTGGGGGCATGAGTTCAAGCCACGAGACCCACACGGCGACAAAGAGAATTAACTCTTACAACTTGTCTTCTGGTCCCTGGGTGAACCGGTCTCATACGGCCTGAGGGAGGACTTCTCCCTGGGCAGGGCATTTTGCAGATAGAGTGGTAAGGTCCTCAACACAAAGCACGGGACACATTCATTGCGGAGGCGACAGAGGGGACTCCACAGTTCTATGAAAGATGGCATGGTGTCCAGCCCATCCTCACACTGCCTGTCCATCCCACAGAGCCCACAGACCCCTGTGAGAACAACCCCTGTCTGCACGGAGGCACCTGCCACACCAGCGGCGCTGTGTATGGCTGTAGCTGTGACCAGGGCTACGCTGGGGAGAACTGTGAAATTGGTAAGTGTCCCAGCCCAGAGTACTGTCCTGTCCCTGAGTCCAGGTGACACAACCGAAATCATCTGACTTCAAACTAGATAGCTGAGCTGCTCGGGAGAGCCATTTCCCACCGTAGTATTAGGGTTAGCAGGGGGAGAAGGAAAGGCTCAGATTCTCCACAGCGAGCAAAGGGCTGTGGGAGATGACCTCATCCAGGTGCACAGCCGGTGGGGACCACTCCCATTGCTCAGAGAATACACTAAATGTAAATGGTGTAAAATAAAAATAAACACATCTAATCTGGGCTCAGCTATTTCCAGTTGTGTGAGGTCCAGCGCCGCCTTCTGGCCTCTGCAGGCAATGCACACAAATGGCACCACAGGCTTATATGCAAGCAAAACATAGGCAGTCATGTCTGTGCTGGGAACAGAACCTGGGGCCTTGGGATCTGCGCCTCTGAGCCATCTCTCCAGCCCCTCTGGTGTAATCCTGTCATGTGTACCCTGTGCACCCTTTGCTCGACTTCACAACCACAAGGAGTTATAGAGTCGTAACTGACAGTGGAGACGAGGGCAAGGCTGGCGGCGCACGCCCTGAAGCCCAGCACTCAGGAGGCAGAGGCTTGAGGAGCTCATGAGTTTGAGGCCAGCCTGGTCTACATAGCATGTTTACAGGACAGCCAGGGCTACATATAAAGGGATCCTTTCTCCAAAACAAAAAACACACAAAATAAATAAGTATCCTTAAATATTGTATTTTTATAATCCAAATGAGTGGCAGCTGAGAAACAACACCCAAGATTACCTTTTGGCCTCCCATAGATGCACTGTGTGCACACACACTCACATGTACACACACACTCACATGTACACACACACTCACATGTGCACACACTCACATGTACACACTCACACATACACACGTACATACACTCACATGTACACACACACACATACACACTCACATGCACACACTCACACACATACACACTCACATGTGCACACCCACTCACACACATACACACTCACATGTGCACACCCACTCACACACGTGCACACGCACTCACATGTACACACATACACACATGTACACACATGCTCACACACATACACACTCACATGCATGCTTAACACACATACACATACTCATACACGCATACACACTCATACACACACACATGCACTTTTTTTTTCTTTTTTCTTTTTTTGGTTTTTCGAAACAGGGTTTCTCTGTGTAGCCCTGGCTGTCCTGGAACTCACTCTGCAGACCAGGCTGGCCCTGAACTCAGAAATCCGCCTGCCTCTTCCTCTCAAGTGCTGGGATTACAGGCGTGCACCACCACGCCCGGCTCACATGCACATTTAACACATACACTTACACTCATACACACTCAGACACACACTCAGACACACATACACATACACACGTACTCACATGCATACACACTCAGACACATACTCATACACACATACACATACACACGTACTCACACTCATACACACATACACACATACTCAGACACACACTCAGACACACACTCATACACACATACACATGCACACATACTCACTCATACACACACTCATGCACATGTACTCATACACACATACTCATACACACACTCATACACACATACACATGCACACATACTCACACACACTCATACACACACTCATACACACATACTCATACACACACTCATACACACATACACATGCACACGTACTCACACACACTCATACACACACTCATACACACATACACATGCACACTTACTCACATAGACACACACTCATACACACATACACATGCACACGTACTCACACACATACACACTAACATGCACAGTTAACATACTCATACAAGAGGGGGTGAGGATTGTTTTGGGGGTCTGGTTCTGTTTACAAATACTGCCAGTAGGGCCCTTGCAAGGAACAACTTTTGGGCTGCTGTACCCCGAGTTGCTGAGTGCACCCCATGGCACCTGCTGTCACTCGTGTTCACCGGCATCACAGCTGAGGGCAGTCCCCGTGGGTGTCCAGGGGATGCTTAGAGGGACCCTGACCCACTTCCGCCTGTGGGTTGGGATCTGAGTCGGGGCTGACCTCTGACCTCTACCCGTGCCCGCCTCCCAGACATTGACGACTGCTTGTGCAGCCCTTGTGAGAACGGGGGCACCTGCGTCGACGAGGTGAATGGCTTCGCCTGCCTCTGCCTGCCCAGCTACGGGGGCAGCCTGTGCGAGAAGGGTGAGTCCCCACCTCACACGCAGGTCTTTCCTGAGTCTGCTGGGGTATTTATTTTAGATACTTAAATTTTAAAGTTGCATTTTTAAAACGTATGTATTTGATGCACGGGCACACAGCGGGTGCGGTGGGGAGGTGTGTGGAGGCTGGGGAGATGTTAGGACTCAGCTCTGTCCCTTCTCCGTGTGTCTGGTCAGCTCCTTGGGCTTGGAGGCAATCGCCCTTACCTACTGAGCTATCCTGCTGGTCCTATTTTATTTAAGGGTTTTAAATTAATAAATATATTTTATGTGTATGGGTGTTGTGGCCACGTGTGTCTGGGTGTCACGTGCACTGTGGTAGCCAGCACCCTCATGGTCTTCTGCTGCCTCTCAGACACAGAAGGCTGCGACCGTGGCTGGCACAAATTCCAGGGTCACTGCTACCGGTACTTTGCCCATCGGCGTGCCTGGGAGGACGCAGAGAAAGACTGCAGGCGCCGAGCGGGTCACCTGACAAGTGTCCACTCAGCGGAAGAGCACAAGTTCATTAACAGTAAGGACACAAGGGCTGGGGTTGGGGCTTGTCCTTTGACCAGTGCACATGTCATCTTCCCAGATCTTGTCGGGCCTGTGACTGACAGGTAAGGTGAGTGTGTCATCAGGAAGTGACACTAGTGGGGTCCAAGGAGCTTCACCATCAAGTGGATAATATGTGACCTGCATCATTTTCATTTCATCGTATTATTCCATGTTATTTTTTAATACTCTAGGAATTGACAAAAGAGTGGGCGGTGGAGGCGGGCCCCGGGTCTGCAGTGTCGTGAGTGGGTGGATGGAGGCGTGGGGGAGGGCGTGGGCCTGGGTCTGCCATGCTGTGAGTGGGCAGGTGGAGGTGGGGGCACTGGGTTTCTGCAGTGTTGTGAGTGGACGGATGGAGGCGGGCCCTGGGTGTGCTGTGAGTGGGCAGGTGGAGGTGGGGCCCTGGGTCTCCAGTGATGTGAGTGGGCTGGTGGAGGCGGGGCCCTGGGTCTGCAGTGTCCGTGAGTGGGCAGATGGAGGTGGGGCCCCGGGTCTGCAGTGCCCGTGAGTGGGCAGATGGAGGGGTGTGTGTGTCCCTGGGTCTGCAGTGCCCGTGAGTGGGCGGATGGAGGCGGGGCCCTGGGTCTGCAGTGCCGTGAGTGGGCGGGTGGAGGCGGGGCCCTGGGTCTCTGCAGTGGGCGTGAGTGGGCGGGTGGAGGCGGGGCCCTGGGTTTCTGCAGTGCTGTGAGTGGGCGGGTGGAGGCGGGCCCTGGGTCTCTGCAGTGCTGTGAGTGGGCGGGTGGAGGCGGGGCCCTGGGTCTGCAGTGCCCGTGAGTGGGCGGGTGGAGGCGGGGCCCTGAGTCTCTGCAGTGCCGTGCTTTAGACATTGTGTGGTCCCTCACACGGCACTGACCCTGTGGATTCTCTCCTTGTTCACTGTGTAATTCACT
The DNA here is from genome assembly GCA_964023405.1 of Apodemus agrarius. Classification (NCBI taxonomy): domain Eukaryota; kingdom Metazoa; phylum Chordata; class Mammalia; order Rodentia; family Muridae; genus Apodemus; species Apodemus agrarius. The sequence continues at coordinate 62,309,448 of OZ030023.1, read as the reverse complement.
ATATCCACCCGGCTCGGCTTGGTCTGTAGTCTGAACTAGCTTCTGGCTCCTCAATGCTCTGTCCCTCCTGCCTCAGCCGGCGCTGCCCAGGGTGTCCCCTGCCCCCTACTCCTGCCTTTCGGAAAGATCTGGCAAGGGCTCTGCCTGTTCTTCCCGGCTGCATTTGTCCCTGCTGGCTGACAGACCCCTTCCCTTACATATGTAGCCATGGCTGGACAGGGCTCGGCCCCCCTCGCCCCTGCAAGCCCGCACTCACTACAGCACTGTAGCTCCCTGAGCCGGTGTGAACTGCGTGGCTGAGGGGAGGCTCTCTGCCCTCCAGCCCCCTCCCATCCCTCCTCTAAGTCTTGGTGAGCCCCGGTTCTGCTAACTCTCCCGTCCTTCCCACCCGACCCCCTCACACTCGGGTCTCCTGGCTCACAAGCCCATGCTCCCTGCCGACCCCGCCTTGGTTAGCCACCGCCCTCGCTTTCCCGGCCAGCTCTGCCCTGTGCGATTCTCACCAGCCTGGGAAGGAGAAGAAAGTCCTGGATGTCCTCTCCCCTTCACCCGGGGCAGGCGCGCACTCTCACAGCCCCTTCTCCCAACAGGTTTTGGACATGAGAATTCGTGGATCGGCCTGAATGACAGGACAGTAGAGAGGGACTTCCAGTGGACAGACAACACGGGACTGGTGAGTGGCAGGTCGTTGTTCTCAGGCTGCTGAGCCCCGTGGCCCTGCCCAGTGGCCTCAGTCTGCCTTCCTATCAAGCAATCGCTCACCGGTGGGCATCATAAATCCTCAGCCGCTCTGGGAGTGTCGGAAGAAGAGGGACTGAGGATGTAGCTCAGGGGTAGAGCCCCCACCTCGACGGCCCAGTGAGGCCATGGGGGCATGGCTTAGCCTCTGTTCCATCCAAACCCTGTAAAATATAAAGATACACATATCACTGTGGTCACTGTGGTACTTGCCGGACATCCTAGTACCTGAGGACCGAAGCAGGATGATCAATCACCACAAGTCTGAGCTTTAGCCTGGGCTACAAAGTGAGTTGTAGACCAGTCATTGTCACACAGGGAGACCCTGTCTCAAAAGGCATCAGTCAGCTAAGCATCCGGTTAAAGTCGGCGCAAGGTCAGACTCCTTGAGCGGAAGCCTGTAGAGAAGCTGGGGGGAGGGGCGGGGCCCTAAGGAGGCCTCGAGAGAGGGAGACATGGGGGCGGGGCGGGGCCGGGCCGTGGGTGGGGTTTGGGGAGTAGGCGGCATGTGCCTGGTGCTGGGCGCTGGGCAGGCAGAAGGAGGAATTATTTTTTTCCTGGATTGGTGTAGAATTTTGGTTTGTCGTGATGAAAATGTCTAGAAATAGATACAGTGGTGATGGTTATACAACACTAGGAATGGGAGTGGCGCCCTGAGCCGTGGCTGTGAAATCCCTCACATGGGATCCAGGGAGACTGCACGGCAGGGACAGGCTTGCCGCCCAGCCCAGCCGTGTAACCAGAGTTTGACCCCTGGGCACTCACACGGTACAAGGAAAGGGCAGACCTCCACAGGCGTCTCTGACCTCCAAACGTGTGCACGTGCGTGTCCCTCTTCTGAAGTCGTTTCAAGACAGGGTCTCTCTGTGTAGCCCTGGCTGTCCTGGAACTCACTCTGTAGACCAGGCTGGCCTTAAACTTAGAGATCAGCCTGCCTCTGCCTCCCGAGAGCTGGGATTTAAAGTGTGCTCCACCAAGCATGGCTCAAACGAATACATTGTTTTGTAGAATCTTATTTCCGTATTTAATATATAGGGGTGTCTTGCTAGGTTGTCCACTATGTGCATGCAGTGCCCTCCGAGGCCAGAGTGGGCATTGGAGCCGCTGAGACTGGAGTTCCCAAGGCTGCGAGTGCTGAGGCTTGAGCTCAGGCCCTCTGTGAGGGAGGCCAGTGCTCACTGCTGAGCCATCCGGCTCTCCAGCCCAGAGTTTAAAATGTAATAATATGTTTAAAGGCAAGACTACACCAGGACGTGATGGCGCACGCCTTTAATCCCAGCACTTGGGAGGCAGAGGCAGGTGGATTTCTGAGTTCGAGGCCAGCCTGGTCTACAGAGTGAGTTCCAGGACAGCCAGGACTACATAGAGAAACCCTGTCTCGAAAATAAAAAACAAACAAGTAAATGAATAAATGAATGAATGAACGAATGAATGAATGAAGCAAGACTACACAGTTGCTGCTGAGACCTCTGGCCCCGTCCACTCTGCCAACAAACATCCCTCCCATCTGGTACTAGCGCCTTCTCTGTCCCCCGAGGCTTTGCAAGGGTTGTTCCCTCTGCTTTATTGCTTCCTGCCTCCTCCTCGGGGAAGCCCTCCTTTCCTTCCAAGCTGGGGCCAGCATTTCTTCAACTGTTTACCTAATGCTGATGTGCATGGGAACCTGGGGGGGGCGTAAAAGAAGGGGGCATTGATTCTCGTCTTGGAGGGGTCTGCCCACAGGAATCACACAGGAAGTGCCAAGAACTGGGTTGACAGCCAGGCACCAGAGTGACCCCAACCCTCCCCCCGCCCCCTTTCTCTCTCTCTCCAAAGCAATATGAGAACTGGAGGGAGAAGCAGCCGGATAATTTCTTCGCAGGTGGGGAGGATTGTGTGGTGATGGTGGCACATGAGAGTGGGCGCTGGAATGATGTCCCCTGCAACTACAACCTCCCCTATGTCTGCAAAAAGGGTACAGGTACTGCACACCTCTTTCCCTGTTGTCCTTCCAGACACTTGTAGTTGTTTTCCTGTGACCTGACCAGTTCCCAGTTAATGCCTTGAGGTTATTGATTTCTAAGAACTCTTTACATAGGAAGGAAATAATTTGTATGCATTCTGTCCATTTTTCTTTTGTGCTTCAGTTTTTTTTTTTCTTGTGCCTTATGCCGTATGGAGTGCGGCGTGTCCAGAAGAGTCTATCCACACCGTAAGGTGCTGCTGGTTTAGGTAAAAGGCAAGAAAGAGATAGCCACAGTCATGTGTAGTTCTGTGAGCTCAGAGCTGTGTAGAGGAAGGGACTTGTAGCATGTGGAGGATTCTCGTCCAACCAGACGCCTCTGGTTTATCCTCACCTTCACCCACTCCCTTAACCAGAGGCTCCCCTGTCCCCAGTGCTGTGTGGCCCCCCTCCAGCAGTGGAGAATGCTTCTCTTGTCGGTGTGCGCAAGGTCAAGTACAATGTCCACGCCACCGTGCGATACCAGTGTGATGACGGATTCTCTCAGCACCACGTGGCCACCATCCGCTGCCGCAGCAACGGGAAGTGGGACCGGCCTCAGCTCGTGTGCACCAGACGTAAGTGCCGTGCCCAGGGCCCTGTCCCTGTCCCCAGCGGGGCTCCAGTCATTTACAGCTCTTGATTAGAATGTCTATTCCACAACAGCACAGCATCTGTAACCCCGGCAACCTGAGGCTGAGGCAGGAGGATTACAAGTTTGAGGTCGGCCTGGGTATAAGACAAAAAAGCTAGGCTCCGTGGGTAGAGTGCTTGTGGCTCAGTGGGTGGAGTGCTTATCTCTCAGTTAGTAGAGTGCTTGTGGTTCAGTGGGTAGAGTGCTTGTGGCTAAGTGGGTGGAGTGCTTGTCTCTCAGTGGGTAGAGCCAGGGTGTCCATTTCCAGCACTGCATAAGCTAGGACTGGTGGCAACACCTGTCATTCCAGCAATCAGGAGGCAGAGGCAGAAAGATCAAGAATTCAAGGTCATCCTCTGCTACATAGTAAATTTGAGGCCAGCCTGGGCTACATGAGATCTTGTTTGTTTGTTTGTTTTTTAAAAAAAGTTCCTGGTAACAGAGCCTTACAGATAAGTGAAATATGTTGGTGTGCTTGATTGGTTTTAGAGACAGAATCTCACGTGACCCTGGCTGTCCTCAGAGTTGGGATGTGTAGCCAAGCCTTGCTTACCTCGGTGCTGGGGTGACAGGCACACACAAATCCCCACACCCCACATGGGTACTGCCCCTGTTCTCAGCTGCTCCGAGGCTGCTGGGAAGGGGCTGCAGACCCCAGGCCAGCCTGGACTATAAAGCCACACCATCCAGGCATGTGGCTCTTTTGGTAAACTAAGTCACATTTTCAGCCCCTGCAGAATTGGGTTTGGCTTGGTTGTTTCTTCGAGGTTACTGTGAAAGGCCGCGCTGTGCCGCTCTGGCGGGCCTTGCTCTGTTCTGCTTCCCAAGGCCACTGTCCCTGGCTTGTGCAGGGCCTCTCTCTTTCCATCCCTATGAGGAGGCCAGCGACAGCCAGCCACCTTCACCCTTCTCGTCTCTCCATCCCCGCAGCCAGGCGGTCTCATCGGATGCGTAGACATCACCACCATCCACACCGACATCACAAGCCTCGCAAGGAGCACAGAAAACACAAGAGACACCCAGCGGAAGACTGGGAGAAAGACCAAGCGGATTTCTGCTGAAGATGCAGGCTCATCGGCCACAAGCCCCCACAGCGCCAGAGCAGAGCTGGGGACCCAGGACCCCTGGGGTCGGTCCTCTGTACAAAGCTCAGATTGCTCTCTCCTTCCTCACTGAGGTCCTCCTGGCAGGGGTGGACCTCAGTCCACCTGAGAGGCCACTCTGGTCTGGTTGAGCCTCTAGGATCACTTCCCAGCCATCACAGGAGATCCTGAAGTCTGCATCCATGACGGACAACAGTATGTCTGTGTGTGCTGGGGTGTGTCTTCCACACCAGAGATTCAGGATTAGTAAACAGTGGACCATCCTGAATCTGTGGTGAAGCTTTGGCTAAAGTCACTGTATTTGAGGGGAGGACCAGCAGAGTAAACGTGATGGTCTGTGGTCCCCTGGGATCCCCCGGGGTGGCTTCCACACCCCCCTGGATTTCTCTTTTTCCCCTTTCTTCTTCCTCCCTCCCAATTCCAACAACTCCAGTCCCCAAACTAGGCTGGCCTTGAACTCATTATTGTAGAAGGATGTCCTTGAAGTCTCAGTCCTCCTGCCTCTGCACCACCATGCCTCTCTGGTTCATTTGGTGCTGGGCAAGTGCTCTCTACTAATCTGCCCTGGTCTTTGGTCTTGGTGCAGACAACTACATCTAGTGCGGAACTCTCGTGTCCTGAATTTTAGTGATGTCTCTCAGAGCCACTGGCCTCCTATGGGAGGTGACTCAGAGCGACAGGGGTGGGGAGCGTTAGTGTCTTGCTGACACCCCAGGTCTAGCACAACACTGAGGTCTGCTAGTTCTGTTTTGGGTTGTTTTTGTTTTGAGACAGGGCCTCACTGTGTAGCCCTGGCTGACCTGGAACTTGCTATATACACCAGGCTAACCTGGAACTGTCTGCCCCTGCTTGTCAAGTAGCTATGCCCAGCCTTCTTTTGTTTTATTGACACAGGATCTCCAGAGCCTAGGCTGGGTTTCAGGCCACAGCCATCATCCTTTCTCAACCACCTGAGAGCTGAGGTGACAGGCATACACCATTGTGTGTGGCAGTTTCGTGGGTTTGTGATGACAAATCTCCCACACCCATGTGTACAGAAGTGAGATCAGTAGGGTCAAATGTGCTGGATGCTGCTGTATCCCCCCCCTCCACCTCTCAGGGAGACAGACAACTTCTGCCTGGACCAAGATGGTGCCATGTTTTCTAACCCAGAGCCTGTCTTTACTAAACCCTTTCAGCAGACCTCAATAAATCTCCTGCCTCAGATCCCATCCCTGCCCTACCCCACTTCTGTTTCCACATCCTGCTTGACAGACTTAATGCTTACAGTGTTCATGGTCCTATGGTAGAAAGAAGAATGCTCTTAGAATTAACACACACATGCACACACACACACCCCTTCTCTCTAGTTTTACATTTTTAAAAATGTGAAAGAATTCACTTTGAACTCCCTCTTCCCAAGGGTCAGGGCTCCTCACAGAGGGATTTGTCCACAGAGCCCATGCAGTCTGGGTAGGATCTGTGAATTTGTGCTCAGCCCTGTGGGTAAGGTGCTGCATAAGCCTGAAGAAATCAGGCCCCGGAGCCCATGTTTTAAAAATGCAAAGCCTGGTAGGGTGGTGCGAATCCTGGTCCCAGCATTCCTGTGCGGAGAGTCCTTGGGAAGCCTGGAGGATCACAGCCGACTCTTGACGTTAGCATTTGACCCCTCTGCACGCTGCAGTGTGGGTCAGTCCCCCGACACGCACAACCCCACACACACACTGCACAAGCACAAAATAAGTAAACATTTCAAAAACTGTAGGAGAGGGTGGGGCGGGGCAGGTCAGGGGTGAGTTTACAGGTCTGCACAGGTTCTGGGGTCCATGCCCAGCTCTTCCTACATGTTTACTGAGCCTGCATCCCTCAGGAGGTGATGAAAGCCCGAGGCAGTTGCCTGTGAGATGCCCTGAGTCTTCTCAGCAGCTCAGGGGCCGTAGTCTCCCATTTGACTCATGATGGTCAGAGAAAGACAAGGTTAAGACTACGCTAGAGCAAGAATGTTCTGTGCATTATAATTACGGCAAGGGTTTTGTTTTGTCTTGTTTTGTTTTTTGACAAGGTCTCAGGCTGGCCTTGAATTCACTGGGTAGCTGAGGATGACCTTAAAGTCCTGATCCTTCTGCCTCAGTTTCCCAAGTGCTAGAATGGCAGGTGTGCACTATGTGTGCACACTAGGTGTGTACAATGCTAGGGAGGGAACCCAGAGTTTTGTGCATAGTAAGTAAATGTTCTACACTTGAGCTCCAAGCACTCCGTCAACTGAGCTCCAAGCCCTCTGTCAACTGTGCTTCAAGCACTCTTGTCACTGAGCTCCAAGCACTCTGTCACTGAGCTCCAAGCACTCTGTCACTGAGCTCCAAGCACTCTGTCAACTGAGCTCCAAGCACTCTGCCAACTGAGCTCCAAGCACTCTGTCACTGAGCTCCAAGCACTCTGTCAACTGAGCTCCAAGCACTCTGTCAACTGTGCTTCGAACACTACCAACTTAGTTCAATTCCTAAACCCTGGTCTTGATCTGTGCTCCAAATTTTGCTTATGTTCAAGGGAAGAGATTTAAGCCTCTTACCTGCTGTCTGTCACACACACACACACACACACACACACACACACGTACGCACACACGAGCAGGCTTGGGAGATGATTGAGAAAAGCAAACTGGACCCTAATCCCTAAAGGACCCTGTGGCTGGGGGACACAACTTCTTGGTAACATTTCCCAGTTCAGAAGGAACCACACCAATCCCCTTCTAGAGGGGCTGGGGGCGTGGCCTGCTGGAGCCTGGCCCCGCCGGGGGCGTGTCCTGCTGGGTCTCAGTGGTTGTTCCCGCCCCAGCGCTGCCTGTTCCATGAAGGAGGTGCTTTAGGCTTTTCTGGACTGGAGCCTCATCTTCAGCTCTTTCCCTCCCTGGTGTGTGTCTGCTTGGACCACGTATGCAGGAGTGTGAGTGTGTGTGAGTGGCTACAGGTTCCGCTGGGGTTTGGTTTTTTCTGGGAGCTTTGATGTTCTGTGGATTTGTGGTATCTGACACTGTGGATGTTAATGTACTTCTTGGACATTTTAATAAAATTTTTTTAACAGTTCAGCTTGTCTGTGGCCTCCTGAGACTGTCCCTCACCCATTCACTTGCCTGGTTATTCCCCGAGAACCTGTGTTTCTTTGGCATGATGACTTACATAGCCCAGGCTGGCCCAGAATTCCCTATGCATCTGAGGGTGATCTTGAACTCCTGATCAGTTTTTCCTTTTGTTTTGTTTTTGAGACAGGGTGTCTCTTTGTCGACCAGGCTGGCCTGAAACTCTGTGATCTATGTTCCCCTGCCTATCCTCTGCTGGGATTACAGGAGTGAGCTGCCATATTTGTTTTATGGGGTGCTGGGAACTTTACAAACGCTAGGAGAGCGCCTTGTGAACTGGGATACAAACACTCCACTAAGTGAGCCACAGCCGCGGGCCCCGAGCCCTTGTTAGGAGCCACACACTGTGCAGGGTCAGAGGGAACCGAAGAAGTAGAAGTCTCTGTTCTGTTTTCTTCTTCCTTTCTTCTTTTTCTGTTTCTTCCCCCAGAGTTTCACTGTGTGTCCCAGGCTGGCTTTGAACTCACGATTTTCCTACACCAGCCTCAGGGATCCCACCAGATCCCAGGAGGACAGGCAGGGTGGGTGAAAAAAAAATGAGTTGGACTGGGAGGGAAGACATGGCCACAGTTTTGGACAAAGATGAGAAAAGACTAAAGTTATCCTGAAAAAACAAAAACATGAATTATTTGAAATCAGCATTGCAGGGCTGGCACGACGGCTCTGCCAACGAAGGTGCTTGTGGCTTGCGGTTTTAGTTCAGTTCCCTAGAACCACATGGTCTAAGTACAGAGCCACAAAATAAAGTTACACACACACACACACACACACACACACACACACACACGTAAACTGGGACAACAAGGGGGCTGTCAGCATTTGTCACTCTGCTTCCTTCCTGTGGCACAATGTGATCTGAGTGGCCCTGCCATCGTGACATTCCACAGTGACAGACTAAATCCTCAAACGGAGCCGCTAATAACCCTCCCTCCCCTAATTTGTTCTGTCGGGCAACTGGTCACAGAGGGAAAAGTCAGCAAGGCCCACTTATCATCTTATCATCTCCGGATAAGAACAGAGCAGAGCGGGGTTGGAACGCCTCTTCCCAGTGCTGCAGAGGTGGAGGCAGGAGGACTAGCCTGGGCAACAAGTAAACGGAACCAGGAGAGGAAGACAAACACACGGAGGAGAAGCACAGCGGTGAGCGGCCTGCCAGGGGAAGCTGGCTGGCTATTGACTGATGGCCTGACTCCGTAGCTCGAGCTGGCCTTGGGCTCACAGCAATCTTTCTACCTCAGCCTACTGAGTGGTAGGATGTATATGAACCAAGCTGGTGGTGGCGCACGCCTTTAATCCCAGCACTCTGGAGGCAGAGGCAGGCAGATTTCTGAGTTCAAAGCTAGCCTGGTCTACAGAGTGAGTTCCAGGATAGCCAAGGCTACACAGAGAAATCCTGTCTCAAAAAAACCAACCACCGCCATCAACAACAAAGAAGTGCCCATCGGAGCACAGTGCAGATGTGGAAGTCAAAGACTGCTTGGGAGTCAGCTCTCTCCTTCCGAATGGGAGTCCCGCCGTCGGTCAAACTCAGGTCACCTTGTGACAAGCGCCTTCACCCATTGGTGGCCATCCATCAAGACAGCAGTGACTGCTATCAGCCATGTAAAACCACCTCATCTGCAGCGGGACAGTCGTGCACAGAGGATGGAGGTAGGTGGGAGGTGGGAAGGGAGCTTTCTTGGGGAGGAGGGCTGTTTTATTTTTTGAAACAGGACCTCACTACATAACCTTAACTGGCTTGAAAATCACTCTCTAGAACTGTGGTCCTCAACTTTCCTAATGTTGAGACCCTTTAATACAGTTCTTCATGCTGTGCTGACCTCCAACCATAAAATTAGTTTGTTGCTACTTCATAACTTAAATATTGCTACTGTTATGAATTGTAAAGTTCTGATATGCAGGAGATCTGATGCATACAGCAAAGGGGTCAAGACCCAGTGCTGTAGACCAGACTGACCCTGAATTCAGAGAGCTACCTGCCTCTCAGAGTGCTGGAATCAAAGGGGGTACACCTGCCCACCCCCAGTTTATTTGGGGAGGGGAATTGGGGCATTGGAATAGATGTATCCTGGTGGGATTGGATTTCTTTTCATTGTATTTATTTATTTGTTTGTTTGTTTATTTATTGTGTATGAGTACACTGTAGCTGTACAAATGGTTGTGAGCCATCATGTGGTTGCTGCGAACTGAATTCAGGACCTCTGCTCTCTGCAAACCAAAGATTTATCATTGTATCTAAGTACACTATTGCTGTCTTCAGACACACCAGAAGAGGGCATCAAATCCCAGTACAGATTGTGAGCCACCATGGGGTTGCTGGGATTTGAACTCAGGGCCTTCGGAAGAGCAGTCAGTGCTCTTAACCGCTGAGCCATCTCTCCAGCACGGGGTTAGATTTCTAGATAAATATTTTCAATCCCTGAAGTGGGGCCCAGCTTCTGGGTTTTCTTTTGCATGTAAAGTTTCCTATTTTCATTGAATGAAAGCAAAGGGGGCGGAGCCACCCGTTCTGGCTCAGCCAAGAGTTGTGTGGCCCACTTCCCAGAGTAGCCCTGATTGGTCCAGGACTGCATGAATGCCTGCCACCGAGACTCGGGCTCCTGTGTTCTGACCACTGGTACACTCCCACACACTAAAAGTCAGTGAATAAATAAAGTTTACAAACAAGAATTCGGGGCTAGGGAGATGCTTAGCTGACTGAGCTGCCTCTGCTCTTCCGAAGGACCGGGCTTCAAACGCAGCAGCGCGACTGTCTCTCACTCTAGTTTTGGGGTCTAGCTCCCTCGTCAGGGCACCAGGCACACACAGTGCAGACAAAACCTTAAAAATAAATAAAATTTGGCCAGGCGGTGGTGGCTCACGCCTTTAATCCCAGCATTTGGGGCAGGCAGATCACTGAGTTCAAGGCCAAGCCAGGTCTATGTAGCAAATTCCATGACAGCCAGGGTTAAACAGTGAACCCTGTCTCACAAAACCGAAATAAATAAACAAATAAAAATACAGACGGCTACCTCATTTTCACAGCCAGATCCTACTTAACATTTTTAAAGTCACGTTCTTATGGTTTGTGTGTACACACACCTGTCACAGAGCCCATGAGTGTTCTGTCTTTCTGTGTTGAGGTTGGGAGCACTGAAAAGGGGGAGGGGTGCTCTGAACCCAGCCTGCGGGGCCCACTGCACCGACAGAGGGGCCTCAGCCTTGTTTCGCATTCGCCAGAAGGAACAAAGGTTTATTGAACCTGGGCTGCAGGCTGCTGCTGGGCCTCAGCACAGTCCTAGTCTGGAGAAGAGCCTGGATACGTTTTTTGGTTGCACACTTTAGAACGAAAGGTGTGGCTGGAGCCCAAGCCCCTTAGCTCCCAAACGCAGGGGTGGAGTTAGCCAAGGTAGATGGGGCAGGTAGGAAGGCATGTGGGCGGGGGGGGGGGGGTTGCTGGTCTCAGTGGTACCCGAGACCGGGAGGCTCCTGCATTTGGGCTGGGCTTGACCCTTGTGCACACGTGGGTCCTCAGAAATGGGTTGAAATTGGTGGTTTCAGGGAGAGTCCGCCCCCTTATCTCTAAGAAGGAAAGGTCAGTTTTGTGCAGCGCCGCGGCCTCAGTTTCCTCATCCTCAGAGTGAACATTTAAAAGGCTGCAGGGGTTGTGGTGGCGGCTCATGCTCAGCCGCTGGGTGAAGTTAGCATGCAAATGGATGGTGCCCGCAGCTGCCCCTGAAGCAGTCCCCCATGGGCCCGTCTGAAGAAGGGACGTTCGTGAGGCGCCTGAGGAACACAGCGGGCAGCTCCAGTCAGAGGCACTCTGCCCATAGCAAGAAGTTCCTGAGTGCTGCAGGTCAGTTGTCATGGAGACACTGATGGTCTCCATGGCAACAGTTGGACGGGATGGGACCCTGGAGGGAAAGCCTTGAAGGGACAGGTGTTCTGTTACTTTGGACACCAGAGTTTGGTCTCCATGGCAACAGTCCTGAGGTTCAAACTGTCTAGGGGCGGGGCTTGGGCCGCTAAGAGAAACAGAAGGTGCACTTTGAGAAAGGAGCGGCTGTTTCCATGGAGAGGCCTGGAGAACTGAATGCTGGGTTACCATGAGGACACTCAGTGAGGAAGTTTGTCTCCACAGAAGTCCACCAGGGTAGGGACAGACAAAAATGAAGTGATAGGTGTTTGGGCTTTAGGTCACTGAGAAAAGGAAAGGTGTGGTAACCATGGTTACAGAGGAAGGCAGACCATGCCATTTCCGAGGGTGTGGCGGGCGAGCCGGGTGCGGCCGCACTGGTGGCCTGTGCGACCGTCAGAGGCCGAGCAGCTTGTCTCTACAAGTCAGTTTTCGGGGTTTCTGGTCTGAGGGAATAATCTCTTTGGTGACATGCCCCAAGGAGCCCCGGGGACGGGACATTCATGTGTGTCTACTCTCTGGCCAGCGGAAATACCTGAGTGATAGGCGTGGCCACTGTTCCTGGGAGCCAGCTGGGGACGTTCTCCCATGAGGCCAGAGGTGCTGGGTCTGTCCCCCATCGCGACCCAGGGACAAGGTTTGTTACCTTGGAAATGTAAAGAGACTCTGGAAGGACGGGATGCCCAGCTCGGGGTCGCCTGCCTGCACAGGGAACGATCGCCCGGGGACTTGCAGTAGTCTGTCCCTTCGCTGGGGGATGGGAGAAGCCAATGCACAGCTGACTATCCAAGACTAGTTTTCCAGCTCCCAGGAAATGCAGAGGGTTTGGGGGACAGGTCTCCAGTTAACCCTGGGGGTCCAGCCTCCAGGTGACTGAGGGGGAGTGTCCATCTTTTTCAGGAGGCCATAGAAGAGGACTTCATCTTTAGGAAACCGTAGAGTCCTGCTGGTCTACTGGGATCCTGGGGCTTGGGGAGAGCATGGCTCTTCTAGACAAAGTCTGAAAGATGAGACATCCACTATCCAAAGAGGTGGGCTTGGCCACTATCAGGGATCCTCACAGGGCAGCTAAGTCAGGGACCAAGGACCACAACAAAGGGTCAGCCTGCAGCTCACAGCAGGGGTGTGTCATGTATCCAGGAGACCTTAGGTGTGGTCAATGTCCAAAGACCACAGGAGGCTAGATCAGCCTGCAGTACACCGCAGGGGTGTGTCCTATGTCCAAGGGATCTCTGAGACTCTGAGACGTGGTCAGTATCCAGGGGGTGCATGAGGTCACCGGATCAGCCACCAGCACCCCCAAACGCGCATCCTCCCAGATCTAGACACGCAGCGGGGTCCAGGCAGCTGGATCCCTCGACCCTCCAGCCCAACCTCCTCCGCCGGCCCAACCCCAGCCCCAGCCGCCTGGAGCCGGGTCTGGGGCACCCGGAGCGCGGTAGCAGTAGACACCGAAGAGGCGTCGGGAGGCGTCAGGAAAACCGAGGCTGCGCACGCCGGGCCGAGGACCTCCGCAGCGAGTTCGTGGATTCACGATGGGATAGCGCGCGCTGCCATCCGCCAGCCAGCCTGCAGTGCAGCGGTCCAACAGTTGCAGCTTCCACGCAGCGAACAGCTGCCCGACCTTGGCCACCGTGGCACCCCTCGCCGCGCACGCGCGCACCGCCCCGGCCAAGGCCACAGGTCGTAGGGGCTTCAGGAAGAACACGCGGCCTGTGGGACCCGAGAGTGTGTTAGAGCCGGACCAGGGATGGGCCCGCCAGGCTCCAGCATCCTGGGGATTCCTGCGTCTAGTCCATCCCATTCCCTGCAACCTGGAACCTCCGCTACCGCCAGAGCGATGCGGGTTCCTGGTGGCTTTTCACTGCCCCCATGTGGCAGCCCTGGAAAGCCGGCTTCATTGAAGCGGCGGGCACGGCGGGGCTGGGGGAGGGGGAGGGCTGCTCACTTTGGTGGGGGTGAAGATCTTGGAGGAAGGGTCTATGCACTTCAGGGAGATCTCTGTCCTTAGGTAGCCCTCCTACTTGGGGCGGGACCTGTCTTTGGGGAGGGTTTCCGCCAGTGTCCTATGCCTTAGCATAGTGTCTGTCCTTATCCGTTCTTGTGGGCGGGGTCCACACTCAAAGACTTAGAAGTCTACCGGTGGTTGACCTTCAACCACCGGTAGACTCTAAGTCTTTCGTCTTTCCGACAGGTCTAACTCGGGGAGGCGGGGATGGGGGCCTTTGGGCTTAAAATGTGCCTATCTCCTTGAGGCGGAGCTCACGGAGGACGTCTTCCCTCAAGAGAGAAGGAACCTATACCCTGAGGATGGCCCTATGCTCTCATCTGTTTCTGAGACAGACTTCCCTCCATGCCCTAGGGTTAGGCGGTTGAGGTCAGTGTTCCTCAAAGGGTTGGAGACTAGACCCTTGGGGTGGGTTTCTCCCTAAGGGGAGGGGCACAGCGCCTGGGGCGGACCTCATTCTAGGGGACTGGGACCATGCACTCGAGAGTGCGGCCAGGCTCCAAGGGTCAGGGCCTGTGCGTGTGGGGCAGGTGTACCTCCAGGAACTAGAGGAGTGGGTCTCCTTCCAGGGAGAGGGCATGACGTTTAAGAGGAAGAAGAGGGGGAAGGGTGCCCTTCAGGGAGAAGCCTTTGTATTTAGGGTTGGGGACTAAGCCCTTGGGATCGGTCTCCTTCAAGAAGGCGGAAAATAAGTGCTGGAGACCCGCTTCTGTAGAAAGGGCTTAACTCACCCGGGAGGTTGGACGTGAAGCAGAAGGCGTCATAGCGTTCCTCGGCGTTATGACGATATCCATAGTTGCGCACGCCCCCGTTGGGGCCGCCACCAGCCCCAGTGCTCCCAGCCCCGCCACAGGGCTCCCGGGCCTGGCTCACCGGGTACTGCACGGAGCCATCGCGGAGCCATCCCGCATTGCACCAGTCCAGGCCGTCGCGCCAGGCGGCGTGCAGCTGCTCCGCGGAAGCCAGAATGCCATCCTGTTCAGCACAAGCACGCTGCGCTTCCGCGAAAGTCATCTTGTAGCGGCCTCCGCGCGGGTGATAGGGGAAGACCACCCCTGGGTGGATGAGGACGAATGGGAGTCTGTCAGGGTCGTCCCCGCCCCTCCCCCCTCCAGATTCTCCATGAAACAGAACCTTCCAGCTCATTCTCCTCTCTAGCACTCAGACCTAGCCGCACCTCTAGTCAGCTCACGCCCATTTTGGGGCCTTCATTTCAAGTTTGGGATGTGTTCCTCATCCTCAACACAATTTAATCACGTTTACTCTTCTATGGTCACAGACCTTCCCCCATGCTCTTTCTACCCTTTTCCAACTGCTTAATACACCCATCATAACTCCGCTGTTAATGTCCTCTGTCCCAATGTTCTGACAATCCACCAAATACTTCCCAAAGTGACCACTGAGCTGGAAATGCCTGCTCCTAGGACAGTGGTCCTTCCTCACCCTGGGCCCTGAAAGGGTTGGGCAGGGTGTCCAGCCCTCTGATTTGCATTATTTAAAGTGTTTCCCTTCCAACTGCCTCGTCTGTAACTCTAAACTTATTTCTCCCTAAACTCGCAGTCACCCCGACTCTGGAGCGTTGCTGTGCTTAAGGGCAGGGCTTAGGCTGAAGCTCAGGCTGGCCTTTATTCCAGGACAGGATGCAAACACCAGCTATGTTGAAGCCCTAGAGCTTTGATGGACAGGATGTTGAATTCCGGCCACACCCCTCACCTACAGACGCCCAGGGCAACGCCAGGGCCTCCTTGAGCAGAGCTCATCTCCAGGTTAATATCTGTCTACCTCGGGGATTTGAGGAAATTAAATGAGAAGCTCCAGAGAGCCCTTCAGCTAAGGGCTGGCAAACAGAAAGCATCTAATGAAGACAGCTACACTTTTACAGTCAGGATGTTCAGAGGTGTCAATAAAATGGCTCGGAGGGTAAGGGCATTTGCCACCAAGCCTGACAAACAGTTCTATCCCAGGAGAGAATCCCCTCTGCAGACTGTCTGTGATCTGCACACAAGCACTGTGGCATGTGTGGCGCACTCAGAAGCACACACGCATAAGCGCACGCACCAAAAAGCCAACAGCTTTTTCCTTAAAGCTCATGAGTTCAAAGCCAACCTGGAGTCCATTAAACCTTGTCTTAATCATAGGGCTGGAGAGATGGCTCAGTGGTTAAAACAAATAACAAAACCACTTTCTTCAGACCAGGGGTGGTAGCCCTCACCATTGATCCCTTCGATCTCTGTAAATTCAAGGCTGCTTGAGATTTTATTAACCAGGTGGTGCCTTAGGCAGGCCTTCACACAGTGTACAAAAAGAGTATCCCAACAAAGGCTAGCCTGGGCTATATAGTGGGTTCCAGGACAGCCAGGGCTACATGGGACCTTGTCTAGAAGGGAAGAAAAAAGTGTGTGGGGGCAGGGGGCGGCTCTTTCTTCCTTGTTTCTCCTCCAGCCAAAAAGAGTTCTGTTCCTCACAGCTGACACTGAGGCAGCTCTCAACCACCTGTAACTCCAACTCCAGGGTATTGGAGGCCTCTTCTGGCCTTAACCACAGGTATGTATCTGTGTGTGTGTGTGTGTGTGTGTGTGTGTGTATGTGTGTTTGTGTATTTTTTTTGTTTTGTTTTGTTTTGTTTTGTTTTTTTCGAGACAGGGTTTCTCTGTGTGGTCCTGGCTGTTCTGGAACTCACTCTGTAGACCAGGCTGGCCTCGAACTCAGAAATCCGCCTGCCTCTGCCTCCCAAGTGCTGAGATAACAGGAGTGCGCCACCACGCCCGGCTATATATACTGTAATTTTTAAACGAGCTAGCTATTCCCCCTACCCAACAAAATCTCTACCGTGCCAGCTTGACTCAGTGCCCCGCACTGTACCCCTCTCTCTGCGGTCACCTTCCAGATCCAGTTTGACCATGCCGGCGTCATCCTCCAGCTCATTGGTGACCTCACACTCGTAGCGCCCATAGTCTTGCAGGGTGACATTTCGTAGGACCAGGGAGGCGTCCCCGGGTCCGTCGTTCTGCAATTCGGCCCGCCCTCGGTAGGGACCGAAGGCTCGATGCTGGGGACCCAGGGCCACGAAGACGTCGGCGAAAGCCAAAGGGTCTACCACCTTTGTCCACTTGAGGCGGACGCCGTCGTGACCGTGGGTGGCCGCCTCGTAGTGGTAACGGCAGGGTAAGACGATGGTGCCACCGCGGTGGCTCACCACCTGCCCCGGCGCAGTCTGCACCACCACCGAACCGGACTCGCCCTCTGTGGGGCGACCAATGAGGGGTCAAAGGTGCGGTAGGGAGGGACCCAGGGAGGGCTTGTAGGTCTAGGATGGGAAAGGAGCTCAGAGGAGGTTGAGTGTAGGGGACCATGGCAATCCGCCACCCCATCCCACTCCCATCGGTCACTCTAGGCCGTCGCTGTGCGTGTGGAGCGTGTGCATGTGCGTGTGCGTGTATTGGGGGTTGGAGGGGATGACCAGAGCTTCGCACAAAACTCACCCAGCACGTGCACGACTTTCTTCCTGCCGCGCTGCGCCCCTGCGAGCACGGGGACCAGCAGCAGGAGTCCCCAGGCCACAGCCCAGAGTGCGCGGTGACCGAGGGATCCTGGAGCACACGCCTGCGGGCACAGGAGCTGCTTCCAGCGGTACTGCCCCGACCGCCCCTAGCTCTGCCAGCCCTCCCCAAAGGGGTCTCAGCCGCGCCTCAACCGTGGAGCTGCCAGAGGGTCGGGTGACTCCTTTCGCCTTGGCTAAGTCCCTGCCCCCGTTACCGGAGCGCACGGGAGGAGGAGCAGCAGCGCGGACCGGGGCCGCAAGGTTATCCGCGCGCCAGGAGACTGCAGCAAGCCCGGCGGCGCGAGCGGGGGTTGGGGAGAGAGGGACGGGATTGGGGAGGTGGGGACCAGCGGGCTCCCGAGCCAGGCCAGGAGACACAGAGGGAGCAAGATATGAAAACCAGAGTTAAGACTCAAAGACAGAGACGCAGAGACAAGAGACACAGGAACAGAGACTCAGAGGAAGAGATGCAGAGGCAGAGACCCAGAGACAGACGCAAAAACAGAGACCCAGAGACTCAGAGACAGAGACGCAGAGATACAAAGACCCAGAGATAGAAACGCAGAGACGCAGAGACAGTGACCCAGAGACACAGAGACTCAAAGATAGAGACTCAGAGACAGTGGCCCAGAGACGCAGAAATTGAGCTGTAGAATCAGAGATGCAGAGAAAGACTCAGAGATAGAGGAAGGAGAGACTAGTGGGGAGAGACACGGAAAAAGAATAAGTGAGCGCTCTTCTCCACCCCACCCCCCCAAACGTGGGGGAGACATTGAAGAGGCAGAGAAAGGGAAAGTTACAAAGAAAAAGAGGAGGCAAGAGGAAGCGAAGAGAAGGAGGAGAGAGGCAGGGAGGAGACGGACAGAGACAAATGTGAGATTCGAGAACCCAGTGCAGCGTGGCACTCACCATCCTGGTCGTGGCCCCCGCTGAGCAGACAGTGCGCTTCCCGACTGCGCACGCGCACAGCGGTCAGGCCAGCTGGTCCCGGGGGCCGCGCAATCCCGGCGTCTGCCTGCAAGGAGAGGAGGGCGCATGGGGCATTAAAGGTGTCGGGCGCGCGCGCGCGTACTGCACAGGGTGGGGGTAGGGTAGCCCCAGGCACAGGGAATTGAGAGCACTGTGATAGAGGCCCATCCAAGCTCTCACCCACGAGGACTAACTTGGCCAGTCTCACTGGACTGCGTTGGTGCGGCTCGCCTGGGAATGACAGGCGTGCTGCCGCAGAGTCCCATCTAACCACCCAGAGAGCAGATCGATCGGCGAACTAGCATGGTTGGCCGAGCTCCTTAATTAAGTCTTCCAGCTCCTGCCAAGGAGGCAGGAAAGACTGAGTCCATAGCCTCCCTGCCACCCCAAGACAGGTTTTTGGTTTTTTTTTTTTTTTTTTTTTTTTTTTTGAGACAGGGTTTCTCTGTGTAGCCCTGGCTGTCCTGGAACTCACTCTGTAGACCAGGCTGGCCTCGAACTCAGAAATCCGCCTGCCTCTGCCTCCCAAGTGCTGGGATTACAGGTGTGCGCCACCACCGCCCAGCTGACACATCATTTTATTGTAGTGACACACAACTGTGACTCAAGTACTCTGGAGGGAGAAAGGAGAGAATAGCGGTTTAAAGTCATCTTCTGCAAGTTCAAGGTCAGCCTGGGATGAGAAGGAAAAGGGGAAGAGGTTTGGAGCATAGTCTCTAATCTCAGCATTAAGAAGCGGAGACAGCCTGGCCTGTGCCCGCACCGTGTGCTGGCTGGAGGCTGGGGCTGAAGCTCAGCTGGAAGAGAATTCGCCCAGCAGGCCTGAGGTTCTGGGTTCCATCCCAGCACCGCATACAAGCAAGGCTGCTGTATACACCTGTTATCTCAACACCAGAGAGCCCGAGGTGGGCTTAGGAATTCAAAGTCACCTTGGGTCAGTTGTGCTGGTGTATGCTGGTAAAACATGCTAAGAGGCAGAGGCAGAGGCAGAGGCAGAGGCAGAGGCAGAGGCAGAGGCAGAGGCAGAGGCAGAGGCAGAGGCAGAGGC
The DNA here is from genome assembly GCA_964023405.1 of Apodemus agrarius. Classification (NCBI taxonomy): domain Eukaryota; kingdom Metazoa; phylum Chordata; class Mammalia; order Rodentia; family Muridae; genus Apodemus; species Apodemus agrarius. Next base: position 62,290,416 of record OZ030023.1, on the reverse strand, counting down.
AGAGGCAGAGGCAGAGGCAGAGGCAGGAGGATCATGAGTTTGAAGCCTGGCCTACATATTTGGTGCTTCCGTGGCGGCACACGCCTTTAATTTCAGCACTTGGGAGGCAGAGGCAGGCAGATCTCCCTAAGTTGGAGGCTAGCCTGCTATATGTAGCAAGTTCCAGGACAGCCAGAGCTACATACATAATAGAGAGAACTTATCTCAAAAAAACTAATTGAGGAAGGTAAAGTTACCTTGGACTACAGTGGAAACTTTTTTTTCTCCGTCTTTCGAGATAGGGTTTCTCTGTGTAGCTCCGGCTGTCCTGGAACTTACTCTGTAGACCAGGCTGGCCTGGAACTCAGAAATCTGCCTGCCTCTGCCTCCCGAGTGCTGGGATTAAAGGTGTGCGCCACCACCGCCCAGCTACAGTGGAAACTTAAGGTCTGCCTGGGCTACCCTTGTCTTCTACAGAGTTCCAGGACAACTAGGGTTACACAAAGACCTTATTAAAAAGGAAGAGGAGAAGCCAGGCAGTGGTGGCACACTCCTGTAATCCCAGCACTTGGGAGGCAGAGGCAGGCGGATTTCTGAGTTCGAGGCCAGCCTGGTCTACAGAGTGAGTTCCAGGACAGCCAGGCCTATACAGAGAAACCCTGTCTCGAAAAACAAAAACAAAAACAAAAACAAAAAACAAAAAACAAAAAAAAAAAAAAAAAAGGAAGATGAGGAGGAGGAGGAGGAGGCCAGGGAAAGCTGGGCCTGGAGGTATGGGAGAGGCTAAGGCAGAAGGATAGCAAGTGTGAGGCTAGCCTGGTCTCCTAGCCACTGTCAGTTTTCTAGGAGAGAGGAGCAAGCCTCCTCCTCGGTGGCAACAGCACAATGCCTTGGCTAAGGGTCTTGGCCTGCCAGTCTTGCCTCACCCATCTGCTCTCTGGCAATCACCCAGGAAACCTGGAGCCCAGAGGGACAGGTCCAAGTCCCCCTCTTCCCTTTGCTGCCTGACGCAGCCCTCTCAGCTTGCGTGGGTCTCTGGGTGAGGTAGGGTCTGTCATGACTGGGTTTCCACTAGAAATCTGGTGAACAGTTGTCCCGCCCAGGAGTTCAGGGCCCTAGTCATCGCAAACTCCACTCTTCACCCAGTTTAAAGACAAGAAATGGAGACCCATTTTCCAGCCCTTTGCTGCCTAGCCAGGCTCAGCTGCCCTGAAAAGTTAGGCTGGAGGTCCGCTCCTAACTTAGCTGTGCGGAGGTGTGACCTTGGACTAGAATCTCCTCAGAACCCTAACTCCACTGCACGGCTAGTTATGCCCACGCCTGTACGGTGGTTTGAACAGATTTGGCCCCTCCCTGTAGACTTCTGTGGTTGTATGCTTGGCCCACAGGGAGTGACATTATTAGGAGGTGTGTCCTCGCTGGAGTGAGTGTGTGTGGTCTTGGAGGGAGTGTATCACTTTAGGTCTGCCTGGGCTACATAGGACCCACAGGGTAGGCTTTGCGGTCTCTCCTTGCCAGAATCAGTCCTCTTCTGGCTGGCTTTGGATCAAGATGCGGAACTCTCAGCTCCTTCTCCAGCGCCTTGTCTGCCTGGACGCTGCCACGCTTCCTGCTATGACGATAATGGACTGAACCTCTGAAACTGTAAGCCAGCCCCAATTAAATGTCCTTATAAGAGCTGCCTTTGGTCATGGTGTCTTTTCAGAGCAATAAAACCCTAAGACACTGTGTGTGTGTGTGTGTGTGTGTGTGTGTGTGTGTAGTGTTTGTATTGTGCCTTTGTGTGAGAGCACAGGTGTATGCTGTAGGTCAGAGGAGAGCATTAGCTGTCTTCCTCACTAGCTCTCAGCCTTTTCTCTGTCTGCCTGGGTGAGAGAATGGTGACTGGCCTGGAGTTCACTATGTAGACCAGGCTGACCTAGAACCTAGAGAGATCTGCCAACCTCTGCTTCCTAAGTGACATACTTTCTTACTCCCAACTTCTATTTGACTTGGGGGCAGTACCAGCGTCTCACCGGACTCGGAGCTGGCTGGCAGTGAGCTCTGAAGATCCTGTCTTCCTCCCATGCCCCAGTGCCAGGTTCCAGGTATGTCCACAGCTTTCATGTGGGTGTTGGAGATTTGAACTCAGTTCCTCGTGTATTTTCTGATTGCCATATTGCTCTTGACTCCCTTATGTGTGGAGGGGTGAGAAGGTAGTGTAGGCTAGTCTCAGATTTGCTATGTGACCAAAGGTGACCTTGTGCTCCTGCTCCTCCTCCTCTGCCTCCCCAGTACAAGAACAGGCGTACACCAGCACACCCAGTTCCTGTGGGGCTGGGAATGACCCCAGGGCACTGATGGCTGCTTGGCAGCACACTCACTGACAATGGACCTACGTCCACAGTCCCCATTGTCCGTGACTTCTTCCCCAGTGTGACCCTTCTGAGCCCTCCTCCCCTCCTGGGTTATAGGGTGGGACCTGCATCCGGCCAGGGCTAGGGCCACTGTGCAGGCAGACTCGGGGAGTTCAACTGCTGCAGGACCCCACAGAACCTCCGGACGAGTGTCAGGCTATGGGAGGCCTCGAGACCTTATGCTGGAGATGGAGAAGGAACAGTCTTGGGGTTCTCAGTCTTGGACATCCCAGATGCCACTGGATGTCTTGAAAGAGCTGAGAACCGGGTGGGGGCCCCAAGGGGCTGAGATTTGGCCCCAGGCTGAAAGGAAAAGGGGCAGGGAGGAGGGTGCTGGCTGGTTCTGTTGGGGACGAGTCCTTGTTCTGGCCTGGCAGCTGCTGGCGGCTCGGCTTGGGTTGTGGCCGCCATGGCTGGGAATGCCAGGAGGCCTAAGTGGGAGATTAGAGGCGGCTCTTGGGCAGAAGACCTGTCCTGTTGCTCCAGCACGGCAGGTCCAGATGAGGCGATGCAGTCCATGGTTTTCGAGAGTTTATTGTAGAGAAGTAGTGAGAAAGAGAAGTAGAAGCTGGCCATGGCCACGTGGAGAGAGGGGGAGGAAGAGAACAAGAGAGTAAGAGAAGAGAAAGAGGAGGGGCATACACTCCCTTTAATAGTGGGCCAGGCCTACTTGGCTGTTACCAGGTGACTGTGGGGGTCTAGACAGAATATGTGACTGCCCAGGTGGTGGTGGTACACACCAGCACTTGGGAGGCAGAGGCAGGCGGATTTCTGAGTTCGAGGCCAGCCTGGTCTACAGAGTGAGTTCCAGGGCAGCCAGGGCTACACAGAGAAACCCTGTCTTGAAAAACAAAACAAAAACAACAACAACAACAACAAAGACCTATGGAGAGCTGAGGGCTCCTGCCAGAGCCTAGTGTCTGGGGGCAGGGCCAGCGGGTCTCCGGGTTACCCCTCCCTCAGCCAGAACACAGAGCCTAGTGTCTGGGGGCAGGGCCAGCGGGTCTCCGGGTTACCCCTCCCTCAGCCAGAACACAGAGCCTGGTGTCGGGGGCAAGGCCAGCGGGTCTCCAGGTTACCCCTCCCTCAGCCAGAACACAGAGCCTGGTGTCGGGGGCAAGGCCAGCGGGTCTCCAGGTTACCCCTCCCTCAGCCAGAACACAGAGCCTGGTGTCGGGGGCAGGGCCAGCGGGTCTCCAGGTTACCCCTCCCTCAGCCAGAACACAGAGCCTGGTGTCTGGGGGCAGGGCCAGCGGGTCTCCGGGTTACCCCTCCCTCAGCCAGAGCACAGAGCCTAGTGTCTGGGGGCAAGGCCAGCGGGTCTCCAGGTTACCCCTCCCTCAGCCAGAACACACACTGCCTTTCGCGGTCCCACACACTTCTTTTTTTGTTTGTTTGTTTGTTTGTTTGTTTGTTTTTCGAGACAGGGTTTCTCTGTGTAGCCCTGGCTGTCCTGGAACTCACTCTGTAGACCAGGCTGGCCTCGAACTCAGAAATCCGCCTGCCTCTGCCTCCCAAGTGCTGGGACTGTACAGGTGTGCACCACCACACCCGGCGTCCCACACACTTCTAAGCCTCAGTTTCCACATCTGGAATATGGAGTTGTGTATCCCACTGGAAGGCGGGCTTTGAATGGCCTGGCTGCTCTGACTCCAGATGGCCGCTGTGGCTGTGAGCAGCCCACTTTCCCTTGTGGAGTACAAGAAGATGGTCCCTTGCTCCAGTTCCCCAAATCACTTAGGTGGCGATGTTCTTCTAGACAACAGAAGGGCTTTTATTAAAAGGACGGGAGGAGGTGAAGGCTAGACCCCAGGAGAGGGCATTCGAGTCCTTGTGACCTTTGAGGCACAGTGACGCAGCAAGAGCGCCTATGCTCCTTTCTGGCCTGGACTGCAATTTCTCCACAGTCCAAAACTCCATGGCCAACCCACCGTGGAGGGCAACCACAGCCTCACAGGTAGCTGGTGAGCCGAGATGCGCATGCTCACTGCTGCTTCTTGCCTTGGTCCTGGGACGATGGCAGTGCTGCATTCGAGAAGAAGGCGGGCCGCCACAGGCAGCGGAAAGCCAGCAGGTGGGGACCCAGGGCAAACAGCAGGTTGCTCACAAAGAAGGTGGCCCAGGTGTCCTCTGGCACTCGGTAGGTGAAGGGCGTGCGCAGGTGCATGGAGGCACCCATGTGTGAGAACTGCGCCTGATGCGGAGGCGGGGGAGCGCGGGTCAGGGGGACCGCCCAGGCGCGGCCCACTCGTGCCTTCCTTCCCCAAAGCAAGTGTTCAGCTCTAAACATTCCTGCCTCTCTGAGCTGCCCCCGTCCCCGCCCCCCCCCCCCGTCACTGCTTCACTGCTGTCAGCGCCCCCCCCCCCCCGGAGATTCCTCACCGGGTCCCCCTGCCTTGGCTGGGTCTAGGCTTTTGTTCTTCCTACCGGAAATCCAGAAATAGCTCTGGTCCCTCCACTGCTCAAACAGCCCCACTGCTCCCTACCTCCCTCACACGCTCAGAGCCAAAGTTCAAAACTGTCAGCATCTCTAGCCGCAGTGTCCCTGCCTCTCTCCTGGTGTCTTCTTTACTGCCTTTCAACACTGCTGCCATGCATGGAGACCCTTCCTTTATTTATCCTCATAGGTCACGATCTCTCCACTCCGCAATCCCTCTCAGACCCCGTCCCTCCCTCCCTGGGGCTTCTGTTTGTTAGTTGGGTTTTGTTTGTTTCTTCGGGGCTGGGGAATGGAAGGGATGTGCTTGCACCGGGTAGGCAAGCATTGCCCCCAGTGAGCCATACTCCATTATGGTTCTCTCTAGCTTGGACTAGAGTGCTTGGGGCTACCTGTGGCTAGGGGGTGTGCACATCAAGCCATCTCCCCCAGACCAGGGAATTCTGGGCCTGGGTCTGTCATCACTACCCCATTCCATCCCCACCCCTTACCTGGCCAATGGCTCCAGCAAATACCAAGGCCCAGTCGGGCAGCCAGGAACAGCCAGGGAAGGTGAGGGCATAGCCAGCCAGACAGTAGAACGGGAGAGCATAGAACAAATACATCAGCATCTAGGGGAGACCACAGCCCGTGAGGAGGCAGGTGGGACGTCTCTGTGGGCCCCTTCCCAGTACCCACGCTAAGTCTGCACTCAGCTGCAGGACTCTGGCCTCTTTCCAAGGCTAGTGTGATTGACAGGGGCATGTGATTCAGGTTGGGCTAATCAGCCTGAATAAGACATGTTCTTAAGGTGACCAAGGGGGTGGACGAAACCCTGAAGTGCTTCTGGGATGTGTCCTTAGGCACCTGGGCCTCACCATACCCAGTCTGTGTGTGCATCTGCCTGGCTGGCAGGGGCATCAGGCAACTGCTTCAGAGAAGCTCGGGCAGGACCACAGCCGCACCTCCCGTCTGGCCTCTCACCTGCAACTTTGGGTAGGCCACAGGGTCCCGAAGGTATGGCTCATATTGGTAAATATAGGTGAAGCAGGCATCTGTGGGGCAGTCAAGTACCACCTAAGATACACGGAAAAACACCATCCATGTAGAACACCTCCCAAGGCCCCTCCCAACTCCAGCTCTCAAGCTGAGCCCACAATAATCACTCTGGCTTCTTAGCCCTCTCTGGTCCACTCCCCTCGCCTTGGGGTTCACCATAAGATCGAGAGAAGAGGCTACAGGGAATAGGTGTTTGTCATGAACCATTCAGGTCAGACTTGGTGAAGAACTTCCTTGGGTGATCAGCTAGGAGAACGCTGTCCTTTTGGCAGTGAATAAGGAAATAGATTTGGGAGAGGCAGTCTAAAGGGGGACGGGAGGAGAACGAGTGGGGAAGCTGAGGCAGACTCACCAGGCCCCGGAAGACAGTGAAGAGTGCAGCAAGGATGAGGTATGCTATGAGCATCAGGTCAGCCGGGCGCTGGAGGAGACTTTTCTTCTGTTCTTCCTGTACCTGCCGCATAGGAGAAAGCTAGTCAGAGAGGCCAGGAACACAGTAGGTGCTCAATAAACGCTCCTTCCTATCTTCCTGAGCACCAAAGAGGCTCTCCCGAGTATGCAGTCATTTAGACACGAACTGAGTGGTAAACCTAGGTCTCGTATAGTCTGGGCGAGTGTTCTAACCCCGAGCCATACGCCTAGCCCCTTCTGGGTGACTCTAGGTCAGTGTCCTACTGCCAAGCCACATTTGAGTCCCTGAGGTTTTGAGACCATAAAGCCCGTGCTGGCCTTGAACTCATGGTAATCCCGTCCCAGTCTCCCCAGTGCTGCAATGATAGGCACAGGCCACCATTCACAGCTCAGGTCGGGTGTTGGTGGGGGCACTCACCATGTCAGGGGTGTAGGAGGTTGGTCCACGGGACTGGTTGAAGATCCGCACGCCAGCCCAGCATGGGACCAGCATGTACAAGATGGCAAGGAAGAATGTAGGTCTGATCTCTGAACTGTATTTACCTGCCAGGGTGAGGAGAGACTGTGACTCAGGAACTAACCCCTGATGGCACCCGGCCATGCAGGAGCCCCACCTGGCCATCTCGAGTCACACTCTCCTACCCTTCATGGCTTCCCAGCATGCTCCTTCCCCTGGCCTGCCTGAATACAGACCTGACACTTGTGTGGGTGTCTTTGCTTCCCAACTTAGATGTCCCCTGTGGGATGTAAACCATGCCAGGAAGTTGGGGGAGGTAGAGCCAGTTGAGACCTACGTGGGCACACCCCCGAGGCTGAGGTGACTCCCAGCTCCCTGCCAGACTCCTGACTTGGAACATGTGCCATGCTCCTCAGAGTTCTCCCTGTTAAGGAGGTCCCTGGAGGCCTGCAGGGCTTAGCCAATGAGCTTCCCTTTCCACAATTCCTTCCTCCAAGAGGCATTTAATAATCAGGCCCATCCTCAGAAACTGAATATAGTTTCCACCATGACAATGAACTGTCATGGAACCGTAGACTGTCTCTTTCGTCAAGATCCACAGCGGAACCTGGGGAAGGCCTTTGTCTACAGAGCTGCAGCCTAGTCTCCCATAGAAGGCCTCTCTGCGTTCCCAGTCACAACTGCCACCAAGCCTGCCTCTGCCGAGCTAAGGACAGTCTCACCCCATGGGATAAGCCAGAGCTCTTGCTCTCCCCCAACCCCAGGCTGGATGCTGTCCTCAGCCCGCAGGGCCCTGACTCCATCCTTTGCTCTTCAGAGACCCCCCAGCAGTGCCTGGATGACCAAGAGTCTGTGAAGCCTATGGCCCTGACCTCGTTATAGGTCTGGGGACCCCAAGCCAGCTCCGGCTTCCCACATCTCCAACTTCCCACTGAGCTTTCCTACCCAGTATTGGTATCTTGGAGCCTCCCTACAGCCCAGAACCCCACCCTGCAGCGTGGGATAAATGCAGTCAAACTCCCCAAGTTCCACCTCCCTAAGAGGCTGTGTGCCCTGTGGGAAAGCGGCCCCCACAGTCCCCCTCCATCAGTATTTCTGAGCCATTTCAACACTGGGACTCATCATCTCTGCCCTATCTTCAAAAGCCTACTTAGCCTTCAATGAACTCTGTTCCTCTGTGAAGAGCATTCTGGGAAACCCTAAGCGGAACCAGGATTAGCTGTCTTCCCTTTACTTCCATGTGGAAAGGGAGTAGAGTATACTGGCTGCTGGCCAAGGTTATTTAGACATGCAAAGGGCTGGAGTTTCAGTCTGTGTCCTTACCAAGGATGTTCCCTGGGAGAAATACCAGGAGGCTCATGGCGAAGGACCCCAGCCAGTAGAGCCCAAGGTTCCGGTACCGTTTCCTGGGAAGGCAAGGGGAGAGTTGTGGCACACTAACCCTCCATCTCAAGCCCTTGCTAGGGCCCAGGTGCCATATTGGATCTTTATCTCTGGGTCCCTCTTGGGCTATTTATTTATTTTTGGTAGCCAAAGATGGACTATGGGTCTTGAGCATGCTCAGTATGTGCCTGGATGGCAGCCATACTAAAGCACTGGTCCTGAAGATGTGGGTCTCCAGCCAGCCATACCTGTTGACAACATGGAAAGGTTCTCTAGCCATCCCCAGGAGGTCATACCTCTTCTCAAACACTTCTGGCTCCCCAGAGACCTGGGACCCACTCCAGAAGTCAACCTCCTCCTGGGCTCCTAGTCCTCTGTCCCCTCACCTTTTGCGGATGGCACCGGCCATTGCCAGGTAGAGCAGGTAGTGCACAGCACCATCCCAGTAGCAGATGAAGATGCCGTGCGCTGTGCGTAGGTAGGGCTCACCCTGTGGGCAGGAGTGGGGCTCAGGAACGTGTGTGTCGGGGCCGGGAGCACACCCAGCCGTCCCACACTACCTCTCTGGTGTAGAAATCCATGAAGCCCATCAAGTAGCCATCTTCTTGGAGCGCAATGGCAAGGTCCACCACCGAGGTGAAGGAGAAGATCACGAAGACTGAGAAGACAGAGACAGGAGGTGGGACCGAGCAGGGGGGCGGGGCTGACATAGGCAAGGACGGGGCCAAGGATGGGCATGGCTAAAGCAGTTTGGGCTTGGGCAAGCTCAGGTTCTGCTCTTTTCACACGGGGTCTGTAGCCCAGGCTGCCCTGGGACCAATGAAAATCCTCCTGCTGCAGATTCCCAAGTGCTAGGGTTGTAGGCTCTCAGCACCACACTAGCTTTTAGCTCAGCTTATAACTGGGCTGAAATATCAGGTCCAGCTGGGCAGTAGTGACACACACCTGTAATCCCAGCACTTGGGAGGCAGAGGCAGGCAGATTTCTGAGTTTGAGGCCAGCCTGGTCTACAGAGTGAGTTCCAGGACAGCCAGGGCTATACAGAGAAACCCTGTCTCAAAAAACAAACAAACAAACACCCCCCCCCCAAATAAAAGAAACATCAGGTCCAAGGCAAAGTGACCAGGCCACATCTAATAGCATCCATTCTACATAAGTGATGACGGAAGTCTGACAGAGCTGGGCAAAGTGTCATTGTTACCCCAGTATTCAGAACTCAGGTAGAGGCAGAGAGATTAGGAGTTCAGGTCAGCCTGGGCTACATGAGTCCTGAGGAGGGAATAAGGGAGAGAGACATTACTTCTCTCTGAAAGAGGATACCCTTTGAGGGTCTCTAGTCTAATGGTATTCCAGGCCCTCTGAGTTCTACAGTTAATGGGAACCATTCAAAGATGAACAGAGCTCCTTGGGTTGGTCCCAAGTCTAGAATGGAGGCCTTTGCCCGGAGAACCCTGCTCCCCAGCGCCTCCTGGTGACTCACCAGCATAGAGAGGGTCATAGGTGATCTCCCCATGAGATAGGCTGTAGACCGCCACGAAGAGCAGACCCAGGATCAGAGCACTCGTCAGCACCACACACAGGGGTCTACGGGGGAAACAGACAGCCATGCTTGGGTGAGACCTCCTGGAGGAATTATTCTAAAAGTGCCAGCAAAGGAGAATGGAACCTGACTTCTCCATCAGTGGCTTCTTGGTTAGGTTTTCTATTTGGCAAGCCCCTACTCATCCTTCAAGACTTATCCACACTGCTCCCCCCGGAAGCCCTCACCGACTTCCCTATCCATTTCTGTTAGTTCCAGTAATCCCATCCTCAGCTAAAACTTATTCCTTTGGAGTTGCCTGGCCAGTCATTGAGCCTCACGAAGGGTGAGCCCTTCATGTGGTCAGGCTCTGATGGGGAGGGTATCTAGTATTCCCTGAGTTTCTCCCAACTAAAGTCCAAATGTCTCTAACCGCTCTTCCCTATTCTTGCTCAGACATACCTCAGTTATATAGCCTAATGAGACAGGTCAGCTAGCTGCATAGATATCAGCAAGCCAGGTCTCTGGGCTTCCCTTAACACAGCTGGACAAACAAATCAAACCCAGAGAGGGGAATCTACCTGTCCCGTGCCACACAGCAAGTTTTTGTTCAATTCTCCTAAACAGCTCAGGCCCACATTTCAGCCTGGTTTTACTTAACCAGCAATGCCAATAACACTAATCTTGACACTGCACAGAACTTGTGATCCTCGTCCATGACTATAGTGAGACCCAGACAGACGAAGGGACCTAGGCTCCCAGGGGGCACTTGGCTATAGTGAGACCCAGACAGACGAAGGGACCTAGGCTCCCAGAAGGCATTTGGCTCACGCAGACTCCAGGAGACAGGTACCAGGGAGTCAGACTTATGGCTACGGCCCTCTCTACCCCACTGTTTGGGTCAGCTGAGCTTTGGAGTGAGGGACTTGCTGGACCACCAGGTCTATGTAAAGATATAAGTCAGAACAGGGTGGTCATTGTTTGAAGGGGAAGTTAACTTTAGGACTGAGACAGAGAGGATGGAACAGGGCATGCGCGCCAGGGGAGTTGGGTGAGCTGGGCTTTATCTAGGAAAATACTTTGACCCTGGGCGACTTTGGAACCAGCACAGCATGCATCCCTGGAATATCCGTAAACGCCCCAACCCACTATGGCTCCACATCACCCTTTCCCAGAAATTTACAACTTCATCTTCTTGACAGCACTGCTGGAGAGGGATTTCTGCTTGCATGGGCGCCCCCCCCTCCGACACATCTCCCATCCTATGGGACTTTGCCACCCCTCATCCTCCCTCCCACCCCATGCTCCTCATGGACAAAAACGCACTGTGAGAACGCCGAAACTTGGTTGAGTAGGTAGGACACCGGCAGGGCGCAGAGCGACATCGCCACAGTCCTGCCGGCTAGGGGCGGGATGTCCATGACAGCGGCACTACGACCCCGGCGAGGCCTCTGGGACGCTTGGCTCCGTGACCGACCGCAGCGTCAGAGCTCTGGGTTGCCAGGAACCTGCCCCGCGCAAAGGTCGCCCCGCGCAGGAGCCGGTTGCCACCCTTTCCCGTGTTAGGGTTCTTGGCCAGTATGCAGGGGCCCCGCCTTGCTACCACGAGACTCCGCCCATAAGCTCCCTTTCTCAGTCCACTTACTGATTGCACATGTGCTGTAGTAGCGTCCCTTCCCAGTTTTTAACCATCTCAAGGCTGCAGTCTCGCCCCCTTACCTCCACCCAGCTTATAGCTCCTCCCCCACCATCCTAGTTACCTGTGCGGCTGGACTGTAGAGATGCCCCTTCCCTAAGCCTCATTCACAACCCTCCCAGCCCTACTCACAGGAGCGAGCTTCAGGAGCCCAGCCCGCCCTGCAGGCCCCGCCCCCAGGCCCTACACTCACTTGTTCACAGCTGCAGCCCAGCCCCTGGTCACACTCCTCCTTAGCCCTCCCCTCAGCTCTGCCTTTCACAGCTAACTTTTGGTCCTTTGCGCCATGCCCAAACCTCAGATCTTTGTCTTTGTCTTTGGGAGGGGGAAACACTGGGGAGATGGAAGACCAGAGGAGCAGGACTGTGTGGTATTCAGATTTATCATTCTCCTCTCTTGAGGACTTCTGACTAGCTGGAGAGGTCTGGGGAGGTCCCAGGGCAGCACCAATGGGAGAGGCTGCAAAGACTGACGCCAGGAAGCCACCCGTCTACCACGGCCTCCAGCCGGGTTCAGCATACGTGGGCAATGCATGAGACAGCCCCTCTCCCAGGCCTCTGCCTCCAGACAGGCCCCGCCCCCACTCCAGCTGTGCCCAGCACACACCAGCACATGCACATAATATGAAGTGTTTGGAGGCCTCTTTTTCCTCTGCCTGGGGGTAAAGTCTGAATCAACTGGCTGGTCTCCAGTTTCTGTGAACTCAATGATGAGCCTCCCTGGGACTGGAAGAGGACAAAGGGGGTTTCTGACAACAGGAACTGGGATGCTGGACAGATGAGCATTAGGACTTTAATACACAGCACAACACTTGTGACAACAGGGCAGAGATGGATGCCAGAACATTCCACAGTCCAAAGATGGCCGATCTGAAAGTAGACTTTGTGTTTCCAGAATATTCAGTAGTAGGGCCGTCTGGGGTTGTTCTGTGGAAGGCCAAAAAGATCAAAGGAGTGTTAATGGAAAACCATAGGTCCTCCCTCCAGAACATTCCAGGCGGCAGAGCTGACATCCTATGAGGAGTCAGGGAGGCACGCACCAGAGGGTTGGGCCGGAAGCGGTAGGCCAGCATCATCCTCTTGCGGAAGGCCTCGTACTCATCATCCTCCTTGGAGAGCTCAGCTGGCCGGTCCATGCCAAAGCCAGCTCCATCTATTGTGGTGGCACCCCTGTGGAAAGCCAGCAGTCATGAGTAGGAACCAGGATGAGACAGACAGGACGGGCTACAGGGTACTGGGGTGGGCACTGGTGGCAGGGCTGGCAGGTCCTAGATTCATCCAGACATGGCGTCAGAGGCCAGCTTCAAGGTCAAGCAGGGTGGGTAGCAAGGCTTCACACACTAGTGAAAGGAACTAGTGAAAGTGAAGTTTCACTAGTTCTGGAACCGTAGGACCTGTCCGCGCGTATGCTCTCTGAAAGCCCCGTGGCAGCACTCACTTGTTCACTGGGTTCTTGATGCCCTGGCCCTCAGTGCCTAGCCCCTCGCCCTCCTTCCAGCCCATCTTCATGAGCATCTGGTAGCCAATGTTTTCCACCGTCAACTTAAATTCCTTGTACTCTGAGTAGTCTGGCTCTCTGCCCTCCTGCAACAGAAGAGGAGAAAGTTGCCAGCCATGGGGACTACAGCTGTCCCAAGCCCCAGTTTTGACTCCAATGCCTGCCCCAATTATCTAGTTAGCCTCAGGCCAGACTGGTACCACCCATGTGCCCCACCCACCAGTGGCTGACTCCACTGAAACGAATCTTTATCCTTCTGTTGTCTCCAAGGGGCTGAGCTTCCAGGCACTCAAGTCAAAAGGGGTAAGGTGACCATTCACAAGGCCCATCTGGACATTAACAGTTTACTGGCAAAGAGTAGCTCATGTTCTAAGAGCAATTTGTTCTAAATACCCAGCTTGGGAACAATCTGTCACACAGAATGCTAAACAGACGTGGCTATGGGATACAAAGAGAAGCCAATTCATGTCTCACCAGCCCACTGGTTCCTCAGCCCACCACAGTGGGGCAGCATGCAGGGCAATACCTTTCTGCAATTGGGTGGCAGAGGTACATGACAAAAGAACAAGGCTAGCCTGGTCTACACAGTAAGTCCCAGATCAGTGAGGACTGCATGACAAGATCCTGTCTTAAGGGAAAAAAAAAAAGCTATCTCTGGGCCCCAGCTCTGGAAGTGGATTCCCTGTGGCTGGAAGGCACTGCACTGTGCCAGCTCCTTCCTGACAGTGCCTGCCCACCGGCTTCCCCACCTTCAGGGCCTTGAAGGTCTCCATGAACTTCTCCAGCTCATCAGGGGGCAGAAAGTCACCGATGAAGTGCTTGCCCCGACCCATCTGTGTCAGCTGCTCTGCCCACTCTGCTCAGAGAGGAGAGGAAGAGGAATGGTAAGGGATGAGGCAGCAGGGATAACAATGGTGCTACTTCCGGATCGCTCATAAAGAGTCACCCCCTCACTGAGGAAAGAGGCAGAGGTGGCGCCTCTGGGCGCGGTGAGTGGGGCTCACCCTCCTTTCATGCCCCACATACCCCGTGTCTTGTCCATCTCCATGCGTCGGAGCTGGTGCTCCCAGGTGCCCAGTTCACTGTCCACCTCCTCATCACTGTCGTAGCCATGCTGGTGTTGCTGCAGCGCCTTCTCCCACAGAAGCTGCATGTCTTGCATGGCACGCTTGTGCTGCATAATCATGTCATACATCTGCTGCATCTGTGGAGTGGACAGGCAGGCACTCATTGAGAATATCTCCTTGCTCAGAAGAGCAGGGCAGGGCAAGAGCTGCATGCAGCTTGTCACATCCATGTCCCAGAGTGGATAGGAACTCTCAGCCACAGGACAAGGACAGTAGCTGTTATCAGGCTGAAGGCCTATGATAAGGTGGGGCTAGGAGCTCTGGGGCTGTGTCCCACTTAACCTGCCCAGCTGACCCCTCGAGGGTGAGGTCAGACATCATTGTCTTTGATTGTCAGTGTCCCAAAGCATAGAATACCCAGACACTGGAGGAAGCTGGGGAAGGGGAGAGCAAATGGGAGACCTCTCTCAGGAGCAGTTTCTAGGCCCTGGGCCTGGCCCTGCCCTGCCCTGCCCTGCCCCTGTGCACTCCTGTCAGGACTCCTTAGTTAGCACTCATACACTGATACTCATGTGACCCTTCATCTTGGGGCAGAGCTGAGTCACCCGCCTGTGGCCTCACCTCCTGCTGCTCCTTCAGCTGCTTCTTTTGTGCATCAGACAGTTCTGTGACACCCACCAGGCCCACAGGCTTCCCCTTCTCATAGCCAAGGCCCTTGAGATCCTGAACTAGAAACAGAAAACAGAGGACAGGACAGTAAGAAAGTGGCACCCCTGGTTTCAACTCTGCCCATGGCACCCCATACAGGGTCCAAAGCAGACCTAGAGGAACTCCACTGTGGTAGAGGCTCTCATGTGTTCTGGTTGTTCACATCTTTAGAAAGAAGTGTCCAGGAGGCTTCACAACCCCTTAGCTATAAATGTGGCTAAGCATCAGAGGGTCCCATATCCCAGAACAGAAACCTGGCCTGAATCCTCAGTCAGTATCACACAATAAGGGCAGCAGGGCAGAGGCCTAGCAAAGCCACCGAAAGGAGCTAAACCACGCACATGCTCTCTGGGGTAGATGCCCATTGGACTTAGTCTGACGCAAGACTCTACCAAGTGGCTCCTTCTGGGAAGATAACCAGCTATCCCCAAAGCTACTGACATTTACATTTTGCATTATCTTTTGAACTTGGGGTGGAGTTGCACTGATCCTTGGGGGAAGTGCTGTTATTGCCAGTCTGGTTGACAGGAGCCACCAAACACCTCTGGGAAGGGAAAACAGATCTCTACATGCTCACACACAAACGCTCAGGAATGGGCTGAGTCCATTGAGTCCTCGGGGCTGGAGTCTGCCCTTCAACTGCCCACCAGGCCTGGATGCTGTTCAGGGGCAGTGTCTGGCCCAAACATGGAGTCCTAGGTTTCATCCCCAGTAACATGTACACGCGTGCGCCAGCATACATGATGCCCTGGGCTTTCCTAGGCTCCCAGTGCACCCTTGATCTTTACTTGAAGAGTGTAGGAGCACACATGGGCGTGGGGGACGCATGAGGCTGAGAAGGTACCTTTCTTTGGTTGGCCACTCCACCAGTGACAGACATTGAGTGTTCTCAGACAGAGACAACACGGACCACTGGGATGAGAACCTAGGCCTATCGTTTTGGACCTTGTGCTGCTACTCTGGACCACAGCTTTGGTGCCGTTGTCTTCAGGGCTCTGGATTTTCTGTGGCCAGAAGCACCCAGCCTGCTTCTGGTGCAGGCTGTTTCTCAGCCCTCAATTGGCACTGTCAAGCTCAGGAGCTTTGCTCCTTGCGGTGGACCCCGAGGCATGGCTCCAGATTCTAGGTCCCTGTCCTGATTTCCTTCACTGATGAACAAGGATGTAAAAGCATAAGCCAAATCAATCCTTTCTTCCCCAAGCTGCTGTTGATGGTGTTTCATCATAGCATCAGTGACCTTAACTAGGACAGGGGCCATTTTCTTGCTAATGTGAGCAACTGGGAGGGGATGGTGGTTGGTAGGAGGATGAGCCAGATGGTGGGAAAAGTTCCTCAGTCACTGACGCTCAGCTTAGATGACAGAAGACCACCCCCATACCCATGTGAGCTCAGGGCAAGAAATAAGAGATAATGCTGGCTGGCCCGCAAACAGCTGTGAGAAGGAAAGGTCAAAGGTGACTATGCTAGCTATGGTATCTTCTTTTTTTTTTTTTTTTAAGTTTTTTCCCGAGACAGGATTTCTCTGTGTAGCCCTGGCTGTCCTGAACTCACTCTGTAGACCAGGCTGGCCTCAAACTCAGAAATCCGCCTGCCCCTGCCTCCCAAGTGCTGGGATTAAAGGCGTGCGCCACCACCACTCGGCTATGGTAGCTTCTTATCTGAATATGTGCTGAATATTCTATGATGAATATGTAAGCCATGTGCTTCATGGACAGAGAATAGGGCCATCTGTGTGACCTGAAACAGAGGCTGACCGTAAACCATGCACATTGATAGACAAGACAGAAACAGACATGCTTCTAGCAAACACAGGGTGGAACACACATCCTAGCATTTGGGAGGCGGAAGCAGACTGATCTCTGAGTTCACGGTCAGCCTAGCCTACCTAGTGACTTCAAGCTGCACAGTGAGACCCTGATTCACTGACTGAGAAGATCACCACCAACAAATCTACTGGGCTGGAGAGGTGGCTCAGCAATGAGTGCTGGGTGCTCTTCCAGAGAACATGGGGTTCATTTCTCTCCATCTACACAGTGGCTCACAACCACCTGTACCTCCAGCTCCAGGGGATCTGATGCCACCTTCTTCTAGGCTTTGGATGCATCAAGCATGCATGTGGTACCCAGACAGCCTTTCCTGTGGAGCTGTATTGGCTGGTTTTATGTAGTTACTTGGGAAGAGGGAATCATCGACCCATACACATTTTTAAAAAAGTCTCCAAAACACACTAAGCAAAAGTTGACAGCACTGAAGGGGAGAGGGCATCCTGCTGGTTAGAAAGTTGTGTGTTACTTTGACACCAGCAGCCGGGGATGCTGGGGGGTGGAGCCCAGGACTTGAAATGACTGACAGGCCAGCCTTCACTGCTAGGCCACACCCCAACCCTGAAAATGAGTCAGTTAGTCAGTCTGTCTGTCTGTCTGTCTCTCTTCCTTTCTTCCTTCCTTCCTCTCTCTCTCTCTCTTTTTTTTTTTTTTTTTTTTTTTTTTTTTTTAGACAGGGTTTCTCTGTGTAGTCCTGGCTGTCCTGGAACTCACTATGTAGACCAGGCTGGCCTCGAACTCAGAAATCTGCCTGCCTCTGCCTCCCAAGTGCTGGGATTACAGGTGTGCGCCACCACGCCTGGCTCTCTTTCTTTCTTTTAAGGATTTATTTATTATTATATGTAAGTATACTATAGCTGTCTTCAGATACCAGAAGAGTGAATAAGATCTCATTACGGGTGGTTGTGAGTCACCATATGGTTGCTGGGATTTGAACTCAGGATCTTAGGAAGAGCAGTCAGTGCTCTCAACTGCCGAGTCATCTCTCCAGCCCTGAAAATGGGTTTCTAACAATGGGTACAGCAACTACACAAAACCTCACCAAGGGCTGAGACTGGAGTGGTGGCAGTAGGTTTGTCCAACATGCTGGAGAGGACTCGATCCAGAGAGCACATAGACATATAAAAGAAAAAGCCTAGTGGTGAAAAGACTGAAAGCTTTCCTGGAAAGCTGAGGAGCAGAGAAGATGATCCTGTTTCTGTTGTTTCTAAGTCATATGGTGATACACAGATCCTAACCAGAGTGAAGTTAGGAAGACAAATGGAAGCCGGGCATGGTGGCGCACGCCTTTAATCCCAGCACTTGTGAAGCAGAGGCAGGTGGATTTCTGAGCCTGGTCTACAGAGTGAGTTCCAGGACAGCCAGGGCTACACAGAGAAACCCTGTCACGGGGGTGGGGGGTGGAGGGTGGACACACGACACAGACTAACTAATGGGGTCTGATAGATATCAGACTTGCCACCTGCAGGAGACAGCCGCTCATGGAAACCCAATCCAGCCACAGTGGTGCATGTCATCCCAGTACTGGGAGGTGGGAGGGGGAGGACCAGAAGTCTTAGTCTGTCTCAGTTACAGAGTAAAAGTCTGAGAATAGCCTCAGTTACATAAGACTGTCTCAAAAAAACACTGGAAAACTGGAGAAATAGATCAGTGCTTAAGAGCACTGGCCACTCTTCCAGAGGACCTGGGTTTGATTCCCAGCACCCACATGGAAGCTCACAACCACCTATAACTCCAATCCCAGGAGACAGAGTACCTTCTTCTGGCCTCTATGGGCAACACATATATGTAGTTCACAGATATACATGCAGACAAAACACCCAAACATATAAAATAAAAATAAAGTTAGTTGGGTGGGTCACACCTGTCACCTGAAAACGCGGACGCTGTGCTGTATCAAGGCAGCCCAGCATGCTCAAGGCCCTGGGTTTGACACTAGGCATCAAAAGCAATGTATCATTTGTCCTTTACCGTTTCTGTTGTTGGGGGGCATCTTCACTATGCAGACCTGGCTAGCCTGGATCTTACTATGTAGACAGAATTGGCCCCAAACTCTAGAGATTAACCTGCACCCAACTCCTGAGTGCTGGGATTAAACTGTGTGTCATCATGTCCAGCACTCTATAACGCTTAATCTTACTTTCTTGCCCACCATACACACCCTCTGGAGTAAAGTACTACTTATTACACTTTGCCAAGAATGGTAGAACACACCATCCCGGTATCAAGGAGATAGATAGAGGACTGGGGTTCTGGCCATCCTCAGTTATATGAGACTCTCAAAACATTGCCCACCAAGCCAAAAACCACAATGAGACTGTTTCATAGCTACCAGGACGAACATGTGAGTATGTGTACGTATGTTCTGAGATAGGACTGGCTTGGAACTTTCAATCCCCTGATGCTGCTTTCTGGAATGAAGGGGTATGCCACCAAGCTTGGCTCTGACTGTGTCACTGTATAAAAGGGCCACGGATAGTCACAGGCTTCAGTGTTGGTGCGGTCCTAGACCAATCCCCAATGGAGACTGAGGGCCAGTTCCAGTTGCACAGATGTCTATACACAAATAGCTCAGAGTACCCAGCCAGAGGAGGGAGTAAAATGTGGCCACGCTCTCATATAACCCCTAGGACCACCGAGAAAGGGCCCCCAACCTGACAGAGGTGACGGTGAGGCGTCTATGTCCCTCTGTGCCAGTTCAGCAGGGGGAAGCTCCACTTTGTCCTCTTCAGGCCCCCACCGGCTCTTCCGCTTCCTCTTCACGGCGGCTGTGGCGGTGGGCTTCCCGGGGATGGATGGAGTGGGGTTGACGGCAGGCGCTGGGGCCACTGGAGTGGGGCAGGCAGTGATGGGGGGCACAGCCCCTGACAGGGCTTCTGGGGCAGATTTTCGCCGCAGGCTGGGGTTGGGAGCAGGAGCAGGGAGGGAGCCTGTGGAGCCCGCCTTGGCTTTCCGGAACTCCTCCAGCTTTTGCCTGTAGTATCTGTACCCTTGGCTGTTGGGATCATAGAGAAAACTGCAAAAGAAAGTGGAAGACACCATAACTAGGTTGAGAGCTGGCCCTGCCACTGGGTAGAGATCAGGCTGTATGCACTCAGAGTTGTAAGCATCATTGTTTAGTCAGGTCTCACCCAGAGGCTACTGCAAGCCCGGCCACCGATCAGGTGCCATTAGTCACAGAGGTTCCTGCTGGGGATGTGACAGGCACCCTCAGAACCTCCAACACAGCAGTGACCTTACTTCAGAAAAATCCTTGGTAGCTGTACACAGACCTTGGGTACCCCTCCTTCAAATCCAATGATATCTCCAGTGAGTCCCCATGGGCTGACAATGAAGGGCACAGCCCCACCTCAGGGTAAGTGGCTTGGGGGCAGAAGCACTCTTCCTCTAGAAACTGCAGGCAGAAAGCTCACCTTTGTCCTGAGGCAGCTGGGAATACAGTAGGATTGAGGCAACAAAGATGCCAGCTCTTCTCCACTCCCTGTTTCTCTGACAGGTAGAATGGAGTAACTTGACCGAGTGTTCCCAGTCTCATGTGGCAAATACCAAGAAAGACCCTGGACTGAGGAGCAGACCTGTGCCCAGGAACCTGAGGTTAGCCCCAGCAGGGCTGTACGTAATAGAGAGCTGCGGCCCAGGCCACGCAGGGCCCACCTGAAGCCTGGTACTGTGTAGTAACTCTCAGGTGTTCGGGTGCTGTTGCTCCTGTGAAATGGTGTAGTTTGAACAGAGTCCACACACCTTCCTGAGGGCAAAAGTGAGCTGCAGCTGACTCAGAATGCTCGAAGCAACAGCAACAGAGTTACTCTGTGTAGTCTGCACACATGGCAGAGGCAGGCTGCCTTTGAATAGTTTCACCACGTAGCTTGCAAAATGCTTGGTGGGGAACCAGAGGACACAGGAGATGACAGCACAGGGTCAGACATGGTGGATTCCTTTTGCATAAGCAAGGACCCTCTAAAAGCCCCGTGTGTCTGCATGAGCCCTGGGAGACAGCTGGAAGAAACCTGCTAATATCTGCCATCTGGAGGGGGCAGGACAGGAAGAGTGGGAGATGGGGGTGTCTTCTTTGTATTCCTGGGTCACAGTATAAGCATGACCAAAAAAGGCCACTTGTAAAAGAGACAAGAGGGTTGGAAAGATGGCTACGGGGTTAAGAGCACTGGTTGCTCTTAAGTAAGACCCACAGGCAGCTCACAACAGTCTCCGTCCATAGGCTTGGACATCCTCTTCTTCTGGCCTCCATCACATGGTGCACATATATACATGTATAGGGAGTGTTAAAATTAATAAATTTTTGTTGTTGTTGTTGTTGTTGTTTTTCGAGACAGGGTTTCTCTGTGTAGTCCTGGCTGTCCTGGAACTCACTCTGTAGACCAGGCTAGCCTCGAACTCAGAAAAATTTTGTTTTTAAAAAGAGACAAAACTATAGCCTTTAATTCTTGCATCTGAGAGGCAAATGAAGAAGGATTTCTAAATCCAAGGTGTTTCTAGACAAGCCAGAACTTCATAGTGAGACACATGCACACCTACCTACCCACCCTAGGTTCATGCCTTTAATCCCAGCACTTGCTTGGAGGCAGAGGCAGGTGGATCTCTGCGAGTTCTAGGCCAACTGACTAGGAGCCCTGTCTTGAAAAACAAGAACAACAACAACAACAACAACAACAACAAAAAAAAAAAAAAATCCCAACCCCCCCCCCCAAATAAAACTAAACCAAAAAACCTACCAAAGTAAACTAAAAGTCAGCCCCATCCCCTTCTTTGGCTTCCGCTCATACCATGGATTGCAGTCAGAAGCCAATCAAACTTCCTTCCTCTATGAGCTACCAAGCCTATGGAACATGGATAGCATTGGAAACAAAGACACGATTTCAACATCTGGGGCATGCTTCCCAGACCACGCTCCCTGCCTCAGTTTCCTTGCCCCTGAGTACTCATATCTGAGGGCTGGAAATATGTCTCAGTGGTTAAGAGCACTCGCTGCTCTTCCAGAGGTCCTGAGTTCAATTCCCAGCACCCACATGGTGGCTCACAGCCATCTGTAATGGGGTCCCATATCCTCTACTGGGGTGCATGAAAACAGCTACATACAGTGTACTCACATAAAATAAATAAAATCTTTCAAACAAAAAAAGAACTCAGCATTTGAATCAGGCTGTGCTGTCTCATGCCTTTAATCCCTGCACTATGGAGACTGGGGGAGGTGGATCTTTGAGTTCCAGGACAGCCTGGTCTACAGAGTCAGTTCCAAGATAGCCAGTTCTACACAGAAAAACCATGTCTCAAAAAAAAAAAAAAAAGAAGAAGAAGGAGGAGGAGGAGGAGGAGGAGGAGGAGGAGGAGGAGAAGGAGAAGAAGGAGAAGAAGAAGAAGAAGAAGAAGAAGAAGAAGAAGAAGAAGAAGAAGAAGAAGAAGAATCAAACCAATCCAAAAAAAAAAAAAAAAAAAAAAAAAAGAACTTAGTATGCCAGGAATTGCCGGGTGGTGGTGGCACACACCTGTAATCCCAGCACTCTGGGAGGCAGAGGCAGGCGGATTTCTGAGTTCGAGGCCAGCCTGGTCTACAGAGTGAGTTCCAGGACAGCCAGGGCTACACAGAGAAACCCTGGAGGGGGGGGGGGGACACATGACGACGACAACAACAACAACAACAACAACAACAAAAAAAAAACCAGGAACTGAATCACTTGATAAGAGACCAGTTGTAGTAAGGTGCCTTGGCTTTCTGACAGATGGTTACAAGGGGCTCATTTTCTTTTTGTTGTATGTTTGAGACAGGGTTTCACGGCATAGCCCTGGCTGGCCTTAAACTCATAAGTCCATCTGCCTCTTCTCTGGAAGTAAACACAACACTCAACTCACCAAGCATTCAACTGGGATACCCAGGGGACCAGAAGTGATGGGCACACCTTATAAGCCAGGAATGCCAAGAAGCAGGTGGACCGAACGCAAAGAGGTCACCAGCAACGGTCTGCATGGCAGGCCTGGGCTTTATGGCCCTCATGTAATCCCAAGTGCGATGATTGGTTTTCAATGTCAGCCTGACATGACCTAGAATCATTTGGGAAGAGTGTCTCAGTGGGGGACATGTCTATGAGGAGGCCTCTTGACTACATTAGTTGAGGTGCAAGAGCTGCTTGCTGTAGGAGGAACCATTCCCTGTACTGAGTCCTCCACTCTGTAACAGAGTGCAGGAAGCACACTGAGCACATTTACTCGTTCTGCTCTTGACTGGCTGTGACTAGCTACTAGTAAGTTACTGCGGTCTTTCTCCCCTGAGAGCCAAAATAAACCTTTTTGTCCTAAGTTGCTTTTGTCAGGGAACTTATTCACAACAGCTGGAAATAAAATGAACTCAGCAGGTAAGGCTGAACTGTCCATTTCATGTGAACTTACATGCCTTGTGGGGCCAGAAAACAAATGCCCCATTCCTTCCCCAATCTGTGAGTCCTGTGGATGAGAGTGGAAATCGTTTTCTGCCAGCCACCTTTCTGTCAGCCTTCCCGCATCTTGGGTTAGCTCAGTGCCAATAACAACTATTCTTTTTTTTTTTTTTTTTTTTTTTTAAAGATTTATTTATTTTATTTATATGAGTATAGCATAGCTGTCAGACACACCAGAAGAGGGCACCAGATCTCATTATAGATGGTTGTGAGCCCCCATGTGATTGCTGGGATTTGAACTCAGGAACTCTGGAAGAGCAGTCAGTGCTCTTAGCCTCTGAGCCATCTCTCCAGCCCTAAGTTTTAGATTTTTGTTTTGTTTTGTTTTTGTTGTGGGTTTCTCTGTGTAGCCCTGGCTGTCCTGGAACTCACTCTGTAGACCAGGCTGGCCTCGAACTCAGAAATCCACCTGCCTCTGCCTCCCGAGTGCTGGGATTAAAGGCTTGTGCTACCACCGCCCGGCAATGACAGCTATTCTAAGGCCAGGCATCTAATGCCACACCCTTCATGCACACAAAGGGCTAGGCAGAAGGCTTAGGGCCACTTGAGCCAACTATGTGTCAGTAAAGGCTGGAAAGGGTCGGACTGGGCCTCCTGAGAGGCTGGAGGTCACGGGAAATTCCTATCACTCTTCTCAGCTGTCTGTGCCAGAGACCTCCACAGCAAACTGAACATGAAAATCAAGAGTTCTTCTTCAAGTTAGCTCAATTAGATAACTTTTTTTTTTTTTTGGCTTTTTTCTCTGTGTAGTCCTGGCTGTCCTGGAACTCACTCTGTAGACCAGGCTGGCTTGGAACTCAGAAATCTGCCTGCCTCTGCCTCCCAAGTTCTGGGATTACAGGCGTGTACCACCATGGCACGACTCAACTTTATGGGGTCCATTAGGCTGTGTGTGGTGGCACACACCTGTCATACCAGATTCAAACTTCTCATTTTTTGTTTTGTTTTTTTTTCGAGACAGAGTTTCTCTGTGTAGCCCTGGCTGCCCTGGAACTCACTCTTAGATCAGTCTAGCCTTGAACTCAGAAATCCACCTGCCTCTGCCTCCCAAGTGCTGGGATTACAGGCGTGCGCCACCACTGTCCAGCGTCATACCAGATTCAACAGACTATTATAGGAGAAGCAGTTGCGGGTAGTTCTCGCTGCAGCTAGCCTCTGCGGACCCCTTCAGCCCCACAGCACACTGCCCTCTAGACCAGAGCAGATGGCAGAATGAGTCTGAACTTCAGTATTGGTGTATTCACCCACAGGTGGGGCCAAAAGTGATGCAGCCCCGTTTGGGATCAGACCACAGGATGTGTTCCCTCTCCTCAGACCTGAAGACTCCTGATCCCTACTGCTCCCTCATGGTAACAGACATCCCAAGACTACACCCAATATAAACCGTTCTGTGAGCCATGAGTCTAGCACCAGCCCAGCCAGCAACTGACACTTGTCATAGGCAACAAATTGGGAGAAAGAGACCCAAAAACCCAGTGTGTCTGCTCAGATACCACTAAGGAAACATACCCATGAGCGCTGGAGTCTGAAACTCCGCAGGCTAGCCCAGTGTGATAGCACTTGGGAGGCAGAGGTAGGCAGACCTCTAGAGTTCCAGGACAGCTTGGTCTATAGAGCTAGTTCCAGAACAGCCAGGGCTACATAGTGAGACCCTGTTTCTTAGTAAGAAAAAAGAAACTCCTAGGTTAGAGTCCCTGTCTTCTGCATAAGCCATGGCTGGGGTGAGCAGAATTTGAAATATCCCCCACAGGCTAATGGTTTGAACACCTCATCCCTTTAAGTGGTAACACTCTGGAAGGAGCCTTCAGGGGGTGTCCATTAGAGGCCCCTGACCCAGTGTCCTCTGCTTCCTGGCAGTGAAGACACCATAAACCACTTTGTTTTCCCAGCCACAATGGAAGATGGCCTCCAAACCTTCCCTCCCTCCTGTCTACTGTCCACAAGTGTACCCACACCCTTACCTGAAGGCCTGGTTCTCACGGTTGTTCTGGAGGGCGATGGTCTCCACTTCAGGACCCCCGTCTGCTATGAACCTGGCCAACTTTTCTGCAAGGTTCTTGGCCTCTTCGTCCTCTGGGGGTGAAACTTTAAGCAGGCTGTCAGTACTGAGCTCAACTCACCACACCCAACAGCCTAATTCCTGCTAAGAGCCCCTCGGAAGTGAGCGGGGCTTGGCTTAGGAACGGTGCAAAGAGAGACAGGCAAACAGGAATCAGATTACTATTGGGACCAAAGTCAGAGAAATATCACAACTATACAATCCCACCCCACCCACCCCACCTTGAAAGTACATGGCATTGGGGGGCTCACCCTCTTTCCTGGGGAGGACAAAGCAGAAGTGTGAAGTGATTCCATCATGTTTCACATGTCAGACTCCTGTTGCCCATCAGAGCCCCTGACCCAGAGTCCGTCCTGCCCACCTCCTGCTGTTTGTCCAGAGCCCGTCTACTTGGCCTCAGCCACCACCCCTGCCTTGGGCACACATGCAGCCAGAGATAACTAGACTGATGAGAAAATGCTCCCTTGGCCCATTCCCATGTTTGAATGAGCACCCTCATAGATCCCCACCCCCATGTGGCTCCTGACAGGCCACAACCCTACACCCTAGAGCCAAGCCTGATGCTCAGAATACAGTTGGGCCCTGGGGGGACCTGCAGGTATATTGGTGTACCCACAGGGAAACTTCCACTGCCCATGAGGGCATAGGTTCTGGCTGCCCACATACCACAGTGTCCCTACCTTACTCTGACCACTTACCTTTCTGGGTGGCTGCCTGTGGCTTTTGGACTTCTTTCCTGATCTCGGCTACCTTCTTTCTGTAGTACAGGAATTCCCTGCTATTCTTATCATGTAAAAATCTGGAAAGAAGATTTGGACATTGGAAATGAGTTCAGGGGCAGGTGAAGCTGAGGCTTCCCTGCAGGGCATTCAGACAGTGCCTAAGGCTGGGCGCACAAACAGCAGAGGGAGACCCTGGTGTCTACCAACAGTACTTCCTCCCAGATAACAGTAATATCCTCCTTTGGGGCTGAGATGTGGCTCAACATTAGAGTCCTTGCTTAGCACACAAGAGGCCCTGAGTTTTACCCGGAGTTCCACAGACAGGGAGGTCCCTGGCCTAGGCTGCGTGTCAACTTTCCGCACTTCTATGTGTGACCACAAATGTGAGCAGCATGGCACTGCCCAGCAGTACTCACGTGAAGGCCGGGTTATCCTTGTAGTCCTCCATAGCTACTTTCTCTAGCTCGGGGCCTCCTTCTGCCACAAAACGGGCCAGCTTCTCTATCACTCTCCGAGTCTCGGCTCCCTCTGGGGGTGAA
Organism: Apodemus agrarius; assembly: GCA_964023405.1. NCBI lineage: Eukaryota > Metazoa > Chordata > Mammalia > Rodentia > Muridae > Apodemus > Apodemus agrarius. The sequence continues at coordinate 62,264,239 of OZ030023.1, read as the reverse complement.
ACTTTAAGGAGGCTGTCAGTACGGGGCTCCAACTCACACACCCAACAGTCACTAGGTACACTCTTGCTATAGACCGCAACGACAGAGGGAAGAGGATTGGGAGATGCAGGAGGCTGCTGAGCACCCACACACATGGCTCTGGGGAAGGGTGCTTCGTCTCCACAGTTTGATAATCTGGCAGGGGATGTGTGTCAGGGCCTGTAGCGCGGGTGAGCCATCTTCAAGCTTAAAAGGGCCACTGAGAAGCTGGGAAGCTCTGTCTCTGTCTCTCTCTCTCTCTCTCTCTCTCTCTCTCTCTGTCTATGTGTATGTTAATGTTCTTTACAAAAATTACTTTTAAGCTTCTGTGTATGAGTATTTTACCTGCATGTATATAAGTGTGTACAGTGACAATAGAAGCCAAAAAGGGTGGTAGAACTGGAACTGGAGTTAAACGTGTGAGATACCATGTAGATCCTTTGAACCCACATCCTTTGTAAGAGCATCTGGTGCTTAAACAATTAAGCAACCTTGCTAGCACTACTTCCCCCCCCCCACCCCCCAGGGTTTCTCTGTGTAGTCCTGGCTGTCCTGGAACTCACTCTGCAGACCAGGCTGGCCTCGAACTCAGAAATCTGCCTGCCTCTGCCTCCCAAGTGCTGGGATTACAGGTGTGTGCCACCACGCCGGGCTTTTTTTTCTTTCTTTCTTTCTTTCTTTCTTTCTTTCTTTCTTTTTTTTTTTTTTTTTTGAGACAGGGTTTCTCTGTGTAGTCCTGGCTGTCCTGGAACTCACTCTGTAGACCAGGCTGGCCTCGAACTCAGAAATCCGCCAGCCTCTGCCTCCCAAGTGCTGGGATTACAGGCGTGCACCACCACCGCCTGGCTTTTTTCTTTTTCTTTTTGCTAGCTTTCAGCATAAAGTATTGATTCCTTTTCATTCTAGGTCTTCCCCATCCACCATGGGACTTTGTTTTGTTTCCGTGTGTAGCCTTGGCTGTCCTGCAAAGACTAGGAGATATGGATAGCCTTGAACTTTACCTGCCTCCAACATGCTGCAGTTAAAGATGTAAGCCACCATGCCCAGGGGTTTTTAAAAGACAGTGACTTCTTTTGTATGCGTATTTGTAGGTACATGTGTTCACTTGTTAAGATTAGGCCAAAGTAGTTCTTCCACCTTTTTTCTTTCATTTTGTCTTTTTAAAAGATGCGCTTTGTTTTTGAGTGTTCTGAAGTATGGACGTCTGTGTGCCATGTAAACAGTGGTTACGAATGGTTGTAAGCCATCTGTGGGTACTAGAAACCAAACTCTGAAAGAGCAGCAAGTGCTTTCAGTTGCTGAGCCATCTCCCCAACTTTTTTCTTTTCTTTTTAAAATTTTAATTTCTAGCCGGGTGGTGATGGCGCACGCCTGTAATCCCAGCACTTGGGAGGCAGAGGCAGGTGGATTTCTGAGTTCGAGGCCAGCCTGGTCTACAGAGTGAGTTCCAGGACAGCCAAGGCTGTACAGAGAAACCCTGTCTCGAAATAAAATAAAATAAAATGAAATAAAATAAAATAGAATTTTAATTTCTGATTCTGATACTTGGAATTTGTCAAGTATACTAAGCTGGCTGGGTAGTAAGTTGTCAGCATTATGATTACAGCAATGTTACCACATCCAGTATTTTCTTTTACTCTTCAATGTAGGATTTGCAATCAAACCCAGCAGGTCCCCATGCTTAGGAGCCGTGAAAGTCAAGCACTTTCCTGACTGAGCTATCTTTCCAGCTCTAACGACATCATCTTTAAAAATGATTACATACTCTGATCTGAAGACTGGATGGACTTCATTCAGTTCATTATCTTGAGGCTGGCTCCCAAGCACTCTGAAGATGATCCCAGATCTTTCTGCTGGACTCCCCCTTGATCCCGTCATACAGCACTCTAGGATAATCTCCTGTAATCTCTTGCACCCCCATACATTCACAGCCAGCTGTTTAGCAAATGGTCCGTGCTTGTGCTGGGAAAGTATGCTAGCAGCTGCCCTCTGGGCACCAGGACACCCACTCCAGCTCAAGCACTGCCTCATAGATAACAATGTTAACTTTAGGTTTTTTTTTTTTCTTTTGGTTTTTTCCGAGACAGGGTTTTTCTGTATAGCCCTGGCTGTCCTGGAACTCATTCTGTAGACCAGGCTGGCCTTGAACTCAGAAATCCACCTGCCTTTGCCTCCCAGAGTGCTGGGATTACAGGCGTGCGCCACTACCACCCGGCTTGGTTTGTTTTTGTTTTGAGACACATATTAGTCCTTGGACTAGTTTAAGGCTTGCCTAAACTCCCTATCCTCTTGCTTCAACCTTCTGAGTGCTGGGATGACGGGCCTGTACCACCATGCCTGGGCTTATGCTGTTCTAGGAATGGGACCCAGGATTTTGTACCAGTGAGCTGCATCCCCAGCTCAAGATACCTCTTTACAGGAGGATTAGCTGCCTGGATTAGCCAGGTGAAACTTGCTTTTGTAGTTCTCTTTGGCCTAATCCTAAGGCTGAGTCTGTTAGTCACAATAACGGATTATGTCTTTTTATGAGTATCACAAGGAATATAAGTCACTGTCAGCTGGTGTCTGGCCATCAGGGTATATGCTGAGCCTGTAGCTAATCTCATTTCCTTGATGCTCGGTTGCCAGGATGAATGGGATAAAGGGCATAAAGGCACGTATGACCTAAGAAGTGTCCAGTGAGTCCTGGGGCATTTTGTGCAGCATTTCCTTCCAGATTCATCTTCCTCCCACTAGCATAGTTAGAATACTACCTGATTTCTGTGTACAGAAGCAGGCGTGTTTAAGGCCATATCAATCAATACCCAAACAGGTGCTGAGGCCTTGAGATGAGCCTGGAGGCCCCCTGTAGTACATGAGCAGAGCCATGAGAAAGGAGAGAACACCTAAGAAGCGCCCTCCAGCCTAGTCTGGGCACCCTCATTCAGAACAGGCCGACATGTCATAGCTAATGACCACTCTGTGCTCTGTGTGGGCATGCACAGCCAGTTCTCCATAGGCTGCCCGTCACAAGGCCTTGTTCTTAACAACATGGAAGGGGTTACTAGAGGAGCACGTCAGTCTGAGACCAGAAACCACCTCCTCATGTTGGAGTGCATCCTCCAATCTTCACATTCCAAACCTCTGGCCCAAAATGTAGAGACAGCCAAAGCAGCTCCTGCCTCAGTTTACATGAAGCCTGTCCAGAAAAGTCCCCTATGGACTAGGACAGCAGCCACTGCTCTCAGAACAGAGCTAGCTAGTATTCTTGGAAGGGTTGCTCCTAAACTTGCCACGGTGGCTTACTCTGCCCAAACTCCAGTTTCACCTAGGCAAACATGAGCTGCTGACCCAGGCTCTGGGCACGGCTGCCAGGATGGTGGGTGGGAAGAGGCATGGCAGCCCTATAACTTACCTTTGATTTCCAGCCACTGCTCATAGTCCTCCTCCTCCTCATCATCCGGGGACTGGAAGACACTCGGGCGGTGTGCAACAGGCAGCTGTTTGGCATGTGAGTAGTTCTTCACAGGGCCCATTGGGCTACCCAGCCCCAGGCCCGTTCGCTTGCTGAGCAGGAGAGGTCTCTTCAAGGAGCTGGGTGTTGACATACTGGGAGGGGCTCTGGGGGCTGAATCTGGGGTTGGAAAAAAGAAAACACACTGGAGATCTGCAGAAGGCACTGTTGTGGGAACACTGCCACTATGCAGACACCACAGACATCCTAGACCTCTAAGCGTTACTGAGTGCCATTTTTAGGCCAGGGGAGATGACTCTCAGGGTTCCAAGCTGGAAGACAAGCCAGGGCTTGCCTCTGCATACCACATCCAGAGTAAAAGGTAGGTCAGCTCCTAGGTGAGATTCCAACCTCTACATTCCAGATCATAACCTTTCATTTAAAGAATTATTTATTTTATGTGAATACACTGTAGCTCTCTTCAGACACACCAGAAGAGGGCATCGTATCCCATTATAGATGGTTGCAAGTGACCATGTGGTTGCTGGGATTTGACCTCAGGACCTCTAGAAGAGCAGCCAGTGTTCTTAATCACTGAGCCATCTCTCCAGCCCCTCAGTCTTTGTGAACTGGCCCTGAGGGCAAAGGTCATAAACAATATAGTGTGTCCTCCTCTGACATGGCTGAAGTTGGCTTTAAAGTTTTTCAGTAACAAGCTCCAACTAGGCTGTGCCTGGATAGCCACCCACTGGGGTAAGCTGGTGGACGTGCTGGGGTACACATAATCCCTTCCTAAGATCCCACGTGTACACAGGGCCTGGGGATGAAGACCTGCAATCCCAGCTATTCAGAAAACTGTGGCAAAAGGAGTGAGTTCAGGACCAGCATGGGAGAGAGAGTGAGTTCAAGGTCCAACTGTGAAATCTCAACTAAGTCTTATCTCAAAATGAAAAGCCAAAAGAGGGTTCCTTTATGGTGGAACACTTGTTGAACATTCATGAGAACCCAGGTTTAATACCACTATCCCCCCAAACAAAAGCAATCCCATGGGTGTTGACAACCTGGGGAGCACGCTGCTACACAGATGGGCTGGTGGGCTGGGACAGAGGAAGCTCCACACTCCAGACTTATCTTCCAAAGTCTCAGTTTTTAAGTATAAAATGGGTTCCTGGCTACACAATGCCTCAGAAACTGAATGCAGCCATAGATCTGTAGGTTCCCTCTGGGTATAAAGAGAATCCCTTCTCAAACAGAAAAGCATCCAATGAGAGAGGCTATGATCTATCCCAAACAATGCTACACACTGCTGAGGACAGGATGACCACAGGACTCTCAGACACAACCTGCTAGCAGTGGGTTCCTATGAGGTAGAGGTGAGGGTGGGGGCTATACCACAATTTCCCATGTGTTTTTCATTACTAAAAAGATCCAGTGCTGGAGAGGTGGCTCAGCAGTTAAGAGCACTTACTGCTCTTGCAGGAAACCTGGACCCAGTGCCCAGTACTGTACCAGGTCTCTGGCACCTAGGGCTTCTGCAACCACAAGATGCACATGAACTCATACAGGCCCACAGGCATATGACTAAAGTCAGATCTAAAAGTCTTAATGAAAAATGCCAGGTAGTGCACACCTTTTATCCCAGCACTTGGGAGGCAAAGGCAGATAGATCTCTGTGAGTTTGAGGCCACCCACAACATTTTGAGTTCCAGGATAGCTAAGCCAGGACAACATAATGAGATCCTATCTTTTTTGCTGGCTGTTTTTATTCATTTATTTATTTTATACTTTTAAGGTGTGAGTGTTTTGCCTGCATTTGTATCTATGTACCATGTATGTGCCTAGTATTCCCAAGACAAGTCTGTGCTGGATACTCTGAAGTGGTTGTGAACCACCATGGCAGTGTTAGGAACTGAACCTTGTTCTCTGCAAGGACAACAAGTGCTCTCAGCAGCCCCGAGAGAATCTGTCTATGAAAAAAAAAAAAAAAAAAAAGCAAGCACCAGGCGGTGGGGGCGCACGCCTTTAACCCCAGCACTTGGGAGGGAGAGGCAGGAGGATTTCTGAGTTCGAGGCCAGCCTGGTCTACAGAGTGAGTTCCAGGATAGCCAGGGCTATACAGAGAAACCCTGTCTCGAAACAAACAAACAACAAAACAAAAGCAAGCAAGAACAGAAAGGAGGGAGGGAGGGAGGGAGGGAGGGAGGGGGAGAGAGAGAGAGAGAGAGAGAGAGAGAGAGAGAGCGAGAGCGAGCTCAGAAGCTGCGCACTTCCAGGTTCCATCCCCAGCATCACATAAAGCAGACATGGTGGCATGCAGCTGTCTCAGCACTCAGGAGGTGGAGGCAGGAGAATCAGGAGTTCAAGATCATCCTTGACTATACAACACGTTGAGTCCAGTGTAAGCTGTATGAGACTCTGTGTCAAAACTTAAACATGGGAGGCATAGCATGGCAGTGCAGGCCTTTCCATCTTAGTCCTGGGGAGGCAGAGGCAGGCGGGCTTCTCTGACTTTCTGGCAAACCCGGTCTATAGGATGAGCTCTAGGCCAGCTAGAGCTACACAGTGATACCCTGTCTCAGAGGCTGTGGAGCTGAAAGGACAGTTTGGTGGCTGAGAGATGGCTGGCTATGCTATGCAAGCACAAGGCTCTGGAGCCTCAGCCTCAGCCTCAGCCCCAGCCCCAGCCCCAGCCCCCGCATGAAAAACATTCTAAGCAGACATGGTACATGCCTTAATCACAGCACTTTGGACCCAGAAGTAGGTGGATCTTAATTTGAGGCCAGCCTGGTCTACAAATTGAGTTTGGGAATAGCCAGGGCTGTTAAACAAGCATCAACAACAAAACAAAACAAAACAAATTAAATGATGGGGATGCAGCCTGTTGACTCATGTAAAGAGGATACCCACAGGCTAAATAAAGGAGGGTACAGGAAAGGGCAGGGCAGTTTCCTCTGCCAAGTGCTGGAAACACTGGCTAGATGTGGCACTCAAAAAACTCCTGTGAAAACCTGATTAGCCAGCTTAGTGTTGGGAGTACTCATACCCCACTGGGAATGCTCTGTGCCCATCATGGGGCATGTAGAACCTGACCCTTTTGGTAGAAGCCTGTTGGTCATATATGGAACAGTGAGGGCATTTAATGGTCTGAGGTTGGAACTGTCACTTACAATGTTCCGGGGAACATGGGTGACAGAGGTTGGAGTGGGAGGGCTGGCTATACTTACCTGTGCTTGTCTGTGCTTTCTGTAACTTCAGAAATTGCTGCAGGAAGCTGCCATCATTGGCAAACTTGTTGGAGATGCAGGAATTATGTGTATCGGCAATTCTAGAACCAAAGCAGAGGTGAGAGTAAGCTGTAGAGAAAGGGAGAGAGCCGATGACAGTGTTAGTCCACTGGCGTTTCTGGCCCTATGCCCACCTGTGTTCTCCTGCCGAGAGGCCCAGATTGTGGCCTTAAAGATGTTAGGGACAACAGCTGAGTGCAAGGTACAGGCATGTGCGTAGAGGGCTAAGTGCACTCTGCCTTGGACTACTGCTGCCTGCGTCCTACCTCTGTGGTCCCAGTGGTCCCCATCAATGGCTTATGTTCTTTTCCCACGCAGGACATGTTCTTCAGCTAATTAAAGACCTGGCTATTGTGTGCCACATGTCACAGCTTTTTTTAAAGTAGGATGTGCACTCGATTTGTGGCTTTAGTTATTTTGAGACATGATCTCTCTCTATATAGTCCTTGTTGTGGTAGAACTCACTATGTAGACCAGACTGGCCTCCAATTCAGGCCAGTGTTGGGAGTACAACCCACTCATACCCCACTGGGAATGCTCTGTGCCCATCATGGGGCATGAAGAACCTGACCCTTCTGGTAGAAGCCTGTTGGTCATATATGGAACAGTGAGCGCATTTAATGGTCTGAGGTTAGAACTGTCACTTACAATGTTCCGGGGAACCTGCCTCTGCCTCCTGAGTGCTTGGATTAAAGGTGTGCACTATCACTCTCAGGTTTGTGGTTTTATTTTGTTTGCTTTTGAGTCAGGGTTTCATGTAACCAAGGCTAGCATTTAACTCTTAATCTTCCTGACTGTACCTCCAAGTAGTAGGATTGCACTGCATGACACTGAACCTGGAAATTTGCTTTTTTTTCTTTAAAACCATGACACAGGGGCTGGAGAGATTGTTCATGGGTTAAGAGCACTGGCTGCTCCTCTTGAGGTCCTGAGTTCAATCCTATGCCCTCTTTTGGTGTGTCTGAAGATAGACAGTATGCTCAAATACATAAAAATAAATAAATCTCAAAAAACAAAACAAAACAAAACAAAACTGTGTCTTACAGCTGTCCTGGAACTCACTATATAGCCCAAGCTGGCTTCCAAGTACTGGGATCTGTACACGTGTTGGCATGCCTGGCTTCAGTGTGTATCCTCAATGCACATATAGCTCTGGCAGAAACTTCAATCATTAACATACTCATATCTACAGCAAACGGCTGGTAAGAACTGAAGGGACCTGCTATAGATTGTGCTATGGTGGTTTGCTCCTTGTCGTTCTGTTTTGAAATCAGGGTCTCTGTGGCCTTCCTGTCTCAGTTTCCTGAGTGCTGGGATTTCAAGCACAAACCATCATGCCTAACCAAAAAAAAAAAAAAGGCTTTTTCTGTATTTTCCTTAGGCAGGTATAACACCTGTATATGTGGTCCTAGTTTCTTGGAAGGCTGGGGCACCAGGATGGCCTGAGCCCAGAAAAACACAAAACAAAACAATGAGCCATCATCTGGGGATGAAGAGAGCTGGCACTCAGCATGTGCACCATAAGCGCAGTAATAATTAGTTGTTAGAAAAGCACCCCAAAATTTAAGTGGCACTCACTGTTGTCTGTCAGGGTTGAGTGACACCGGCTTGTCTTTGTTTCTTCTATTTTTTAGATTTCCTAACATGTACATGAGTTACTTTATTTTTACGGGGCTGGAGAGTAGGTTCAGTGATCAGGAACATTTGCTGCTCTTGCAGAGGACCTGGTCCAATTCTCAGCTCCCACTTGGTGGCTCACATTTATCTGTGACTCCAGTTCCAGGAGAGCTGATGTCCTCTTCTGACCTCTCAGGCACTAGCCATGCACATGATACACAAACATATAAAAAGGCAAAACACTCATATAGATAACAAATGAAACAAAGGGCTGGAGAGATGGCTCAGCGGTTAGGAACATTGACTGTTCTTCCAGGGGTCCTGAGTTCGATTCCCAGCACCCACATAATGGCTCACAACCATCTATAAAGGATCAGATGCCCTCTTCTGGTGTGTCTGAAGACAGCTACAATGTACTTATATACATAAAATAAATAAATCTTTGAAAAAAAAATGAAACTACTATTTAAACAGCAAGTACCTTTACAACAGAGCTACCTTATTGGTCCACAGGTTTTCCAAGTTTAACAACAAAAATATCCCTGTTGTTCCTGGGTTCTGACATAAAAACAATAAAAGCCAAACAAACAAACAAAAAAACCCTAAAAGTCTTTTTTGATACAGCAAAGAAGCCTGTGCTGAGAAAGCAGATGAGATCCTGGGGACCCTCAGGCCCTTCACATTGCTCTAGCACCTAAGGTAGATCTGTGTGGCATTTGCATAGGACATCTGGTCACCGTCCCCAACCCCATGTACTGTTAATGATCTCTAGACAGCTTAGAGTAACTACTGTACACAGATGCTGCGCAATCAGCTGTCAGTCTCTGTTACTTAGCAAATAATGCCGAGAAGATAAACAGAGCTGCTGGGACTGTGTAATCCCAACATGCAGCAGGAGAGCGAGGAAAGAAAACCTTGTCCAAAACCTGGGAAAGCTCAGGTGAGTGTGTGCCATGAGGCAGTGAAGACTGAGGTTCCACCCCCAGACCCATATAAAGCCCTGCAGAGTAGTGCAGAGACAGGGGGATCCCTGGGGGTTTGGCTGCTGCTTGGTGAGTTATAGGCCAGTGAGAAGCTCTGTCTCAAAAAACAATGTGGGCAGGCATGGTGGTGCACACCTTTAATACCAACTCTCAGAAGACAGAGGAAGGTGAATTCAACCTAGATTACACAGTGAGACACAGTCTCAAAAAAAAAAAAAAAAAAAAAAGAAAGAAAGGAAGGAAGGAAGGAAGGAAGGAAGGAAGGAAGGAAGGAAACCATGCTGGGTGGCAGTGTTGCAGACCCTTGATCTCAGCACTGGGGAGGCAAGGACAAGTGGTCTTAACTTTGAGGCCAGCCTGATCTATAGAGTGAGTTACAGGACAGCCAGAGCTACACAGAAACCCTGTCTCAAAGAACAAAACAAAACAAAACGACATAGAAATGTAAACAACTCCTAAGGAAAGATACTCAAAGTTGTCCCCTGGCTTCCACATGTATGTATACTCATTGCATGGACATATGCACACACAAATACAAGCTAAAATTTAAAGTATAACAAGCACATACATGGTCAGTACATACAAGATGCTCCCTCTATTTTTGCCTCCAGTGCCACAGATGTAACAACCCAGGCCTCAAGAGTGCTATGCAAGCACCATACCACTGAGCCATGCTCTAGCCCATGAATAGACTTAGCATCACTGGACTTCAGTGACAATAGCCATGGGCAGCATAGAGGTCTGTAATCTAAGCACACAGGATCATGAGGGGTTTTCGTTTTTTGAAACAAGTTCTCATAGAAACCAGTTTAGCTAAGAGGAACAACAATATGAACCACCCAGTACTACCAGAGCTCTCCAGGGACAAAACCATCAACCAAACAGTACACATGGAGTTACCTATGGTTCCAGACACATAGGCAGCAGAGGATGGCCTTGTTAGACACCAAAGGGAGGAGAGGCCCTTGGTCCTGGAAAGACTTGATGCCGTAGTATAGAGGAATACCAGGACAGGGAAGCAGGGGAGGGCTGATTGGGGAAGAGGAGATGGCTTATGGGATTTTGGGAGGAGAGGGGAACCAGGAAAGGGGACAACATTTGAAATGTAAATAAAGAATATATCTAATAATAATAATAATAATAATAATAATAATAAAGTAACCAGGTTAGCCTTGAACTTAACTTATAGCCATGACCTTCAATTCTGAATGTTCCTCAGTTTACCTCCTAAGCTCTGGGTTAACAGATATGCAGCACCACATCTGAGCCTCTTCATACCACCCAACTTCTACTGTTACTTCATCCCACCTCCTGTCACACTAAGACTTAGCTGCCCTAAACCTCGGAAGCCACTTACTCCCCAGGATGAGGGGGCTGTGGACTGGCCACGTGACTCTGCCTGGCCTTTTGTTCCATTCTGGCCTCAATCTCCCGCTTCTTCTGAGCAATGAGCTCTTCCTGGTGGAGGATGTTCATATTCATCTTTCCAGACTTGGGTTGTGCCATCCCGAACCACCGATTGGCCTTTCCTGGAAGGGGGGAAAAGATGATCAGAAAACACTTTTGCTCCACCAGCATGCCCAACAGCAACACTCTGGACTCAAATGGTCATTTGTTCATTTCTTTTTTTTTTTTTTTCGAGACAGGGTTTCTCTGTGTAGTCCTGGCTGTCCTCGAACTCAAATATCCTCCTGCCTCTGCCTCCCAAATGCTGGGATTACAGGCGTGCGCTAGTGCGCTACCACGCCCGGCTTGTTCATTTCTTTAACAAATGCTTAAGAATACTTGTCATGTACATAGATAGCATTGTGCTAGGCTCCAAAGAGGATAGAAGAGAGCTCTGGCCAGGTTGGGCCTCACCTCTGACTAAGAAGGCAAGAGAACACAAAAACATCACTTGAACGGCTAGCTGCAAGGGTAGAGGGACACATTTGCAACCTTAGCACTCAGCAGGCTGAGGAAGAGACCAGCCTCATCTGCACAGTAAGGGCCACTGCAAGGCTGGGATCAGAGCTGGTGCTGGAGTGTTTGCTTAGATGAACACCTGCCTGGACTCTGCTCCGATAGGAGTATAAACTGGATGCGCTGATGCACATCTATAACCTCAGCACTAAGGTTAAGAAAAGAACAGTGTGGTGGCGCACGCCTGTGATCCCAGCACTTGGGAGGCAGAGGCAGGAGAATTTCTGAGTTCGAGGCCAGCCTTGTCTACAGAGTGAGTTCCAGGACAGCCAGGACTACACAGAGAAACCCTGTCTTGAAAAACCAAAAAGAAAAAAAAGAAAAAGAAAAAAAAGAAAAGAAGAACAGAAGCTCAAGATCAGGGCTAGAAACATGGCTCAGCTGTTAAGAGCCTGGGTGCTTTCCCAGAGGACCCAGGTTTTGTTCTAGAACCCATGGAGGCTCATACACATCTGTAACTCCAATTCTAAGGGCTCTGACACCCTCTGTTAGCTTCTGGCTAACAACATATTGCACATACATATACTCCACCTAGATAATCACACAAACATAATTAGAAGTTAAGTTCAATATCATCTCCGATATATGAATTTCAGACCAGCACGGTGTACTAGAGACCTTGTCTCAAAACAAAACAAAACCAAAACAAGAAACAAAAAAAGTTGTCCCGATTTTCACAATAACTGCACAGTGGCATACCTGTTCTCATGCACCTACACTCACAATAATAAGCCAATAAGGCACACAGACAATACACACATACATACACACGTGTTAGTGTACAGGGTGAGGATGATGTGGGAAGGTGGACACAGGACAATATATAATAGTTTCCGGAGGCAATGTGGGAATTTTGCTAACTTCTAAGTATATCTTTCCTATCTGTATATTCTGGGACTGGGGAAATAAACACTGGGCCTAATGGGAGTCGAATTTCAGTCAAAACTCCTGACTTCCATAAACCCCTACTTTAACTTGAAGGCCACAATGTTTCCTAGGTTCTCCCTGATCAGTGTCAGAACCAGGAGACCCCAGATCATTCAATAGGCTCTCAAAAGTCTCATTGTTTCCTTTCTCCCTTGCGTACAGTTATCCTTGTAAAAGGCTGTAGGTCTCTGGGAAGGATGGGAGAAAGACTAACAATAAAACTCTCAGGTATTTTAGCAAAGTCCTTCCTCAGGAGAACTTGGCTGCCCTTTTATTCAAGAGGTTCTGGGTCTCCAAATTGGCTCAAGACTATAAATTAGTTTATGGGCTGAGATTCCCTCTTGTCACGATCCAGTTCTTTCCCTCCACCATGTGGAATCAAACTAAGGTCATCATTGTTAGCAGCAGGGGACTAAGCCATTTCCCAAGCCCAATAAATTAAAAAAAAAATTAAAAGAAAATGAAATTTCAAATTATGGTAAGACCTAAAACCAGAAGCTGAAAGAGATAACAAAGCAATGCCTAAACTGGTAGGGTCATCTAAAAATAACCATTAGAAGAGAGCTCAGTTCAGCTGCAAGTGGGAGCTCTCAGAAGCCAGGGTGAGGAGAAACGGATCAGGGAGGAGGAAGAGACACCAAAGTCAGAGACAGGAAGATGCACTGCACATCTGAGAACAACAATAACAACAGGCTCAGTGAGACCAGAGGAACACTACTCCAGGAGTGGGCAAAGATTGGGTATGATGTGGACGTTGATTTTACTTTTGGTGCTTTAGGAACTGATGAGGCAGTATTTAGTAAATAAGTAGCAAGATCCAGTGCAGTGGGTCTTTTGTTTTGTTTTGTTTTGTTTTGTAGACAGGGTTTCTCTGTGTAGCCCTGGCTGGCCTTAAACTCAGAAATCCACCTGCCTCTGCCTCCCAAGTGCTGGGATTAAAGGCGTGCGCCACCACTGCCCATCCCAATGAGTCTTTTTGTTTAAGTCTTTATGTTTGTGTGCCCAGGCACACAGGACACATATGTCAGAGGAGAAGGTGGTGTATGAGTTCTTCTCTACCTTGAAACATTGCCATGAGGCAGGCTTTGCCTCGGGTCTCCTATGGTAACAGAAGCATCAGGATCACAGAGGGTGATAGGGCCTCCCGCTTTACATGAGTGCTGGGCGTCAAGCTCGTTCCTCATGTTTGCACAGCAAGTACTTTACCCAGTGATCCCTCTCCTCAGCCCTCCATGGGTCTTTTATTTATACTTATTTATTTAGATCTCATATAGCCCAGGCTGGTCTCAAACTCACTGTGTAGTCAAGAATGATGCTGAACTCCTTCCTGTTTATGCTTCCAAAGCATCAGTTCTTAACCTGTGGGTCATGACCTCTTCAAGGGGTCACATCCTGCCCACCAGATATTTATATTACAATTTATAACAGTAGCAAAACTACAGTTTTGAAGTAGCAATGAAATAATTTTATGGTTGAGAGTCACCATAACATGAGGAACTATATTAGAAAATCACAACATTCAGGAGGTTAAGAACCACTGTTCCAAAGTGTTATAAGTTTGGGTTTCATCAGCCAACTCTACTAATTTTTTTTCTTAGTTTTAATATGACCTTGGGGACAGGGTGATCATTCTGACATAAAGTACACAGGCAGTAAGATATCCAAAACAAATCACTGGCTTTGAGCAAAAAATGCTAGTACCATGTGTGTAGTGTGAAGCACACAGTAGTCATCCATGCAGTCTAAGGCAGGAGGTCCATGCTTTCCAGATAGATATGGGCTTAATGAAACTCTCTCTGCCTCACTCAAGTTGGGCTGTAGTTGGGCATGGTGGCACAGCCTTGAACCCCAGAGTTGGTGAGGCAGAGGGAGACAGATCTCTGTGAGTTCAAGTCCAGCCACAGATATGCTCTGAGACCCTGTCTCAAAACAAAACAACAACAAACCCCAGAGTTGTATCCTAAGGGTTCTCAGGAAAAATTCCGTATCTTTTCTAAATACATTTTTAAAAGATTTTTTCTCTGTGTGTACCATGTGACTGCCTGGGAGTTATACATGCTTGTGAACTGGCATGTGGGTGCTAGGTACCAGGTCCTCTGCAAGAACAGCAAGCTTTCCTAACTGCTCAGCCATCGCACCAGCCCATTTTCTTCCTTTGCAGACCAGACTGGCTTCCACTTGAAACAAGCCTTCGGCCTCTACCTCCCCAGGGCAGATCACAAACATGTGCCACTAAACTTCTATGTCTGTGCCAGGGGTTGACATCAAGTGTCCTCTTTTTCTTTTGTTTTCCGGGGTTTTCTTTCTTTCTTTTTTTTTTCTTTCAAGGCAGTGTTTCTTCGTGTAGCCCTGGAACTCACTTTGTAGACCAGGCTGACCTCAAACTCCCAGAGACCCACCTGCACCTGTTCCTATGCTGGGACTGAAAACATAGGCCACCACTCACCAGCTTTTTTTTTTTTTTTTTTTTTTTAAGACAGGGTCTCAGTTTGCATAACCCTGGCTGACCTTGAATTCAAATGCCCACCTACCTACCTCTTCTTTAATCCCTCTCAGGAGTTGTGATTAAAGGCATTCACTACTGGCGCTCTGCCTAATTTTTTGGTACAGAACAGCTCACAAAACCTTAAACCCCGTTTCAACTAGGGGCTGCTAATAAGCCCCAGGAATCCACCTGTCTCCAGCCCACCGTCCTGTGGTTCCAGGCACACATTATCCCTGGCTTTTTCACATGAGTGCTGAAGATGAGGAGCCTGGGCCTCATCCTTGGGCAGCAAGCACTTTACCTACCGCCATCTCATCAGTCTTTTTTTTTTTTTTTTTTTTGGTTTTTCGAGACAGTGTTTCTCTGTATAGTTCTGGCTGTCCTGGAACTCACTCTGTAGACCAGGCTGGCCTCGAACTCAGAAATCCGCCTGCCTCTGCCTCCCAAGTGCTGGGATTAAAGGCGTGTGCCACCAACACCCGGCCTCATCAGCCCTTAAACTCTAAATGTTGAAAGCAAAGCTGACTCCCCAGGCTCTACCAGAGTTGACACCACTAATTATTTCCATTTCGTTCATCACAATCTCCAAAGAGACAATCCCAGCCCACTCCAAGGTCTATCCAGCCTCTCTGGTGAAACCTCTGCCTTCCTAT
Source organism: Apodemus agrarius (assembly GCA_964023405.1). Lineage (NCBI taxonomy): Eukaryota > Metazoa > Chordata > Mammalia > Rodentia > Muridae > Apodemus > Apodemus agrarius. The sequence goes on along the minus strand of OZ030023.1, from coordinate 62,248,877 downwards.
AGACAGCATCCACTCATATCGAACATCTTGTAATCAAGAAAGACCTTTCATAGCCGGGCAATGGTGGCGCACACCTTTAATCCCAGCACTTGGGAGGCAGAGGCAGGCGGATTTCTGAGTTTGAGGCCAGTCTGGTCTACAGAGTGAGTTCCAGGACAGCCAGGGCTACACAGAGAAACCCTGTCTCGAAAAAGCCAAAAACGAAAAAAAAAAAAAGAAAAGAAAAGAGAAAAAAAGAAAGACCTTTTGGAGAGATGGTTCAGAGGTTAAGTGTGCTTGCTACTCTTCAAGAGGATCCAAGTTGGGATGCCAGCAAACATCCTGGTGGCTTACCATAACTCCAGCTCTAGGGGATCCAACCCTCTTCTGGCCTTCATAGGCACCCACACATGCACTCACAAGCCTTCCTTGACCTTCAATGTATTAGCGCCATCCAACCCAGACCTCACGTCAACAGACTAGTTCTTTGCAAAATTTACTGCCAGGTGCACTGACACGCGAGTTTAGCACAGTGCTTGGCACACAGGACGTGTGGAAGCATATGGTGAATGGACAAATGCACCCCATCCTAGGGGCACAGGGACAGCTAAACCGGGTACCGGTGGGAAATTGTGCCCTGGCTGACCCAGTGCAGTTCTGAAACGCTGATTTTTCCACAAAGCAGGACCCAAGCCAGAGGGGGGACTGCCACCTGAAGGGGACCCGGAGAGGCAGGAGGGCAGTGCCAGGCTGGCCGCCGTGGGTGCCACCGGCGCTGAGAGCAGCTCATTGGGCAAGCCCACGCGGTTCCCACCCGGCGCCAAGGCCTGTGAGGAAGACCAGGAGTGCGCCTCCGTCACAGGCGCGGGGGCCAGCGACCCGGGTCGGGGGTCTCGGCTGACCAGGGAGGTGCACACGCAACGTTACTGTGAGCTGCCCGGTGCCTGAGGCTCGAAGTCCGCGTGTCAGGTCCGTGACAGAAAGGAGGGTGAACAGGAGACGTGCAGTCGCGAGAACCCAGGAGGGCGCCGAAGAGAAGGCGGAGGATGTTACCTGCAACATCCCGGTTGTCCATCTTGAGACTCATCCAATCCCACAATGCTCCGGCGCCACCTGAGAGGAGGGAGGCGCTGTTATAGTACGCTTGGTCTGATGGGAAATGTAGTCCTCCTCCGTCAATCACGTCCAACCCCTTCTAGGACACCGGGCGTCTTCTCCACAGAAACGCCGGCGTCAGTTCATGAACGTGTGTTACTCTCAGTTGCGATGATCCAGAGGTATCATCCTCTCCTCAGAGTCTTCCTCAGTCGCAGCCACTTCGAACGCACACCATAAGACCCAGAAGTCCTTGCGTAGCAGTTCTCGCGAGAATTGCGGGTCGCCAGGCCCCGCCCCTCAGGTGCTTCCGTCTCTCTGTGGAGGCGGCTTGTTGTTGTGCAGGCCAAGATGGCGGCACAGGCGGCGGCTGCGGCGCAGGCGGCGGCCGCGGCTCAGGCGGCCGCCGCGCAGGCCGCACAGGCCGAGGCAGCTGAGTCGTGGTATCTGGCCCTCCTGGGTTTCGCCGAGCACTTCCGAACATCTAGCCCGCCCAAGATCCGCCTGTGCGTTCATTGCCTGCAGGCCGTGTTCCCCTTCAAGCCGCCGCAGCGGATCGAGGCCCGTACGCACCTGCAGCTCGGCTCGGTGCTTTACCACCACACGAAGAACAGCGAGCAGGCGCGCAGCCACTTGGAGAAGGCGGTGGGTGTGCGGGCCAGGCGGGCGGGCCGCGGGGGAGTGGGCACTCGAGCCTTTTCGCCTCTTCGGGCTTGGGACTTCCGAAGGCCTCGCCCTCACCTGTGGTGACAGACTCGGCTCCGCCACGCCCTCTCACCCGGGAGCTGGCAAAGTTGTCAGCCACAGCCTGGTCCTCGCATCGCGGGTGGCCGGGAGCCTTCCCCGGAGCGCCGGCCTAGGAGCGCCCCCCAACGTGGCTGCAGATGGTAGGAAGAGACCCGCGCTCCCGGGGGCTCCGAGCAGCGCCGCGCCTGGGCGCCGGACCCCTGGGGGCGTCCAGGCCGCTAGGTCGCGAGTCCGCGTCCCTTGTAGCAGTGCTGCTGGGGAAGGTGAGGCCCTGAGCCGCGGGGTGAGCGTGGGTGCCCTGGGAGGACGTGCAGTGGAGACTGGCATCTGCGGCAGGGCACCCAGCGGGTCTGGAGCTCGGTCTCACCCTGGGTGGCTGCTTCTCCCACCGCGAGCTGCTCGTCTTTGAAAGAGTCCCCACTCCACCTCCAACTTGATTGACGTCTTGGTGCGTCACAGGATTTGAAAAGGTAGCTGGCATTGGGCTTCTCAGTAAACTTAGTGGCCGCAGTGTTTCTTCTCATGGCAGCTGTGACTCGTTCACACCTCCGCCTCCTTTTTTGCCATTTTCCTTTGTTCTGATTGAAGAAGCTACTTGAGACAGCTCAGGTGTTTAATGTTCTGACCCTCCGACAGTCTAAGTAAATTGCCTTCAGGAGATCAAAATTCTTGTTTCCTAGACTGTTCGGAGTTAGACTTTATAATCCTCTCCGAACCAACTAACTTCCTTATTTCAAGAGTGAAACCATATAGGCTTAGCGAGGTGAAGTGTTTTAGCAAAGACCACACTGTGTGAGATTTTGTTTTTGTTTGGTTTGGGGGGGTGGGGGTGTCGAGGTCTTACTATGTAGCACAGAATTGACCTCAGTTCCCAGCAATCATCCTTCCTGGCCATCCAAGTACTGGGATTACAGGCATAGTTGCACATACCTGTGATGTGAATGCTCAAGGTAGAGGCAAGAAGCGAGCCTCGGCTACATAGGAAGAATATGTCAGAGGAAGTAGGTCTGCTTAGATGGATGACGTGGGTAAAGGCTTCTGCAGCACAAGCCTGATATCTTGAGATTGAGTGGAAGGTGAGCACTCTCAAAAATTGCCTTCCAGCCGGGCGGTGGTGGCGCATGCCTTTAATCCCAGCACTTGGGAGGCAGAGGCAGGTGGATTTCTGAGTTCGAGGCCAGCCTGGTCTACAAAGTGAGTTCCAGGACAGTCAGGACTACACAGAGAACCCCTGTCTCAAAAAACAGAAAACAAAAACAAAAAAGCTTTCCGAACTCTGAATTTGCCTGTAATCCTAACACATCATACACACAAATAATAAAATTAATTTAAAAAAGTTACAGAGGAGCTGGGTGTGGTGGCGGATGCCTTTAATCCTGGCACTCAGGAGACAGGCAGATGGATCTCTGTGAGTGTTGCCAAAGGCTACATAGAAGACCCTGTCTCAGACAGAACCAGTGATGGGGCTGGACAGATGGCTCAGCAGTTCTGAGTACTGACTGCTCTTCCAGGGATCCTGAGTTCAAGTCCCAGCAACCACGTGGTGGCTCACGACCATCTGTAATGGGATCCGATGCCCTCTTCTGGAAGTGTCTGAAGACAGCTACAGTGGACTTACGTACATTTTAAAAAGAGTTGAAACCTGAGCTGGGCAGTGGTAGAGGTAGGCGGCTTTCTGAGTTTGAAGCCGTCCTGGTCCACAGAAGGAGTTCCAGGACAGCCAGAGCTACATAAACAAAACAAAACAAACAAAAAACAAAAAACCTGGGTTCATCAAATTTGTGGGTTTAAAAAAAAGATTTATTTTTAATTATATGTATGGATATATGCTCTTAAATGTTGTGCCCACTGAGTCAAAGTTCTTGAGTCCCCTGGAGCTGGGTTGGAGTTGTGTGTGAGCTGTGGCTCAGTGGTTAACAGCACTGACTGCTCTGCCAGAGGTCCTGAGTTCAGAGGGTCAACCACACGGTGACTCACAACCATCTGTGATGGGATCCTATGCCCTCTTCTGGGGTGTCTGAGACAGCTACAATGGACTCATATACATAGAATTAATCTTTTTAAAAAAAGTGCTGGGGTGAGAGGTGTGCAGCACCACACCTGGCTGCTTCTTAGGTTTGGAACTATGCATTCTGTTCCCTCCATCCTGTGCCCCATCTGTTAGCCCTCTATTGCATGTCGCAATAGCAGGTATCTTAGGTCTCAAGTACAGTGCTGCAGTGCTGTATTCAAGTGGTTTGACATAGGTACCTGATGTCTAGTCACATCGCCTTAGCAACACAGCATAGTGTAGCAACCCTTCCACAAGAGAGGGTGAGTTTACAGCGATGAGGTATTCTGAGATAGAGACCCTGTTCTCGTGTTTTGTCATGAAGATGGAATTGGCCAGGTTGGTCTCAGGGGTTTTCTCAAAGGTCTTCTTAGGCCTCTATAGTGGACTGCAGGTGACAGCTGCACCTGCATTAGCTGCTCTGGATGATGGCTTTGTTCACTCCTGCGAGGGACTGCTCATTCTCTGGTCAGCCTGGAGTCTGCTTCACTTGTTTCCCTTTCCTGATGGGCTCCCTCTAAGCCTTTGGCTCAGCTGCAGTGGCTCTTCCTCCTTGATCTCGACCATGTCCCACTCTTCATTGGGTAGAGCTGGAATAGAAACCCATGCCCACCAGGCTGTGGCCGCCATGCAGAGCAGCCCCGTGAGCGATCCTGTGCGCCTCTCTCACACCCTCCATCATCTTTAACTTTAGGAACCAAAGTTAGCACGACCTTTCATTCTGACTCCTCCTGCTTGCCTCCTCCACGCCATCCTGCCTGCAGCATCCTGCTGTATTCTCGGTGCTGCGTGCCAGCCCTGTGTTAAGCACCGTCCTCAGCAAAATGAGGTGACGGCCTCCTGACTTCTTCAACCTTTGTTAGTGTGTCAGTGTGTACAGGTCAGAAGACAACTGTGGGAATCTGTTCTCTCAGGTGTCCGGCTCTGTGGCAGTCACCTTTACCCACTAAGCCATTATGCCTGCTCTTCTCTTAACTTCCTGGTGCTAATTGATGTTGACTGGAAGCTATTCTAGAGCCTTAGCTGCTTGTAGCAGGAAGTTAGGGAAGCTTCCTGTGTTTCCATTATGGATTGTTGCAGTCAGTGGCTATCTGCTCAAATTGGTAGATCAGAAGACTTGGGTTGGGGGAAGGGGGTTCTTTTTTGTTTTGCCTAATTACTTTGTTTTCCATGAATAAGAAACTTATAAGTGGAGACTTCGATAGCTCAGTTTGTAGAGCGGAGGACTGTAGTTAATAAGATATGGCAATCCTTAGGTCGCTGGTTCGATTCCGGCTCCAAGGACTTCGTGCATTATTTTAGCTGGGAGGTGATGGCGCACTCCTGTAATCCCAGCATGTCTGGGAGGCAGAGGCAGGCGGATTTCTGAGTTCGAGGCCAGCCTGGTCTACAGAGTGAGTTCCAGGACAGCCAGGGCTATACAGAGAAACCCTATCTCGAAAAAACAAACAAATAAAAATATTAAAAAAAAAAAAAAAGAAAAAGAAACTTATAAAGTAGAATGTGCTGACTCAGCCTATAATCTCTGCATTTTGAAGGCTGAGGAAAAAAAAAATGCTGTTAGTTCAAAGCCAGTCTTGCCTCTGAAATGAAAAAACACACAAGTGCTCACTGGGTGAGAACTGTTGTTAAAGAGTGAGGGCCCCAGTCCAGATCCCAATGTCCCTGGGAAGGACCTGCCATCGCCATGTGCCTACATATAACCCCATTGGGAACCCAAGTGTGGTGGCTGCTGAGGAGCACTAAGCCTTGCTGGCTGTAGTGTGCCTCCTCTTAGAGGAATAAGGGAAATAGACAGAGCATGACCCTTGACATTCTCCTCTGAGCGCCACATTCCTCTGCATATGCACACACACACACCTGCTCACACAAAACAAAGATTTTCAGATCAAAAAGCTAGATGGTGACATATATTTTTACTATCCTAAGGACAGAAGCAGGTGGATCTGAGACTTGGAGGAAGTCTGTTTCTAAAATTAGCTCTAGGCTAGCCATTGGTAAGTCCCTATCTCAAAGGGAAAAAGTAAAGACAGCAGTGACAACAACAAAACTCAAGTAAACATAAATAACAGGAAGCACCTGACACTGCACCGCCTCACCACACAAAACCAAAAGGAAACCTCAAGCTGACCCACTTGCTTCTGGAGAGCTAACAACTGCTATGTACCCTGTGAACTATAGAGCTCTTTTTTTGACTGCTTAAAAAAAAATCATGAGGAAAAGAGACAATTCTTGAGCCCTATAAAGTACAATAGCTGAGTTTGGATACATTGTATATTTTTTTACTTTTGTTTCTTTGTGTCCTGGTCTCATTACTCATCTCAGGTTGGCTTCAAAATGACTTATGTAGGAGTGGCCTTGGAATTCTTCCAGCTGCTCCCTCAGCGCTGAGGCTACAGGTATATATGCATGGGTTTTAGGTGGGTGCGGAGGATGGAAGGCAGAACTGGGTAGGCAAGCACTCTACCTTCTGAGCTATAGCCCCAGCCCAGAAGTAGGGCAATACACAGCATGCGGAGAGAGGTCAGAGAACAACTTAGGAGAGTTGGTTATCTCTTTTCCACCATGTGGGTTCCAGTTATCAAAGTCTGGTGTTTAGGCTTGGCAACATGTGCCTTTACTGAGTCATCTTGCTAGCCTTGCAAACGTTTAGACATAGATCCATGGAGATGTAAATGTCATACCATGTTCACCGTCTATAGAGTACAGTTCGCTAAGTCTTGTCTCACATGTTTTCTTATGAACTCACTGCTGTGAGTTCATAAGAAATGATAAAGTGCTCAAATGATAAAGTGCTCAAATGGTAAAGTGCTCAAAACTCCCCATACTCTTCTCATGCCCATGGGACTTAAGGTGTAGCTAGACAAGGCTGGAGAGACGGCTCAGTGGTTTGGTTTGGTTTTGTTTTATTTATTTTGTTGTTGTGTTTATTTAATTTATGTGAGTACATTGTAGCTGTCTTCAGACAACACCATACCAGGGCAGCAGATCTTATTATAGATGGTTGCTGGGAATTGAACTCAGGACCTCTGGAAGAGTAGCCAGTCCTCTTAACTGCTGAGCCATCTCTCCAACCCTGGCTTAGTGGTTAAGAAAAACACTTGGTGCTCTTTCAGAGGACCCAGGTTCAATTCTCAGCATTCAGTGGTGCTGTCTGTAACTAGTTCCAGGGGATTTGAGGGCCCTCTTTTGGCCTCTGCATTTACGTGGTACACAGACACAGATGCAAGCAAAACACTAGCACATACAAATAAATGAAGGAAGGAAGGAATGTAGCTGGACATAGTATTGTGGGCCTGCAGAAGAATTAGGAGCTCAAGGCTATCCTCAGCTCTATAGTTTGAGAACCAGCTATACTGTATGAGATCCTGTCTCGAAATTTAAAGAAGGGGCTGGAGAGATGGCTCGGTGGTTAAGAGTTAAGAGCACTGACTGTTCTTCCGAAGATCCTGGGTTCAAATCCCAGCACCCACATGGTGTCTCACAACCATCCGTAATGAGATCTGATGTCCTCTTCTGTGGTCTCTGAAGATAGCTACAGTACTTAAATATAATAAATAAATCTTTAAAAAGAAAGAAAGAGCCGGGCGTGGTGGTGCACGCCTGTAATTCCAGCACTTGAGAGGCAGAGGCAGGCGGATTTCTGAGTTCGAGGCCAGCCTGGTCTACAGAGTGAGTTCCAGGACAGCCAGGGCTGCGCAGAGAAACCCTGTCTTGAAAAAACCAAAAAAGAAAGGAAGGAAGGAAGGAAGGAAGGAAGGAAGGAAGGAAGGAAGAAAATTAAGGGAAAAAACGGGATAAAGATGTAGTTAATTCAGAGAAACCCTGTCTCGAAAAACCAAAAAACAAACAAACAAACAAACAAAAAGATGTAGTTCATTGAGTAGAGTGCCCGCCTAGCATTCAACAAGTCCTGGATTTTATAAAAACCTGTTACCTCAACACTTTGCGGATGAAGGAAAGAGGGGCAGGAGTTCAGGGCCAGTTTGGGCTGTGTAGAGAGGCCCTAACTCAAGAGGAATCATCTGCAGATGGAGATGTCCAGCATGGTGCTAAGTCCAGTCTCTTCAAGGAATGTGTGTGAGTGGGCACTGTTGTTGCTCATGAGACAGATGTTTCCCAAGGACCTGTGGAGTGTCGCCCCGAAGCAGCCTCTGGAGACATAGCCTTGACAGAGGCTACACATGGGCCTTACCTAACATCCTTCATTGTGTGTGCTGTTATGCGTTGTATAAAGACATTTTTTCAATGGCAAACTTTCTGCGAGATTTTGTCACTGAGTAATGTGGCTGACTTAATTAGTAAAAGTGCATGCTGGTGTTTGCATTACTGTGAAGTCACCTAGCAACATACTCCTTAGAATCTGTCCCTGTCAGTTCAGCAATGCCTGAGGATGACTGCACACAGAAGGTGATGAAAGGAGCTATGAGAGGAAGATGGAATTCCAAAAGGGGAGTGGGAGACCCTGAGAAGACTGTGGAGGTCCATAGGGTGGTGGAAGATTCTGGAAAGAGTTTTTTAAAAAACAGTCTGACCAAGCCGGGCGTGGTGGCGCACGCCTTTAATCCCAGCACTTGGGAGGCAGAGGCAGGCGGATTTCTGAGTTCAAGGCTAACCTGGTCTACAGAGTGAGTTCCAGGACAGCCAGGACTACACAGAGAAACCCTATCTGAAAAAACAACAACAACAACAAACAGTCTGGCCAGGAACTTTGATTCTTCCCCACTGGGCCAGGCTGCACACCTAGGGGTGGGCTCCCAGCACCTCTGCTGTGAGGGGCACTAGGCTGCCAGCCTTGCAGGCCCAGGTATTTCCCAGGTATCGGTTCTTTTCTTGCTAGCTCTTCTGTGTTCCTGCAGAGTTATTCCATTCCTACTCTAGCCTTCAAAGCCCAGCATCAAGTCCCCCATCCTGTGTGGCCCTGTGACAGTGGAGTGGTGAGGGCCCAGGGTACACCTGTCAGGACTCCTCTCAGAGGTCAGTTCTTGGTAACTGTTGCCCCCTTGCTTGTCAGGCCAGTGTTAGGCATGTACTTAGAAGGTCCTTGAAGATCCAAATAACTGAACACTCACTACAGGGCACACTACCTAGGAATGGTTTGGTTTTTTTGTTTGTTTGTTTTAAAGATTATTTTATGTATATGAATGCACCATTGTTCTCTTCAGATACACCTGCTTTTGCTTCCCCAGTGCTAGGATTAAAGGTGTGCACCACCATGCCCAGCTAGTTATTTTTAATTATGTGTGTGCTTGTGTTTGTGTGTACAACTTGAATGAGGTGTTGGGAGGCTAAAGGTGTTGAGAAGCTGGAGTTATGAATGGTTGTTAGCTACCCCAACATGGTGGGTGCTGGGGAACAGGAGCAGTAAACACAAGAACTGAATGGTCTCTCGAGGTTTGTGTTCTTGTTTTATTTTGAGACAGAATCTCTTGTTGTACATCCCTTAGGTTGGCCAGCTGTGTGCCACACTAGCACTTCCCTTCCGAGGCTAGCCCTGCCCACTTTAGCCTCTTTGATATGCTACACTCTCAGGCACTTCTGAGGTAACTCACTCCTCTGGCAAAGCTTTGCATCAGCCCAGCCAGACCATCGTCAGCCCTGCTGACGTGTGGGAATAGCTGTTGGTTTTTCCACACAGTCCTGCACCCCACGCAAGTCACCTGTATGCCCCCCACGCGGGTCACAGGGGCGCGGCAGAGATGTGGGGCCACAATGAGGGACCAGACCACTCCAAACAGTTCCACGTGGGGCTTTATTTAAGATGGGGTAAAGGTGCAGCGGGCGGGAAGAAGGCAGGAAAAGAAAGAGAGCGAAGAAGAAACGCTACCCATTTATAAGTGGTGACATAAATTACAGGTAAAGGTAGGCCCATTGAATTCTGGGTATATGGCAGCCGTTGCCTTGGTAACAAGCCTATACTTGCAGTGCTAACTCTCGCCTATATGATGTCACAGGTCTTGGTACTAACATTCCTCCATTTCTGTTATTAAAATGAAAAGGAGCCGGGCGTGGTGGTGCACGCATGTAATCCCAGCACTTGGGAGGCAGAGGCAGGTGGATTTCTGAGTTCCAGGCCAGCCTGGTCTACAGAGTGAGTTCCAGGACAGCCAGAGCTACACAGACAAACCCTGTCTAAAAAAACAAAAAAAAAAAAAAAAAAGAAAGAAAGAAAGAAAAGGAAAAGAAGGGGGGGTGATGGTGAAAAGGAGTGAGGGCGCCTTGTCTCTTAAACTGCTTCCTGCTGTCTAGGGGCGTCGTCAGTTTGGGGGTGTAGCTGACTTTCACCATCATGGTCCTCTGCATCAGGTACCTCTGTGGACAGCAGCTCTTCCATGGGCAGCGGCTGGTAATTCTGTAACAGAAGCTGATTAATAGTTTGATTGGAAATTTTTTGCATTTGCTGTTGGAGGAATGTAGAAACAAGATTAATGAGGCAGGGAGCAAACAATAGCATGAGGAAGATGACTAGAAAAGGCGTTAGAAAAGGCAGTATCCACTTCCATATAGGGTTTTCGAAAATCCCAGAACTGGAGGTCTCACGATCTCTGAAGCTCCTGGATTTTGTTTCTCACTATTCCAGGATGGTTGACGAAGAAACAGCATTCCTCTTGAAGGAACAAGCAAAGACCACCTCTCTCAGCTGTCAAGACATCTAAGCCCCATTGGTTCTGAAGCACCATGGCTGCCAAAGAATCGATCTGCTTTTGGATAGTAGGCACAGTTTCAGTCATTCCCTGGAGATCGCTTTTAAACTGGGAAGTGAATGTATTGTATTGGGCCAGAGAAGTCATTATTCTTGCCACACCAGTGCCAACACCTATGACTATTCCTGTAGCGACCAAGAGGGGCACGATCTGAACTGCCCTCCCATGTCGAGCAGCTATCATATCTAAAACTGGTATTGGCAGGGGCTCATTTCCCTGGATTACTCCCAGTTCAGGGAAAAGGAGCACCAACGTACAAACTCCTGACTAGCTGGCAGGTAGGCGACGATATAACTGGGTGCCACAAAGAATTGACGTGTTTTGGACTGCAGGGCATTGTGGCAGAGATGATATATCAAGGCTTATGGTTTTATTACAGTCTAGGGAGCTTAACGTCCTACAGAACGTGTCTCAGAGGTCTTAAAACAGTTTGCCATGCCAAAGAGGGACAGAGGTAAGGTACGGAGTCATGGTGACATCGGAGTCAGGACAGCTGACAAAAGGTGAGGTAAGGTTATTTGGCAGTATCATTGGAGAAGCCGTAAGTGACAGTTTTGAGTCAATTCCTAGGGGTACACATAACCAACAATCTTTAAAGCGACCAGGCCTGGTGACATTAAGGAGCTGGTATGCTGAGGTCAAGGTTTGAAGCAATAGGCGAAATGACAAGTTGGTGCCATTTATGAGGGGTACTGTCAAAGAATCAAGGACCTCAGAAGAGTGTTTGATTATCTCCCCTACTTTTTCAATTCCTAGGGGTTGGGTGATTGGGATATACTTTCTCTGAATATGGATGGTACTTACTTGGGAACTGGGCTGATTTTTACGATAGAGCTTACCAACAACTCCTGTCTCCCACCTGGGATCCCACGGGTCTTGTATGTAGAAGAAAAGTATCTTGCGGTGTTGATAGAAGAAATGATTGACCCGTGATCCTAGCATATGTATCTGACAAGACCAATATGGGCAGCCCCCATATTCGTCTGGCCATCTTCTGCAATAATCTTTTGTCTGGTCAAAGAGAAAGCAAGTATATAGAGATCATAATATTTAGATGGGATAACCGAATTAGGAATGATCGCGATTTGGATCAGTTCTTGGCATCCGGATATGGAGCAGTTTCCTGACCCTATTTGGAAAAACTGTTTGTTATCTATGAGGGTTTCTTGAACCTCGAATCTCCAGATGTAAGGACTGCCCTGGATGGAAACGAAGAACAGCAGGGGTAGAACAAGAAACCCATGTCTAATACAGTGAGGTTGAGCTCGGATGCCAGAGTGGAGTCTCATGTTCTGGAATTGGGGACAAGGTAGATGGTCTCGATGTCTTCCGGAGCTTAATAGAGCACAGTCCTGTTAGGGTTGGCGTATATGAAGAAGAGTCATTTTTAGGTAGAGGGATGAAAGGTTTAAGGTAAGACAGGTGGATCCAATGAGAGAATCCTTCGAGTTTAGCAGCTGTCGGGGTCATGAGAATCACCTTAAAAGGGCCCTGCCATTTGGGCGAGAGGGGTGACGGCTGATAATCTGGAGGGGATAAGAGGACTTGGTATCCAATGTTGACAGGCAGTGGACAGGAGACAGTCTATGGCTGCGGTAGATGGTGGTCAGCAAAGTTCCATAGGAGGGAACAAAGGTGGCAAAGCAATGGGGTGAGTAGGCGGTCTGGGAAGGAGAGCATTTAGGTGAAAGACCAGGAGTTAAGACTGGATGTCCATACATAAGTTCAAAGGGTGAGATGAGAAGAGGTTGCTTAGAGAGAGCTGGTAGCCTGAAAAGAGCCAGAGGTAGGAGTTTTACCCACTCAAGGTGAAGTTCCTCTGACAGCTTAGCAAGGGTGGTTTTTAAAGAGTGATTAGTTCTTTCTACCTTACCTGAAGATTGAGGATGGTAGGGAATGTGAAAATGCCAAGGGATAGTTAAGGTCTTAGAAAGAATTTGAGAAACCTGGGAAGTAAATTCAGGGCCATTGTCTGACTGAAGGGAGCCTGGAACACCAAACTGGGGGATGATCTCTCGGAGGAGGAGATCAGAAACTGTCTGAGCCCTTTTGTTAATGGTGGGAAACGCTTCTACCCACCCTGAGAAGGTGTCCACCAAGACCAAGAGGTACTTGACACGCTTGACAGTGGGCATATGGGTAAAGTCAAGTTGCCAGTCAGTTCCAGGAAGAGAACCTCTAGCCTGATGGGTAGGGAAAGGGGTGCTACGATATCGCAAGTTGGAATCTGACATCTAACAGATTTTACAAGAGGCAATGATAGATTTTAAGAAACTTAAGTCCTCAGGAGTATGCTGTAGGTGGGTCTTAACAAAAGAAGATAATGCTTGGCTGTTACGATGAAAGACTTGGTGAAGATAGGACAGAGTTTGGCGAGTGTCAGGGGGTGAAGGTAGAGATGTGAGTTGTAGTGTAAGGATGTCCTGGGGAAGGTAAGATGAGTTTAGCCCCCTAAGCGCCATAGCTCTAGCTGCCTCATCAGCTCGGTTGTTTCCTTTGGAGATAATAGAGTCATCCATCTGGTGAGATCTGCAATGGACAATCTCAATAGCTGTGGGGAGATGGGAGGCCTTTAGCATGGCCAAAATGTTGCTTGCATTAGTTACTGATTCTCCTGTTGTGGTAAGTAACACGCACTCATTCCAAATAGCAGCGTGGGACAGGAGGATATGGAAAGCATATTTAGAATCTGTATAGACATTGAGGGATTGTCCCTGTGCCAGTTGAAAGGCACAGGTGAGAGCTATCATCTCAGCCTGTTGATTAGTGGTGTGTACAGGGAGAGCCTGTACCTCTACCACCTCGGTGTCTGACACTATGGCATAGCCAGCTTTTCTAGTCCCTTCATATATATAGAAAGGAGCTTCCATCTGTGTACCAGGCATAAATGGCTTGAGGCAATGTGCCCTCCTGTATGTGTGAAGGACGAGGCAGTAGTTGCTCTAAAGTCTCAGTGCAGGAATGAGAAAGGGAGTGGTTAGTATTAGGTCGGGGAAGAAGATTAGAAATATTGAGAGGAGGACATGATTGGAAGGAGAGTGTGGAATCCTCTATTAGCGCTACCTGAAGAGAAAGGACCCTGGAGGGAGGTAGAGTCTGCAAGCCTTTATAAGTTAGGAGCTGTGACAGGTTATGAGAAGAGAGCACAGTTATGGGAGACCCCAAGGTTAGTTTCTTTGAATCTCGAATAAGGAGTTCAGCAGCTGCTAAGGCATGAATACAAGGTGCCCATCCTTGGATGGTTAAATCTAGTTTTTTTGACAAATATGCTACAGGTGCAAAAGAAGGTCCCAGCTGGTGACCTAAGACTACAAGGGCAAATCCCTCCTTTTCAGTTATATAGAGGGAGAAAGGACGAGTCAGGTCAGGGAGGTGTAAGGCTGGGTGGGACCTTAAGGAGAGCCTGTTTGAGTCTCTGAAGGGGCTTGGTAAATAGGTTTGAGAAGAGGTTCATGGGTGGGGCCTAATGCTGCCTCATATAAGGGTCAAGAAAGGAGGGGAAAGGAAGGAACCCAGGAACGTAAAAGCTAGCCATTCCTAGGAATGATAAAATCTCTTCCTTTGTAGAAGGAACAGTTAAAGACTGAATCAGATTCTTTCTATCTAAGGTAATAGCCTTGTGGGTTGGGGGAATTGTTAATCACAAATAGGTAGCCTGAAGAGTAGACAGTTGGACTTTAGAAGGTGAGATCCTGTAACCTCGACTGGAAAGGAAATTTAGAAGAGCAGAGGTGTCTGCTTGGCTAATCTCTAGAGATGGGCTACAGACAAGGACATCGTCTACATAAAGAAGAATTTTAGATCTAGGGAGAGAGAGAGAGTAAGTCAGAAGCCAGAGCCTGGCCAAATAGGTGTTCCCTGAGGCAGAACAATCCAGGTAAGTTGGGTAGAAAAGTGGGTGTCAGGATCCGTCCAGGTAAAAGCAAATATGTTTTGTGACCGAGAGGCATAGAGAAAAATGCATCCTTTATATCTAGGACTGAGAAATGAGAAGTTCCTGAGGGAATAATAGAAAGAAGTGTGTAAGGATTAGCTGCGACAGGATGGAGGGGGACCACTGCAGCATTAATGTGCCTGAGATCTTGAACCAGGTGATAGGTACCATTAGGTTTTTTTGTTTGTTTGTTTGGTTGGTTGATTTTTTTTTTTTAGATAGGGTTTTTCTGTGTAGTCCTGGCTGTCCTGGAACTCACTCTGTAGACCAGGCTGGCCTTGAACTCAGAAATCCGCCTGCCTCTGTCTCCCATGTGCTGGGATTACAGGCGTGTGCCACCACGCCCAGCTACCATTAGGTTTTTTTACTGCTAGTATAGGGGTGTTGAAAGGAGAAGAAGTGGGGCAAAGGAGTTTTTTCCTTAAGAGGTCAGAAATGATAGGCTTAAGTCCCCTGAGGCTTTGGAGAGAGAAAGGATATTGAGCTTGGGTGATGTACCTGGTAGGGTCCAGTAACTGGATGACCACAGGAGAATGATGTCTAGCAACAGAGGGGTTCTGGACGTCCCAAACTCTGGGGTCTACCTGAGAAGCTGATAGAGGAAATCACTGATAAGGGAATGGGAGAAGTTGGCACTACCAAAAAGGAATGGGTGAAGGGTATGTTTCTAAAAGTGCAGCTAAGTGGTAGGGTCTGATGAGGAAGGTAAGGCTGTCCTCCTATACCCGACTATGGGAAGACGCGAGGGTGAGGTGGCTCCCCAAAACTCCATCAGGACCGAGTAAGTGGCTCCGGTGTCCAGGAGGAAGGAGTTGAGCCGCCCACATACCACTATAGTTACCCGGGGCTCCCTGCTGGTGATGGGTGTTGTCGGGTCAAGGGAGCTCCGGCCCCTTCAGCCATCCATAGCCAAGCCTAGGAGGTCTGCTGGAGGGGTATCTGGGCGTGATGGCCCTCTGTCCTGTGCAACCTGAGGGCAATCGATAGCCCAGTGTCCCTCACGATGACACTTAGGACATGGTCCTCTTGGCTTTCGGGGGTTGGGGCAATCCCTTGCCCAGTGACCTTGTTGACCACATCTATAGCAGGGAGCTGGTGATACTTTAGCCTTAGAAGGCCAGGAGCCCGGGGTGGTAGCTGGAGCTGGTCGGATAGCCTTTGCCAGCATGTGGTACTTTTGTTTTCAGGCTTTCTCATCTCTCCCATGGTACACCTTGAAGGCCAACGCCAAGACTTCCGCCTGTGGAGTTAGGAGCCCCCTCTCCAAGCGCTTAAGTTTAGCTCTTATGTCGAGATAGCTCTGGAAAAAGAAATAAGTCATTAAAAGTTGCTTACCTTCCGGATTCTCGGGATCTAGATTAGTGTACTGTAATAAAGCCTTTGTGAGACATTCTAAAAACTGAGATGGATTTTCCTGTTTTTCCTGGACAACCTCTTGGAGTTTTTCAAAATTTACTGGCTTTAAGGCTGCCTTTCTGAGACCAGCTGTAAGGCATGTAACAAACCTGTCTCTGGCTAAAATACCACCTGTGGAATTGTAATTCCATTGAGGATCCTGATCAGGTACTGCCTCGGATCCAATTGGATATATTCTGTCTGTCTGGTGAATTTGGTCTGCATGCACTCTTGCCTGTTCCAAGACTTGCCTGCATTCATCAGGAAGTAATTGTTAGTAAGAATCATATGAACATCATATGGAACATCATATGAACATCATGGAAAGTCAAGCTGTAAGATTGAGTGATATACTGAAACTTTAGAGGAATTAGAAGTATAGGAACCCAGTCTTTCTATTTGAGAAAGTTCACTCAACGAGAAAGGAACATGTACTCTAACCAGACCATTCCCTCAGAGGAAGGACTGGTGCTGGGTCAGGTGTCCTCGGAGAAGGAGAACTTGGGGGTTTGGCTGTAGCCTTAGAACATGTAATAGGAGGGGTAAAGGTTGGCTCCAGTTCAGGGTGTTTGGAATGACCTGTAGCTGGCAGAAAGGGAGAGGAAGGATCTGGGGAGGTTGGATTAGTAGACTCCAGGACCTGTTGAGAGAGAGAGACTGAGGCTGCAGTTTAGGATCTTGCAGGCCCAACAGGCCTGCGGCGGATGAGGGGTGGCTCGTCAGCGGGATTGAACGTAGCGTCATCTAGTGGAAGGTGGGTAGGTTTCATGGCTAAGAGAAGCTGGTATGGGGGACAGGCAGAGCAGAGAGAGGGTTTAGAGCGAAGATAAATAAAAGCCTGAACATAGAGAACCTCATCCCATTTACCAGATTGCTGGCAGTATATATTAAGATCCCTTAAAACGATTGGGTCTAGGGTGCCATTAGGTGGCCACTTGGAGTTATTGTCTAGCTTATATTGAGTCCAGACCTTATTACAGAGGTTTATTAACTTTGACCGCCTCAAATTGGGCGCTAGTTTTAGAGACTTGAGATTCTCCAGGAGGCATCCCAGTGGGGTGCCTGGAGGCACGCCCAAAGACAAGTTATTGCCCATTGGGTGTGTGAGAACATTGCTAAATGTAAGTCCAGTGTCCTGGAAGAATATTAGCAACACTGTCCAGCTAGACTAAAGGTCCAGGCCGTCGCGAAGACCTTTAGGAGCTGAGGCGTTCCCAGAACGCTAGGGGAAGTGCCCAGCCTGGGCCAGGACTTTTGCAGCAGCTGTAAAAGCTAAGAGGGACCTTTGGACACTTCCCATTGAAGGTATACCCAAGGGTTAACCGTCCTATCACGAATGTTAGCTAGAGGCCAGTCGTGTGAGCTGGGTCTGAGAGGCAAATCTTAGTTTGAAAAAGGCTGGCCAGTTCCTATCCTCAGCTAAGATTTCCTCCAGCTAACCGATTTGTAAGAATGCACAATCCGATAGCCGGGAGCGTGGAACTGTTTGGTCTGTTGGTCCAGAGACAAATCCACGTGGCGAGCAGTAGCGTGCAGCTCACGTGATGGAAGTCCGTGGGTCTCAGGCTGCAGCAGTCTGCCCAGTGGTAGGGAACCCACTAGCGGCAGCGGCGGCAGCTAAGGTGAAGGTGGAGGCAGCTGCGCAGGTGTCTTCTCGTGGTGACTGCACTGTCTGTAGCGGCTGTATGGAGAGTCTCCTTGTTTGGCTTGCCAAAATGTTGGTTTTTCCACACAGTCCGGCGACCTGCACCCCACGCAAGTCACCTGTATGCCCGCCACGCGGGTCACGGGGGTGCGTCGGAGATGCGGGCCGCAATGAGGGACCAGACCAACACCAAACAGTTCCACGTGGGGCTTTATTTAAGATGGGGTAAAGGTGCAGCGGGCGGGAAGAAGGCAGGAAAAGAAAGAGAGCGAAGAAGAAACGCTACCCATTTATATATTAGTGGTGACATAAATTACAGGTAAAGGTAGGCCCATTGAATTCTGGGTATATGGCGGCCATTGCCTTGGTAACAGGCCTATAGTCTAACTGTCGCCTATATGACCTCATGGGTCTTGGTACTAACAATAGCCATGGTAACCCTTGCGTAGGTGGGAGTCTCGGCTCCATGTCTGACGTTTGGAAGAGAGGTCCTTTATTAGGCATCCCCCAAGTGCTGTGCAGCCTCCATCCCAGAGCCAGACTGCAGGGCGCGATGCTGTGTCTCCCCACACTGCCCTTGGTAATGGGCATGCCATGCCAGCACTAGTATAAGTCCAATATAACCAGGCACCAAACATTTGCCTCAGAATTAGTTCTAGATGGGTGTGGTGGCTCATGCCTTCAATCCCAGTACTCAGGAGGCAGAAGTAAGCAGATCTCTAAGTTTGAGGCGATCCTGGTCTACAAAGTATGTTCTAGGACAGCCAGAGCTGCACAGAGAAACTGTTCCTTGACACCCCCCCCCAAAAATTAATTAATCCTTTTTCTTTCTCTTTCAGTGGTTGATATCACAGCAAGTATCCTTTTCTTGTATATGTACTTGGAGGGGTACTCATCCTGGGGTGGAACCCAGCACCTGGGGCATGCTAAGCAAATGTTCTACCACTGAGCCACACCCCCATATCATATACTGTGTTGAGGGAATATTCTGCTTGAATAAAAAGCCCATGGTAAAAGCTGGAAACATCCCTTTCCCTGGCATACCACGTACCCTAGCTGCCTGGAAGCCAGCCACCACTCTCTGGGCAGCAAGGTCCTCATCCGGCCCCTCTCTGTCCCAAGTCGGCCTCCTATGGCTTGCCCTGCAGCATGGAGGCGGGATTTACTTGGCGCTGTGACCCTTTGTAAAACGATGTCTTTGCATTGTATTTCCTTAACTGAACTTCTCCAGATCCCACAGTTTGAAGATGTTAAATTTGAGGCAGCGAGCCTGTTATCAGAGCTGTATTGTCAAGAGGTGAGGACATGCTGCTGATTCTGAAAGCAGGGTCTCCCTGATCCTGGGCCCAGCAGCTCCATGGCCGTCAGCTGGGTAGAAGTTCACATTGTGTTCAGACCTCGGAGATCCATGCATAGAGCTTGTGTGTAGCTCACTCACGCCCTTGTGTCTATGTATTCATTCAGGCCTGGGGACAGAGGCCAGGGCCTCATGGGCTAGACACATAATGCCACTGGGCTCTGCCCTGTCCCTGTCCCTCCTCAATTAAACTACCTACTATAATAGAAGTGACTCAGCACCATTGTCCAATATTCTTTAAGGTATAACTTTTCCTTGTGTCTTTTTTATGGTCCTAGAGTAGTGCCAGGTACTTATGTGTGCTAAGTGTTGAGACACTCTCAACACCAAACTGCACTGGAGTTCAACCAAACTTCAGCCCTTATTTTTTACCCTACAGATATGAGTGTTTTGTGTATGTAAGTATACTATATCCTTGCCAGTTGTCCAAAGAGTTCTGTAGAGGGCGTGAGATTCTGTGGTACTGAAGTGACAGTGGTTGTGAGCTGCCATGTGGGTGCTAGGAACTGAACCCAGGCCCTCTCTTGAGAACAGCAAGTACTCTTAACCACAGAGCCATCTCCAGCGTCCCCCAAGTATATGCTTGTCTAGGTTTTTGTTGTTGGTTTGTGGGGGGAGGCTTTAGGGGTTTTGTTTTGAAACAGGGTTCCAGTATGTAGCCTTAGCTAGCCTAGACCTGGCTTTATACATCAGGCTGGCCTCAAACTCAGAGATACATGTGCCTCTGCCTCCCCAGTGCTGGGATGGAAAGCATGTATCACCTGGCCCAATACCACATATGTGTATGGTTTGTAAGTTGGTTTGTGAGATAGTCTCACTATGTACCTACCCTTAGCTGGCCTAGAGTTTTCAGTATAATGTGGACTGGACTCAAATTCAAGCTTTCTTCTTAGCTTCCTCAGTGCTGAGATCCCAGATAATGTTGCCTATCATACCTGTCTGAGAGGCTGTTGTATTGTAGAGTCTAAACTTCTTTTTGTGAGACAGACTTTCTATGTAGCCCTGGCAGTCCTGGGACTTTGTAGACCAGGCTGGCCTCAAACTCTTAGAAATTGGCCCTGCCTCCTGATAGCTGAATTAAAGGCGTGCATCACCATACCTGGCTTTTATTATTCTACATTAAAAAAACTTAAAAAAGAAAAAAAAACTTCTGGGGCTGGAGAGATGGCTCAGCAGTTAAGAGCAGTGACTGCTCTTTCGAAGGTCACGAGTTCAAATCCCAGCAACCACATGGTGGCTCACAACCATCTGTAACGAGATCTGACACCCTCGTCTGATGTGTCTGAAGACAGCTACAGTGTACTTATATCTTTACATATAATAATAAATAAATCTTTGGGCCAGAGCAAGCAGAGGTCCTGAGTTCAATTACCAGCAACCACATGATGGCTCACAACCATCTGTACAGCTACAGTGTACTCATAAATAAAATAAATAAATCTGTTAAAAAAAATTCTTTAAACAATTCCACCCTGTAGCTTAGGCTGGCCTTAAACTCAAAGGCTTCCTGCCTCAGACTCCCAGATAGGTGTGCCACCACACTTAGCAAGAAGAGATTTCAGAAGCCATGTAAACTCTTCCCGAGCAGCACGTACACTGTAAGAGCATTCCCTGTCTCATCCCGGAAAGTGAGCAAGAAGGGGCTCAGCCTGCTGGCCCTGTGGCTACTACGTCAGAATTCAGTCTGATGCCAACTTTTCCTCCTCTTCCTTTCCTTTCAGAACTCGGTGGATGCAGCGAAGCCACTGCTGCGGAAAGCCATCCAGATCTCACAGCAGACGCCATACTGGCATTGCCGCCTGCTCTTCCAGCTCGCTGTGAGTACAGGAGTGAGCAAGGCCTTGGGACATGAACTCAAGTACCAGGCTTTCCTTGGGGCCTCCAGGCTCCACCCTGTCAGTCACCTCTTCTTTCCTACATCCTCTCTGCACGTCTTTCTTGGGAGCACCTGGATGACTCTTGGCTGGTGTTTGTCTGCCCTTGACCTGGCCATCTGTCATGTCCCCTGTCTCCTGTGACACACCTTATTCCTCATATAGTCACAGATGCTGGACTTCGGGGCCTTTCCCCAGGCCCCTTCCTTATGCTCATGTTCACATTGTCTCCTGGCAGCCTCCCATGTGCAGCTGAGAAAGTGGACTGGGCACCTTCCTGCCCTTCCAGGTTTCAGAGCTGATGACACTCTGTGCAAGAAAGTGTCTGCGTGGAAGGGCCCTTTCTAGGGGCCAAAATCAGATGTGGGCTCTTTGAATTTTCCCGATTTCTGGGTTTGAAGCATCCTTAGACTACTGTTCAGAGGGAGCCCTTTCTAGTAGCCCACCTGGCCTGCACTGGGTCTGCCCCAGAGCTCAGACTGCTGGCTCTGCACCGGTGAGTGGAAGTGACAGGGTACAAGGCGTGGCTTAGTTACGCAGAGCAGTAGTGCTGTTGGCTGCCTTGGGGCTTAAAATCCAAGCCAGCACTGCAATAATTATGATGATACAGGAGACATAGACATAGAGGCAAGTTCTAAGGACTGGATTGGCAGTCAGGGTCATTGCTTTTTCTCCTCTTCAGCAACTGCACACACTGGAGAAGGACCTGGTATCTGCCTGTGACCTCCTAGGCGTGGGGGCTGAGTATGCCCGAGTGGTGGGATCTGAATATACAAGGTAGGCTTTGCCCACTCCCTTTTTTTTGTTTTGTTTTGTTTTGTTTTTTGAGACAGGGTTTCTCTGTGTAGCCCTGGCTGTCCTGGAACTCACTCTGTAGACCAGGCTGGCCTCGAACTCAGAAATCCACCTGCCTCTGCCTTCCCAAGTGCTGGGATTAAAGGCGTGTGCCGCCACCGCCCGGCTGCCCATCCCCTTTTTCCTGCTCCCTACCTGGGAAAGAGCTTGGCTGTCCTTCTACTGACCCTCAACATGGCACTTTAGTGTGTGATGGTGGCCTCTGGTGTAGTGACCCATGCAGAGTCAATTCTAGCGAGTGACCATCATCAGTTCATGTCATGTGAACTCTGGCTGGGAAGGCAAGGGCAGTGTCTCACTGGCAGAGCTGGCACTGGCACTCTCTCCCCGGTGTTTTTAGATAGGCTGTGACTACTATAGCCAGGATGACCCCAGCTACTTGCTTTAGTAGCTCTTGCCTCAGCCTCCTAAGAGCTGGGTGACAGGTTTGCATTTCCGCAGACTTCCAACTCTCTTGAAATAGAAAGCATTGGTAGGATTTGTCCAGTCATGGGCTTTATTGCACAGGTGCCTCCTTGACAACTAAGTGTGATTCAGTGTCCATCCACCTGCATGCAGTGGGCTAGCATTGGTATGAGAGACCACCCTCCTGTTCTCGGCTTCAGCGTGTACATAGATCTACTTGAGAAAGTCCATGGAGTGGGGTTTGAGAGAGGCCACAGAAACTCTGGTGACGGAGACGGGAGGGCACTGACTGCCCGTTTTTATAAGTTCGTCCCTTATCCTGAGAGGGGCATGAGGTAGGCACAGATGAGGTGGTGACAGCCCAAGCCAGTCCCTGCTTCCTTTATCCTCTTGCCAGACCCACCCCGCTGTGATGGAGCCTTAAGGTGACTTAAGGGTGCCATCTTCTACTCTATTCTTTGTGATGCTCACAAGTGTATCTGCATCATGTAAAACGAGCTGCTGAAGCCAGAGTGCAGTGGGCACACCTGGTAGATGCTGGAGGATCCCAAGTTCAAGGTTGACAGGGTGGGTCAGTGGTTAAGAGCACCTCCTTCTCTCTCAGACATTCAAACTCAGTTCTACTCTCAGCCTACCTCAGGAGTCACAGTTTCCTGTAACTCCAGTTCCTCAGCATCTGATGTTCCCTCTGGCTGCCTGGATGCAGGTGGTGCACTTTATGCATTTAGGCACACAGGTATAGACATTTAAAAAACGGGGGTGGGGGGGTGTTGTTGTTTTGTTTGTTTGTTTTTGTTTTTGTTTTTTCGAGGCAGGGTTTCTCTGTGTAGCCCTTTCTGTCCTGGAACTCACTCTGGCCTCGAACTCAGAAATCCGCCTGCCTCTGCCTCCCAGAGTACTGGGATTAAAGGCATGCGCCACCACCGCCTGGCTGTTGTCTTGTTTTCTAAGACAAGGTCTCTATTATGTAACTCTGGCTGGCCTAGAACTCCATATATAGACAGGCTAAAGTTCATAGTGCAGTGCAGAGTGCGATCTTGCATGTGTAAGACCCTCAGACCAATCCCAGCATCTGCCCCCTCCAGATGTAAAGGTAGATCAGAACAAAGTACAGCACTCTAAAATGTCCTGTAAATAAAGCACGTCTCCTGCAGGGCAGGGCAGCCACACTGCCCTGGTGCTGACCAACCTGACATCTTGTGTCTTTTCCAGGGCATTGTTCCTGCTCAGCAAGGGCATGGTAAGTCCAGGCTGGGTGTGTGCGGCTGTGTGGCTGGCGTGAGGCCGCCTGCGGGGATCTTCTATACAGTGTAGTGTTCTCAGGAGTAGGGGTTGTGCCCCGACGGGCTGCATTTGGGACACTGAGGTTTCAGGTGGGAGGTGTGATGCTGAGAAAGCTTGCAGTGGAGCCGCCTGTACCCTAGTTTCTTTGTTGTATCCAGCAACAAAGTTGTATTGATTGTTTAAGGTAAGGTCTCTCAATGTAGCCCTGGCTGTTCTGGAACTCTTTGTAGACCAGGCTGGCCTCAAACTCACAGAGATCTGCCTGCCCCTGCCTCCCCAGTGCTGGGATTAAAGGCGTGTGCTACCACACCTGACCTCGTTGCACCCAGCGTTGCTCTCTGGGGTTGGGAGGGTCCCAGCTGTTGGACTGGTAACAGTGACGCGCCACTCCTCTCCCCCCCCCCCCAGCTGCTGCTGATGGAACGCAAACTGCAGGAGGTGCACCCACTGCTCACCCTGTGTGGGCAGATTGTGGAGAACTGGCAGGGCAACCCCATCCAGAAGGAGTCACTACGTGTCTTCTTCCTGGTGCTCCAGGTGACCCACTACCTGGATGCTGGGCAGGTATGTTGTCGCTCGGGGTCTGTGGGGAGGGTTTCCTCATGTGTGAGTGCACAAACGTGCATGCAGGAGTCCCGCTCTAGCACAGTCGGCGGCTCCCTCATGCTACATGATGGCATAGCCCCTCGGGTAGAGGGTGTTCACAGAGCAGTTTTGTCTATCCTCATTTGAGGAAGAATTTATGGCTTCACATTCATTGAGTGCACACTTGGTTGGAGGTCTCTGAAGGAAGTTTATGGAAACCATGAAGACAAAGCAGGGCAGCTTGCTACACTCCCCTTTCCCAGCTCACAGCAGTTTTGTGAGGGTCAGTAGGGACCCTGGTATGCCTGTGTGGCTGTACTGAAGACCTGATGGCTGTGTTTATATGATGGCCTCAGCTATGAGGAATGGGAGCAGCCTTGCCTGCCTTTGCCCTTTCCTGGTCCTGTGGGCCCACTGGGTGTACATCCCTGTGAGGCCAGTGTTGTGGGGCCCCAGGAAATGCTCAGTGAACCTGTTGTTAGTAAGGGCCTTTCCTTGTGTGCCCGTTGGGCCCAGCTCCCCATACAGCATGTAAGAACATGACAGCTTTTAGTGGTCCCTGAGTGCTGAGAACCATAGCTAGCTATGAGGCTTAGGCTGTCAGACTGGAGGGTTGGCAGAAGCCACGGCACTAACAGGGCTCTGTTTGTGGGAGGCAGCTACTTCTTGCCTCCTTGAAGCCTGGCTTCTGGGAGGCCAAGACCTGAGGAGAAAAGCTCCTGCAATGGGAGAGAGAGAGTCTCCATACAGGAGCTGGGCAAGGTTGCAGGCCTCCTAGGGTGTGGTGTTGAGGCATGCATGCCACAGGTGAAGAGCGTCAAGCCGTGCCTGAAGCAGCTGCAGCAGTGCATCCAGACCATCTCCACGCTACATGACGATGAGATCCTGCCCAGCAACCCTGCTGACCTCTTCCACTGGCTGCCCAAGGAGCACATGTGCGTGCTCGTCTACCTGGTGAGTCTTGCTACCCTGGGCCTGGGCTGGGAGAGGGCCTTGTGACCACCACCTGCTCTCCTTGCAGGTCACAGTGATGCATTCGATGCAGGCTGGTTACCTGGAGAAGGCACAGAAGTACACAGACAAGGCGCTCATGCAGCTGGAGAAGCTTAAGAGTAAGTGCTGCCTGGGCGGGGACCCCAGCCATCCCAGGTTTCCTTGACACTAGGGCATTGCCATGCTCAGGGAGGCCAGGGTCAGGAGCTAGCCCTCACCTACCTGCTACGAGCTCTGCAGATTCTAGGGTTCGAGCCACACACTGAACTATTTCATGCGTCCTGGGGCTGCACATGGCCTTCGCATCCCTCTAAGTCTCTTTGAGCCTGTGGAACTGTGCTTTTCTTTTCCTCAAGCTGGCTTGGGCAACACCATTTTCCTCACAGGGCGGTCTAGGCAGGCCTGCCAGGGACTGCCTGAGCTCCCCATGACTTGGGCTCTGTCCCACTCAGGCATGTACAGTTGAAGACATCTTGGAGGACCCACGCAGCAGATTCTTGAGCAGGGGTGGCAGACAGCCTCTGTAGAGATGACCTATGTGTAGCACAGTGCTCAGCCTGGAGTTTCTTGTGGCTTTTAATGCTTGGCATTCAAGCCAGGACCTGACCTGTGCTTGCTACGCTCCTGCTTCACAGTGGCTTTGGCTTGAGCTTAAGTCCTTATCTAGATGGGGAGAGGCTCCAGCAGGGCTGATGTGTGGCGGGGCCTGTGGTACTGTGCCTGCGTGTTCACCCTGCCTCCTGTCACAGTGCTGGACTGCAGCCCCATCCTGTCATCCTTCCAAGTGATCCTGCTGGAGCACATCATCATGTGTCGGCTTGTCACGGGCCACAAGGCCACTGCACTACAGGAGGTAGGACAACGGAGAGCTAGCGGGATGTGGGAGCTGGGCTGGGTGTGGGCACGGGAGTCAAGAGGGGAGGGTACTACAGTGAGTGACCTGTCACTGCTCTAGCCTGGGCTGTAGAATCCAGTGTAAAGCCAATAGTCTGGTTCCCTAAAACGTGTATGCCCAAGGAACATTGGGATATGACTGGGATCCATGTCACCAAAGTGCACAGCTTCCTGAGAACACTGGGGAGGCATTTTATAACCTGAAGCTGGGACAAAGGTCAGCATGGCAAGGAGAAAGGAGATCAGACTCATCTTCTTCCATGTGGAGGCTCCTCCTGCCAGGACTTTGACCCTAGTTTGGCAAGTAGAGGGGAGCATGTCTTCTAGCCTTGGGGCCACGCCCCAGTGCCAGGTCCCAGGACAGGTTTACCTTGGTTCTCTCCTCAGATCTCCCAGGTCTGCCAGCTGTGCCAGCAGTCCCCTAGGCTCTTCTCCAACCATGCTGCCCAGTTGCACACACTGCTGGTGAGTATGCCCCGGGCACTGGGCCCCACTCTTCCAGAATCCAGCACATACCTAGCAAAGGATGTGATCCACCCTGAAAGGCTCTGCATGTCCCAGTAAATAAGCCTGCTGCCCAGGCAGCATCCAAACATGAGCTCTATTCTATGGTGGGGAGGGGTCCTTCACAACAGCCTGAAGCTCACATCCCAGGACCCAGGTACAAATTATGCTTGCCTGTGGTCACTGCGTCGGCTGCCCTGGTTATGACCTGAGCCCTACATGTACCCTGTTCTTTCAGGGCCTGTATTGCGTCTCTGTGAACTGCATGGACAATGCTGAAGCCCAGTTCACCACAGCCCTTCGGGTAAGGGTGGCTTCCTGAGTGACAATATGGAGTAAGGTTGGCTGCCACACAGAAAGGATGGAGACCAGCCTCGGTCTGCTGCAAGGGCGATAAACATTGAGCCCACATCTACTACAGTTAGCTTCACAGTGGCCACAACAGTGACACAGTTCCTGTTGAGGTGGAAGGTAGCTAGGATGACGAGTTCTTAGCCACCCTGGAAAGATATGAGGAAAGGACATATGTATCAGGAGTACAGGGATACTGGGTAGCCATTTTGACACCTAGTAAGGTCTAGGACATTCTCAGACTGAGTCGGTTTGTGGTGCTCTTGGAGTCATGCTGAGTTCTGGGGCTTGGTAGAGTCACATTATGTGGATGTACAGTGACTGGGATGTGCCCTTATCCTAAGTCCTCTGATAGATGCTCAGGGACCGAGGACAGGTTTTACCTCAGGGAAGGGGATCCCCAACAAGGTAACCCACACCTAGACAACTGACCTACTAGTTCCTAAGAAGCTGGTCCATTTCTCCCAGAGTGGCACAGATGCCTCTAGGGACAGCTCAACTCCCACCGTGCCCACCTGGCCTAGGACCAGGGAGGATGTCCCCACCTTGGCCTTAATGTCTTTGCAGGAAAGGGAGGCTATTGACCTGTTCCCCAGGGAGCCTCCGGTAGAGATTTTGTAGAGTGTGCTATGTTCGGTGAGCAAGGTGACTGGAGCATCCCTCCTTGGTTTCTTCAGTCTGTGGATGCTGTGTGAAGAGTCAGCTAGCTGCCCACTCCTCTGGCTCCACCCGGCTCCCTAGACCCAGGCCCTCCTGCTGCAATGCCAGAGCCCTCTGCAGTGTGCCAGGACGTTCACATTCTTAGTGTTGTCTTACCTTCTGTGTATGGCTGTGGCTCAGCAGTACAGTGCTTAAGTCATGTGCTGAGGGGAGTCCTCCTGAACAATACATGGAAGGGAAGGAGCTAGGACAAACACCAACCTTGTCTTCAAACTCAGACTCCTCCTGTTGTCCACGGCCAACCCCTCAGTGCTACTGCAGCTCAGGTCAGGGAAGGAGAAGCTGGGCTATTGTGTGCTTGGCCCATGACTGTAGGGCATTGGAGTCAGAGGGCCAGGCTGCTTAGACGCTCATTTCCTCACACATGCCAGGCAAGTACTATATTGCCAAAATGTGGGCCCTGCCTATGGTTTTTAAGACAGGATATCTCAGTTGCACAGGCAGGCTTTAAATTCTGATCTTGCCTGGCTAGGTGTGGTGGTATAACAAATCCCATCACTTGGGAGGGAAAGACATGTGGATTTCTGTAAGTTTGAAGCTAGCCTTGTCTACAAATAGAGTTCAGAAACACTGTCTTTTTTTTTTTTTTTTAAGGTTTATTTATTTACTTATTTATTTAATGTGTGTGAGTACACTGCAGCTGTCTTCAGACACTCCAGAAGAGCTCATTAGACCCCATTGCAAATGGCTGTGAGCCACCATGTGCTTGCTAGGAATTGAACTCAGGACCTCTGGAAGAGCAGTCAGTACTCTTAACTGTTGAGCCACCTCTCCAGCCTGACAAACATTGTCTTGAAAAAGAAGTTGTTTTTAATCTTGCCTCAGCTTCCTTCCCAAGTGCTGGGATGCCCAGCCTCCACTACTGCACCCGGAGATTTGCTCCTCTTGACCATTCCACTTTCTATAGTCAGCGGTTCAGTGGAGAGACCATGCCCAGTGTGCTTCAGGGCCTCACTGTACATCTGTTGGACTACGAAGCAAAACTAAGCCAGGGCCATTACAGGCCTGCCATCCCAGCGGTGAGGACCCTGAGCCAGAACTGGCTCGACTGTGTAGAGTCCAAGTCTTGTCATGATCCACTGTTGGTCGTCGGCAGGACCAGAATAGCTGGCTCCACCCTGCCACTGCCAGTGGAGGAGGGGCTAGCTCCACTTTGTGCTTGGGTTTGGAGTGAGCCGATTGAGTCTGAAAGGAGCCCTTGTGCAGCTCTGGGTCCAGGTGGGCTCCATCAGGGTGTGACAGTGGCCAGGCTGGCCTCCTAAATGACGCGTCTTTCATTTCAGCTCACCAACCACCAGGAGTTGTGGGCCTTCATCATGACCAACCTTGCGAGTGTGTATATACGGGAAGGAAATAGACACCAAGAGGTAGTAGGTGACATGCTTCATGTTTGGTATCCTTCTCCATCTCTTGTGGGGGGGGCTCCGGGTGTCCTAGGCACCCACAGATCTTAGAAAAGCCCAGATGTTTAGTGTTCTATGAGGCTCAGGACTGGGACAGCACTCCTGAGGCCATGTGGTCTCTGTCCCATCCTAAGCCACTCAGCCTTTATTGACCCTACATTGTACTTCAAACAAACAAACAAATGTCATAGGGTGGTCATGATGCATGCCTTTAATTCAAGCACACAGGAGGCAGAGGCAGGTACATCTCTGGGTTCAAGGCCAGCCTGGTCCACAGAGAAAATTCTAGAATGGTGAGGGCTACACAGAAACTCTGTCTCAAAAGAGCAAAACATCCCAGCACTTGGGAGGCAGAGGCAGGCGGATTTCTGAGTTCGAGGCCAGCCTGGTCTACAGAGTGAGTTCCAGGACAGCCAGGACTACACAGAGAAACCCTGTCTCGAAAAACAAAAACAAAGGCAAAAACAAAAACAAAAGAGCAAAACAAAGCTGGGCAGTGGTGGCACACACCTTTAATCCTAGCACTTTGGAGGCAGAGACAGGTGGATTTCTGAGTTCGAGGCCAGCCTGGCTTACAGAGTGAGTTCCAGGACAGCCAGGGCTACACAGAGAAACCCTGTCTTGGAAAACCAAGAAAGAAAAAAAGAAAAGAAAAAAGCAAAACAAAAGGACAAAAAAAAAAAATTGTGGAGTTTCCTTCCACCTGAGGCTCTTGCTTGCTGCCAAGCACTCTGTCATAGAGCCGCACGTCAGCCCCAGATCAGCGGGAGAAAGTCTCAGAAGGGTAGGGTGGCCATCCTCACAGGACTATCCTCATAAGACAAGGGTTTTTATCTGGACTTCCTAGCCAGAGCCACAAAACTTAGGTTCTTCTCTGACCCTTGGATGTCCCACCCTGGAGTCCCTCCTCAGTGGCCCGTACTCTCTGACATCCACCGCCTTCATTCTAGCCCTACCGCCATCATCTCTCGTCCACACACCCTAGCCAATTTCTCAGGTCTGGGCAGGGAGCAGCAGGAATCCCAGCCTCTGCCATCCTAGCTGTGAGGGAGCTGAGGCAGGATGCTTGGGTCACAGGGACACTGTCCCAGCGTGCCCCCACCCTGCCCGTCTCCTACATGGTTCCCTCAGATGAACACTCCACCTTGAGGCTGCTCAGGGCTGGCATGCTGCATGCTGTGATAGTCTTCCCATGGAGTGGAAGAAGCCCTGTTCCCTGTAGCATGTTCAGGGCCTGGCCTCATCTAGGTGGAGTCCTGACTGATGTTTCTCCACCAGCTGTACAGTTTGCTTGAGAGGATAAACCCAGACCACAGCTTCCCAGTCAGGTGAGCCGCCTATGTCCAGCACAGACATTGCCCTTCCCCGTGCTCTGGGGTGGTATGTGCTCCTGTGGGCCCCAGACCCCCTACGCACTCAGCACTGCTCCCCGCCTTTGGACAGTCTGCCCTGTACCAGCTGTGGCTCTGCTTCCCTGCAGCTCCCAGTGCCTCCGAGCAGCTGCCTTCTACGTGCGAGGGCTCTTCTCCTTCTTCCAGGGCCGCTACAATGAAGCGAAGTAAGTTTAGATCAGGGTGACATGTCTGGTAGCTTCTCCTTCCTCAGACTGCCTCTGCTTCTCTAAGACTGATACCTGCAGGGGATCACCATCTTTTTCCTCTTGTAGGCGATTTCTTCGAGAAACTCTAAAGATGTCGAATGCAGAGGACCTGAACCGCCTCACAGCCTGCTCCCTCGTGCTGCTGGGTCACATCTTCTATGTGCTGGGGAATCACAGGGTGAGGAGCACCACCATGGAGCATGTCCTGTCCTGTCCTGAACCCTGGGTGTGGAAGGCCTGGGGGCCTGGGGTGCCCTTCCAGGATGTCAGGCCCATGAACCTCAGAACTAAGAGACAATTGCCTCCTGCCGTGTTCCTATAGGTTTCTCAGCATACCATCCCTGGGGAATCCATGCTCCCATGGGTCTGAGAACCTTAGATGAGACTGACGATGTCAAGCCCCGCTGTCTGTGGCACCATCAACTACCTGACTTTAAAGACTTTTTTGCTTCAATTATTGTAAAATGTAGTGAGGGGAGCTTGGCCATGGGGAGCAGGGAGTGGCCTTAGTGTTCCCAGTGCTGTGTTCTGCACATTGGGCAGGTGCTTGCACGTTGGGAAGACGGGTCACCCTGTGGGACTCTAGTGTTGTGTGCTTTGGAGCACTTAGAGCAGCAGTGTGGGCCAGAATTCCGCCTGTCTTGCAATGCTTCCCACTGTGGCTTTCTGTAAACTACTCCTTTGCCTGACTAGGGAGGCTGTAGGACCTGTGAGGTCAGGGCAGTCAGAGTGAGCCTGGTGGTGGAACAGATTGGTGAGCCAGACCCTGATGGGTGAGAAATACTGGGGAGCTAGAGAGAGGGGAGCAGCTCTTCCGGCCCACTGTGTTCTGAGGTCTTGGAGGGACTCTAAGACCAAACAGAATACTGTTTGGTTGTGGCTGTTGGAGATTAAGGTATGAGCTGCATTTGGTTAGACTGTTTTTTCATTAATCTGTGCCTAGAACTGGAATCTGGTTTGAGGCTTTTAAGTTTTTGTTATTTGTTCATTTCTCAATTAACTTATTTTATGTGTGTGAATGTTTTGCCTGCATGTATGCATATGCACCATGTGTGTGCTTGGTGTTCACAGAGATCAAAAGCAGGGTTGGATTCCCTGGTAGAGGAATTAGACAATTGTGAGCTGCCGCGTAGGTGCTAAGAACTAAAGCGGAGTGCTCTGCCAGAGCAGTGAGTGCCCAACCCTGGCCTGCAGTCTGCGGAGCTCTGAGGTGGAGCAGTCCAGCAGCAGGGCCTGGACCTCAGAGCTGCCTGGGGTCAGCAACAGTGTGAGGTCAGAAACAGGAAGCTGCTGTCTAGGACTCCCTTAGCTTTATCATCAGAACGCTGGGCTTCTAGGTCAGCAGCTCGGCACACACAGAATCTAAATCTGTTTAGAGAAAGTCACAGGCCTAGAGACCCCCCCACAGTAGCTTACAAAAGCCAGCTCAAAGGAGCAAATCTTCCACGCTCAGTCCATCAGCTTCCTCCTCCTGCAGCACGCCTTGCCACCTGCATGGATGTACAGTTTTAATCGTTTCTAATTGTTGGGCCAGAGATGTGTTTTTCTCTAGCTATTAAGAGGCATATATGAGCCGGGCATGGTGGCGCACACCTGTAATCCCAGCACTTGGGAGGCAGAGGCAGGCGGATTTCTGAGTTCGAGGCCAGCCTGGTCTACAGAGTGAGTTCCAGGACAGCCAGTACTACACAGAGAAACCCTGTCTAAAAAAACCAAAAAAAAAAAAAAAAGAAGAAGAAGAAGAAGCATATATGGCCCATTCATTGCCTTGTGTGCAGAGGAGGGCAAGAATGCTCAATTTGTTTTTTCCAAGGTGGACAAGAATACTTTTATTTGGGGGGAGAGGTTGGGGTTTGAGACAGGGTTTCTCTATAGCCCTGGCTATCCTGGAACTCACTCTGTAGACCAGGCTGGCCTCAAACTCAGAAATCCACCTGTCTCTGCCTCCCAAGTGCTGGGATTAAAAGCATGTGCCACCACCGCCCGGCTGGACGAGAGTACTTTAGAAGACCATTTTAGGTAGTCTCTGAGGGTGCAGTAAGAGTTTATCCAGGGCCTGGAGAGATGGCTCAGCAGTTAAGAGCACTGACTGCTCTTCCAGAGGTCCTGAGTTCAAATCCCAGCAACCACATGGTGGCTCACAACCATCTGTAATGAGATCTAATGTCCTCTTCTGGTGTGTCTGAAGACAGCTACAATGTACTTAGATATAATAAATAAATAAATTTTTTAATGGTTGTCCAGGAACAACAGAACATAAAATGGAAGATGGAGTCAAAGATACTCTTCTGTGGCCTCACTGTTAATTCTTAGCTTTTGACTGGCAGGAGAGTAACAACATGGTGGTACCTGCCATGCAGCTGGCCAGCAAGATCCCAGACATGTCTGTGCAGCTGTGGTCATCTGCCCTCCTGAGAGGTGAGAGTGTAGGGGCCCTGACTTCATACAAGCAGGGGTGTGTCTCCAGGGGAATCTTATTTTTGTTTGTTTATTGGAAATAGAGTCTAGCTGGCCTGGAATTCTGGGTAGACAAGGCTGATCTTGGAGTCACAAATTTACATTCCTTTGTCTACCAAGTCTACAGCCTAGCTTTCAAGGGAATTTTTAAGAACTATGGCAGGTGGGGCCTGGGTTCCTGCTACAGGGCTCTGTGGATGACCCTCCTGAGTCTCCAGATGGGTTTGGATCTCTGAGGAATTCTTATCTCCCCTGGGTTGTTATGGGTTTGGCCACCCAGGGGATGAACTAGACAGTGACGGCTACCCCATCCTCAGACCTAAACAAGGCATGTGGGAACGCCATGGATGCCCATGAGGCTGCACAGATGCACCAGAACTTCTCCCAGCAGCTGCTGCAGGACCACATCGAGGCCTGTAGCCTCCCAGAGCACAACCTCATTACGGTATAAAGGGTGGGGAAGCAGATGGGGATGAGGGGCTGTCAGCGTGCAGGGGTTTACTCGTGTGTGTTCTCCCCACAGTGGACAGATGGCCCACCCCCTGTGCAGTTCCAAGCTCAGAATGGACCCAACACCAGCCTGGCCAGCCTTCTGTGAGGCCTGTGACCCCACCGTGGACCCAACACTGGAGCTCTCTGGGAACAAAACCACCAGGGTGCCCACCAGTCCCTCATCATTGTCCAGAGCTAAGTCCCAAGAGTGCTGGAGCCATCATCTGCCTCTGAGGATGACAGCCAATTGCACCTGTTCCAGGACTCGGTGCCATCTGTTGAAGGGACTGATGGCCTAATCTGTGTCTGAGTGTCCCCTGAGAAGAACAGGGTGACAGTGTGTGGGGGCATCATCTGAGTGCTCGACCAAACCTAAGTGCAGCTCACAAAGCAGCCTCCAGCCCAGCACAAAGGAGGGGAGCAATGGTGCTCGCCCCCTCAGCCTGCACTCAGGGACTCCAGGGACCTGCAAGTCACTCTTAACCTGTGTGGACCTCCAAGGTGACCCAGTGCAGGGGAGGAGCTTGGAAAGCGGTGTGAATGTGCAGGGGAGGAGGCTGAGAGTTCACAGGTCACGCGCCCTTACGAGCTCCTTGCTAACGTTCAGCATCCCCTCTTGGCCCTGCCTGAGCACTAGGCAGAAGTCCCTTGGGCCTGAAGGAGTCCTTCCTGGCAGCTACTTGGCTTTCCCATGGGGGACAGTTATGGGACCAGCCTAGCTCCTCTTGGCCGAAGAGCTACCCTAGGAGTGGCAATGATGGGGTGCGGGGCACAGTGGTCCTGCCAGCTCGATGGGGGTGCGGGGCACAGTGGTTCCTGCCAGCTCGTGGTGTCTAGGCAGGGGCTCACCAGGCAGTGTGAAGGCCACTTCTCAGAGCTTTGGAGTCCGTGACTGAAGGGACAAAGTCAAAGGCCCTCATGGACATCCTCGCTGAGCCGTGTGGCAGCCACTGCCGTGGCCAGGTGCTCCCAGCCCTCGGTCTTCCTCTCGCCCTTTGGGTCCCAGGGACCTACCCTCAATACCGGCGGCAGCCCTGCCTATTTATTTAAGCTTTTTTTTTCTTTGCTTCTAGGGCATTTTTTGTACATAGAGCGAGTCAAACAAGGACCTCTCCGCTTGCCATCTGTCCTGATGTTAGAGTGCGTTCAGTATCCACATATCAGGCCTATGAAAGCTAAGGGCAGGGTCACAACAAACTCCACCTCCATGACCCCAGCACAGTCACCACAGTGTCCGATAGCCCAAGGTGGAGGGGAAATCCCAGAGGGGCTAACTCATAAACGTAGTCTAGCCCAGGAGTTACTAAGAGCCAGCCATGAGCCAGGCTAACTGTAGACCTAGATGAGACTGTTACTCTCAAGCCACAGGTGACAGAGTGAAGCAAGGCATGTCAGCTGTTGAGGGTTGTGTGTTTTCATAAGCATGGTGCCGTTGCCTGGTTTTAGCAGCCTTTGAGTCAAGAACTGTAAACAGATCTGCAGGAAGTCCGTCCACTGGTCTCTTCTCCCAGTCCTTTCATTCCCCACCCCCCAGTCCTGCCAGCAGCCCCTCTCCTGTGGACTGCAGCCCAGAGGCAGGTGCATAGCCCCCTTTTTCGACTCAGCCTGGTAGGAAGCTGGTCCACAGCCCTGTTTTCTTTTTGGTCTTGGCTGGATATTGATTGCTTTTTTTGTTGGTTTTTGTTCTTTTGAAGACTGAGGTACCACACCTCGGCCTCGGAGTGCCTGGCGTTTGGAGTTTGGCTTTGGGGTTTTGATTGGAAGGGCAGTGTTCAGAGCTTCTGTTCTTTGAGACAGTATCTCTTGTTCATGGATGACTTGGACTCACTCCGCCTCCAGCACCCTAGTGTTGGGATGACAGGCAGGTGCCACCATGCCAGCTCCACCTGGTGCTCCTAGGTCAGCATTCTGCCAGCTGAGCCATGGCAATAGCGTCTGCCTTGGACCCTCTGGGAAGGGCGCTCCACCCTGCAGTTTCAGCACACAAGTCCCTAGACGGGCCTGCTCCTGTACCTGGGTGTCCCTTTAATCCCAAAGTCCTTAAAAGGCAGAAACTAGCTGGACATGGTGGCTCACACCTGTCATGCCAGTATTTGGAAGGCTAAGGCGGGAGAACACTCCCAAGTTCCATGCCAGTAAGGGTTTCCCAGGGAAACACGGATAAACCAATAAAGGAGAGCCGGGGCCAGCCTTGCTCTGGTAGGGAAGGCAACCTGCCTTTCCGTGGGTAGTTGACTCGTATACAGTCACACAGGTTTCACTGATAGGCTTTGGTGGACTACATGTGACAGAATTTGACCGTCTGTCCCTGGCTTATCTTGCAGCTGCAGATCTCACCTAAGGTTAAGGTGTGGGCTACCACTCTGGGATTGCACTGATTTGTTTTGGTGGCTTGGTTTCAGGATCTCCACTGGTTTACCTAATGAAATTTTTACCTTTCAACCCAGAGTTTCTGAGTCCACAGGTGGTAATCTCCAGCTACTTGTTCGTAGTTTTGTCCTTTGTTGGGAGTGGAGCCAAGCCCTTGTGCACAGCAGACACCCCCCACACTGAACTACCCTGCAGCTCTTCCTAAACTCAAGACCTCAGTGCTCAGAGGACTCAAGGGAAGAGCATCTACTGCCTTGGGTATGCTATTGTGTGCCTAAGCACTGTCCTTTCTGAGAAGATTCCGAATCCTCCACACCTGGGCATATCTGCCTACCAGACTCAGCCTAAGCTATATTTCAGGTAGAATTTGCTCACCCTTGGTCAACTTGATGGTTATAGGGTGAGAACAGGGCAGGGGCCTGGGTCCTACCTCACCAACCAGCCTTTGGAGACGGAGTGCTAGATGAATCCTCATGCTTCACTGTTGTTTACCTCCTATGACAGCAGGTGTCCCCATCTGGAAAGTTTTGAGTCTATCATCAGCCTGTGCTAAGCTGGCTGGGCACGTGCATAGCTTTTCATGAGAGTGGTCTTCCATTCTGTCTTAGTTAGGGTTTCACTGCTGTGAACAAACATCATGCAGGTTTTATAAAATGCAAGTTTTATAAAAGACAACATTTAATTGGGGCTAGCTTACAGGCTCAGAGGTTCAGTCCATTGTCATCAAGGCAGAAACATGGCAGCATCCAGGCAGATATGATGCAGGAGGAGCTGAGAGTCTACATCTTCTGAAGGCTACTAGTGGAAGACTGACTTCCAGGTAGCCAGGGGGAGGGTCTTAAGCCCACACCCACAGTGACACACCTACTCCAACAATGCTCCACCTCCTAATAGGTCACTTCCTGGGCCAATCATATATAAACCATCACACATTCCCAATAGCAAAAGTATCCCACAGCCAGGCAAAATGGCATATACCTGTGATCTCAGCATTGAAGAGGTAGAGGTCAAGGGTCAAGGGTCATCCTTGGGCTAGATGACCCTTGGAGCTGGAGGGAATGGTTCAGTAGCTTAGGGGCCCAAGTTCAGTTCCAGGCACCTTTGTCAGGCAGCTAATGACCATCTGTAACTCCAGCTCCAGGAGGTCTGACAGCCCTCTTCTGGCCTCTATACATACCTGAGCACTTATAGCATTTATACATAATTAAAGATAAATCTGAAAAATGTCAGGAGTTGGCAAGATGTCACAGAGGGTGAAATAGTTTGCTGTCAAATCTCATAACTCAGTTTGGTCCCCAGAACATAGTGGAAGGGTAGAGTCCCTTCCACTCCCAAAAGTCTTATGATCTCTGTATGTATGTCATAACATTCCACAATCACACACATACACATCCAAAAAAGCCAGGCATGATGGTTTAGGTTTGTAATCCCAGCAACTGGCGAGGAGATGTAGTCCCTGGGGTTCACTGACCAACTGGCCTGAGCAAAGGAAGTGGTGCCCAAAAGAGCACAGAAGGTCCCGCCCCACCGTAACGTGATTTCACACACATGAACATGCACCAAAAAAAGCCCTGAAAACCAGCTCTAAAGATTTTCGATCTTCAAGAAGAATCCAGTGAACCTATGTGTTGTATAGTGTTTCAGTATCAGAAGTGTAAACTGAAGCAGTAACTACTCCAAAGTATGGTTGAGAAGGTTTTTTGTTGTTTTTAAAGTGCTGCTCTTCCCCCCCCCCGCCCCCCCACAGGGTTTCTCTGTAGCTCTGGCTGTCCTGGAGCTCACTCTGTAGACCAGGCTGGCCTCAAACTCAGAAATCCGCCTGCCTCTGCCTCCCAAGTGCTGGGATTAAAGGCGTGTGCCACCACCGCCCCAGCAAAGTGCTTCTCTTTTAATGAAACATCTGAAAGATGTACAGTCAGGCTCACGTTGTGCAGTTCACAAGCATGGAAAAACAGAAGGACAGACTTCCAACACAAGAAGCTAACCCAAGACCAGGCCGGATTTACTGCCAGAGGGGTTTCTCCTGGATGGCGCTGGGGCCGGGGCCACTGGGCTAGGCACAGGAGCAGCTGGCACAGGCTTCTCTTCCATCTGCGCCACGTTGGCTTGGAAGTCTGTCTACATTTTCATGCATATCTCCTCCCTTGAGGTCTAAGAAATCTCCAGAGCTTGCTTCAGAAGAGTTACTTCTCTCTGTTCCAGGCGACTCTCTTCCCTGCTACCACTAGACTTGGCACCTGCTGACTTGGCCCAAGATGGGGGGTTCTCTTCAGGTGTCCCAAAGATGTTAGAAGCCATCTTGTTCTTCCTCACGGGCTTTTCTGTTGGCTCATCAAAGCCTAATGAGAAATTGGACCCACCACCTGGAGGCTGCAAAACCTGGGAGCTGTTTCTGCTGTTAGGGTCCACACCCTTGAAGGTGGTGGTAGTGGTCATGGCGCCAAAGGGGCGAGGTAGGCTGGCCCTGAAAACGCTGAGGGGGACTGGGATCAACCGGTGCAGATGACTCCACAAACCTAACCAGCTGGACTCCACGAGCTTTGCCCGAGGGGAAGGTTTTTATTGTAGATAATAAGGGAGGGTGCAGCCAGAGGCATCTGAAAGTCCAGAAGGAATGGAGAGAGAGCAGCAGATGGGACATGACCAGCAGACTGGGTTTGTCCATGAGAGGAGGGGGAGGGGAAGAGGAGGTGATCCGGAGACGAGAGGCCACGAGAGGAAGACAGAAGATGACCAAGAGCACAACTGGCAGGTTTATAAGAGTTACATGCTGGGGGAGGGGAGCCAATGTGCAAGAGGATGGGGTGGGTGGGGACCCACAGGTACTAAAACAGGACCCTGAGCACAGTGCACTCGTGAGCATCCCAGATTTGTCCTCCGCGGCTTCTGGGTCTGGCAGGCACAGTGTCATTTGGCTTTAATCCCTACACGTGAAAGGCAAGCGGAACCGATTTGGAGGCTAGCCTGTCTGCATAGTTCCAGGAGAGTCAGAAACCCTATCTCCTAAAACGGGGGGGGGGGGGGCTCTGGATGCCACCCAAGGTTAGGGTCCCCACTCTGGTGGCAGGTTTTCTCCCTCATTGCCCTAAGGGGTTAAGCACAAGCTGCTGCAAAGTAGCTGTGACCCGGAAGCGCATCTCTTGACTGTCATCCTCTGCATGTTCTCCCATGAGGGCTGGGACATTATCCTATGCTGGCCACCAGAGGTCAGAACAAGCCCAGGAGCCAAAGGCTGGGTAAGTAGGGACATCGGAGGCTCATCCTGGAATCAAAGGAGTCAGACATGAAGTGTTTAAAAGCACTGAGTGTTCTTTCAGAAGACCTGGCCATAGTTCTCAGCACCCTCATTGCTACTTTGTGATCCACTTGTAACTCCAGTACCAATGGATCCAGTGTTCTGGTGTCTATGGGTGTGTGTGTGTGTGTTGTCTATGGGGGTGTGTGTATATATATATATATATATGTGTGTGTGTGTGTGTGTATGTGTACACACCCATAGACACCATACTCACACATATACATACACACATACACATATACACTCTTTTTGAAGCCAGGGTGAAGTGGAAACAAGTTTCTTTGGGAAGTCGTTTGTGTCAGATGTGTTTTCTGGAGCAGATGTGTGAAGGAGTGTTTTCCTGAAGGAGATACAGGTGAAAGGATGTTTTGCTACGCAAGTGTGAAGGGATGCCTGGTGATAAGGAGCTGGCAGGCCGTGGGCAATGCTGGATGGTATCAGTACACTTAGCTATTCCTTAAACATGCTTTGTTGTGACTTTATAACCAAAAATCTTCTGGTGGTGTTCTGGCGACTTCTTGTTGCTTCCTCGGACTTGAGCTGATTGGCAGAGTGATGTCAGCTGATACAGACTCCTGGGGCGTTTTGCTGAGGCGACACCCATGGGAGAGCACGTGATGTTTGGAGGGAGTACAGCGAGGACTGTGGACAGTGCCTGGTCGGGGCAGTGGAGCTAGCTTTGCAACACTCTTGGGCGCGTGCTTCTCTGATCTCCACTTGTTGAGAGGCACAGCAGAGAACTTATGGTGTCCCTGCTGGTCCTACTGGCTCCTGCTGATCCTTCTGAGGCCTGGCTACTGCTAGGCTGGGCACCTCTGCTGATTTCCTGCGTGCTGTTCCGAGTCTCCTGACTGGACTGCTGGTATATATCCTGACAAGCAGATGGGATTTGCTCCAAAGAAAAATTTCTAAACAGGTCCACTTCCCCAGTAGGAAAGCAAGAATTCCAGTCCAGGTACTGAAAGCTTCTCCCCTTCCAGCTACAATCTAGATTTCCTCAGAATCTCATACAGGGAAAGGATATGCATGTGTACTGATTTATACTTAATTCAAGGTCTCTGCAGAGCCCCTCACTTATCTGGAGAAGGTGCCTGCAAGAGCTCAGTGGGCCACAGTGCTTACAGTCACCTGAATTCCGTCCCAGGACCTACATGGTGCACGGAGGAGACTGATTCCTGCAACTTGTCACCTGACCTCTGTGCACTGTGTGGCAGGCACACATAATAATGAAATGTAGACTTTTTTTTCTTCAAAAAGAGCCTCATCATGTAGTCCTGGCTTGCCTGAGACTCACAAAATTCCCCTGCCTGTGTTTCCTGAATAGTGGTGTTTAAGGTGTGTGTCACCGTGCCCACCATTAAAGATTTATTTTTATTCATGTGTATATTTGTATGTGTCATGTGTGCATGCAATGCCCCCAGAAAACCAAAAGAGGGCATTAAATTCCCTGGAACTGGAGTTATGGGCTTGTTATAAGCCAAAAATCAAGTCCTTTGGAAAAGCAATATGTGCCCTTAACTGCTAAGCAGTGTCTTCAGCCCAGTACATGTAACTTTGAGAGACAGAGAAAGAGAGAGAGAGATTCTTTAGCAACCTTTTAGAGATGTAACCTGAGAGCTGCCAAAATGGTATATGTATATAACATTTTGTCAATATATGTCTAATGCTCCACATGACCCTGTGCCCTCTTCTAGTCTCAGAGATCACTGTATACACATGCACATACCCACACAGATGTGCATACATGCATGACTAACAATAAAACTTTAAAAGATATTTATTTGTTTGTTTATGTATTTATTACCACATGGTGTATGTAGCCCTAGCTGG
Organism: Apodemus agrarius; assembly: GCA_964023405.1. NCBI lineage: Eukaryota > Metazoa > Chordata > Mammalia > Rodentia > Muridae > Apodemus > Apodemus agrarius. The sequence goes on along the minus strand of OZ030023.1, from coordinate 62,208,056 downwards.
CCTGAAACTTGTTCTGTATAACAGGCTAACCTTAACTTCATAGTCCCTCTGCTTTCTGCCTCTTGAGTCCTGGGATTAACGTTGTATGTCACTATGCCCATCTTAAAAATACATATCTTTTTTTTTTTTTTTTTTTTTTTTTTTGAGACAGGGTTTCTTGGTGTAGCCCTGGCTGTCCTGGAACTCACTCTGTAGACCAGGCTGACCTCAAACTCAGAAATCCGTCTGCCTCTGCCTCCCAAGTGCTGGGATTACAGGCGTGCACCACCACCGCCCGGCTAAAAATACATATCTTTAATAAAATCTACAACTGGAGCCGGGCGAGGTCTACAGAGTGAGTTCCAGGACAGCCAGGGCTATACAGAGAAACCCTGTCTTGAAAAAACCAAAAATATAAATAAATAAATAAATAAATAAATAAATAAAATCTACAATTGTGATTCATAAACTGGCTAGTCAGAACATTCTTTTCAGTGTCAAAGCCACAAACCCCAGCCAGAGTCAATCCCAGAAAGTCTAGGGGACTCTGTCAAAGCTAATGAGGGTGGCAGCATGGAACTGTCTCTGTCACCTCAGCACAGATGTGTCCAGGCCGAGATCTCCTCCACAGGGCTTCTGGGTGACTGTCCAGTCCTAGCCTCTCAGTTCCCTGTGACTTGCCAAATTAGCCAAGAAAAGGCCCAGGGTTTCCCAGGTGTCAGCATGACATCGCCTCCATAACTGGAAAGACATTCGGACTTTGCAGGCAACTCTGTGCCAAGGCACTGGGGAAATGACCAGGATTCTGTAGACACATCAGGCGCCCTCCCTCAGCTAGGGATACTACATATGTTGTTACTGAGGAAGTGTGTGGGGCAGAGACCAGAGAACAGCACTGTAGTCCATTCTCTTTAACAACTGTGTGTGGGCTTCAAGAATCACACTCAGGCCAGCAGGTTTGCTCAGCAGACGCCTCATCAACTGAGGGGACATGGAACTCCCAAAATGTGACAAGGGCCCAACATAGAGTAGATGGGGACAGTCGGAGACAAGTGGGGATGCAGTAATGGGAGAAGGAGGTCTTTAGCAATTCAAAAGATGCATACACATCAATCTTAAATTTATATAAAGAGAAGAGAAGCCCAAAAAGAGATGAGACAAACATGTGGACACATGGTACATAAACACAGATAACCAGTCACATGACAAAATAGCTTAAAATAAATGGGTATCAGCCAGGCGGTGGTGGTGCATGCCTGTAATTCCAGCACTCTGGGAGGCAGAGGCAGGCAGATTTCTGAGTTAGAGGCCAGCCTGGTCTACAGAGTGAGTTCCAGGACAGCCAGGGCTACACAGAGAAACCCTGTCTCGAAAAAACGAAATCCAAAAAAATAATAATAAATAATAAATGGGTATCTTTAGTTATGATCTAATCAAAATAGAGCCTAGCTATTTTGTCAAGGTCAAGGTATTTGTCAATATAATTTAAGTTCTGGTCTTATTTCTAAAAACATGGTGCAGAGAGCCAAAACCAGGACTTTACTACAGCAGAGATATCTCTTGGCCTGACCAGTCATGCTGGCATTGAGGAGGTAAAAGCAGAAGGGTCAGGAGTTCTTGGTTTTCTTCAGCTGTACAGAGGTCACCCAAGGCTGGCCCCCATAAGACCCTGGTTCAAATGTTTGGAAGGGAAATGAGCTAGAGAGATAGTTCAGTCATTAAAATTTGCTGCTCTTATAGAAGGCTACACAAACACACATGTACATAAAAATTTCTTTCAAGAGAGGTTTTCTCTGTGTAGCCCTGGAAGTCCTGAAACTTGCTCTGTAGACCAGGCTGGCCTCAAAACTCACAGAGATCTGCTTGCCTTTGCCTCCCAAGTGCTGGGATTAAAGATGTGATGTGAGCCACCTTGGCCTGGCTCCTTAAATTTTTAGCATTTGCTTTTGTTTTATTTTATGTGTATAGGTGTTTGGCCTACATGTGTGTCTGTGTGCCTGGTACCAGGCCAGAGAGGGCATGAGAGAGTGGTGAGTTACCATGCAGGTGCTAGGAGACAAACCTGGGGCCTCTGGGAAAGGGGGGGGGCAGGACCGGAGAGATGGCTCAGCGGTTAAGAGCACTGACTGCTCTTCCAGAGGTCCTGAGTTCAGTTTCCAGCAACCACATGGTGGCTCACAACCATCTGTAATGGGATGCAATCTGCTCTTTTGGTGTTTCAACAAGAGTGTGCTCATGTACAGAAAATAAATAATAAATCTTAAAAAGAAAAGCCAGGATGGACGATGATGGCTCACACCTTTCAACACAACCATCACTCAGGAGGCAGAGGCAGGTGGATGTCTGAGTTCGAGGCCAGCCTGGTCTACAGAGTGAGTTCCAGGACAGTCAGGGCTACACAGAGAAACCCTGTCTTAAAAAAAGAATGGGCTGGGAAGATCAAAGCTTGAGGTCCTGGAGTTCTGATTCTCAGAACAATAAAAGCAAATAGAGTAGGTGGGCGTGGCGGCCACCTGTAATCCCAGTGTTCGGTGGAGAGAGCTAGGAAAACCCTTGGTGGGATGGCAGACTCAATGAGCTTCCTGTTCAGTAAGATGCCCTGACAGATCTATAGGGTAGATAGATTGAAGGAGACATGTGACATCAACCTCAGGCCTCTACACATAGATGCATACACTGTCACACATGTGCGCACACACACAGGACCAATTACCACTGTGTATAACTGAATAATGACCTGAGTTTGATCCTCAGAACCAGTGGGTACAGAAGGCAAGAATAGACTCTTGTAAAATTCTCCTCTGACCTCCACCTGTATCATAGCAAACAAATGCATACATTCACAGATCAATAAGACATAATAGTAAGCTGGATGTGGTGGCTCACACTTTTCTTTTATTTTTGATATAGGGTCTTTCTATATAGACCTGGCTGTCCTGGTGCTCACTATGCACAACAGGCAGATCTCTGTAAGTTCCAGATCAGCCTGGTCTACACAGTGGGTTTAGGACAGCCAGGGCGCACAGTGAGACTGTTTTTGTTTTTAAAGGGGGCAGGGATAAAGTAATAAAAATAAAAGAGCCAGGCAGTGGTGGCGCCCACCTTTAATCCCAGCACTTGGGAGGCAGAGGCAGGCGGATTTCTGAGTCCGAGGCCAGCCTGGTCTACAAAGTGAGTTGCAGGACAGCCAGGGCTACACAGAGAAACCTTGTCTCGAAAACAAACAAAAAATAATAAAAACAAAATAAAAAAATAAAAGAAAGAACAAGAAGACAGCAAGTGTATTCAAAAAATAAAATAAAATAAGGCCAGGTCTCTAGACTGCCCGGCTGTCCCTTTCCTGTCTCTGCTCTAGAGGGGACAGTGTGGGAACAAGCGACCAGCCCTGCTCCCGAGGCTTGTAAGAGTGAGGACCTCTTCCGACTCCCCTATTGCCTGGCATATCATTGACATTGGCATCTAGAGGGACATCCTTAGAAGACAGAGGATTGGGTTGAACAGAAGTCCTCTGAAGGAGAAGAAACGAATGTCTCCAACCTCTCTCCAGAGCCCTCTTTGTGCCCTGGATCCCGGTTCTGGAACCATCTATGCCACACATGGGTCAGAAGAGGACAGGGCTGAGTCAGTCCCAACCCTTGGAATAATGTACAGTCCCTCAGCAGGGACCCAGGGACCCAGAGGAAAGTGGCCTGAGCCGTTTCCCACCAGGAGCAAATGACGCAGATGCCTCAGAACCAGACCCCCAGCCCACCCACGGACCCCAGTTATCCTTTCATTCACTGCTCCCCTAGCCTTCCCTAGGAAAACACACTTCCTCTCTCGAGGAAGCGCTGCCTGCCTCTAGAACATTCTCTGGCACTGACCTGATGGAAGGAAGTCGCTATTGGGCCACACCCAGGCCCCCTCATTCTCAGGACTGTGTTCTTTCAACAAGGGGTCCTTAAAGTGCAAACATATATGACAAAGTATGCTTTCCCAGAGCCCACCCCAGGTCACGCCTCAGAATGGGCTTTGGCCGCCAGAGGCTCAGTGGCTTTTGCATACAAATTGACCCAGAGAGACAGCACCAATGTGATGTTTTGAGGTGATTTATGATCCATAGCCATTTCATTTTTTCTAGAATCCTCCAAAGTCATGCCTTAATACAGTCCAAATGCTGGACATGCTGCTATCCCTAAACTCCTGGCTACAAGCAGTCTTACCGTGTCAACCTCCTAAGCAGCCTGGTCAACGATGTTTTTGTTTGTTGCTTATTTTAGACGGGGTGGGTGGGTGGAGGTGGGGATGGGGAGTGGGATTAAAGGCAAGCATCAGCACACTTTGTGTCTTCTCAGTGACATCGTTGCTACATGCAAGGAGCTAGCAGCATGGCCTGTTACATCTGCACGCATCAGACTGAGGCAAGAGGGTCTCAAGTTCTAGGCCATCCTGGGTTACATGGGAAGACCCTGTAAAAGGTTGAAGAGGGAGAGGGAAGGAAGGAAACCCTACCATTTGGGAGGCAGAGGCCACCAGGGCACTAGGCTGCCCTGGGCTATAAAACAGGACCTTGTTTCAAATAAATAAACACTCAGGGATGTGACTCGTGCACATCCACAAAGCCATGCACCATTTAAACTGGATATGGGGCAGGCTCAGCGTTTGGGAGGAAGAGGCCAGAGGGTCAAGAGTTCAAGGTCAGCTGGGGGTGGGAACCACTTCTGGTCCCTGCACTCAGGAGGTAGGTGATCACAGAGTTCAAGGCCAATGGTCTACAGAGTTCCAAAACAGCCAGGGAGGGCTACCCAGAGAAACCCTGGCCTAAAACAACAAAGACGAGGATCAACAAGTTCAAGGCCCTTCTGAGCAAGGGACACAAGGTTGAGGCCAGCCTGGACTGCAAGGAGATCCTAGTCCTGCTGCACTGGGGACGAGGAGGAGGCAGGAGATTCAAGGTCATCCTAAGTAAAGTAAATTTATCCGTTGCAATAATAGTGAGAAACTTCCCTAGGAGAAGCTCTGGGCTTGCTCCCCTCCCCCAGGCCCTTGGGCAGATGGAAGTCCTCAGGACCGAGCACTCAAGTCTTTTCTGGCTGGTCACACTTCTCTCACACTTAATGAAGGACATTTCTAAATACAAGACCTGCTGTTTCTCAGTGTCTTCTCTGAGATGTTGAGCAGCCATCAGTTTCTGACAGGGCTAGGCCTGGCCTTTGGGCCTCTGCAGCTCAGATGTACCTTGCTCATTCTCTCTCTCTCTCTCTCTCTCTCTCTCTCTCTCTCTCTCTCTCTCTCTGCAAGATGGCTGGCTCTTGGTTAAGAGCAGAGTCTACTCTTGTCTTGCATAAGGCCTTAAGGTTGAGCTTTGATTCCAGCCCCTGAATTGGAGGCTCACTTCAAGTGAGCCTCATCCACTCAGAGCAGAGGGTTGAGGCAGGATGTTCCAGCAGGAGGCCGTGTCCTCCAGAAACCAGAAATCTGAACAGACCCCATGTGTTCAACTCTCTGGGCTAGGTTCAGTTACCTGTGGGAGGGAAAGGAGGGACTGGAGAGTCTGAGACAGCATCACAGACCCCAGGTGGGACCACACCCACATTCAGGAGGCCGAGGCGCCTGCCCTGTGCTTCTGCCTGCGTATGTGTAACCAGGTGTGGCGACCCTGTCTTCAGGCCTTAAGTGAACACACTTCCTTCCTCCTTCCTCTGCGGCTCTAGTCTAGGAAGAATGCTTTCTCTTTCAGAAACTTGAAAGAAATGCTCTTTCCGGTGGTGGAAAAGTCACTGTAGCTCATTGGTTAAAACATCTGCAGATCAGCTGACACACAAAACCCCTGGGTTCCATGTTCAGTAGCACGTGCCTGTCCTCCCAGCATCCCAGCAGCTGGGAGGTGAAAGCAGGAAGATCAGAACTTGATAGTCATCCTCGGCTACAAGAAAGCTTGAGTACACCTGGCGTGGTGGTGCATGCCTGTAATCCCAGCACTGTGGGAGGCGGAGGCAGGCAGATTTCTGAGTTCGAGGCCAGCCTGGTCTACAGACTGAGTTCCAGGACAGCCGGGGCTACACTCAGAAATCCTGTGTTCCCCACCCCCCCAACTCCCCCACCCCCACCCCCCAGGCCAAAAAAAAAAAAATTCTGTCTACAAAATGCTTGGCTGAAAGGGCTCCTGAACTCAGTCTGGCCTTGCATCTGTATATTCTAGAAACTAATTTCAATAAAGCCACAGTTTCCTCCACCCTAGCTTGTAGGTGTCTGCTTGATTTTCTCTGGGGAAGCACAGGGGTGCTCGCAGCAGTCTGTTGGTGCCTTGTACCTGATCTTTTCCCCTCTCAAAACAGTGATCCAGTTCCTGGGGGGACCAGGACCAAGCCCACAGACCCTCAAAAGGTTGCTGCTTTCAGTAGGTCAGTGCAGGCGCTGCACACGCACGCACGCACGCACGCACGCACGCACGCACGCACGCGCGCGCGCGCGCACACACACACACACACACACACACAAGCTTGGCAAACACTAATGAATGAAGTTGGTGCCTGGATGGAGGGTGTGGTACTTAGCTCTGTGCAAGGCGACTCTGCCACTGACTGACTGAATGGCTTTAACCCAGCCCCCCTTCTCTTTCCTTCCTCCCCACTTCTCTCTTTCTTTTCTTCCCTCCTTCTGTCCCACAACCTTCCCTTGTAGCCTAGGCTGTTCCGGGATTCCATATGCAGCTAAAGATAACCCTTAACTTCCTAATCCTCATGTGTTGTGTTTGCCTTCTAAGTGCTGGTGTGACAGTTGTGGGTTAACATACAGTTTTCCCTTCCTTTCCTCATTTTCTCTCATTAAAAAAATATATTTAATCTTTATTGACATGTGTCTATCTGTGCAATGTGCCTTGCAGGCGGCCTTAGAGGACAGAAGAGGATGTTGGATCTCTTGGAGCGGCACACAGAGACTGTGAGCTGCCCTACATGGGTATTTGGGTTACCCTCAAGAGCAGCAAGTGCCCCTAAACCATCTCTCCAGAACCCACTTCCCGTTCTCTCTTTTTCTTGCCCTCCCCTTCCTCTGCAAGCCAGGCTGTCCTCAAGCTCACAGTGATCCTCTTCTCAAGTGCTGGCATTACTGGCTTGAGCTGCACCTGACTTTTGTGTTGTTTCTCAAAAGAGTGTTTCCCTCTGTAGCTCAGACTGGCCTTCAATTCAGGATCCTTTCTTCCACAGCCTCCTTTGTGCCGGGACAGACCTGGGCCCTCGTGCCTGGAAGCTACAACCATTTTGCTCTCTGTCCGTGGCGTTCCTCAGCGGTCGCTCTCAGTGCTGGCGGAACAGCTTTCCCCGTGAGCAGAGACTTCTCTGGAGAGCTACCGCAGGTCTCTGGCTGGCAGAGGCCCCGCCTTCCTAACACCCGTGGGACCGCTTTGGCCAGCTCCCACTTCCCTATAAGGGCGTGAAAGTCACTCAGCCTGTTCGCCGAGTTGATTTCTCCAGACCCAGGAAGGACCACGCCTTGGTGAAGAGATGCAATCAGCTTCCACCAGGGAAAGGAAACTCATCCTCAGTCTCATGGCTCGTGCTTCAGTTTTTATTATAAAACTAGGCAGCCCTTGACTCTGAGACTCACAAGTTGAATTTCGCTAGGACATCTACCTGGAGTTTCTCTTCAAAGAGAGTTCACCTCAGACAAAGGAAAAGGTTCAGATTTTTTTTTTCCTTAGCCCAGGCTTGAACTATGAAGATGAGGATGAGCTTAGATTTCTAATTCTCTTGCCTGTATTTCCTAAATTCTGGGGTGACAGGTGTGCATGACCACACCTAGTTTATGTGGTACTGGGGATGGACACTGTGCACACTGAGCAAGCACTACATCAACTGAGTTGCATTGCCAGTCTAGGGTTCAAAAATTTCGATTATTTCTTTGTATTATTATTATTATTATTATTATTATTATTATTTTGTTGTTGTTGTTGTTGTTGTTTTGGAGACCGGGTTTCTCTGTGTAGTCCTGGCTGTCCTGGAACTCACTCTGTAGACCAGGCTGGCCTCGAACTCAGAAATCTGCCTGCCTTTGCCTCCCAAGTGCTGGGATTAAAGGTGTGCACCACCACTGCTGGGCCCATCAATAATTGTTGATCCAACAATAAATTATGCTAGATGTAACAGAAGACACCTACTAAGAGTACTATGTGTGCTAGGTCCTCCTGGACTACAGAGTAAGCCCTAAGTCAACCTAAGTTACATAGGAAGACCCTTCTCAAGAAAAAAAATTTTTTTAATAAAGATTTATTTATTATATATAAGTACACTGTAGCTGTCTTCAGACACCCCAGAAGAGGGCGCCGGATCTCATGGATGGTTGTGAGCCACCATGTGGTTGCTGGGTTCTGAACTCAGGACCTTCAGAAGAGCAGTCAGTGCTCTTAACTGCTGAGCCATCTCTCTAGCCTCAAAACAAGAAAAGTAATGTGTAAAGTACCAAGAGGTCACTTCAATAGGCTGATTCTTATGCTTGAAAAGTATCCCAGTTAGTGATAGGAATTAAACTAGCTTTTGTACCCTACTGTGTGTGTTACAAGGCACTTTAGTTCATATCTCCAGTGTAAGCCTTTGAGCAGATTTCTGGTTTTTTTATGTAACCCAGGATAGCCTAAAACTTGAGATGTTCCTGCATCAGTCTCCCCTGTGTTAACACGTGCAGCATTAGGCCTGGCTAAATCAGGGTTCTGATTTCTTACAGTGAGGGAGATTACTGGCGTTTTTAGGAAGTGGCAGGCAGGCATGGGTTTGTTTCCAGTTCTGCCAGCCCTTGGCTTCAACATTAAGGGATGGTGGTAGGTCCTGGAGCAGAGGTGCCGAAAGTGTGTAGGGAACACGTCTTCGTGTTTACCATAGCTTCTTTACTTAGCCAGTGATGCTGCACTGGCCTCATCATTTGGGGCCAGTCTGAGATCATTCAAGAAGTCACGGTCCCTTCCAATCCCTGTTACTATCTGAACTTACTTTTCTTCCAAACCTTCAGCTTTCTTGTAAGCATAAGTCCACCCTTCTCATCCAAGCACAGGGCTTCAAGGTTCACATGGAGTACTTCAGTTTTTTCTAGTTCTCATTCATTATTTTATTTGAGGGCTTCCTCCTTAACTTTAGTATAGCAGTTTCTTTGTTCACTTCAATGGACAATTCTGCTTGGTGTAATAAATAGGTCTGTTTCCCTTTATTGCATTCTTCTTGGTTCCTCAGCCCCCTCTAGTAACAATCCTGTTTGGTAAGCTGTGTGCATGGCCATGCCTGTTGTACTGAGTGAGCAACCACAGCTCACATCTTCAGAGTTGCAGGCCCTTCTCATCACTGCCTCTTCATGACTTCGACCCACTAGGTTATTTGGTTACCTATTTAGACAAAGCTGGGTCCTTTGGGGGAGGGCTGTATATCAGGCAAGGACTTTGGAATGAATCAGGGGTCAAGCATGGTAGTGTTCTTCTGCCATTTTGGCACAGGAAAGATGGCGACAGAAAGAAGAGTTTAGTACCAGTGTGGGCAACAAGAGACCCTGCTGAAGAAAATAAGAGGGAGCTCCAGATGAAGCTCCACTGGTAAGCTACCTGATTAGCACAGCACTGCAGAAGCTGGTGTGATGGTACATACTTGTCATACTTGGGATGTAGATGCCTGAGGATCAGGAGTTCAAGGCCTTACTTGTAACTCAAGGACATTTAAGGCCAACCTGGGCTACAAGAGATCCTGCTTAAAAAGGGACAGTGCTGGGATGATGGCTCAGAGGTTAAGAAAACTTGCTGATTTTCTTGCCCAGGTTCGGTTCCTATACCCTACCTAGCAGTTCATAATTGTTTGTGACTACAGTCCCAGGGGATCTGGTACCTTCTTCTGGCATACCGTGGGGGCACTGTACTCGGTACAGACAAGCAAAGCAACCATCCACATAACATAACTACTTATAAATGGGGATAGTTGATGCTCCTTTGCTTCAACTTTTGCCCAATGATGTGCTAAATTTGGGATGACAGATTAGTATTTATCTGGAAGTGGTTGGGAAGCAGAAAGGTTTTTGGCAAGTTCCTATCTAGCAGAGAAATTGTGGAGAAGACCAAAAGAGTTAAATCAGGGCATAGTAGAATTCAAGGTCATCCTCAGCTACAGAGTAGCACGTCTGAGGCTAGCCTGGGATACAGGAGACATATCAAAACACATCCTGCAGGCTTGGCGGGGCATGCCTTCAATTCCAGTACTTGAAAGGCAAAGCTAGGGGGACTCTTTTAAGTCTGAGAGTAGCCTGCTCTACATAGAACTCTAGGACCCTGTCTCAAAAACAAAACAGTGGGTTCAAACTGTAAAGGTTCTTGCCCCGAAGCCTGCAGGCCCTGAGTTTGATCTCTGGGACCCACATGGTAGAAAAGGAGGCCTAACTCCTTCAAGCTGTCCTCTGACTTACACATGCTTGTCGTGGCATGCACATCAAACCCAATAAATAGAACAAACGCTAAATAGTAAAGGGCCCCTCCCCCAAACCCAAGAAAATAAAACTGAAAGAACTCTGAAGGCAAAGAGAGGCAGGCAGAAAGCTGGAAGAGTTGTAAGTTTCAGGCCAGCCGGGGCTACGTAATGAGGCCGGGTCTCAAAGACAAAAAAAAAAAAAAAAAAAAAAAGATAAAAGGCTACAACTTGAGTAAAGGGTAGGGGGAAATCTAGGGCCTCTCCGGCCCCAATCTCGCCTCTAGGTGCGGCGGCACGTGATCTACAGGGTTAGGGTGGGGCTTCCATTCCGTGCACGCTTCCCAGTAGCATTTAGGAGATTCAGGGATGCTGGACCCCGCCACAATTCTCAGAAAAGTAGGTGAGGGCCGAGATCGCCGACGGCGTTCTCAGAACCGGACCAGCGACGCGAACCTGAAGAGTGTCCGAACGGGCCGAGCGCGCATCCCGGGACGTTCTTCAGAAGGTGGAGGCGGACAGGTCCACGGCCACGGCTCCCCTGGAAGAGCTTAGGAGCCCCAGCGCCCATGGGAACCAAGCCAGGTCACCAGCCACTTGAGGTCTACTCAGAGGCGCCTGTCCAGGCCCGACAGCCTCCGGTGCATTGTGGGTGGGGCGCCCCTGCTGAGCACAGCGGGGAACCCTCAGCTCAGCCAGTTGTCGGCCGCCCGGAGGCCTAGTCGAACCACCCTTCAAGGTCCCAGCAAGCTGGCCACGAATTGACGTGTCCTCCAAGACCGCACCCCTCACGGCATTCCCGCCCCAAACCTAAAGCCCACCCCCACGGAGAGTTGACTGGCTCTGGAACCCGCTCCATTCTTCCATTGGATGCTTGTCTGTCAGTCATTCTGTCCCGCCCCTTAGGCCCGTCCCAGCCACCGGCGCGATCCAGAGGGCCAGCCGGCCAACGCGCTCATTGGCTGCTGGTAACTGTCTGTCCTGAAGCTGGCCACACCCCCTGTGAGGTGCCGATCCTGAGCGCCCCGGCCAGACTTCATTGGCCTGCGGCGCCGCCACTCGGAGAGACGTGCCTCAACCCGGAAGTGTGAGAGGCAAAATCTGCCTAGCAACCGGGGAAGCCGGGCTGTGAAGCGGGCAATTTCAGTGTGAGAAGGAGCGGTGAGACCGAGCGGCGGCTCCGAGCGCGCCGAGGCAGCTCCTTCCGCCCGGGGTCAGCGCCCCGGCGCGCGCACGCGCACCCTCGCTGCCTCAGCGCGCCCCGCGCCGCCCGCGCAGTCGGTCCGTCGGTCGTCCGTCGTCCTGTCGCCACCGCCGCCTCAGGCGCCACCCGAGGGAGCCGTCGCCGTGGGACGCGACCGGACCGGACCCGAGCGCTCCGCCTGCGGTCGGCCCGGGGCCCAGCTGCCGATCGCGCGGAGCCAAGCAACTTCGGTGAGTGCGGGGCAGGCGCCGCTGCCGGGGTCCCCAGCTTCCGGTGCCCCGGGCTCCCCCGGCCGGCTTCCGCTTGGCCGGGCTGGTGCGTTTCCCTACTGGACTCTTTCGGGAACCTGCGTGTGAAGGCCCGGTGTCTGAGAGCCCGGGTCTCTGTGGAGGAGCCGCGCGTCTGAGCGCGCCCCTTTGGGGTACTTCTGGTCCGAGGGCGCCCTTTCCGGAGGGGGTTAGTGTCTGAAGGTGCCCTTCCTTTATAGGATCGCCTCTGGGGTGCTCCTTCTCCAGGGAACCTTGGAAGGGGGCTCTCGTGGTTCCGAGCGTGTCCCCTTTCTGAGGGGAGTGCTGCTTTTTCTGCCTCAACTTTTCTGAGGGATCGAACCCGAGGGACCCGTGGCTATTTGCATCGTCTCCCCTCTCCCTCCCGTGAGCCCCCGTTGGTGGGGGAGCACCTCTCTCTGAGAGAGCCCTCGGCCCTCCCAGGGGCGCCTCTCTGACACGTCCGCTTTGTGGAGAGGACCCTATTCAGACCCGCGTCCCCGAGGGGAGCCCCGGGCTCGCGGCGAGGGTCTGCAGCCGGCCCCCGGCCCCTTGCTTCTGCCGAGCTGGCTTTTTGTCTGATGAGCGCCCCCCCTCCTTTCTGGGCTTCCTCGCCTCCCTCAGGAAGGTCCCACTTCCCTTAGGAGACACTTTCTTTCTGAGGACCTCCTTCTTCCACGGAGCTCACCCTGCCTCTCGGAACCTCCCACAGTTTTCTGGGGAGCTTGCTTCTCCGTTCCCCCCCCCCCTTTTTTTTTATTTTTTGACAGATCTCCTCTCTAGAACTCTCTCCCTAGTTTTCTGTCCTTAGTTTGAGTGACTTCTTTTTCCAAGTGTTCTCAAATCTGAATGAAGTGCTCCTTGGAGGTTTCCCCACTTTTCTGAACTGTCCCTACTTTTTTTTTTTTTTTTTAGCAAGCCTTACAGTCTCCATTTTTTTTTTTCCAGAGGGGAGTGGGAAGGGTGTCTCCCTGTGTAACTCTGACTGCTGGCCTTGAACTCATAGAGATCTTCCTGCAAAGGCCCTTGTGAGCTAAAATTAAAGGCCTGTATCATGCCTGGTCTCTCCACATTTTTAATTTTAATTCTTTTGAGACTGTTTTGTTACATTATATACCTTAGGCTGTCCTTGAATTAAGATTTTCTAGAAAGATTTTCCTTGAATTTTTTTCCGAGACAGGGTTTCTCTGTGCAACACTGGTTGTCCTAGCTCTGTAGACCATGCTGGCCTGGAACTCAGAGATCTGCCCGCCTTTGCCTTTCCAGTGCTGGGACCAAAGGCCTGCATCCTTCTTTCCTTTTTTAAGCAGGGTCTCACAGGGGCTGGTCTGGAACTCACTCTGCACCCAGCATAGCTACAAATTCATGGTCATCTTCCTGCCTCAGCCTGAAGACTAATGTTATAGTTGTGGCCTACTGTGCCTGGCCTTTGTCCCCACTTTAGCTAGGTATCCCTTTTCCTTGTAAGAGGCACTATGGATTCCTCATTTTCCTAAGGGGTCCTCCAGCATAGGAGTTCCCCACCTACTTGCCTGGGATTTCCCCTCCCCCCCTTTTTTTTTTGGTTTTTGGTTTTTGGTTTTTTTTGAGACAGGGTTTCTCTGTGTATGTAGCCCTGGATGTCCTGGAACTCACTCTGTAGATTAGGCTGGCCTTGAACTCAGAAAACTACCTGCCTCTGCCTCCCAGAGTGCTGGGATTACAGGTGTGGGCCACTACCACCTGACTCTTAGTATCTTTCAGTGTCCTGGGATTTGAGGGTGTTTGTAGGTGTGTTACTGTATTTTCTTTCTTTTTTTGGAGACAAGATCTCTATTATGTAGCCCTGGTTGGCCTGGAACTCACAGAGATCTTCCTGCTCTGCCTGCCTCTAACTCTTCAAGCACTGAGATTAAAGTCATGGGCCACCATACCCAACTTTCTTTTTTGATACAGGGTCTTTCCATGTAGCTCACTCTGACCTCAAACTTTTGATAGTCTTTCTGCCTTAGTCTCTTGAGTGCTGGCATTGTAGGTGGGTAATGTCCCATACTGTATTACATTTTCCTGACATTTGAGGCCAGTGGCAGAAGACTGTGGGCACTGAGAGACAAGGCAGAAACATTGTCTCCCTGTTATCACAAGGTCAAGCCTATGGGGCGAACCCACTTCCTGTACTGTCCCTCAGTCCTCCCTGCAGACAGAGGACCTTCCCTTCCTGAAGAAAAGAGAAGAAAGCCCTCCTTTACTCTTTCAGGGCTTCCTGCTGCCTTGAGCCTCTGATTTACCCCTTGATCAAAAGGGGAGCCCCAGGTTGTAACCTTGGTTTGTAAGGACAAAAGCAGGAAATGGGTCATCCTAGGTCTGGAAAAGGTGCAAAGCTGGCAAGAGACAGAGGACTTAGGTACATTTCTGTAAGTTTTAGGTGACTTTGAACTGGCCCAAAGGAAGGCTTTCCATGGTGTTTACAAATCTCTTATGTATTTTTTAGTGGCCCACCCTGGATTCCAAGTCACTGCAGTAGCTAATTTTATCTGCTTTGCCAAGGCAGAGCTCTCAGGAGCCTGAGGAAATGAATGCTGGCATTGAGAGATGGTCCACAGCACAGAAATGTAACTCAGTTTGAAATCTGAGTAAGTCCTAACCGCTTCGAGGCCACAGACTGGTTTCAGGCTGGGAACCAAGAGAGCTGGCCTGAGCAGAACACCAGAGTGGGTGAGCTGTTCGGTTTAGCATTTCAACAAGTTGTGTCCCTCTGTTCAGCTCGACTTTTCTTTCTAGTTTGACTTAACACAATCACTCCCTGTTCCTTTTCCAACGGGGTCTTGCTTAATTTGAGTCTTTTGTGAAGACTCCTGCTGAGGCTATAATTTGACTTCTAAATCTGTCAGTGGACCATGTGGACACAAGTTTCAACTCGAGCTATTTTCTTCTGTGGAGAGGCAGTTGGAGAGTTTCCTGGGTCCTCAGCTCTTGGGATAGTCAAGTCCGGGCAGGAGGCTGCTGCAGACCTGTTGCTTTTCTATTGCTTCTTGCTGGTCACCAGTAGATACTGCTTTTAGTGAAGAGAGTCGGTGAGGAGCTTGGGGCTTAGGCTGTCCTGGGATGAGATATACATGTATATATTTATCACTTGAAAGAAAACCCAGCTCATATAGTGTTAAAAAGAAAAGAGGTAAGTGCTGACTTTAAAGTGAGAGTCCTTTCTTGTTTGTTACTGTAACAAAAATAGTGAGTCAGGCTACTTTATAAAGAACATTATTGACTGCTGAGATGGCTCAGGGTGTTAATGGAAAGAGACAAGGAGAGGGCTATTGGTGTAACTATCTATGCACACCTGAACTCTTTTTTATTTTATTTTATTTTTTTTTGGTATTTTCGAGACAGGGTTTCTCTGTGTAGCCCTGGCTGTCCTGGAACTCACTCTGTAGACCAGGCTGGCCTCGAACTCAGAAATCGGCCTGCCTCTGCCTCCCAAGTGCTGGGATTACAGGCGTGCGCCACAATGCCTGACTCTAGCCCTTCTCTTAAAAGGTTACCAGATTAGCCAAAGGGGCTTTACCCTGAGGATTAATTCTCATTAATTCTAAAGCCAACCCCCAAATTTGTCATTGTACCCAGACTCATACATGCTAAGCAAGTGCTTTTTAACCATTGAATTGCATTGAACTATATCCTCAGACTTTAAATATTTTTTAGGCATTTTAACTTTTTTATTTTTATTTTTTAGTTTTTATTTTTTAATTTTTTGGTTTTTTTTTTTTTTTTTAAGATAGAGTTTCTCAGCCCTGGCTGTCCTGGAACTCACTCTGTAGACCAGGCTGGCCTCGAACTCAGAAATCTGCCTGCCTTTGCCTCCCAAGTGCTGGGAATGAAGGTGTGCACCACCACTATCTGGCATTAACTTTTTTATTTTATGAGTAGGGTATTTTGCCTGCATGCGTGCATCATATTGATATATACTCAAAAGAAGGTATTGAATTCCTAGAATTGGAGTTAGAGGTGGTTGTGAGTTGTATGTGGTTCTGGAAGCTGAACCTGGCTCCTCTGGAAGAACAGTTAGTATTCTAAACTACGGGGTCATCTATCCACACTCCCACCCCCAGTTTTTTCTTGTAGTTGTGAGATAGAATCTTGATATGTTGTTCAGTCTAACCTTGAGCTCACTCTAGCTCGGGAAGGCCTTGAATCCTTGTTTGAGACTTCTGAGCAACAAATATTACAGGCTTCTACCTATGGACTCGTGTCTAAACAGCATATAGCCTGACTAAATTCCACCCTCATTTTTGGGGAAGGGCGTGGTTGAGGCAAGGTCTCATGTAGCCTCTGGAGTCATGTTACTCTGTATCATACTCTCGCTTCCCATCTTCCCAGTGCTGGGATGAAAGACCAATGCCACCACACTTGGCTTTCTTTCTTTCTTTCTTTCTTTCTTTCTTTCTTTCTTTCTTTTTTTTTTGGTTTTTTCGAGACAGGGTTTCTCTGTGTAGCCCTGGCTGTCCTGGAACTCACTTTGTAGACCAGGCTGGCCTCAAACTCAGAAATCCGCCTGCTTCTTCCTCCCAAGTGCTGGGATTGCAGTGCGCCACCACCGCCCGGCTCCACACTTGGCTTTCTAACCTAATAACAGCACTGCTGTGATCTCTGTTGGGCCGGGGTGTTAAGCCACACCCATATCATAGCAGGGTAATACCTCCTTTCTGGAGGTTTCCCTTTTGATGCTTTAAGGGGCACGTTTGTCCTGGTTGTGTGGTTTACCAAGTTATAGCACAAACCCAGCATGATATTAAAGATTGGAGCACACTGCTGCCAGGAGGTGTTCATAACTTGAGGGAAGGAGTCAACCTGAGGTTATAGACTAGATGGTCAGCACAGGTTGCTTATAATGCTCATGAGGGCCCTGGCCTGGACTCCCAGATGAAAAGATAGTCTGCCAAAGCTAAATATCCTCAGAGAGAAACAAATGGTGGAAGTTTTTCAGTTTTTCTTTGTTCTGTTACCAGATGTGAGAAAGATTTGCTATGTGGCAGACTCTTGTGTTTGCTTTGGCCTTGGCATCTCCCTCTGTCAAATGGGGTAATTTGTGAGTGAAGGGCAAGTAGAGAGATGCATAACTAATTAGACCGGAGGCAAAATAGAAGATAATGAACTTGAAGAATTGTGGGACTCCAACAAAGTAGGTGAACTGTAATTTTTTTTTTGTTTGTTTGTTTTTGTTTTTTTGGATTTGGTTTTTCGAGACAGGGTTTCTCTATATAGCCCTGGCTGTCCTGGAACTCACTCTGTAGACCAGGCTGGTCTCAAATTCAAAAATCTACCTGCCTCTGCCTCCCAAGTGCTGGGATTACAGGTGTGCACCACCACCGCCCGGCATGAGCTGTAATCATAATGGATCCTCTCCTGTTTCGGAACAGTATAGGATATGGAGCAGTTACCTGGTGAGCTACAGAATCTTGAAATACGAACCTTTATTCATGGTAATGGTCAGATTTGGGAACAAAAGACTGGAAAAGCGTTGTACAAAGGCATTTAACTACACAAAATAATAGTACTTTGAGAAGATCTGTTGTATGGCTTAGTGCCTACAAGGAGATTGGAAGTCATTTGAGCTCTGGGATCCAACTCTAGAGAGTTGAGGTACTAAACTCACTTCTAGGGCTGAGAGGAGACTAGGGTAAGGTGGGGTGAGCATAAGAGGGCAGGACAGTTGCATCTCTGTTTCCTCTTTTTGGGATTGCTACTCACTATATAGCCCAGACTGGCCTTAGACTCATGATCCTCTAATTTAGGAACCTTTTGTCTCCTGAGGGCTGAGATTACAGGCATGTGTCTCCATGCCCACATAGGATACTCTTTTTTTCAGTGGATTTTTTTATTTAGTAATTAGTGAAAGCCCTATAATCATGGTGGGTGAATAATGTGGCAACAGATGGATAAAACCTAGGGGGAAAATAATGAGTGAAAAATCTGAACCAAGCCCTCCCATGTTAGAAGAATGTCTGTCTAGAGTCTTTTATAGCCCAGGCTGACTTTAAGCTCCACATCTAGCCCAGAATGCCCTTCATTACTGATACTTTTGTGTCTACTTCCTTACTGTTGGAATTACAGAAGTATATCAGTATGTTTAGTGACTTTGGCCTTTTTTTATGGGAGGGGAAGGCAGTATCTCATAAAATTAGGATTGTCTGTCAGTCTGTCATTTTATCTATGTAAACAGTATTAATCTGTAGACCTGACCAGCCTCGATTACCTCTGCTCCTAAGTTCTGGTATTAAAGTCATGCCTGGGTTGACTTGGCTTTTAAGCCCTCTCCTCCCTCACGGTGTTTGTTTTTTATGTTTTTTTTTTTTTCTTCTTTTAAAGATTTATTATATCTAAGTACACTGTTGCTGTCTTCAGACACACCAGAAGAGGTCATCAGACCCCATTGCAGATGGTTGCTGGGATTTTAACTCAGGACCTACAGAAGAGCAGTCAGTGCTCTTAACTGCTGAGCCATCGCTCCAGTCCCATGGGTGTTTCTTTGTGTAGCCCTGGCTGTCCTGGAACTCATTCTGAAGACCAGACTGACCTTGAATTCAAATATCTGCCTGCCCCCCCCCCCTTTTTGAGACAGGGTTTCTCTGTATAGCCCCCTTGCTGTCTTGGAACTCACTCTGTAGACCAGGCTTGTCTCGAACTCAGAAATCCCTCCCAAGTGCTGGGATTAAAGGGGTGCACTACTGCCTTTGCCTCTTGAGTCTTTTAATAAGGATTT
The DNA here is from genome assembly GCA_964023405.1 of Apodemus agrarius. NCBI lineage: Eukaryota > Metazoa > Chordata > Mammalia > Rodentia > Muridae > Apodemus > Apodemus agrarius. The sequence goes on along the minus strand of OZ030023.1, from coordinate 62,189,462 downwards.
ATTTATTTATTTTATGTGTATGAGTACACTGTAGCTGTACTGATGGTTGTGAGCCATCATGTGGTTGCTGGGAATTTGAATTCAGGGCCTCTCGGCTCCCTCTGGTCTGCTTCACTCCATCCGGCCTAAAGATTTATTTATTATATCTAAGTATACTGTAGCTGTTTTTAGATGCACTAGAAGAGGGTGTCAGACCTCTTTATGGATGGTTGTGAGCCACCATGTGGTTGCTGGGATTTGAACTCAGGACCTTCAGAAGAGCAGTCAGTGCTTTTAACCGCTGAGCCATCTCTCCATCCCCCACCTCTTGAAGCTTTTAACATTTTAAGAAATGTCTACTAATCTTAAACTTTGAAAATGGTTTTGGGCTGGGCGGTGATGGCGCACTCCTGTAATCCCAGCACTTGGGTGGCAGAGGCAGGCAGATTTTCTTTCTTTCTTTCTTTCTTTCTTTCTTTCTTTCTTTCTTTCTTTTTTTTTGTTTGTTTGTTTTTTCCGAGACAGGGTTTCTCTGTGTAGTCCTGGCTGTCCTGGAACTCACTTTGTAGACGAGGCTGGCCTTGAACTCAGAAATCCGCCTGCCTCTGCCTCCCAAGTGCTGGGATTACAGGCATGCGCCACCACTGCCCGGCAATCTAGGTATTCTTATTCAGCGTAATGATAACATGGTTATCAGTTGATGGGCAGTGCTGAAATGCATGTGGGTCCAAATATTATCCCGTCTTCTCCAGCCAAGGAAATGCTAATTTATATTAACTGAAATAGCCAGGGAAATCAGGGTTTCCTTCCTGCTGCAGACAGCACTGGGGGCATTTGTTCCTGGGGGGATGTTGAGGATAAGAAATAAGGAGCCTCTTTGGGAACTGGGAAATGACCACTGTATGGGGTGGAAGTCTAATGAATGAGGTGGTTTTTGTAATGCCCAGTGTCTTGGCCTGCTTCTGTTTGCATCCCCACCCTTCGTGTGTAGTGTGATGTCACTGAGTGTGGGTAGATTCCTGTAAATCGGCCTGTAAAGGGTACATGAGTACTTAAGGAAGACTTCTAGCCATGCACATGGTGAACACTAATCATCCCAGCACTCAGGAGGCTGAGACAGGGGGATTGTAAGTTCAGTCTTGGCAATAGAATGAGACTTCTTACTCTCTGCTCCCCCACAAAAAACAACTGCTCTGGCAGGTTTTTCTTCATTGCCTTCAGTAAGGTGCCCTCATTGTGGGAGGGCATGTAATCAGAGGACAACTTTTCCAGTGACTCCTGTCCTTTTACCATGTGGGTCCTAGGGATTAGCCTCAGGTTGTCAAGTGAATAAAATGTTTTTATTTATTTATTGAGGTTCTAAGGATGAGATCTTAGGCTCTCAATCTCACTATGCAAGTAGTTACTGTTGAACTTCATCATCAGCACCATTTAAAATATTATTTTAAATTATGTTTATTTATTGATTGGTGATTGGTTGAATGATATAGGGTCTCACTGTATAGCCTTAGCTGGCCTGGTACTCAGAGATCTGCTTGTCTCTGCCTTCTGGAGTGGTATATGCCACTGGGTGTGGTACCACACCCCATTAATCCTAGAATTCCGGAGGCAGAGGCAGGTAGAACCTTGATTGTAAGGCCAGCCTGGTCTGTGGAGTGAGTTCCTAGATAGTCACAGCTGCATAGAGACCCTGCTTCAATAGTAATTATTTAAAAGAAAATTTAAGTGACTGAATTGCATTAGGATTCTCTAGAGTAACAGAACTTATAGAAGAATGAATCTCCTCCCTACCCCTCTCTCTATATATATCTGGCTGCAGTCCAGATTGTCCAACAATAGTTAGCTGTGACTAAAAACTGTAAGAATCCAGTCATTGCTCCGTCAACAAGACTGGGTATCTCACTAGTCTTCAGTCTCTGCTGGAGTCTTGAAGTAGGCTCCAGTGCCAGTGAAGGAATGGATGTGCAAGCAAGGCAAGGACAAGCAGGCAAAGAGCAAAAGCTTCCTTTTTCCATTGTCCTAATATAAGTTCCCAGCAGGAGAGAGGCTCAGAGGCATGGCTTCCCACTTTAAAAAAATTGGGATCAGCCAGGCAGTGAGGGCACACGCCTTTAATCCCAGCACTTGGGAAGCCAAGAATTTTTTTTTTTTTTTGCATTTGTTCATTTATTTACGTATTTATTCTGTATGTATGTGGGTGTTTAGTGTGTGTAGAGGTCAGAAGCTGAGTATCAGCAGTCTGCCCTTTTCTGCCATGTGCCCTTTTCTTCCATGTGCCTAGGGAATTGAGCTCAAACCATTAGGCTTGGGCAGCAAGACCCACTGAGCCATCCTGCCACCCCCTCCTGCCTTTAAAAAAAATTTAGGGCTGGTGATGTAACTCAATTGGTTGAGCACTGCAGAGTGTGTACAAAACCCTAGATTTAGTACTCAGCACAGCATAAACTCAGTGTAACTGATGCAGGAGAATCAGGAATTATTGGTTAGATAGAAAGTTTGATGCTTGAATGAGATACAAGAGTCTGGGAGACCTTGTCTCAAACAAATACTTAGTTTGAGTTTAGAAATTGGAAGTGTGACATTTATTGCTTGATGTAACTTCCCATGCTAGCAAAAGTCTCAACAGTGTTTGCTTGCCCGAAGTGAGCGCTGGGTCTCACCAGTCTGGAAGTGAGGAGAATGGCGGCTTTGACTGAGCTGCCGGTCCAGCTGCAGACAAGGAGACAAGCCTCCACACCAAGAGACTTCCTGGAGGATACCTCTTGATACCTCATCCAGTCTCATTGAGAGCCTGGCTTTCTATTTCTGGGAAGTTTCAAAGTAAAACCCCACTGCTTCTCTCTCTCTCTCTCTCTCTCTCTCTCTCTCTCTCTCTCTCTTTTTTTTTTTTTGGTTTTTTGAGACAGGGTTTCTTTGTGTGGTCCTGGCTGTCCTGGAACTCACTCTGTAGACCAGGCTGGCCTCGAACTCAGAAATCCGCCTGCCTCTGCCTCCCAAGTGCTGGGGTTACAGGCGTGCGCCACCACGCCCAGCTTCAAAGCTCCCACTGCTTCTCTAACTTCCTCACCTAGCTTCTGTTTCTTCCCTGAAAACAGAGGCTAGGAGGCTCTGTGGCATTTGTGAGGTTTATGATGGCTGTTGGCAGTAGTTGATTTGTGTGAAGTGGCCGAGAAACTATAGAATGTGGGGTAGTCAGTGAGAGCAGAATATTCAGCTTTGAGTCTGTGGAAACCACCGTGCTGTGTGTTTCTAAGTCCTATGGTATCCCTTCAGGGTAGAGGTATTACAGAAGAACAGCTAGCAAAGTCCTTCTCACCCTGAAGCTTTTTTCCTTTGTCTTTTTTTGGTGGTGCTGAGTGTGGAGCCCACAGGCCTGCCCATGTTAGGCGAGCCCCAGTGCAGCTGCTTTCCTGCTTGCACTTCCTCACTTGCATTGGTGGATTGTCTGAGACGGGGCCCTCCTGTGTGTGGAGGCTGCCTGTGACTCCACCTTTCAGTCTCTGCCCCCTTTTGGCTACAGGGTACAAGATCTTCCTTTGTTGTCCAGGTTGGTCTTCAAACCCTGAGTTCAACTGATCTCCCACTGTAGCTGGGACTGTTTTTTGTTCTGTTTTTCTTCTTCTGAAGGTCTTGCTATTTACCCTTGGCCAGTTTGGAATTAAGGGAGTCTTGAGTGCTGCTGGGATTACCACCATCCTTGACTGGCCTTAAACTTTCACAGTCCTCCTGTCTGACATCTACAGTTCTGAAGTTATAGTGGGCACTACCCTATCAGTTTGAAAAAAAAAAATCAAATCAGGGCTAGAGAGATGGCTTGATGCTTAAGATTGCTTGCTGCTCTTTCAAAGGATTCAGGCTCAGTTCCTAGGACTCAGGTTGTTTACAGCCACTTGTAACTACAGATCTAACACCCACTTTTGACCTCCTTTGATTTCTATAGACAAGGGTTTGGTGGTGTACACATTAATCCTGGTTTTGGGGATGCAGAAGTAGATCTCTCAGTTTGAGGGCAGCCTGTTCTATGTAGTGAGACCCTGTCTAAACCCCCCAAAAGAATTTTCAAAAATATTAAGAAATTCAGACAAGGAATATATTAGGAATTATCATCGATCATTATCATCCTCTGACACAGGATCTCTTGACCCAAACTCACTGTGGAGTCCTGGGGGACCTTGAACTTCTGCTCCTCTTGCCTTCACACCTTCTCAGTGCTGAGTTGACAGGCATGCACCACCTCACCAAGTTTATATGGTCCAGGAGATAGATAGGTTTTGTGCATGCTAGTTGAGGGCTCTACCACCTGAACCCTTTGACTGTTGTTGATTACCTGAGGAAGGTGAAGGTTCCAGTAACTGACTGTCTTGTCATGTTTTGTAAAGTTAGGAGTGCACGTGGCTCCCTTTGCCCTGGTGTCACTCTTAGGACTCTGACTAGAAAGGTGCCTTTTTTTTTTTTTTTTTTCCCCTGAGACAGGGTTTCTCTGTGTAGCCCTGGCTGTCCTGGAACTCACTCTGTAGACCAGGCTGGCCTCTAACTCAGAAATCTGCCTGCCTCTGCCTCCCAGAGTGTTGGGATTACAGGTGTGCGCCATCACCACCTGGCGAAAGGTGCCGTTTTGACATTGTTGTACTGGGGTGAGGCTGGAAATCTCAGGCTTGGTGTTAATCTACCCAGGTCAATGATTGGACAGATGTCTTCCTTAAATATGGGCTGTGTGCCAGGGCTAGAGTCAGAGAGCAGGTGGGCTCTCATTTAGAGAACAGAAGTGGGGTGTGTGAGGGGGAGTAGGAAGAGGGCTGGAAGAGAGTTCCCGATAGTCGTTTTTCTTTTTTTCATTCCACCCAAACCCTGATTTGGGAGATGAAGAGAGAGGCCCAAACTGATGGTCACTGTGCTTGTGACTAGCTCCCAGCTCTGGGCTCCTGCTGCCTTTGAGGAATGGATACTGGCTTCCTCTTTATTGTTTTCTGTTCACTCTGAGAACTCTGTTCAGACTTAGTTCTTGCGCCCCAATTTGAGCACAGGAAAACGGTTCATGTTCTTTTTTAATTTTTAAGTCATTAGCCGCCTTTGTGAGAGGGCCTCTACCCACAAAGTCAGAGACCCCATGGGGCAGGGTGGACAGCCAGAGCACTGGTTACCCTTGAGGGCTGTCAGGGAGGTGTGGGGAGAAGCAAATAGTGGGCGGGGCTTGGCAACTGAGGGGGTTCCTTCCTTCACATCTACATTCTGGGGTGGAACAAGTCTTAAGCACCCTTCCCTTCCAGGCTTGAGCTTAAATGTGGACGGTGCCTTCTGTTAACCTGAAAAATTAGGTACCTCAGTAAAGGTACCTAATTCCAAATGGTCTACTCTTTGATGTTGTGAACTTTAGTATGGGTATGGGGTACACAGACGGAGCTCCATTGAGGTAGCTGTTACGGAGCTGTAGTACAGCTGACAATCTACTTGAGGCTGGCCAGGGTTAAAGCTGCCCAGGAACAAATTAGTCCTGTTGTGTGACAAAACTTTTTGGGGTATGGGTGGGTGGGGATGCAACACACACAGTCTACTCACCCACGATAGGGTCTCCTCAACACACCAAGTATGGTTACCACTGAAGCCCAACATGTGAACCACTGAGTTTCATTGGGGTTAGTTACAGGAGCAGAAATGACTCGCAGCTGCATCTCTCGAGTAGCTGGGAACCTGAAGCACAGTGAATGCTTTTCAGGCAGCTCAACAGGCTGGAGAGTGACCTTTCCAGGTGCCTCAGTTGATCTAAACTTTTTTCAGGCAGTTCTTATGGTTTCTGCTTCTTTCAGGCAAGCTGGTCTGATCTTGGGTCCAGCTTAGTTCTGCCTATGAGGGTCTTTTCCAGAGAAATTTGGCCAGTTTCAGGGACTTCCTGAAGCTATTTTGAGTTGTTAACCTTCCTGCTTAAGGAGCTTTCCTGTAGGATGGATTGTTTAAATCTCAGAAGGAGGAGAGGGGAGAAGGGAAGGGAAAGTGAGAGAAGGGAAGGGAAGGGAAGGGAAGGGAAGGGAAGGGAAGGGAAGGGAAGGGAAGGGAAGGGAAGGAAAGGGAAGGGAAGGGAAGGGAAGGGAAATGAAGGGGGAGGATCTGTTACACAGCATCTGTGCTGGGCAGCAAGCTGGATATTTGCCATATGGACTTGCAGTCTCTGGAAGCATAGTAGGATGAATGGGGAAGAAGCTTGTTGCATGTGGCTGCATGTACCCTTGCAGAGACCTGGCTTCAACAGCTCACTGGTCTGACCTGCTGTGGGTCAGGGATGGGGCTGGATCTGGAGATAAAGAGGATGCTGCAGCAAGGAGGGGAAGATGAGGAAGGTCTGTGTACTCTGAGGCTGGTATTCTTTTTTTGTTTGTTTGTTTGTTTTGTTTTGTTTTTTCGAGACAGGGTTTCTCTGTGTAGTCCTGAGTGTCCTGGAACTCACTCTGTAGACCAGGCTGGCCTCGAACTCAGAGATCCGCCTGCCTCTGCCCCCAAGTGCTGGGATTACAGGCGTGCGCCACCACGCCCGGCTCTTAAATGCTTCTTTTGGTGGCTACCTTTCTTTTTTTCTTTGAGACAAGGTCTGACTATGGAGCTGGGATTTGCTTCAGACTTTTTTTTTTGTTGTTTTTGTTTTTGTTGGTTTTTCGAGACAGGGTTTCTCTGTGTAGCCCTGGCTGTCCTGGAACTAGCTCTGTAGACCAGGCTGGCCTCGAACTCAGAAATCCGCCTGCCTCTGCCTCCCAAGTGCTGGGATTAAAGGCGTGCGCCACCACCGCCCGGCTGCTTCAGACTTTTAACTACTGCTTTTGCTTCAGCCTTCTGAATTTTTGGATTATGTGCCACTATACCCAGTAAGGGTTGACTTTTGTCTCCCCCCCCCCCATCATTTTGGGCATGGCATAGGACTCTAGCACACACTAAGCAAGCATCTATCTACTTTGAATGGCATCTCAGCCCTTCTTTTACTTGATTACCAAGTTCAAGACTGGCTTTGTATTCCCTCTGTAGCTTAGGCAGTCCTGCCTCAGGCTCAGGAGTAGATGGAATTCTCCCAGCCTCTGCTAGGGGTCCTGGCTAGGGCTCTGCTGGACCATGCTGCAGTGTGGGACTGCTTTGCATGCAAGTAGGCCCGACTGTGTGGTGAAGGAGAACATAAAGTGGAAAGAGGCCTGACTGTGTAGGGCGGGGCTTTTCATCCTAGGAGAGGGTACATGTTCTCTGTTCTGGGTAAGGTTGGAAGATCTGCTGTTGAGCAGCTGGGAATGGGATGTGAACTTATGGGAAAGTTTGGAAATGTGTTTTCCTTAATATGTGACCCAGGGGTATTCACTGGCTAGTCAGGGTTCATCTGAAGACTGAGCCTTCTGTGAGCATGGGAAGGTGTCCTGAGATACTGCAGCTAGACTAGATCGTCTATCCTTTTACTCTCATTCCCCCTTCCTTTTTTCTTTCGCTCTGTCTTGTTATTCTCCTTTAATCTATATAAAACATGTCTTTTATAAACTTTTGGGAGGCTTAAGGTAGGATTTTGTAAATCACTTGTAGACACAAAAGAAATATTCTTTGCTTGCTAATGACACATGCCGCTGAGGAGGCGTATTTCTGGGTTACAATAAAGCTAAGTAGTTAGTGCTTAACCCTTTAGTAAGGTTGCTGGAAATCCTATGGGAGTAGGGACAGTATCAGGTCCACATTGAGACTTAAAAACATGTTCTGGCTGGGCCGTGGTGGCGAATGCCTTTAGTCCCAGCACTTGGGAGGCAGAGACAGGTGGATTTCTGAGTTCAAGGACAGCCTGGTCTACAGAGTTCCAGGACAGCCAGGACTACACAGAGAAATCCTGTCTCAAAAAGCCAAAACAACTATGTTCTGGAGGCACCAGATGAACTTCAGTTGATTTGGCATTTTATAGTGCCAGAAGTGGGAGACATTTGGAGCAGCATGCTGGGATTTTACTTTTAAAAAACAGTGTGCCTGGTGGTGGTGGCGCACGTCTGTAATCCCAGCATTTGGGAGGCAGAGGCAGGCGGATTTCTGAGTTTGAGGCCAGCCTGGTCTACAGAGTGAGTTCCAGGACAGCCAGGGCTACACAGAGAAACCCTGTCTCGAAAAAACCAAATCCAAAACTCAAAAAAAAAAAAAAACAAAAAAAAAAAAACAAAAACAACAACAACAACAACAAAACAAAACAAAACAAAAACCAAATAGTGTGAGCAGGGCGTGGTGGTGCACGCCTGTAATCCCAGCACTTGGAAGGCAGAGGCAGGTGGATTTCTGAGTTCAAGGCCAGCCTGGTCTACAGAGTGAGTTCCAGGACAGCCAGGACTACACAGAGAAACCCTGTCTCTAAAAACCAGAAAAACAAAACAAAACAAAACAAAAAAAAACCCCAGCGTATTATTATTTGTGTGTGTGTGTGTGTGTGTGTGTGTGTATACATATATTATACATATATACACATAATATTGTAATTATATATGTATATACAGTATTATATATTATATTATATATGTGTGTGCATGTTGTGAGTGATATACTACATTACTATATAATATTCATATATATATATATATATGCGCGCGCACGTGTGTGTGTGTGTGTGTGTGTGTGTATGTGTGTATGTGTATGCCTATACCATGACTTTCATGTGGAGGTCAGAGGACTGCTTTGTTCTGACTAGCCAGTGAATACCCCTGGATCACATATTAAGGGAAACAAGTTTCCAAACTTTCCCATAAGTTCACACCACTACCAGCAGTGGATTCTCCCCTTGCCATCTTTACATTGTTTCTGGTGATTGAACTCAGATCACCAGGTTTATGTGGCAAACATCTCTACCCTCTGAGCCATCTGGGTAGTTCTAGTGCTCCTCCCCCCTCCCCAGGGTTTCTCTGTGTAGCCGTGGCTGTCCTGGAACTCACTCTGTAGACCAGGCTGGCCTTGAACTCAGAAATCCACCTGCTTCTGAAATCCCAAGTGCTGGGATTACAGGTGTGGGCCACCACTGCCCGGCCTCTAGTGCTCTTTTTTTTTTTTTTTTTTTTTTTTTTTAAATAATAATAAGTTAGGAAAACAAAACAAAACAAAATAGAAGAGAGCTTGGTACAGCGTATTTTCTTTTCCTTTTTTTTTTTTTTTTCCCTCTTTTTGGATTTGGTTTTTATCGAGACTGAGTTTCTCTGTATAGCACTGGCTGTCCTGGAACTCACTCTGTAGACCTGGCTGGCCTTGAACTCAGAAATCTGCCTGCCTTTGCCTCCCATGTATTTTCTTTTGAGCTGCCCAGAATCAAACCCAGATTTTGTGCATTTGAGGTAAGTGTTCATCCCCAGTCTGAGTGTGCTTTTTGTTTTATTTTGTTTGCGAGACAGAGTCTCTCTGTACTCCAACCTGGCTTTAGTTTTAAGCAGTCCTCCTTCCTCTGAGTCCTCCTGAGTGCTGGGGGGAGTCATGCCTACATCATTACACTTGCCCTGCTTATTCCAATTTTTTTTTAATTTTATAATTTTTAACCTTTCCTGGTTCTCCCCTCCCCGAAAACCCTCAATCTCTCCTCCCACCCCCTGCCTCCAAGTATATGCCCCTCCACGCGACCCACTCCCACCGCCCTGCCCTCGATTTCCCCTGATTATTTCTTTAGAGATTTTCTGAAGAAACAAGCAGGGAGCCCTGCACCACTGTTTGGTAACAGTGATCTCAAAGCTGCTTACAGCTTTGTGAGAGCCAGCTTGTGCTTGTGAATCTATATGGTTACTTCATTTGTGTTTTTTTTTTTTTTTTTTTTCTTGAGACAGGGTTTCTCTGTGTAGTCCTGGCTGTCCTGGAGCTCACTCTGAAGACCAGGCTGGCCTCGAACTCAGAAATCCGCCTGCCTCTGCCTCCCAAGTGCTGGGATTAAAGGCGTGCGCCACCAACGCCCGGCTGTGTTTTTGTTTTTGAGACAGGGTCTAGGCTGTCCTGAAACTTGCAATGATCCTCCTGCCTCAGCTTTCTCTGTTCTAGGCTAGGTTCTGGAGAGATGGCACTGGAGAGCACTAGCTGTTCTTCAGAGGACCAGGCAATTCCTAGCACCCATGTGACAGTTCACAACTGTAACTCCAGTTCCAGGGATTCCAACCCCCTAACACAGACATATATGTAGGCAAAACACTAATGCATGTAAAATAAAAATACGTTAAAAACAAAAAAGAATAATTTTTGCTTTTCTAGAGGATTCAGTTCTGGTTTCTAGCACCTGCATGGCGGCTCACTACCATCTGTAACTTCAGTTCCAGGGGATCCCATACTGTCTTAGTCAGGGTTACTATTGCTGTGAAGAAACACCATGACTAAAGCAACTTGGGGAGGAAAGGGTTTATTTAGCTTACACTTCTACATCCCTGTTATCATTAATGTCAGGACAGGAACTCAAAAATGGCGGAACCTGGAGGCAGGAGCTGATTCAGAGGCCATGGAGGGTGCTGTTTACTGGTTTGCTCCATATAGATTACTCAGCCTGCTTTCTTAGAGAGCCCAGAACCATCAGCCCAGGGGTGGCCCTACCACAATGGACTGGGCCCTCCCTCATCAATCAATAATTGAGAAAATGCTTTTGAGACTTTTCTAAGCCCAATCTAATGGAAGTTTTTTCTCAATTTGAGATTTTTCTGCACTTAGATGAACCTAGTTTGTGTTGAGTTGACATAAAACTACAGAGCACACATCCTCTTTTGGCTTTTACACATGTGATACACGCCAGCAAATATATATATATATATATATATATATATAGACCCGGAGCCGGGCGGTGGTGGTGCACGCCTTTAATCCCAGCACTTGGGAGGCAGAGGCAGGCAAATTTCTGAGTTCAAGGCCAGTCTGGTCTACAGAGTGAGTTCCAGGACAGCCAGGACTATACAGAATGACTATGTCTTGAAAAACCAGAGGGCGGAGAGGGACAGAGACAGACAGATACCGACAGGAGGAAGAAAAGGAGAAGAAAAATAGGAAGGAAGGAAGGAAGGAAGGAAGGAAGGAAGGAAGGAAAGTGCAGTGACTCCAGTATTTGGCAGGGTTGCTGTGGATTCTTGAGCCAGTCCCAGCTTCTGCTATGAAAGGAGATCCGAACATGGGAATTTAGCCCCAACTTTTTTTCTTCCCTTTAGTACCTTCATTGTGTAGAAATAGGCTCAGATGTTAGTTTATTTAATAGTGCATTAAAAGATAATTAGACTATTTTTTACAGTGGTTGGGGAGTAAGGAGACTTGGCTATTATTAGCAAAGTTTTTTCTTCCTCCCCCCTTTTCCCTGGGGTTTTGGGCATACTGGGCAAGGGCTCCACTGTTGAGCTACAACCCCTGCTAGAGAAGTGTTTTGAAAGTGGTTTACTAGCAGCTTGTTCTTAGGGCAGAGAGAGCAGAGGAAAACATAGCTGGTAATTAGGGTTTCTGCAGCTTGGACAGTGCTTGTGAGCAGCTGAGTGCCTCATGTTTTATAAAAGCCAGCCTAGTGCACCAGGGCAGGGAGGTTCCCATCCAAGCATCTAAACCATCAAAGGAGCCCCAAAGAGGCCTGACCCTACTGTCGCTTCATCATTTGTGTCCCTAGCTCCGTTTCTGTCACAGAAGGAAACCCTGTCGTGTTTTACCTTTGCTCTCCACCCAATACTTTCTCCACTAGAGAAATTGACATTGCCCTCTGGAGCAGCTCACCAATCACCAGTCCACACGGCTGTGTCAGGAGCATGTCACAGCTGATGCCTCCTTTAAACTGGACAGTTTGTCACCTTGGTGACTCACAAAGGACTCAACAGTTTAGACTCTGGAATCCTTACCCTGGCTTGGAGTTTCAGGGCTCCCACTTGACTACACTTGGTTCTGTTCATCGCTAATTAAGTTGGCATTAATCGGAACCAGATGAGGTACGAGAAATAGCATTTTGCTTGTTTTGCTGTAATGCACACCATCTGATTAATCACCGTGGCACCAGTGGCTCTTAGAGCAACAGTGCTGTGTGCAACAGAAGCCCTGAATTCTCTCTACCTATCCTTCCTTGCACAGGGATGGAGCAGGAGACCCCTGAACTGCACCTGGTCTAGTTTGAGAAGATTTTAAGCTGAAACATTTGCATTTCTTTGCCAGGTCCCTGGTAGCCAATTGGTATTTTGTATCTTTTTGAGGTCGAAGAGTGCGTCTCTCTTGAGGTCTTGCAAGATGTTGCTTTAAACTTGGAAGGTTTAGGTGTGTGTGTATGGGGGTGGGGTGTGTCAATGACGAAGTTGCCAACTGTGAAACTCCACAGAGATTCAGAAGGATTTAGGGAAGACAGTGTTGAGGTTGAGGATTTTTGTAATGTTTCAAATTTGGGATGAGACCCACTTATGGGTTAGAAGTACTTTGATGTTTTTCCCAACACAACAACAGAAGCCATGGCATTACATTACAGTTATAAATAAAGCACCTCAGCAATTTTCAGAAGTCCAGGTGTCTGTTTCAACACTTTTTAAGTTGGAATAGGAACATGGCAGGAGTCTGTTTCAGTAATGCTGGTATTAACTGCCTTGTGACACTAGACTTTTTCTTTTCTTTTCTTTTTTCTTTTCTTTTCTTCTCTTCTCTTCTCTTCTCTTCTCTTCTCTTCTCTTCTCTTCTCTTCTCTTCTCTTCTCTTCTCTTCCTCCCTCCCTCCCTCCCTCCCTTCCTTCCTTCTTTCTTTTTTGAGACAGGGTTTCTCTGTGTAGCCCTGGCTGTCCTGGATCTCACTCTGTAGACCAGGCTGGCCTCGAACTCAGAAGTTCCCCTACCTCTGTCTCCCAAGTGCTGGGATTAAAGGCGTGCGCCACCACCCCCCGGCTAGGCTTTGTTTCCTTAAGGTGGTTTTTTTTTTTATTGTTGTTGTTGTTGTTGTTGTTGTTGTTGTTTATGATGTGTTTCTGTATGATGAGGACAGAAGGCATAAATCCCCTAGAACTGGAGTCATGGAAGGTTGTAAGCCACCATGTGGGTGCTTGGGTCTTCTGCAAGAGCAGCCAGTAGTACCTTTAATTCCTGAGCCATTGCTCCAGATGTGTGTGGGGTTTTTTTTGTTTGTTTTTTGTTTTTTGTATTTTTTTTTTGTTTTTTGTTTTTGTTTTTTTCAAGGCAGTGTTTCTCTGTGTAGCCCTGGCTGTCCTGGAACTCACTCTGTAGACCAGGCTGGCCTTGAACTCAGAAATCTGCCTGCCTCTGCCTCCCAAGTGCTGGGATTAAAGGCATTCGCCACCACCGCCCGGCGTGTGTGGTTTTTTAAATTAACATTTTATTTATGAGCGTGTGTTTGTGTCAAAGGACAATTTGTGTGGATGGAACTCAGGTAGTTAGGTTTGGTGACAAGTCTCTTTAAACCATCTCGCTGTCACGAAATAGGTTTTCTCTGAATTTTGTACTTTCTTTGTTGAAATTGTAAATTCGGCTTTTCTCTGAATTTTGTACTTTCTTTGTTGAAATTGTAAATTTGGCTTTAGGTGCTTCATTACCTGCCCAAACTCGCTTCCTTTCTGGTTATTATTGTCTCCTTGGGGTTGAGCACAGGTTTTCTTGGGGATTCCTTCTTCTCCAGAGGCACAGGCCAGTTGTGGATTACTGGAAGGGGACAGCTGTCCACCTCTGTGTCTGGAGGTGGGTCTGCTCGGTGGGTAGGTTCAACAGTCTGCGGCTCGGGAGTGGAGTGGGGTGGGGTCCGCCCAGCCGATCGCACCCTCTCACTGGAGGTCAACATTGAAGTTCCTGAGAGGGAGACTTGCGAGGCCCCGAGCGCGTGTCTCAGAGTTACCGGAGGTGGCCGCGCAGGGCTCGGGCGACACCAGCGTGAGTCAGCCCTGGGCGCGGCCGAGCTATGTGCACTAAGCTGGCCATGGCTGAGGGGCGCTTAGTTTAGCAGCCCAAGAAGGAAACTCAGTCGCTAAGCGCAGCGTCGCGCGTCGCGGGTCTATAGGGCAGGGAGGGCGGCGCTTCCGGGTAGGCCCGCCCAGCCTCGCCTCCAGGGAACCACGCCCACAGTAGGCACGCCCACAAGGAGCCCCTCCCTTCTCGGGCCCCGCCCATCCGGGCGCGGGCGGGTGGCGTCGCCTTTAAGAGCTCCCCGGTGTTTTGGGGGCCGCGGGCCGGGCGCGCTGACCTGGTGCGCATGTCCCGGGCGGTGACGCCGGCGCCGGGCTCCATGTGTGCGGCCGAGGGGCGCATTATCTGGCCGGCGGCGCGGGCGGGTGGAGCGGCGGAGCAAGCGCCGCGGGCCCGGGCGGCCCCTCAGGCGCAACGAGCACGCGCGGCCGGCGCCCCCCGCCCCCAGCCCTGTGGACACGCGCGCTGCCCCTGGGCCCGGTCGGCGCGCGGCCGGGTAAGTTCCCAGCAAACTTGGCAAGGCGGGGCGGGGGCGCGGGAAAGTGGGAGCGCGGTCATATTCGGCTAGCTGCGCTGCGGTTCGCTTCGCCTGCGGCGCTGGAAAGTTCCCCGTCGCCCGCGCACGTGGGGCTGGGGTCCGGGGTCCGGGGTCCCGGGTCCCGGGAAGTGGCCGAGCCGTCTCACTACCTCCTGAGCTTTTCAGGCTGGGAGGCCGCCCCAAAGGGGGCGGCGGGCACACAGCACGTGGGCGAGAGGCGTGGGGTTAGAGTCCACGGGAGGGTCGGGGTCCCAGCCCGGCGGCGGCGTTGAATCCGGCGGCGGCGGCGGCGGCGGAGGAGGATCCCGTGTCAGAATAAGAGTCCCCGCGCGCCCACGCCTGCAGGCCCCCCCCACCCCCCACCGTCCTGCTTGGTCTCGCGCCCTTCCTGCTTGACCCCAGGGAGCCACGGGACCCTTCCCCCTCTCTTGGTTCCTGGCTTCTTCATGGCCCTCCACTTTAAATTTGCCTCCGGGTCTACGCTGTGGCTCCAATAATTTCCTTTTTCTTCCACCTGGAACGGGTTGGCATCAGTGACTAGACAGCAGCAGCTGGCCTTTTAAAGGGATTAATGCCAAGAATCGGAATTGATCACTTCAACAAGGAAAGGCTTCTGGGCAGGCCGCAGCCGGACACCGATGCGGATCTGCGCTCTCCGGGACCCAGAAATGAATGGGTACCCCTCATTAGGACCTGTATGGCAGCCTGTGGTGTGTTTCCTCCCCGCCCCTGCAATTTAGCAGAGGCTGCAAGTTCTACTTACCTGACCCACTGCAGGGTCATTCTTTCTTGTGGCTTCGGATTCTTTAGGACAAAGTCCTGGTGAGTCTTCTGAGTCTTACATTTTCTTGATGGCATTAACTTCTTTTTGTCTTCTTGGAGTATGTAGCACTACCACTTCCCTGTTAATGTGTGTCCATTCACAAAGTGATAGATACCTGTTGTGGACATAATCCTGTCTGCTGATCCTGAGTCTCCCTCTTTTCATCCTGCCATTCGGTGGTTACAACTTTTCTTTAAAGCAACATTACACTGCAACACTGAATACCTTCCAGTCCTTAGCTTATACCTGGCTCTCAGTGTGCATCGGCCAAGTTTCCTTTGCAGGTATAACACGTACCAAAAATGATCCTTCAGATGTAGGGTGTATAGTACCTAATTTCCAATTGAGGAGTTGTAGCTTCTACAGTTCTGTGTTGTTCCCTAGGGGCTGTTTAGTGAAGGTGGAGAGATGTGATTGTGGTTCCTTTTCTGCATTAAAACTGGGGAATGTTGCTGTTTTCAGCTTGTGTGTGAGAATTTTCCCTAGCTCCAGGACATGAGGCAAGCTCCTTGTACCTCTGCTGCATTATCTGGTGACAACACCATGCCAGCCTTTCTCTGTCCCTGGAGAACAGAATCCAGCTGGCCTTTGGGGGCACAACCACCAAGTTCCTGCTTCAGACCCGGAGTTCTCTAGAGGAAGCATTTAAGTATGGGAATCGTGCACCCTCTCCTACCAACTCTGTGCCCACCCCTCATCCTTCATTTGCCCCCTAAAATGCTGAAATTTTTTTTTAAATGCCATTTTTTTGTATGTTTTTACTCATGAGCATGTATGGAGTCAGAGGACAACTTTCAGGAGTTGCTGCTGCTTCTGCCATGTGGGTTCTAGAGAAAGAGCTTTCGTGATGAGGCTTGAGGGCAAGCAGCTTTTCCCCCACTGATCATCAGGCCCCAACCCTCTCTTTAATTCAAAGATTGCCTTTCCCTTTGGAAGCTGGGTAGTTCAGGAAGTGGGAGCATTTGTGCATTACTGATTGATCACTATGCCTTGTTAGTTCCACTTTGATGACATTTCTTTAGTGTCATGTCATCTCTATTAATGTGTCATTTGGCAGGTTCCGTGATGAAGCATGTTATGATGGTGACAGATATGTATAGTTTGTGGGTTCAAGCTTACTTGGGAAGCTTTCTGGAATCTGTTGTGTCTGTGTGCTGCCCCACCTCCACCTCAGTAAGGAGCTATTTTGTGTTGGTTTTGTTTCTTTCTTTCTTTCTTTCTTTTTTTTTTTTTTTTTTTTTTGAGACAGGGTTTCTCTGTATAGCCCTGGTTGACCTGGAACTCACTCTGTAGACTAGGCTGGCCTCAGAAATCCACCTGCCTCTGCCTCCCAGAGTGCTGGGATTACAGGCGTGCGCCACCACTGCCCAGCTGTGGTTTTGTTTCTTGTTGAGACAGGTTCTCACTCCAGCCAACGCTGACCTGGAGCTCACTGTATAGCCTAGGTTGGTCTTGTTACAATTCTCAGCCCTTATTTGAGCAATAAAGCGCATTGTTAAGACTTAGATGTTCAGTTCTCCATTAGCTGTCTGACTTGTTCTGCATCATTTATTCTGTGAATTTCTGGCATTGCAAGTAGTGATTTGCAGATTGATTTATTCAGTGCATATCCGTGTGCATACTGTGCCTCTGACTTTATTACTAGGACTCCCTGCTTGGGAGAAGTGCAGTGAGATTAGTGGGCCAAGAAAACTTAGAGGGGACAGAGAAAGAAGGGCTGTATGACCTTGTGGGCCTGGTGTGGGAGCTGTTCCCTTTTTGGGGGTCACTAAATAAGTAGAGGTTGTTGAGTACATCAAGAGAATATCTGGGTGGAGAGTGCTTGAACTGAAGGCAGCTGGAATTCTCTCTCTCTCTCTCTCTCTCTCTCTCTCTCTCTCTCTCTCTCTCTCTCTCTGTGTGTGTGTGTGTGTGTGTGTGTACACACTTGGGCAGCCCCATCCCCAATAGGTTTGGCAGGCTGGCAGCTGGTATTTCCCCTGAGAGCAGTGGGACTTAACACTGGGGCAGACACAGCCTAGGCCAGGACCTTGCTGGCTGGATCTGAACAGACAACTAACTGAAAGGCAAGCAGCTCTCCATTTAGCAGTGTTAGCCTTGTCTGGAGAAAGTTAAGATCTTGACTTGAGCAGTCTTGGTGTTCAGCCCTTCCTGAGAGTTGGGCTTAAGACTGGTTCCAGCACAGCAGCTGAATGTTGAGACTCCTGTGTTTTTGTCACTTACAGGGGAGCGGCAGAACTGTTTTCTCTGCCTTCATAAGTGAAGTAATTTATGCTCAGTGTAGAGAGCTGGCGAGATTATGAAACAGGGTGGTAGGTGCAGTCTTAGAGGAGTATGGCTGGGGTTTCCTCCTAAGAACCAGAAGAACAAGTTGTCAGCACCACAGGTTGAGGCTGAGTGTGGTCATGGTCAGTGTGGATGCAGCTTCAGGAGGTGACAGACTGTCACCTGACCAAAGTGGATTCTTTGGATTGAAGTACAAAGGCAATGGTTGAGCTGATCATAGCAAAGTAGATGTTGGCCAGTCGGGGGGGAAAAGGAGTGCTCATTCTGTTTGGCACCAGAAGACTCCTGTCAGAATGTCAGGCTCAGTCTCTTGTCCCTCCCCCCCTCCCTCCCCCTCCCAGAGCTTTCCAGGCTATATTTGTGACCTCTTTTTGTTTGATGAAAATGTAGGTTACTCTTTTAGAAGACAAAGAATCTCTTTTAGTGGAATCCCTGTAGGTGGCCTCAGGACAGCCCTCATGTTGCCCCAGCCAGGACCGCTTGCTACTTCTGTGGGCTGCACTGGTCTTCTGGCTTCATCTTCGAAGAAGTACTTGTTTCCAAGATGAAATACTTAGGGATTTTTGTTCCATATTCTTGTTCTACTTTCAGTTCTGGGTTCTTTATATGAAAGGGTTGGTGTCACCTATGCCAGAGCCCAGAGCATCTAACTGGGGTGGGAGGTGGGGAGCTCCTAGCAGGTTGAAGTAGGCATTGTGGGGGAGGTTTGAGGTTGTAGGACCCTGGAGGCCACTTTCCCCTCAAAGACAGCAAGGTACCTCCCAGATGGAGCTGTGGCTGCAGAGAGGGTAAAGGCCACTTGTTTAAGAATTAGTTAGCAACATCTCTAGAAGCTCTTTGCAGCCCTGAGCATGACCCCACCTGGCTAGTTTGATAGGTCTGTTCCTATAGCCTGCTTGAGGTGATGCTTCTGAGTGCTTTAGGCTGCTCTGCCAGGGTGTGAGCCCCAACTGCCCCTTGCAAATGACTGCTGCTGAATGGCCCGCCCTTTGGTTGGTGCTTTCTCTCTGCTTGAAAAGACTGTGTTGGGAGTTAGTGAGATAAGGAATGCTCAGTCTCGTCACGCCTGCGGCATAGACATGGGCTTCAGCCTAGTGGAGGACTATTGGGGATGCCAGGTCACAGTGCACTCTGTATGGAGCACCTTCACCCTGGAACTGATCATCAAATGTGTGTGGTGCCCCGTGGTATCTCACCTTAACTTTGTGTCACAGCTTGGCCTCTTGTTCCATCCAGATGAAGGAGGCAAAAGTCCAAAACCATGAGGAGGTGATTGAGGGTCACCTTCTGGGTTGTTCTCTGAAGAACTCATCCCTCACCTTTCTCGCTTTTGTTGTTGTTGCTTTTTTTTGTTGTTTGTTTGTTTTTTGTTTTGTTTTTTCGAGACAGGTTTTTTTCTGTGTAGCCCTGGTTGTCCTGGAACCCACTCTGTAGACCAGGCTGGCCTCAAACTCAGAAATCCACTTGCCTCTGCCTCCCAAGTGCTGGGATTAAAGGTGTGGGCCACCACGCCCAGCTAGGGAGCAGGATTCTCATAAGCCTGTTGGTCAGGCTATCCTGAAGGAGAAAGGAGCCCTGTGTGATAAACCTGCTTTTTGCTCTGCCTCCACACTGCTCCAGACATAGCTTCTCCAGCAGTTGTCTTTGAGCTGGCACTGTGGAGCACTTACCCCTTAGCTGACTGCTCTCCTCAGCTGATGCCTGGGTACAGGTCCACAGCTCTGTTTTCCTGAGTTTCCAGGTGTGGGTTTTTTGTAGAGACACAGAGATGGAGTTTCTTGTGTGCTCATTCTCATTCTTGTTCACAGATGAAACATTCTTTCCAGCTGATTTTGGAGGTTTAACTAGGAAAGCAAAATGGCATGTATGTGCACAGCTGGTTAAAATGGCATGCACGTGCACAGCTGTTCTCGTTCTCTGTCTCCCTGGGTCCTTTGAGACAGTCTCTCCCTGAGCCTGGAGCTCACTCTGTTTTGTCTTAGCTGGATTCCAGCAAGGCTCCTCAATCCTGCTATCTGCTCCCACCACAGCACTGGTAGGCATGAGGCTGTGATCTACTTGTTATGTGATGCTGGGAATAGAGCTCAAGTTCTTGTGTTTGAGCCACAGGTTCTTTTACCTTCTAAGCCATTTAGTCAGCCCCTGATTTCTATTTTTTGACAGTAGCCCAGGCTCAACTTGAACTTATGGTGTGTCTTCTGCCTCTGCTTTCTCAAGGCTGGAATCACAGGTGTGTGCCATGAGTGCTTAGCCAAACCAAATTGACTTAGAGCTGCATTGAATTGGTTGAATCACTTAAACCTGTGGCATACTTGGCTTGGGTGTCATTGAATGGGTGCTTGAGTCTTCTCAGTGTCTCATTTGTTCCAGCTTGTGAGTAGGTTGAATCTTATAAGTGGTAGTCTTGAGCCAGCTCGGTTCTGGGGTTCTCTTATGGCCATTGATGGGAGCACAGTGCTAAGTGCACTTGCCTTTTTCCTACCTTGCTTGGTAGGTGAACGCATGGCTCCTGCTTTACTCCAGGAATGTTTGCTTGCTTGTTTGTTAGTTTGTTACAAAGGCCTCACTGTGTAGCTCTGACTGCCTGTGTTGATTAGCTGATCTCTAACTCAGAGATCCCGCCTGCCACTGTCTCCTTAGTGCTGGAATTAAAGGAGTGTACCACCATGTCCAAAGGAGATTTTTCATTGATTTGCTTTTTTAATGCTTCTTTGTATGAATGTATGTGTGCTTTGGGAACCGACAGAGGCCAGAACAGAGTGTTCTGGCATTGGAGTTGTAGATGGTTGTGAACCACCATGGGGGTGCTGGGAGCTGAACCAGAGTCCTGTACAAGAGCAGCCAGGTCTCTTAACCACTGAGTCATTTCCAACCTGTTGTTTGTTTTTGCAGTAAAGTTTTGTGCAATCTTTTCTCCTGTCCACCTTCAGAGGTCATTTCCTGGTGCGGAATCCTGGGGAAGAAGTAGGAGCTTAACATCAGTAATGGGTGGCACTGCCTGGCCTACTTTATTTTTGTTTTTTGTTTTTTGGTTTTTTTTTTGGTTTTTTTTGTTTTTTGTTTTTTTTTTTTTTTTTTTGGTTTTTCGAGACAGGGTTTTTCTGTGTAGTCCTGACTGTCCTGGAACTCACTCTAGACCAGGCTGGCCTCGAACTCAGAAATCCGCCTGCCTCTGCCTCCCAAGTGCTGGGATTACAGGCGTGCGCCACCACGCCCGGCTTTATTTTTGCTTTTTGAGTAGGGTCCTTCCTTCCTTCCTTCCTTCCTTCCTTCCTTCTTCCTTAGATTTATTTATTTATGTATTTGAGTATACCATTGCTCACTTCAGACACACGGAAGATGGCATCAGATCCCATTAGTGGTTGTGAGCCACTATGTGGTTGCTGGGAATTGAACTCAGGACTTCTGGAAGAGCAAGCAGTCAGTGCTCTTAACTGCTGAGCCATCTCATCTCCAGCCCTAGAGATATAGTCTTTCTATGTCTTAGGACTTACTATGTAGAGCAGGCTGGCCTTGAATTCGTAGAGATTGACCTGCCTTTGCACCCTGAGTGCTGGGGTTAAAGGTGTGTGTCACGGCACCTAGCTGTTCATTATAGACTGTGCATGATGTATAACTGTGGGCATGACTGTCCTTCCTTCCACCTTTAACTGGGTTCTAGAGAATGAGCTCAGATTGCCAGACCTGTAGCTCTTACGTGCCTTTATCATGCTCAGTTATCTTGCTGGCCATTTTGAAGTTTAGGTCCTGAGTATGAGGGTCATTGTGAATATATTTATCAGGCTGTTTCATTAGAAATGGAACTGTTAGGCACAGGGAGATGACTAATGGTACTAACATGGTTCAGGCCCTGGGCCTAGTGCCACAGTGAAATAGAGTATCTCCTTGGGCATAAGGAGATAGCTCATTGGGTTGAGCTGGACACAGATCATGCACCTGTAATCCTAATGTTCCTACAGAGATGGGAGTCAATACAGGAGAATCCTAGGAGGCTCAAGGGTAGGCTATCCTATTGCACACAGCACTGAGAAGGTAAGGACTGAAACCTGAAACCTAAGGCTGTCCCTTACCTCCGCACATGCACTTTGGCTTGTATGCACCTGTATTGGCGTGTACACATGCACACATACACACATTTTTTAAAGTAGCTTTTTGGACAGCAGATGTAGCAATCCCCATGGACTTTCCTTTGTGCTCTGCTCTGCTGAACCCCATACTTCTGTGTGAGCAAAGAGACTTCAAACTGGAAATTAAGGCGCAAAAGGGAGAGAGACTTCCCACCATTGATTTGTAGTAGAAAGGAGGTTGGCAGCTGGCTCCTCCTAGAGTATCTCTGGTCAGTCTGTCTGACCTGTCATTTGTTTTAGGTTTGTTCAGTTTGTTTATATAGGTCTACTGGCCAGTTTCCTTTCTCCTGGCCTTGTCTGCTTTTGAACTTGAGGTCATTGTGGGTCACTGCTGAGAAGAGGACAGGATGTGAGGAGGAAGTCGTGCAGGGCTGCTTCAGGAATCTTAGGCCTTCCTATCCCAGAAGTCCAGTGGGTGATGGTTTAAAGCTTAAGCAGTGCTTTTTTTGTCTCATTAAGAAAGTAAATGTGAGCCGGGTGATGGTTAGTTTGAGGCCAGCCTGGTCTTCAGAGGGAGTTCCAGGACAGCCAGGGCTGTTACACAGAGAAACCCTGTCTCGAGAAAAACAAACCAAAACCAAAAAAGTAAATGCATCTAACCGTAGGCACACTTGAGGTCCAGAATTAGCTCAGGCAGTGGGGAGGCGCAATAGAGTACCCGACAGTGCCCAAGCCTGTCCAGGGGGAGGTTAGCTTTGCACATCCTGTTGAGGGTGATGTTGGCAGAGGGCTAGT
Organism: Apodemus agrarius; assembly: GCA_964023405.1. Taxonomy (NCBI): domain Eukaryota; kingdom Metazoa; phylum Chordata; class Mammalia; order Rodentia; family Muridae; genus Apodemus; species Apodemus agrarius. The sequence continues at coordinate 62,167,118 of OZ030023.1, read as the reverse complement.
GTTTTGCATAATCCCCTACTCTGTGCTAGAGTTCGAGCCCCAGGCCTGTGTATGCTGCATGTCAGGCTGCCCCTCTTGAATGGCTTTTATATCTGGAAAAGCCCATTGTCATACTCGGGTACTCCTCAAGGTGTCACAAAAGAGATGGAGCCAAGGGGGCTTCAGGAGTTCTAGGGAAGCCAGGCTCTTGGTTTGGGATGGGAAAGGTGACCTTTCTGATGCTAGAGACAGACTGGGGAGTGCAGAGGGGTTTTTTTCTTCTTTAGAGATAGAAAGCAACAAAGACAAGTGGCCCCAGGGAAGGAGCTTGTTGTGGAATGAGTTGGCCTAGAGGTTGCTTCATTTTGGCAGTGATGGGTGCTTCCTGTATGTTGTCATGATTTAACTGAAGAAGCAGGAAGGACAAGAATCTGCTCATGGTCATCAGTGAGACTCCTGAGTCTGAAAGCCACGGTTGGGTGTTTTAAAAGTTACTTATTTTTTTGTTTAAAAGTTTATCCAGAGGCTAGGGATAGAGAGCACTTCCCTAGCACACATGAGCTCTAAGGTTCAACACCTCAAAAAACAAACAAACAAAAATTTCATGGACATATGAAAACCTGAGCTACCATTGTGGTCCTAGAGTGTGGTCCAAGCCTGGCGTGGCGCACGCCTGTAATCCCAGCACTTGGGAGGCAGAGGCAGTCGGATTTCTGAGTTCAAGGCCAGCCTGGTTTACATAGTGAGTTCCAGGACAGCCAAGGCTACACAGAGAAACCCTGTCGAAAAAAACAAACAAATAAAATAAATAGAGTGTGGTCCAGCTTGGGCTTGTCATCCCCACTGTGAAGTGACTGGTTGGAGAGCAAGCCAGGAGTCTCCAGAGAGCTGCTTAGCTGGCAGGTTTGGGGTGGACAATAGGAAGACAAATGTGTCCCCAGTTCTTACCCAGCTACTTGTTTGAGCTGTGAGAAGCCTCTGATTACTCCAGCATCTCTGTGTCACCCTCACCCACTATCCTAGGCAGGGATATGGTTTCTTAGGAGTGGTTGAGTAGCCACTTCACCCTCTGGACCTAGGATTTATGGACAGTGTAATGGGCAGGCGTTGGGAAGCACAGGGTCATGGTTGAGCATTTACACGGGAGAACCTGAAGTGTACCTGCACAGGTCTATGGGCTTCTGTGCAGGGAAGGAAAGACCAATGGTGATGACAGATTGGTGCTCCTATCACCTTGGGTTTGTCTGCCTTAATAAAAGAAGATAGGTGTCATACACCTTGTACAGATTGGTGATGGTTAACTGGAGTCAGAGACTAGGGACTTTTTTGTCTGTTTGCTTGACAACTGTTGGGAGATCTACCAGGCTCACCCTCTGCTGAGCCCTGAGATCCTGTGCTAGTAAAGATGCCCTCACTTGGCCTTGGAGGCCAGTAAGCTGGGGAAAGGGAAGAGGTGTAACAGAGTACCCCTAAGACAGGAAGGTCAGTGGGAGGCTATTTGGGATGGCACTTGAGTGGGGACTGACTGACAGGTAATACAGATCCTAAGACTGAGTCTGAGTTTTTTTTTTTTTTTTTTTTTTTTTTTTTTTTGGGGTTTTTCGAGACAGGGTTTCTCTGTGTAGTCCCGGCTGTCCTGGAACTCACTCTGTAGACCAGGCTGGCCTCGAACTCAGAAATCCGCCTGCCTCTGCCTCCCAAGTGCTGGGATTACAGGCGTGCGCCACCACGCCCGGCCTGAGTCTGAGTTTTATGCGTGCAAAATTGGTAGTTAGGCAGAGGGAGGAAGACCTGGGTCTTGGTGAGGCTAGATGTGAGATAGCCCACAGCTCTTGGTGGCCTTTTCCAGCTTTGTTGCCCTGAATGGAACTGTGGTGAGCCCATGTGACTATCTGCTTTGTGAGCTCGGAGAGTGAATCTGACTCTGGAGGAGGTGTGCTTGAAGTCTAGTCAGTAGTCATCATTCCTCCCTAGACAGTAGTGCTCTGTGTGGGGAGAGTTGTGAGAAAATTATGGCAGGTCTCTTGCATGTGCAGGAACAGCCTGCTCAGTTTTTCTGTCAAATTAGTAGGACCCAGCCCCTACCATAGCTGGGAAAGGAGCTTTCCAGCAAGTCCAGGGTCTAGGAAGAGGTTTGGGTCTGATTCTAGAGTCTTGTCTTGTTCCGTCACCCCCCCCCACCTCACCCACCCCCACCCCCACCCCCCCACCCCCCGTCACCTCCCCCCCTCAAGACAGGGTTTCTCGGTATAGCCCTGGCTGTCCTGGAACTTACTCTGTAGACCAGGCTGGCCGTGAACTCAGAAATCCACATGCCTCTGCAGGTGCTGGGATTAAAGGCATGCGCCACCACTGTCTGGTCTGACCTGGCCTTTTATTTTGATACGGGGTCTCTTCATAGCCCAGACTGGACTCCAACTTTTCCTGCATGAGCCACTGTATCTGGTGTCCAATTTGAGTTTTGGAGCCTTTTCCAGATAAACCCAGGGAAGGAGCTAGTATGATGATGCTTGCTACCAAACCTGTCAGCCTAAGTTCCATGCCTGGGACCTTGCATGGCAGAAGGAGAGAACTGACTCTTACAAGTTGTTCTTTGGCACATGCACACCTTACTACCATAGAGAGGGTGGGATGGGGCTCGAGAGATGGCTCAGAAGTTAAAGAGCACTTGGGTTTTCTTCCAGTGCACACACATCAGACCCAGGACATGTAAGATAAAATGGGGAAAGATAAAAACTGGAAAGATGAACCAGTGGGTGAAGAGCTTGCTATGCAAGCATAAAGTCCTGAGTTGCATTCTCAGCAGGACCAAATTCTGTAATCCCAGCATTCACTATGGGGTGATGAGATGGAGATAGGAAAGACTCCTTGTTCACACAGCCTGCTGTCAGCAACAGCAACAGGAGCTACTTTGAGATGAAAGGTGAGGACTGAAGTCATCTATGATCTTCACATGCAAGACATGGCACTTCTGTGCTATGGTACTTCTCACACACTTAGGCATTATGTGTGTGCACATGTGTACACGTAACAGGAAAATTTCTCTGAAACATGTTATCTAGTAGCTTTTGTGATGGTTTCATGAACTGCTCAGATGGTTTTGAGTTTTAGCTCTTCAGGCAGACTTGAGAGAAAAGATGGGTGTTCTTCCCAGAATACTGGCTTGAAAGTGGGGAAGGGATGTGGTTATAGGTAGGAGACTTGAGTTAAAAATGACTTAGCATGTGAGTGAGGCTAGGATGAGCTATGCTCTGGTGACCACTTATCAGATGTCTGTGTACAGCTTTTTCCCCCTTTTGAGACAGGGTCTCCCTGTGTAGTTCAGGCTGGTTTTAGACTTTTGATTCTTTTGCCACAGTTTCCTACCACTCTTGGCTGAACACATACTTTGTGTGGCCCTAATTGGCTTCTGTGCTGTCTTGAGCTGTATTGTTTATGTTACCTGTTAGAGATGAAGGTAAAGATGGCTGTTAGCTTATGAACCAAACCAGCCTGGGATTTGTCTCTTAAGTCTCCAAATCTCCTATTTCTTCTTGTAGGCTGGTAGGCAGTGTCTTATCAACAGAGGCTGGTGGTTGTGGTTGACTGTGCTTCTGGGACTTATGGATTTTAAAACAAGAGGTGAGGATTGATCTGTAGCAGTCCCTGAGTCTGATTAGAGCCCCCAGGCCTGGGCTATGTAGAGAGTTGTCTCATCAGAATCAGGAGTAGAACCTAAGCCTTCAAGTGCCACTCTCTCTACCACTGCCCACACCTGAGAGATCTGGGCAGTGGCTGTGATGTTTTAGCTTTGGGTTTCTCACCTGTCAAGTTGTGGTGTCAAGGGAAGTATCCTTATGTGATAGGGTAACAGTAATGGAGACCTTGAGGGTCATGATGGCAGTGCTTCCTAATAGTGGGTGGGTTTTGCTTGTACCTCCTAGGTACCAGGTGAGTGATGCTGGCAGCCCTTGATTCTGGTTATGGGGATCAAAAAATATTTATTAGGCATCAGAAGACCAACCCTTATGGTCTATTAGCATGTAGACCTTAATTACTTGTTTTCTGTCTAGTATTGCCAAACTGGTGGTTACTTGAGATTGGAGTTAGCAGAGGTTCCTAAGGGTGCAAGTCTGTCCAGCTGTTTACGGGTACCAACTCCTGTCGTCTGGGCATGGAGGAAGTGGAGGTGCTAAGGTCATTTTTCTAGAGGTGGGGGTTAAATGGGAACAATCTTACTCTAGACTGTAAATTTCCCTTTCTTTAGTTAGACGTGCCTTTAAAAAAAAAAAAAAAAAAAGCTTTTGTGGGACAGTGAAGTGTAGGTAAAGGTGCTTGAGTTAATTCCTGGATCCCACATAGTAAAAGGAAAGAAGTTCTGTGGCCTCCTCATTCATGCTCCCACACAGAAATATAATGAGGGAAATCCCAGGCAGCCTGAGAGGTGGCTCAGTGGTTAAGGGCACTGGCTACTCTTACAAAGCTCCTGGGTTTGGTTGCCAACACCTACATTGTGGCTCAGAACCATTTGTAACTCTACTTCCATGAAATCTGATGCCCTCTTTGGCATCTGTGGGCATCAGAAACATATGTGACACACTGACATACAGACAAAACAGCCATACACATAAAAATAAACTAGGTGTGCATAGGGAGGCAGAGACAGATGGATCTTTGTGTGTTTAATGCTAGTCTCATCTATCAATAGTGAATTTCAGGCCATCTGAGGCTATATATAAACCACCCTGCCTTAAAAATAAATGAGTAAATAAATGTACTTTTGAATAAAGATTGTGGGTGTGTGTGTGAGGCAGTTTGCGCATATAAATGGAGACCAGAGTCGTCATTATCTTTTTAATTCTGCCTCACCTTAAGACATTTTCGGGTGAGCATGGTTGGCACATGTCTTTAATCCCAGCATTCATAAGGCAGAAGCAGGAGGATTTCTGAGTTCCAGGACAGCCAAAGCTACATAGTGAGACCCTGTCTCTAAAGAAAGGATCTTTAAACTAATAAATGTGTGTACTGCCATCTTTACCCATGTGAAAGGTCAGAAGACAGCTTGCAGAAGTTGGTTCACTTCCCACCATGCAGGCTACAGGGCTTACACTCAGGCTGGCTAGTGCCTTTGCCTAGGAGTCATCCTGTGGGCCTCGCCTTTTGTTTTGAGACAGGTTTGTTTCCTGAGCTTGTAGCTCTACTGACTTGTCTGACTGCTGGCTGGTGAGCCTGCCTCAAGGAGCCTCCAGTCTTAGCAGCATCTCACCTGGTTCTAGACTCAATTGTTGACTTGGACTGTTGACTGATTATTAAACCATCTATCGCAAGCCCTCCCCCCCCACACACACACTTGAACTCAGATCCACCTGCCTCTGCCTCTTGTGCTATTAAGGGTCTGTGCCACCATACTGAGCTAGCTCCTGCCTGCCTGCCTGCCTGCCTGCCTGCCTGCCTTTGAGTCTTAGCTTCCCAGAAATGCACCACTACAGTTGGCTTTATTTTTAATTTGAGATAGGGCCTGGAGAGATAGTTTGGTGACTATAAGAGCCTTGGCTGTTTTCGGCAGAATACCTGGGCTTGATTCCAATGTCCTCATGGTGTCTCAAAAACCCTCTTAACCTCATCAGGCACACACATGGCATATAGGCAGGCAAAATACCCATAAAATAGGAAAATTTTAAGACAAGGCTTTACTCTAGTTCAGGCTGTGCCTCTGAACTCATGGAGGTCTGATGAGTGCTGCATTGTTAGGTAGCATCACCATGCCTGACTCTTGCTCTGAACCTTTCTTACCTGAAAGGACAATCACAACCAGCACCAGAACAGAGTGCAGGCAGAGGACTCTTGAACAGTCTCTGTTACAGAGTTTTCCACATACCCTCCATGCTGGACTCAGCCTATGGGATAGGCTGCCTTGGTGCTCAGGATTCCAGGTTGAGGCTGGGCATTGTGATGCTCCTGTTTCCCTCTCCCTGGTATCAGTTGATGGGGGCTGTGCTGGGTGCTGGCTCTCTGTCTAGTGCAACATTTTGTACACAGGCTTCCAGATTTGAGGTGCTCAGGTTTCCATTAAAGGGAAGAGTACGGCCAAGATGAAGTGGTCCTCTCTATTCTCCTTGCTGGTATCCTGGACTTCTCTTGCTTGTGCTGTAAGGTGAGGCTGGAGCAGGCGGTTTCCCAGCATTGGAATTCCATGGTAGATCAGGGCTGTCTAGGAAGGCAAGGACCAAGGTGCTTGGGCAGTGCTCTCAGAACACAGCCACAGGCTTTCCTGGGCCCTTTTCTGAAATGCATTTGGGAGGTTGCAGGGACTGGTTGATGCTGGAGCTTGTCTGGGCTATGATCTGATAGAAATAGGTCCTAGGCCCTGCTTTGCACTGTGATATCCCTGTGCATGCATGGTCCAGGAGGGTTTAATGACACAAGTAGCTCAACCTTGAAATCATGAGACATGGCTCAGACCCCCAGGACACAGGACACAAGCTTTATTCCCTGGAATAAAGCTGTCCTTGCAGAGAGAAGGCAGTGAGAGGTGCCAGAGACTGGCCAGGAAGTGGGGAGTTTGACTTTTCCAAGTTCTGTAAACTGTGGCAGTATTTTTACTCCTTTCTTTCTTTCTTTCTTTCTTTTTTTTTTTTTTAAAGATTTATTGTTGCCGGGCAGTGGTGGCGCACGCCTTTAATCCCAGCCCTTGGGAGGCAGAGGCAGGCGGATTTCTGAGTTCGAGGCTAGCCTGGTCTACAGAGTGAGTTCCGGGACAGCCAGGACTACACAGAGAAACCCTGTCTCGAAAAACCAAAAAAAAAAAAAAAAAAAAGATTTATTGTTATATGTTAGTACACTGCAGTTGTCTTCAGACACACCAGAAGAGCGGGTCAGATCTCACGCTCATGGTGAGCCACCATATGGTTGCTGGGGCTTGAACTCAGGACCTTCGGAAGAGCAGTCAGTGCTCTTACACTGAGCCATCTCTCCAGCCCATAGTCCTTTCTTTTTATACTTCATTAAATGTGGCATAGGAGGAGCTTAGGACATCTTTCAGGTGTTGGGGGCCATGGAGGTTGGACTCAGTTGCCACGCTTGCCAACCTTGTATGCTGAGCCATCTAACTGGCCCGTGTAAGCTGCTTTTGGGTGAGTGTTCAAGACAGGGTTTCTCTGTGTAGTCCTGACTGTCCTGGACTCATTCTGTAGACTATGCTGGCCTCAAACTCAGCTTTCTTACAGCCTCTGCCTTACCAGTGCTGCTATTAAAGGGTTGTGCCACTGCCACCTGGCCCTCGGGTAAACATTTTTAATAATGCTAAACCACACATTTAAGAATGGTTACGCTCTCTTTTTCTTTTCTTCCTTTCCTGCCTTCTTCCCGCCTGCTGCACCTTTACCCCATCTTAAATAAAGCCACGTAGAACTGTCAAAAAAAAAAAAAAAAGAATGGTTACAATAAGCCTGGCTTGCTTACCAGGTGAGGCAGGGTAATCGCCATACTGTGGAGCTGAGGCCAGTTTGGACTATAATAAGGTTCTGAAATGGGGAAAGTTAAGCATTTTACCTTGTGTGCATTTACCACACAGAAAATATGACCTCAAAATCTGAGAACATGGATCTGTCTGCCAGGGTTAGTTTAGGAAGAGACTAAGGTATATACATTGAAGGCCTGACTTGTGTCAGCTGCCAGGAGACTTAGAGAAATGCTTGTTGCTCTAGAAGGTTCATTATGACATCATCTCGTAGGTAGAGTGTTGGAGCACAGAAATTCCTTGGTGTTTCTTTAGTTAGCTCCTGTAAGGGCAGGACCTAGATACGCTTCCTCCAGCTTGGTGGGGTGACCCTCCTCAAGCCCCTCTAACCACCAGGAAATATTGGGGAGAGTCTTCCTTCTTCTAACAGCCCTGCTTGGGGGGGGGTACCAGGTATTCATCATTTTTTCCATAGCTATTTGTCAATGTGTCTGGTAGTTGGAAGTATGTTACATACTGATGTGTTCTTGCAGAGGGCAGTCAGGGAAGACTGTCTCCACATTTCAGGCTGAGTCCTTAGTGACCTCAACATGTGGCCCTTGAGCAGCACACACCAGCAGGACATCCTGTAATTCAGCTCTCTGCCCACAACAGCTCCCTGGAGGCTGTTTTTGCTCCCACTGGGCTAAGGCTTATTATTCTCATGGCTGCTCCCCTCCTTGTTACCCAGTGTGGCTCTCCTGGGTTTCTGATGACTGTTTATCAGTCTAGGTTCCTAGGTTCCTCCTCCAGCAGCTTTTAGAACTCAGGAAGACATGTTCCTCTTCAGTGTGGGTGTTGTAATGTTGAGAAGGAGCTTCAGGGCTCACCAGGCAACCACTCTCTAGGAACTTCCTGTGTCCTGTTGTCTGGAAATTTTCAGAGTGCTTGACTTTTGGAGTGTTATGACAGGCTCAGTTGTTGGTACTTTTGGTACTAGGACCCACTAGCTTCCAGCCCCTCTCTCTGCTTTCCCAACCAGGGATCCAGTGGGCAGCTAACTTATCACTAGCCAGCACATGAGCCTCTTCCAGGACTTTGGAGGTCCTAAGGATTTTTTTTTTTTTTTTTTTTTTTGTTTTGTTTTGTTTTGGTTTTTCGAGACAGGGTTTCTCTGTGTAGCCCTGGCTGTCCTGGAACTCACTCTGTAGACCAGGCTGGCCTTGAACTCAGAAATCCGCCTGCCTCTGCCTCCCAAGTGCTGGGATTACAGGCGTGCGCCACCACGCCCGGCGGTCCTAAGGATTTTGAGAACCTCATGCCAGGAAAGGGGTGGGGGGAAAAGGAGTTATCACAGGGGAGCAGTCTCAGCTTCCCGGCAAAGAAGCCATTTCCGCTTTTTCTTGTCACACTTCCTTCAGGTGTCTGACAAGCTTTTCACACAGCGAGCATCTCGGTGCTGAACACTTCAGACCTTTCTGAGGCCCACAGACCTTGGCCTCTGTACATTTCAATATGCAGGTGTGTGCAGTTCCCAGAAGTTGCTTGGACATTGGGAGGATCGTCCACATCCACATAGGAGCTGAGACGTTTTGAGGAATGGCTTTAAATCACAATAGTTAAAGTAAGAGGTAGTAGTTTCCTGCTGAGGTCCTGCCTGGAATAGATGCTGTCACTTGGGTCATAGCACAGTACTGAGGGAGCTTCAGGAGGGAGGTGGGCTTTTTTGGAGGACTGTAGGTCGTTGAGAGCCACAGCTGGCTAAAAGTGTATTTGAACCTTTAGGATGGCTAGTAGGGAAGGAGAGTGTGATGACAGTCCCTGCTTTTCGATCTGTGAGACATTGGGTGGGATACTGTATCTCTGTAGTACGAAGGGAGGGGTGCTGGTTAGGGGCTCAGTAGAGACCACTTGCCTACTTTGCAAAGCAGAGACTTTGGGGTCCATTTCTAGCATTGCAGAGAGAAAAAAAGAAAAAGGGTGTGTGTGCATTATGCCAACAACCAGTACCAAGACAGCAGTGAGTTCCCAGCAGTCACAGGGAGGAGGCTTTTCTAGACTCAAGGCTGGGCCTCTGGGACCTTCAGCTGTGAGAGAGGCTGAAGCAACAGCTGCTCTCTGGGAGGCACACACTCATGCTGGGGGCTGGGGCCCACATGGCTGCCTTCTAGCCTTGGATTCAGAGGAAAGAGTTTGTGTTTATGACTGGTTTTGCCCCAAGTTTGTGATGGAAACATTGTTTGTGGGTGCTAACAACAGTGCAGGGGGGACAGGACATGGTCCTAACTGTTGCCACATCCCAATCTGTTTAACTTGGCTGGGTGTGCTGGTTGGGTAGTGCTTACTTCAGTGACAGGGACTTGCACCACAAGTGACAAAAAGGCAGGAGTGGGCTTATTTGCATGGCAGGGACCTGAGCAGACAGGTGGGCAGGTGTGCGGAGCAAGTAGGGGAGAGACAGGCTTACTGGAGTCGTGTGTGTGTGTGTGTGTGTGTGTGTGTGTGTCCGTCCGTCTGTCCATCCTCAGGGATATTAGGGAGGCTGTGTTGACTCATTGTGAGGAGATGATCCATCCTCCGTTAAGGCCTTTATTACCATAGGTAAGGGGAGGACAAGGTGAGCTAGAAATTGTGGGTGCTAGGACTTGAGATGGTGGACAGGACTCTGTACCATTCTCCTCCCCTAGTGCTATAGCTTCCGTTGCCAGGGGGATGGGCTGTATGGCCAGTTTCCCCACTGGCTCCTTTGCTTTCCTGGGACTGTTTCTCTAAGTCTCTAGTCTGCTTAGTCTGATATGTCCCCACTCCCTGGGGACATGGTTAACAAGGCGTTTTGCCCTAGGGAGAGCAGGCACTGCTCAGGTTCTCTGGGGGTGACCTGGAACTGGAGCCTATGGTATGCCCTGTGCTGTTGTGGCTAGGGTCCCTCTGCTCCTTTCCTAACAGCTCCAAAGTGCTCCTTGCTAGCTAGCCCTTAGAGGTAAGGTTTCTCAGTGTTTTAGGTTTTACTCTTGTGTATCACCAGTGCTCAGCTCTATCATTCATTGTAGGCAGACACAGGGAGCATTGGCTGTGGCTGTGTCCCAGGAAAACTATTTGCTTGAATGCAGGTAGCAGGCAATAGGGTGTCAATCCCCAAGTTGGAAACTGAATGTAAGCTGGAGCAGAACTTAGCAATAGAGCGCATACTTAGTGTGCATATTGCCAGCACCTGGGAGGAACTGGGATTGGGAGTTCTAGGCCATCAGGGCTACATTAAGAATGGTGAAGCCTCGGCCAGAAGGAGGAGGAGACACCTTTAATCCCAGCACTTCAGAGGCAGGCAGATCTCTGAGTTTGAGACCAACCTGGTCTACAGAGTGAGTTCACAGACAGCCAGGGCTACACAGACAGAGACACCATGTCTTGAAAAGCAACATGAGAAAAGAATTATGATTCTGTGTATTGCTGGGTATGGTGGCACATATTTTTGTTTTTGTTTTGTTTTGTTTTTTCTAGACAGGGTTTCTCTGTATAGCCCTGGTTGTCCTGGAACTCACTCTGTAGACCAGGCTGGCCTTGAACTTAGAAATCCGCCTGCCTCTGCCTCCCAAGTGCTGGGAATAAAGGCGTGTGTCACCACCACCCGGCGGTGGCACATATTTTAATCCTAGCATTTGAGAGGCCATGGCAGGCTGATCTTTGAGGTGTGTGTGTGTGTGTGTGTGTGTGTGTGTGTGTGTGTGTGTGTGAGAGAGAGAGAGAGAGAGAGAGAGAGAGAGACTCAAAAAATAAAGGGGGGGGGCAAACTTGAGTCTTTGGTTTGATCTAATCCTTTTCTACCACTGTGGTGCCTGCTTTGGTGCTCTACTCGGACCTGCCTTGGATTCTCCATTTCTGGAGTTGTACTCCTAGAGAGGGTCCAGGTGAACTTTGTGAAGTGGGTAGATGCTTGATTTCTGCCGGGCATGTGCATTCTGGATTTGGGAGGGTCAGAGGCAGGAGCAATGAGAAGTGCTGGATTCTTGGATCTGTCAGGAGGACATGGGGACCAAGATGGCAAATGTTTGGGTGCAGACAGACTGCATAGGTGTCAGTGAGGGCAGGTGGTGGACAGAGTAGAGGGGTACACGCATGCAGGTCCAGGCCCAAGAGTATAGTATAGTCAGTCCTTCTTGTCAAGTGCCAGTGCCTTCAAACACCTGTGTTGCCTCCTGTGTTGGCCATGAGTATAACCTAGGAGGTTCTTACTCTGCCGTCATCCTGAAGTTGAAAGGAGCATCCTCCAGGCCTATACCCTCCCCCCCTATCAAATGACAACAAAAGATGGGGCAGCCACAGTGCCAAGGCTTGACTTCAGGACCGTGGCTCCCACAGCGATCTTCCTGTCAAAGTGTGGTTTCTTTCCAAATAGGACACAAGGATAGGGTGGGTTATAGGAAAAGGGCGTATGTATGAGCAGAGGACCCAGGTGCAGGGTCAAAGCTAAAGCCTAATGATCTATCAGGGGAGGTAAAGAGTCTCCCATGAGCTGGTAATTGTGCACTTAAGAGTTACTTGATATTGTTTTAAATGTATGAGTTTGGCATAAAAACAGGAAAGCTTTCCGAACCCAGTTAGTGAGGTGCAGTAGTAATCACATGATTAGTTTCAAGAAATGCTCCTTGTTCTGGGAATGCTAAGTGGGTTCTGCTAGATCTCTACTCATTTCTTGTGAGATTCACATTGACTGACTGGAGGGGCTGGTGCACTGGGCTCCCTAGACTGACTCCTTCATCCCAGCCTTGTTACCCAAGTACAGACTTACAGCACTAGCTGTGTGTCACACGCTCTAGGTTTCTGAATTGAAGCCAGGCAGAATCTGATCATACAGCCTGTGCCTTTTATTGCTTGGTGGGGAGGTCCACAGACACTGGAGCTATACTGGGTAGGGGCGGGCTGAGCGTGCCTTCCTGGGAAACTCTGGAACAGACTGGGTTGGGGGCCACTAGCAGGTACAGTGGGAGGCAGCAGAATAGGCTAATAAGTTCAAGCACTTCTCCTGGGTAGAGGCTTCTGGAATGTGATGAGGCTATGTGGATTAAGCATTTCTAAGATTTTTAAGTGTCATAGTGGCCTGGTAGTTAATTTTTTAGGCCTTTTCAGTTTAGAGTGGAGAATTGGTATTTATTTATATTATTTTGGAGCTATTCTATTGTTGGCTCAATCTTGCCTCAGCCTCCTGTGTGGCTGTGACTACAGGTGCAGGCATCCGTCTTGATGACCTGGATTTGAGAGTCCATCTTTGCAGAGGTTTTGTTTCAGATGTGAAATGTCTATGGTGAGAGGGTGTTTGGTGTATAAGGCTGGGACAGAAGTCCAAAAATGAGATTTATCTGGGTGGATGGGAACTGAACTGGCTGGCCTCTGGGGTGTATATGATGCTTTGAGTCCAGCCAACTGTTAATGCATTGATAGGATTAAGAATGCACATGGTTTGTGTGTGTGCTTGGACACATGGGTGGGAGCAACTTGTGATAATCGATTCTCCTATTTACCATGTGACTCTAGGGGACTGAACTCAGATTCTCAGGCTTGGTAGTAAGTGCCTGTACCTATTAAGCTTTCTTGCTTGTCCAGAAGCTTCTTGAAATAAGGAACCCAGTTCAGAAACATCCCTCACCCTAGCAGAGAGGACAGTGTGGCCACTTAGAGAAGTGGCTGACATTCCAGACATATTTAATATCAGAACTAGCAGAATTGAATTAGGGTAATGTATACCTCTGATCAACAGACAAAGGCATGAGGATAGCAATGAGTTTGAGGCTAGCTCAGGGCTGTGCAGAGAGATTTTAGGGTTAAAATCAGGTGATCCTCCTACCTCTGTTCCCCACTCTGAGAGTATAAGAGTATGCCACCATATCCAGCTTCTTTATAGGCTGCGAGTCCTCTTGCTTGTATGGTAAGCACTTGTGCCACAAGTATGCGCCTAGCCTCTGCTCAGGGTTTCTGATAGCAGATGCATTGTATTTGTAGGTCAGTGGGAAGAGAATTTGTACCTCCTAACCATGAATAAGGGATTTCTTTCCATTTGCTTTGTTTACTTTTGTGATGTTGGAGATGGAACCCAGACTTGATTACTACCAGGCAAGCTCTCTGGTTTTTGGGTGTTTTTGTTGTTGTTGTTGTTGTTTTGACAAAAATCTGTGGTTCTAGAGTCAAACTAACTTCCTGTCTCAGGTGAGTGGCAGGACTTTAACATGACTGTAGGGTTTTTTCCCCCTTGTGCATCATGTTTTTTATGAGGTTGTAAACATATTTTGTTGTAGTCTTTACTTCTTACTGACTGATGTGCTTCTGGAAACACAGCTGACTTTGCACACTAATGGCCTGTGACTGACCCAGGCCAGGGTCTTGCTAACTCAGACCATCACAAATTGAGAACATAAAAACAAGGGTTGGCAAGGTAACCTAGTAAGATTTACCACCACCACCTGACCACTCCACCGGAATTTAATACTTAAAACCTACATAGTGGAAGGGAAGAACCAGCTTTTGAAAGTTGTCCTCTGTCCTCTATATGCAGTTTCACTGCTTTCTTTCCTGGTGTGGGACTGTAAGCTGGAGGTACGGGTATTGGCCACCAACTGGGAGACATGATCAGGCTGCATATTGCTAGCCTGGGAACAAGTTGAGACTCAGAACTGAAAGGTGACTGCTATAGAAATTGCTGCTTTTGTTCCACAGTAAAGTTGAAATCATCATAGGGTAGGGTCTGTTTGTGCTGGCCTTGATCCTGAAGAGGGACAGGTGTTAGGATACCCGTACAAGGGTTTCCTGGCTCTGGCTGAAAGCTTGAACTTGGTTGGTCAGGCAAATGAGGGTTGACAGCATGTGTTGGATTTCCCAGTCTACACTGAGCTGGAGGGCCCTGGCAGTGTCTATGGCAGTGTCTTTACCTGGGAGGAGTTTTGTTCTCCTTGATCCCCAAAGGTCTCCCGAGCATTCATTTCTGGCTTTACTAGGCAAGTTTTCCTGTGAGAATATTTCTTACACCCACGAGTCACAAATTACTGAACGTGTTTAAAAAAAAGATTTCTTGGTGGGCATGGTGGTCTGTGCTTTTAATCGTAGCACTTAGGAAGCAGAGTCAGGCTCTGCTTCTTAGTTCTAGATCAGTCAGAGCTATATGGTGAGATCTTGTTTTTATAAACTGATATTAAACAGAAAAGGTTTCTTTGTAAAAGTGTGTATGAGTGTTTTTCTTACATGTATGTTTACCATGTGGGTGCTAGGAACTGAGCCCTGCTTCTCTACAAGAGTAGCCAGTGCTTTTAACTCCTGAGCCATTCCTTTAAAAACAAAGCCAGTTTCTTTCTCTTTCTTTCTCTTTCTTTCTTTCTTTCTTTCTTTCTTTCTTTCTCTCTCTCTCTCTCCTCTCCCTCCCTCCCTCCCTCCCTCTCTCCCTCCTTTCTTTCTTTCTTTCTTTCTTTCTTTCCTTCCTTCCTTCCTTCCTTCCTTCCTTCCTTCCTTCCTTTCCTTTCCTTTCCTTTCCTTCCTTCCTTCCTTCCCTTCCCTTCCCTTCCCCTTCCCTTCCTTCCTTCCTTCCTTCCTTCCTTCCTTCCTTCTTTCTTTCTTTCTTTCTTTCTTTCTTTCTTTCTTTCTTTCTTTCTTTCATCTTATTATCCATAAGTACACTGTAGCTGTCTTCAGACACTCCAGAAGCACGCCTCAGATCTCATTACAGATGGTTGTGAGTTACCATGTGGTTGCTGGGATTCGAACTCAGGACCTTCTAGAGTAGTTAGTGTTCTTAACCCCTGAACCAACTCTCTAGCCCCAGCCAGTTTCTTAGTATGTTTTCCTGGCAGTTGTATGGACACAAAGAGAACAGAGGTGGTATTGATACTGCGCATGCCAGGTAATAAAATTCAGAAAGTGGGACTCACCCTGACACCACAGACTCAGGCCTGCCATGGAGCCACTCTGCCCATGACTTTGGACTTCTTCAACCGTATGTTTCATCTATATAGCAGACAGTCTCTTCTTCCCTGGGCACTTGTGCCCCTCCTCATCCTCAGGGACAAGCCTGTACTTCTGCACTGGTGGTGGTTCAGAGCGGGGACCTCACTGGTCTGGGTGCTGGGCAGGTCTCCTGAGTATCAGATGTATTGGGTTTCTGTTTTATAAAATGGGGTCTTCCCCAGGCTAGCCCCACTTAGATCAGTACCTGTGTCAGCTTGGTCTTAACCATTCCGTTGCTCCTGGCTTGTTGTTAGGACAGCCCTTCAATTTACTGTGTGTTCTGGGTGATAAATGAGAACTATCTGGACTTGGCCTGTTAGTCAGTGTTGTCATGCTTTTGTTGAGAGCTTCGAAGATAGGTCTGGGGTGTTGTTCACAGGTTAACCCATGTCCACTAGGCCTTAGAAATTGATTGCTTGTTTGTCTAGGTTCCTGTTGTGGAGGACAGCAGTGGCAATTCCCAACACCCACATGGTGATTCAAGCCATTCTTAACTTCAATACCATGGGATCTGATGCCTTCTTCTGATCTCGGGAGAATTTACTATTCCTGTGGCTGGAGGCATTTTCTTCTATTGTGGGTGCTGGAGACAGAACCCAGGTCTTGCTCACACTTGGTAGACTCTACCACTGAGCTATACCCCAGCACTGGAGAAGCTTGGAATTTCCTGATTCCCAACCATTTTATGGAACTCAGTGTTTTTCTGTCTTTTGGTTTAGGTTGGCCAACACATTGAGTCAGCACATCCACATAAGTTGCCTTTTGACAGAGCTGTGGCCATGGTGGCATGGTAGGATCCGAGTCCTGGACCCTGGCCAGGTGAGTGCTAGGGACTGGTGTCTATGAAATGGAAAGCTGGCTTAGATAATCACTACATATCTGATAGAGCTCTGCTCAGGAAGGAAGGCAGGGAGTTGGGTCCCTGTGGCATCAGGTATGACCCTTGAGCCTTGGGATAGACACCATGTTTATTAGTCACCTGCTCAAAGGCCTGGGGGTGGAGGGAGGTAACCAGAGGCTAACCTTTGATCCCCTCCCAAATGGTTAGAATTGTTCTTTAGCCACTGCACAGCTAGCTCTAATGTAGAAACTTCAGCTCTGCAGAATACAAAAAGCCAGAACTCCTCATGGAGAGGAGGGGCCTTTCTATTGCCACCAGGGCCTCACAGTGACATTTTAGCTCAACACTATATACCTGTAAAAGGAAGAGGAATTGGGTGGTATCCTAGAAGTAGGACATGCTTCAAAACCTCCTAGGACAGCTGTCTCAATTTTAAGACTGTAACATGGTGTCTTGCCAAATGGTTTACCCCTACCCATTGGCATCTGGTTGGCTATTGAGATTTGGCTGCTCTGACATCCCTGCTATGCTATGTCACTGATTGTGACAGTGTTAGGGTTAGGGCTTTGTTTTTTAGTTAATTGTTTTAATTTATGTGTATTACTGTTATACCTGCATGTGAGTCGGTATACCACCCCACATGCCAGGTACCCTAGGAGATCAGAAGAAGGCATAGGATCCCATGGTATTGAAGTTAAGAATGGCTTGAATCACCATGTGGGTGTTGGGAATTGCTGTGTCCTTTGAAGAGCAGCAAATGCTTGCTTAACTTTAACCTTTTTGACCTTTGAGCTGTCTCCCCAGCCCCTCACTTTGTTTTCTGAGACAGGGTATTACCGTGTAGGCCAGGCTGGTCTTGAACTCACCTTGATCTTTTGCCTCAGATTCCCAAGTGCTCAGATTAGAGGTGTGTACCACAAACTCTGGCTTGTTTCTTGTGAGAATATTATTATGTAGCCCCAGATGAACTCCAGGTAATCTTCCTGCTTCTGCCTTTGCCGCCCAGGTGCTGGGATTGTAGGTTTTAATTTATGTTTTCTAGGGTGTGCCCTGGTTTAATACTAGGCCATATTTACCTTTTGCTGCATCTGGGGTTTCCTGATCCCTGGCCCTCATGTGCTAGGCAACTCCTGTCCATCACCAAGGTGCACACAGACCACATGCCCACCCTTGCTGGCTCAGGTTCGTGGACAGTGTTTACCCTAGAATCTCATTTGCTGGGGGTGCGGGGGTGTGTGTATCTTGTTTGTTTGGTAGGGATGCTGCTCGCTCATGGGCTAGGTGTTAGAGATCTTCAGTGAGACGAGGCCTTAGAGAAGCATGCTTCCCAGAGATAGCACTCCATAGCCACAGCACACTCAGCATTGGCTTCCTGCTAGGGAGAAGTGTTCATGTTGCAGTCTCTGAGACATCTTTTTTTGCTGAAAAACACCCAGCTGTGGGCTCTGGCTGCTCCTGTGGAGGAGATCAGTCAGGCCCTACCAGAATCAGAACTTCTGTGTGTTTACATACAACCAAAGCTATCCTGTGGGTGGTGGGAAGGATTGTGACAGGAGAGCTTATTATTACTATTCCAGCACCTGGGTGAAGGATGTGTAGTAATGACAAGGTGAAGGAAGCAGAGATAATGCTGGCCAGAGCCTCTTGTGTGGGGTTCTTTCATCTTTAGTCCTACACAAAGTACAGCATGAATGCATTTTCCTAAGGAAAGGTGTGTGTGCGCGCACGTTCGTTCTTTTTTGTTGTTGTTTGTTTTTTGGATTTTGGGTTTTTGGAGACAGGGTTTCTCTGTGTATCCCTGACTGTCCTGGAACTCACTCTGTAGACCAGGCTGGCCTCGAACTCAGAAATCTGCCTGCCTCTGCCTCCCAGAGATTACAGGCGTGCACCACCACTGCCCGGCTGTGTTCCTACTTTATTACTAAAAGTTTCATATACATATGCCAGTGAAGGGCATGTGCACAGCACAGCAGGGTGACTGTCAGATCTTGTTTTCTCCTGCATTTTTATACTAGATTTTATACTAGATGTCAGCTGGGTTTTGGAGTCAAGTTTTTGCATTTTTATTGTTTTTATTTTGTTTTTGTTTTATTTTATCCAGTTAAGATATTGTAAAAGAAACAGATACTGTCTCTAAGGATCAAGAGAGAAGAGCAGAACTTGAGTCAAACCATGTCACACTGAATTCTGAATTTGCGTTAGGAACGAGACAGTTGTGTCAGAAAGGCCCATAGTAATAGCACAGATCAAGTTGGATTACACCAAGTAGCAAGTCCTGGAGTTAACTTTGTTGAGTCCACTACAGTGGTGCAACTTGGGGGTTAGTGCTGGCTTAGTGAAACCCTGGCTTCATCCATAGTACATATGAAAGAAAAAACATAATGGTGAGCCAGGTGCCAGCTCCTTGGTAGGCCTGTGTAGCAGAGTGAGACCCTGTCTCTAAATAAATAAGTACTATGAAAAGTCTTCAAGTTCATGTTGGCTCTCAAAGAAAAAGAAGCTGGCAAGTCCCCAATCTTTTGAGAGAATGTGGAGGAGCCAGTGTGGTTTCACATGTGGAGGAGATGAACCATGTACCCTGCTTTTCTAGCCTGAACTTGATAGTACTGGGATATATAAGAGGAAGGCCTATTAGCATGGACCACAGAACCTGTTATTTCTAGAGACATGGTTTTGCTGTATAGACCAGACTAGTCTCACACACATAATTCTCTGACCTTAGCCTCCCCATTGCAGGGGTGATAGTCATGTGTCACTACACCAGCTTCGGAGGAAGCTCTGTACACAAGTGACCAGTGTGCCACTGGATAGTATTGTAGAAGGAATTGGACTTGCATATTAAGTAGCCTTAGCGGCCAGTATAGCAGTTGTCACATTCACTAATTACTGTGAACATACAGAACTGTGAGTTTAGTTTTACATCTGCAGAATGAAATTTTTTCTCTTCTCTTCTCCTCTCTTCTCTTCTCTTCTCTCTTCTCTCTTCTCTCTTCTCTCTTCTCTCTTCTCTCTTCTCTCCTCTCTCCTCCTCTCTCCTCTCTCCTCTCTCCTCTCCTTTTCCTTTTCTTTTTTTTTTTTTTTTAAGATTTCTTTATCTATTATATGTAAGTACACTGTAGCTGTCTTCAGACACTCCAGAAGAGGGTGTCAGATCTCTTTACAGATGGATGTGAGCCACCATGTGGTTTCTGGGATCTGAACTCTGGATCTTTGGAAGAGCAGTCCATGCTCTTAACCACTGAGCCATCACTTTAGCCTGTTTTATTTTCTTTCTCTTTCTTTCTTTCTTTCTTTCTTTCTTTCTTTCTTTCTTTCTTTCTTTCTTTTCTTTCTTTTCTTTCTTTCTCTCTCCCTTCCTTCCTTCCTTCCTTCCTTCCTCCTTCCTTCCTCCTTCCTTCCTTCCTTCCTTTCTTCCTTTCTTCCTTCCTTCCTTCCTTCCTTCCTTCCTTCCTTCCTTCCTTTCTTCCTTCCTTCCTTTCTTTCTTTCTTTCTTTCTTTCTTTCTTTCTTTCTTTCTTTCTTCCTTCCTTCCTTCCTTCCTTCCTTCCTTCCTTTCTTCCTTTCTTCCTTCCTTCCTTTCTTTCTTTCTTTCTTCCTTCCTTCCTTCCTTCCTTCCTTTCTTTCTTTCTTTCTTTCTTTCTTTCTTTCTTTCTTTCTGTTTTTCGAGACAGGGTTTCTCTGTATAGCCCTGGCTGTCCTGGAACTCACTCTGTAGACCAGGCTGGCCTTGAACTCAGAAATCCGCCTGCCTCTGCCTCTGCCTCCCAAGTGCTGGGATTACAGGCATGCGCCACCACTGCCCGGCTAGCCTGTTTTCTTTTTGAGACAAGGTTTCTCTGTGTAGCCCTGGCTGTCCTGAATGTACTCTGTAGATGAGGCTCAACCTCAGATCCGCCTACCTCTCTTTTCACAGTGCCAGGATTAAAGTCATGTGACACTACTGCCAGGCTCAGAATGACTTATTAAAAGGTGCAGACAGCCATATTCAGTGCCCACCGGTATTTAGAGATGGGGCAGGGTGGTGGTAAGAGCATTCAGAAGGATGTGCACTGGCCATTTTGTCTCAAAGAACAGTTTATAGGAAATTGGGTTCATATCATGTTAACTGCAGAAACCTCACTCACAGAACCCAACTATGGCAAACAAATGACTTAGTTTAGGGGTAGTGGTGGGGAGGACAAGCATCCATAGAGAGGGAGGGAGGTTACATGGTTGGAAGTCTCACCAATGGTGTGTTCAAAGCATTGGCTTCACGAAGACCAGTGTGGGTGTGGAAGACATGAGGCCAGGGACCTGGGGAACAGACATGTCCCATCATGGCATCACTGCTACTTTGTGTGTGTGCTTGGAATTTTCCATAACAATTTTAGGGTCAGCAGGATGGCTCAATAGGTAAAAGCACTTTATGATAAGCGCCAAATCTTAAGAGGTGCCACCTGCAGGCAGTGAACCACTGAACCTTATGCCTTAGCAGCAAGTGCTGGACTTGGCTGAGGATGTGTTGTTACAGTATCTTCAGTCTCTCTTAAGAGTTGATTCCTTCACTTTAAAATTATTGGTGCTGCGAAGGCCACTACTCATAAATACATAGTATAAGGTGGCAGGAGTTAGCCTTTGAACCTTTCAAACACTTGGAAACTCTGTTCTAATCCCAAACCAGAAATTCATTTTATGATTTTTTTGAAATTCAAGCCAGCAGCTCAAATAGCAGTAGTTTGTCCTGTCCCCCACCCCCACTGGCCCCCTCCCCCACTGCCCCCTCCATCCCCCAGGGTTTCTCTGTGTTTCCCTTGTTTGTGGTCCTGGTCACTGTGTAGACCAGGCTACCCTTGAACTCTGAGATCTGCTTGCCTCTTCTTCCCAAGTTCTGGTACTAAATGGTCCAGATGTCTGTTTTTTTGTTTGTTTGGTTTTTTTGTTTGTTTGTTTGTTTATCAGAGACAGAGTTTCTCTCTATAGCCTTGGCTGTCCTGGAACTCACTCTATATACCAGGCTGGCCTTAAACTCAGAAATCTACCTGCCTCTGCCTTCCAAGTACTGGGATTACAGGCATGCACCACCACTGCCTGTGCCTATTTGTTTTTAAGTCAGGGTCCCATTAAGTAATACTAGCTGGCCTAGAACTCACTGTGTAGTTCATTTTTGGCCTCAAACTCTCTTAGATCCACTTTTCTTTTCTAGAGTGCTAGGATCAAAAGGCGTGCCCTCCCACACTAAAGCCCGTGTTTAGTTTTTGAAAGAGGATCTTAAATGGGGGCCTAGGAACTGCACAGGACACAACCTTTATCAACACAAGCTGCTCTAGAGTTCCTTGTCTCATGTATGTTCTACAGGCTACACTGCCAGGTATTGGCGCCTTTCCTCTGGGGGCAAGGCTCATCCTCCCGTATGTGTGGTGAACTACTGTGTCGGTCTGGGTCCCCTGATAGCTGCCATTGCTGGCCTGGTAGCTGCAGGCTGTGGAGCTGTACTTCATCAAACATCTTGCTTTAAGAACCAGCTCTTGTTATTGATCACCAGGCTCAAATAGCCGCAATCCTTATTAGGACTTGGACATCATCTCCCCTGCCCCCACAACAAAAGAAAACACCAACCAGGTAATAGCCAGCCATGCAAGAAAAATTGACATTTTCACCATTTCAAAGTGTGGTATCTGGTGGCGTTCAATATTCTCAAGGTATGGTGAAATTCTCCCTAATTCCAAAACATTTTAAAACCTTATCTTTTAACATTTTAAAATCTTGTATATGTGTGTATGTGGGTGCTCAAGGACATCGGACCCCTTGAAGCTGGAGTTGGTAGGCAGATGTGAGCTATCCCTCTGGGCCCCTTACTAGTCATTTGAATGGCTGTAAGAAATGTCTATTCAAGTGTTTTCCTGATGTTTGTGTGTTTGGTTTTCTGTTTTGAGAACTTCCCTGTGTAGCTTTGGCTGTCTTAGAACTCACTTTGTGGCCTGACCAGTCCTTTGATTTTTGAAATAACATGTAATTTCGTTCTTCCTTGGAGGGGGAGGTGCTGTGAACCCAGCAAGCTCCCTTGACCCTTAACCTTAAAGATTTCTTCCTGTTGGTAAGATGTTTTGGATAAGAGGCCTTCAAGGAGAAGATCTTGTGTGTCTGTTTCACTGTATTTGATGTTTTGTTTGTTTTTGAGTCAAGGACTCATTTTGTAGCTATTTGTCCTGGTATTCCTTCCATAGATGAGGCTGGTCTTGAACTTACTGAGATCACCTGCATCTGCTTCCCAAGCTGGGATTAAAGGTATGCCCCAAGCGATTGATACACACATTTTTATTTTATTTTATTTTATTTTTTTTGGTGTTTTTGTTTTTGTTTTTGTTTTTGTTTTTGTTTTTGTTTTTTTTGGTTTTTTGAGACAGGGTTTTTCTGTTTAGTCCTGGAACTCACTCTGTAGACCAGGCTGGCCTCGAACTCAGAAATCCGCCTGCCTCTGCCTCCCAAGTGCTGGGATTACAGGCATGCGCCACCACGCCCGGCTTGATACACACATTTTTAATTTGAAGACTTATCTTCAGACACTAGATGAAAACCTCAGAATTTCCTTACCTAGTCTCCCAGTGTGGACTGGATAAGGTGCCCCACATGGTTTGGAGTGGCGTGCTCTCACTCATCTAGGTCTAGAGTTCCTGCGGAGGGTGGCAAAGCTGTGTGGCAGAGCTTACACCCAGTATAGAGGTCTTCTTGGACCTCTGTCCTTCCCTCAGGACCTTTCCAGGAGCAGAGGCGAGTGTGGTTCCCTATCCTCATGGATGAGCCTGCCCGATGCACCCTCTCAGGGGTTTACATGGTCCTTCCTCAACTTTAGATGCCCCAGAGACCTGTTCTGGTTTCTGTAGCTCCATTCTGTCACAGATCCTCCATGGGCCATAGAATTGCACACACTTGGCTGTGGTGTGCTCAGGTTCTGTTTTCCCGCAAGTCCCCACAGAGTCATCCCCAAAGTCCTTCGCTGAGCTCTGCACTAGAACTGGGTTAAAGTTTCATTCTCTGAAGCAGTTGAATTTGTAGCACATCACTTTTTTGTATAATGGTGCCTCTTTGCCTTTAGATTTTCTAATATGTATGAGCTAGCCCTGTAGCTAGCTGCTTGTCTACTCTTTTTAGAGACTTAGGTTTGGGGCCTGAATTTGGATTGAAATTGCTGGTTGCATGTATGTCTTTTCTGAACCCTCCTTCCTCTAAGTAGATGTACTCTGGTGTGTCTTTGGAAAAGCAGGCCTGTTAACTGCTGTGTTAAGAAGATACTAGAGCCGGGCGGTGGTGGCGCACGCCTTTAATCCCAGCACTTGGGAGGCAGAGGCAGGTGGATTTCTGAGTTCGAGGCCAGCCTGGTCTACAGAGTGAGTTCCAGGACAGCCAGGGCTACACAGAGAAACCCTGTCTCGAAAAAAACAAAAACAAAAACAAAAACAAAAACAAAAAAAAAACCAAAAAAAAAAAAATACTAGAAGCTGGGCTGGTGTAGCTTGCTCTGTATAAAACCAGAAACACTAGGCTAGATGGCCTTGAAGGCTGGTGGCCCATCATGGTGCATAGTTTTATTTGGGCACAGCCATGCCCATTGGAGTATGTGCAGAGTCCTCCCACAGACAGCACATGACCCTATACCAGAGGTACCAGACCCACAGTTTTTGAGACAGGAACTTACTGTGTGGCCCTGGAAGTCGGTGGAGTTCACCCTATAGTTCAGTCTGGTCTCAAACTGATGACAACCTTTCTGCCTCGGTCCTTTTCAGGGTGGGGTGATGGGGTGATGAAGCATTTTAAATCCTATTACTCAACAATTTGAAAATTTCTCCTTCAGTCTGTTTTCAGTCTCACACCATGTCTTTTCCATATGCTGATGAGGTGTGGATGGGGAAACTGAGCTTGCACTCTGTTCTTTGCCCTGGATCACCTTTTTTGTCTCCCTAACTTGAATTGGATTCTTTTACTTGACCTCACTGAGGCAGTATTTAAAGGCTGAGACTTGGGCTTTCGAGTCTGAATTCCAGAAGAGTCCCTGCTACTCTGTCATTTGGATGTGTGGCAGGAAGTGGCTTGGGCCCACCCAGGCAGGTCTAAGTGTCTTTTTTGGTTTGGAGGAAACCTGCCAGTCACAACTTAGCTGTCTTCTCCCTTCTCCCTCCCCAGCTGCTCTGGTCATGGTTATAAGAGCCTGGCTGTGCTGTGTGGTCAGAGCAGACATGGCTTCTGGGCTCTAGTTGCTAATGGGGAATGACCTGGCCTCCTGCTTGTAGCACAGCTCTCCGAGAGTGCCAGCTGCA
Organism: Apodemus agrarius; assembly: GCA_964023405.1. Lineage (NCBI taxonomy): Eukaryota > Metazoa > Chordata > Mammalia > Rodentia > Muridae > Apodemus > Apodemus agrarius. Next base: position 62,142,608 of record OZ030023.1, on the reverse strand, counting down.
GGCTAGGAGGAGCTGAGAAGCAGGCGTCTGTGCTGTCTGATGTGTCCATGGCTCCATGTGTCCTGGGGCAATGGCACCTTAGCATGTCCTTGAGTTGTCCCGTCCTTGTGCAGGCTGCTTCATAAGGCTCGCTTTCTTCCAGGTAGGAAGTGAGACAGGAAGTGATTGGTGGCCCCTTAAAGCCCCAGGGCAGAGGCTGCCCTCAAGGAGTGTTCCACAGTCGCACCAAGCTGTAGTCTTGAATTTTTCCATCCCAGTTTCAGAAGAGTCTAATACTTGAGTAGAACCAAATAAAAGTAGAGCAGTTCCCCTTCCCCCATCCATGCTTAGCGGGCTTCAGAGCACACCTAGGAGGGAGTCTATTCTCTCAGCACTGTTTTGTCCCTCAGTGCCCCACGACCTATCAGCCAGATCCTACTGTAGAGTAAAATGGACCTCTGTGATCCAAGCGCAGACCCCATACCTCTGTGATCGGCATGCTCCTGTCACCTCCCCCACAGGCCATCTGGACTGTCTCCAGTAGGACTGAGTTTCCCACCTGGCCTCCGCCTCTCTGCTTGCCCTAACCACTCAGTCCTGTCACCTGACACCCTTGGCCATTTCGGTCTTTGCCCAGCTGTGCATTCCTGAGCACCGAGTAATCCCCAGCCCCTAGGACAGCAGCTCTTCTGGTAGAGGCCCGGGGCTGCTAGTGAGTGAAGGAGCAGGAAATGCTTTTCTTTTCCTTCTCTTTCTCCCTCTTAACATCCCCCCTCCCTCTTTCCCTCTCACAGCCATAAGGGTCCCTGGGTTACAAACATCAGCTATAGGCTTTGTCCCTGCCACTCACGGCCACTTCTCCAATCATGTTTGGAATCACATTTTGGAGTATTGCTAATTGAGGTTGAGCCACCACAGTCAGAAGGACACCAAAGTCTAAAACCTGTTGAGTGTTGACTTGCTGCTTAGCTTCAGCTTGGAGAGGCTTTTCGTTCTGTCAGCTTCCTGTCCCAGGGTCTCTCTCCAGTTGCATTGTGGTATTTTATTGAAAGGAGGCAACATCCTGGTAGCAGTTAGTGATGTTTGTACTGCCCCAGATATCCACCTTTGGTGTACCACAGGATTCAGGCCCCTTGGTCCCAGGGCTGGCAGAGGTACCTGTGTAGAATTCTTGTTGAGAAAGCCCAGTGCTCTGTCTTCACTTACCCACCAGCTTTAGGCTCCACTGACCGTTGTTGGGGTTGCTGCACAGGGCAGGTGTAGGGCCCAGCCCAGGATGTTGGGGCTTGCTCTAAGCATCCTAGCCCCATTCCTTGGTAGGCTGACGGCCCTTGTGACCTTCATATCTCTTAACATTACCATCATTTCCTGTTTTGCTGCCATATCGGCAGCCAAGACCCATCCCCTGAACAGGCCTGTAGTAGCTGTTATAGTGAGGCAGTTTTCTTTTTCCCTCCTTTGGGGATTTTGAAACCCACTCCCATTTACAAGTGAGTGATTTTAACCCTTTCTCTGCCTCTTAGGATGCTTCCTAAGGGAAGCTGGTTTCTTCCTGCCCACATTGTGCCTATTATACAGTGCCTATCAGTGCTGGTCCCAATGAGACCTTGTCCCTGTTGGCCTTGAGGGGGGCTGGGACTCTTACGACAGAATATCACAATGGGCTGGATTGGTTACTTCTCAAAGGCACAGCTGTGGAAGCTCAGGCCCTAGGGGAGGGCATAGCCTATTGGGACCTCTCTGCTGCCCACCCCTCCAGCTGTGCTCGTCTTTTCTGGAGGTTGGGAGGCAAATTCCAGGCATTCCCCCTCCTGCCTTCACCCACATCTACCCTGAGGGCGGCCCACCCCCACCCCCCCCATATGTACCCCCACCCCCCAGTATGTACCTATCTCCATTAGGCAGCTCCTAGGGATATGAAAAGCAGTTCCCTCAGCCCCCTAGCCCTTTCATAGCAACAAAAAAGTGAGGCAGTGGGTGGAGATGATAGATTTCAGGCAGGGGTTCCGATGCACTAGGAAAGGCTACGGTCAAGTCTTAGGCCCTGCCTTGCTTCTGTTGAGTTAGAAAGGCTGAACTTGGGAGCGGGGCCGCACCTAGAGCTTCATTCTTTTTTGTTGTTTAGTTTTCCTGTGGACCAGGCTGGCCTCGAACTCATAAGAAATCCACTTGACTCTGCCTCTCGAGTGCTGGGATTAAAGAAAGGAGTGTGCCACCACCAGTTCTGAGAGCCATAGTGCCCCCCAGTTCCTACATGCTCTTATTGTCAGGGCTTCTGAGCTCCCCATCTATCTCCTGCCCAGGCCTTGGGCATGTTTATATCCTGTGTGAGGATACTGCCAGTCTGCTTCCTCTTACTCTAGAACTCAGCAGCTCTGCTTGAGGCAGGACCCTGACACCCCAGGACAGCGACTTGTTTGCAAGTGTGACAAGGTTTGTGTTCAGGATTTTGGAGGAAGAGAAAAGCCATAGAACTCTTAGGGCTGCTGTCACGAGTGGAGGGGTGTGGTGGGTGCTCCAGTATTTGGGGGAGGTTGCCAGGATACAGGTTGGGGTGGCAGGAGATAGTTGGGTGCAGATAAAGTCCGCAGAGATTTGGGATCCTATCCACATCTTCACCCTTGACAGAATCGTGTTAAGGTCAAAGCATTAATTTTAACCTAGGTAGAGGAGGCTCTTGGACCCAAGGGCTGTGGAAGAGGGTGACTGGACCACAAAGGTGAGGGTGGACTCTGGTCTGGCAGTGGGAGTGCATCCTTGATATGATGGGATGCCCCAGTCTCCCAGAACCTTGGAAGGGGTTTCCAGAACTGGCTTTGTCCAGGACAGGCCTTTCTACCATATTTTCCAGTGGGAAAACTGAGGCACCCGGAAGGAGGTATTCCTCCATTAGGATGCAGAGTCAGAGGGCTCCCTGAACATCAAGCCTGCTGGGGATGTGAGCTGAGGTTCTCTGCAGGGACTCAATGCAGATGTCTCATGGAGCTGTCCCTTGGATCCTGCCAGAGCCCAGCCAGATTTTTTCTTCCTGTCCCTAGTGAACTCTGGGTTCTCTCTGACTTTCCCTAGGCTGCTGTCCTGCAATGTTAAGTAAGACCTGGCTTCTGAGCGGCCCCTTTAAGAGCGCCTTGTCCCAGACTCTGCTGTGGAATGCCAGCAAGCTGTCCTCTTGTCTCTGCGAGGGTTAACAACACTTCACTTCAGCTGTGTTGTCTGGAACCGGTTCAGACTGGTTTTCAGGAAAGTGCTTTGTCTCTCTGACTGAATCCTGGGAAGGGTCATGTGAAGCCCAGTGATGTCATGGGATCAAAAACTGACTCAGCATTTTTATCCCTTTTCTTTGAATCAAGATATATGTTTGCCACGGGTACAGGGGCATGGTGGTGGCACCTTGGGATAGACCAGTCCATACTGTGCTCAGAGTGTATCTCTGCCAACCAAAGAGCTTAGTGTGACTCTTGCTCCTTGTTCCCTGGAGGGCTCAGGCACACAGCATCTGAGGTCACCTCTGTCCAGGTCCTATACACCATTACAATACAGGTGCCAGGTCCCTGGGCTGGTTTTCAGACACCTAATAGGCACTGTTCTTCCACAGAAGGATCCGGTCCACTAACAGCTGCCGCTGCTTTTCTCCCACTTAGATTCCATGGCTTCTCAGAACTGGCCACACCCCAGAGGCCTGTGGGAATCCTTCCTGCCCAGCCATCCTGAGGGTGTGAAGGAAGTCTTGGAGGGGCTTCTATGGCCCTGTCTTTGTTGTCCGTTCTCTAGCTAGCCCCTTCTGTGAGGAAGATAAAACCACCCTCCAAACTAAACTTCTCAGAAGGAGTTCAAGTGCTGTATCCTCCCTTTCACATGCAGAATGAGTGAAGAAGCATGCCGAACCCGCAGTCAGAAGCGAGCCCTCGAACCTGACCTAACAGAGGATGATGTGGAGAACAAGAAAATGAAAATGGAGAGAGGACCATCAGAGCTGACAGTGGACGGAGACAGCAGGGTGGTGCCAGAGCCGAGTGTAGTCTCAGCCCAGGGGTTGCTGAGGACAACAGAGGCCATGGGCACAGGATCTGGTGAGGGGCTGTTAGGAGACGGACCTGTGGACATGCGCACCTCACACAGGTGAGTGAGAAAAGACAGTGGGCTGGGTTGGTGGCTGGTACAGGGCAGGATGTCCCTGAGTCCTAAGCTGGGACGCTGTCAGTGGCAGGTCCATGGGTCTCATGGGGGAGGAAGTCCCCTGCTGTCCGTGGGTCTGCCACCTATGGATTGTGGGAGGACTGAACCTCTACTTCGGTGTGAGTGCCTCCTTCAGGGAGGCCAGGCTGCCACACCTCATCTGTGTCATTCCTCAAAGGAGGGGCCTCCATGTTCTGGCCAGCTTCTGTCTCTCTTTTGAGGGTTTCTTCTGTACATCACCAGGTAGTTAGTTCAAGGGAACTTTGCTGGAACCCAGACTTCATAACACTCATAGGTGAAAGGCTGAAGGAAGTCAGATTCAACCTCCTACCACAACTTCACCCAGAAACCCTTTTCTCCCAGCGCCTGCATCAGCTTTTCTTTAGAACACTCTAGAATGGATCATTCACCCCAGATTCTCACTGAGGACACAGCCTCCCATCCTGTGATGCATACTTTCCCTGACTCCCCTTCTGTCCACTGAGGTCTTGTACCTTGGGGTCCTCGTCTACCTCAAGTGTAGACTCAGTGAGGTCCAGCACTGGAGGAATGTGGGAGGAAGCTAGTTCTCCACATGTTTCCTGAAGTGGTTTTAGTCTTCAGTTTTGTGCAAAGTCTGGTGTCAGGATCCTGAGGGCTTTCAGATTGACGCTGTGCCTTAGAATCCTGGGGACTTAAAATTCACTGTGAAACTCCAACCTCCCTTCTATTGAGAACATTCTGTGAATTTGCCATTAGAAAGGCGTCTCTCCTCTGGGCTCATGTGGCAAGATCTGCCCATCATCCCAGGAAGCGCAGGCAGGAAGCTAAGGAGTTGAAGGTCACTATCAGCTACATATGGAGTTACAGGCCAGCCTGGAACACACAAGACCCTGTCTTAGTAATGATCCTCTTACTCTCTGGCTGCTTTCTGCTGCCCTGTTCTAAAACTAAGGGCTTATTTTAGAATAAGTCACAGTACTAGGCTGAGGCTCCTTTTCTTCCCTGTGACTTTGTGGGTCCCCAGCTGTCTGGTGAGACCTCTGATGGGTGAGCTCCCAAAGGAAGTAGAGAGGGAGTCGGTTCTTTGGGGTTAGGCCAGGATGCTCCATGGTTTGTTTATTGTGGCCTGCTCCTTTGTGGGGTGGGATGGTGAAGTCCAAAGTTGAAAGTATTAACATGTGAAACATCCCTCTTCTGTTGCCAAAAGCCAGGGGTACACCACCAGGCCTCTGACCCTCTGGGCCTTCCAGAGCTGCTGGTTCCAAAAATGGCATTCACCAAAGCTTTTACTGATGACTTCTTATGACATACTTAATATTTCAGGATAATCTGGGGGAACAAATCACCCAGATATCTTGGATTGAGGGCTGCCTAGAGACTAGAGACCGCCAGGGCTCTGGCTGATTCAGGTGTAAGAGTGGAGAAGAAACCAAACCCTGAAGGCCAATGGCCAGGTCACATGCTGCAGCTCTGCCTAGGCAAAACCTCTCAGCCACATTTCTTCAGTCACTCGCTTTTCAGGTTGATGGAGTGACAGGAAGGAAGTGTGCTCTTGGTGGCGGCCTCCGCAGGGTTGAACAGTCTGAAGGGAGCAGCTCTGTGTTCTGTATTTGGTCTTCCTTGAGGTATCTGGCCAGGGCCACCTTTAGGGATCTCCCTCCAGCACTGTGTGTGTTTCTGTGGGTGTCAGACAGGAGTTGGGTTCCAAGCAGATTCATGTAGTGAGGGCATCCACCCAGGGTAGTGAGGGTTGAGGTACTCTTGCTTTGAGCCCACAGCAATTTATTAGATGCATACAGACGAGGCCTTACAGGCTTAATGCCATATATTTCCTTGTTCAGCCAATATGGTTGTTAATTTCCATAGTGTCAGCTCAACCCAATAAACTGGTACACTTTTCTGAGGTTGATAAGAAAATAAAACTAATCCAAAATTCAAATAATACAAATGTGTATACATTTATGTGCATATAAGGACCAATGTACACCACATTAGTGGCCTCAGCTTTCTGGGTTCTGCAGTTAGATGAGCCAAACTAGAGGGGTGTAGTGGTTATTCCTGGTTGTCAACTTGACTATATCCAGAGTTGGAAGGCTCACCTGTGATCCTTATTTGGAGGCTGGAAGATGATGTAAGTTTCTGACCTGGATCTTGGCTTGGACATCTTGAGGCATGATCTCTAGGCTATGAATCCCAGAAGATTTAGACAAGATCTCTGAGTTCAAGGTCATCTGGGACAAAGCAGGTCTCAGATCTAGGTATGGTGGCACTTGGGCCACACCTTCTGCTGGAGACCTACATAAAGGACATTGGAAGAAGGGAGATTTACTCTCCTTCACCTGCTCGCCTTGTGGGACTGAGCAACTGCTAGATCCTTGGACTTCCATTCACAGCTGCTGCTGACCATTGTTGGGAATTGGACTACAGACTGTAAGTCATCAACAAATTCCCTTACTATATAGAGACTATCCATACGTTCTGTGACTCTAGAGAACCCTGACTAATACAAGGGGCATGTAGGTGGCATGTAGATTTTGTCAAAAATAATTGAGTTTTTATTCTCTCTCTGTCTGTCTGTCTGACACTAGGTCTTACTGGTAACCCTGGCTGGCCTGGAACTATGAATACAGAATAGGCTAGTCTTTTACTCAAAAGAGATTGATCTTCCTTCCTCTACTTTCCATTGCTGGTTAAAGATATCCCACCATGCCTCCGCTTTTGAGATTTTGTTAACTTGTGTATGTGCAAGGGTATGCATGAGAGTGTGTGTGTGTGTGTGTGTGTGTGTGTGTGTGTGTGTGTGTTGGGCAGGGCTATGTGCTCATAGAGGCTGGAAGTCAAGCTCCGGTACCACTCAGCAGAAGCTGTCCATATTATTTCTTAAACCAGGGTCTCTTACCACCGATGCATGGCAGTTTGATCAGGCTCTTTAGGCAGCAAGTTCCAGCGACCACATCTTTCTCCTTGTCCCCAGTCCTGAGATTATAGGTGCCACCAAGTCCTGCTGTTTCCTCTGCGCCTGTTCTGTAGCTTTCGAAAGTGTGTGCCTTCAGGTCAGCCCAGACCAAGAGGGGAGCATGGATAATGCTCTGGTGATGTGGCCAAAGATGTTCGATTTCTTGATTGGACAGCTTAGCGTCCAACAGATTAGCGTTGTTTGTTTGTGGGCTTTGTGTATGTGTCTGTTCTCTCTGATGCCACACCAAGTATGTGAGATTCACGCACACTGCTTCATAGTACTGACAGTGCCCCCTCTGTCCCTGTGTGTTCTGCACAAATGCTTTCAACAATCACAAATCGGAAATAATGAGAGGGCTGGGGTGGGTGTAGTAGTAATAATATATTTCTCACAGCTGTGACAAAATACCTGACAAAACCTCCTTAGGGAGAGTAAAGTTTAGATGGTTAATGGTTTGAGGATATAATCCACTCTGTCAGGGAGGCAGGGAAGCCTGCACATGAAGTTTCTGGTCAACAGTGGTTCTGTCATCAGAAAGCAGAGAACATTGACTAATGCTGGTACACAAATTGGACCCACTCCATGGCGTGGTGCTTTCACACACAGTGCGTCTTCCCTCCCTTACTGAGAGGCTGGAGATGTGTGCCTATACTAAGCGTGTGAGGACTTTGTTTGCTAGTTCCTAAGCAGTGTGACATGCCTGCTTATATATCATTCCTGCTAAGTCAGGTAAATGATGCACAACTCAGCATTTAGAGGTTCTTTATAAACTACATCATTGTATGTATAAACTACCTAGTATAAACTATGTCATGCTACATCATACCAGAGGTTGGAGCCTCTCAGATCTGCGGTTGGGGGGAGACTTGGTACCAAGGGTTTTGGATGTATGCTTCTAGAATATCTTTTCTCTTTTCTTTATGTGTTTATATATGTGTGGCGGTATGTGTACCCAAGAAGGGGTGTGAGCTCCCTGAACCTGGACTTTCAGACCGTTGTTAGTTGCCTGATGTGAGTGCTGGGAATTGAACTTCGGTTCTCTGCAAGAGTAGTATGTGCTTTTAACTGCTGAGCCATTTCTCCAGCCTGCTTCTAGAATTGTATTTGGTCATTTTAAAACTTCTCTTTTTACTGGAATGTGGTGGTGCACACCTTTAATCACAGATCATGGGAGTCAAAGACAGGTGGGTCTCTGAATTGAAGGACAACCCTGGCTACACAGAGAGAACTTGTCTTGGCAAAAAGAACAACAAAAACAAAAAACTTCTCTTTTTAATCTTGCTCCCACCATGGGCATTTTGAAACCTTGGGTTGGCTCTGAGGGTGGCAGAGACATGGGATTTCCCTTTGAGGAAGTGGCTGGGTTGAAATCAAAACCACTAAATGACATCTCTGAATGTTTGTGTGCCTTATTGCAGCCAGGTGACATGTAATATGGGTGGCAGATATAGCAGCGTGTGAATAATCCATTGAAGTGGACTAAAGAAAGAGTCAGCATAGCATAGTGGTCAGGGCTCTATGACCCTCTCTTTCACTTCAGAATTTTTCTGTCAGTCTCCTAGTATGTATTTTATATTTGGAATAATTACGATTGGAGGGCAACTTGGGATTATGTTGAAGAAAGCATCAACTCTCCTTCCCAAAAGTCAGTTGAGTGGTACAGCAATACAGAAGCTGCACTCCTCAGTACGCAGAAGATTTCCAATGCTCACAGCATCTTCCCTGGAAAGCACTCTCCTGAGAACTTTCTGTGAGAGAACAGTGAGGTGTGGTATGTGACCTGAGACTGCTACATATCTTCCATTCCTTCTTGAGGCTAGGCCAAAGACTGTCAGTTTATTTTGTGTGGGGGGCACAAGGCAGCGCTCTGCCCATCATGGACTTGGTCTGTTAACTTGAAAAGGAGGACCAAGAGTTAAAGCATGGCCTGGGATAGCATAGTGATAACTATCTTGAACAAGTTAATAACTAAAATATGAAGAAAACAGTACAGAATTAAAGTGATCAACTGAAAATGTTAAAAGAAAACAAGACAAAGTTGCTGAGGTAAAAAGACCAAGAAAGAAGTCAGATGTATGTATCCACAGAGGGACCAGTGGCAGGGATGTCAGGCTGGATGTAAAGTCCTGATCTTAGACTACACAGTCACTTAGTAGTCACCCAGTAGTCTAAGTGACACCCTATAGATTCGAGGAAAGAAAGATAGGTACCAACCAGACAGCAGAGCCCTGGGTGACTTCATGAACATTGAAGTGGATTAAAGAAAGAGTCATCATAGCATCTGAGCCAAGCTAGAGAGGGCCTTTGGAGATGGGGATCTAGATTCATATAAGAAATAGATGATCTTGGGCTGGTGAAAGGCTCTGGGTAAAAGTACTTGCTGCTCAAGCCCACCGAGTTTAGTCCACAAAACACACATAGGTGGAAGGAGAGACCCAGCTCCATAAAGCTGTTTTCTGCCTGTCACGTGAACACCGTTCCATGTGCCTCTCCTCCATCATGCACAAACATGATGGTAATAATTTTTAGGTAGAAGATTACCTATGTCATGGTATACTCATGGTACTTGGTGATGTAATTAGACACAGTCAACAAGGTTACAGAGGATATAGCCACTGCTGATCCACTTGGCCTGGGTGATGATCTGCATAGCACAATATAGCTCATGTATGCATTGAACATTTCTGGGTTCTCTGTAATAGCGACAGCAGGCAGTGGCAAGTGTTGGGCAAGGCTGTGGAGAAACCAGAGCCTGCCATATGCCCCTGGTCAGAGTGGAAAGTAGCACAAGTAGACATTTCCCTTTCAGTGTAGACATGAAGCCGTGAGAGAAATGCAATTACTCCCCACATAGGGGATTAGCAGACCCCAGTGACTGACCACACATCATTAATTTATAAGATATGGCTCAGTGAATAGTGGGGCTTGCCCCTAAGTCTGATAACCTGAGTTTGAGCCTAGGACCCATGTGACAGAAGGAGAAAACCATCTTCATTCTCACATGTTGTCCTCTCACCTCTGTGTGTAGGCTGTGACACATGTGTCCCCTTGTACACACACACACACACACACACACACACACACAAACATACTAATTTAAAATATTTCATTAAGATGTGGAAAGGAAGATATGTGAAGGGAGCTACATGGGGCCAGGTGGTAGAGAGCAGTGCAAGGGGATATTGTGCTTTTTTTTTTATTGTTGAATAGAGTACCATGTAGTCAGGCTGCCTCCAAACTCCTTATCCTCCTCCCTCCATCTCCTGGGTGTGTGCATTTCCATGCTGGATAGTGCTGTCTTTCCCCTCCAAGTAGATGATTGAGAAGGCACATGGGGTTGAGTTCCACCTATACTGCAAAAATGATGAGGAGGGACTCACTGTGGTATGGCTACCACCCCAGATACACGGTATCTGTATGATGATGCATTTATGGAAACTGTCTATAGAGGTTAACCCAGGTTGTGTGTCTTGTTCTGCAAGGCCCCTCAGCCATGAGATTGATTGTGGGCATTACTGCCCCACCCCAGGGGACCCTGGACCTCTGGTCAAGGCTGACCTGGTACAGACAGAAGAAGCTGCTTGCTGCCCTATGTCCCGCTCCTAGTCTAGATCTGCTGAGCACCAGCTAGCTGACTTGCACTCCTTTTTACCCTCCTCCCCCTCACTGCTGGGATGATAGCTTTGCCACCATGTGGGACTTGAACCTTTTCTGTGGCGGCATCTTGGGCTGCTGCAGGTTAGTCCTATGCACTGTGTTCTTGGAGAAGAAGGCAGTGCTGACAGTGTGGCTTACTTGAAGGGAATGACATTGCTCCCCACAGAGTGTCTCCATGCCCTCATTGGCCCTGAGAGGTGGCTGTAGGTCAGTGGCCTCCAAGGCCATTGTCTCTTTCCAACCTGCAGTTCACCTGCCCTTGCTTCCTGGGTGCTGGGATTAAAACATATACCATGCTGGGCACCTTCCTCATTGTGCCTTGTAGATCGCCAACTAGCATGGGTGCCTCTTTCTCCGTTCAGGCTGGTACCTGCCCTTCAGGAGTTTGTGTCTTCTCCCTCTTCCTTTTGTGTCAGTTGCCATGTACAGGCTGTGGCTGCCTTCCCTTCAGCTGACACGGGGCCTCTACTTTTAGGAACTTGAGGTTGATTTTATCAGCACTGGTGTCCATGTCCTCCATGAACACGAGCACTGAAACAGAATTGAAGTGACACATATGTACTATGTATCCATAACACACCTACCAGTGCTCCTGTGTCTTCCACAAGAGCCAAATAGCTTTGAGCCACAGAGGGAGGGCCGTGTGGGTGGCCTTGCCGCCTCTACAGAGATGGGACAGGCCTCAAAATATATGCATGGTGCCAAAGCCAGCAGGTCAGGTCCTCACTGAAATGTCCTTCACCAGTGGCTGCTTAGGACAGGCTGTAAAGGCAAATCTGGAATAACCACCCCATAAAAAGAGGCCATGCTAGTTTTAATCCCAGCACCCAGGAAGCAAGGGCAGGTGAATTGCAGAGACCAGCCTGGTCTACAGAGAGTGTTGAACAGCACATTGAGAACTCCCTCCTTTGTGTCCCCCCCCCCACACACACACACACACAAATAGAAAAAAAGGAAAGCAAAGGTTTAAGTAGCTGGGAACATGGTTCAGTGCAGTGGATGAGCTGCTTGCTGTGTAAGGTTGGGGGCTAGAGTTTGATTCCCTCAGATCCTGCATAAAAGCTGGGCAGTGGCTGCCTGCAGTTCCGGCTCCTCTCCTACAGTCCCTGTCAGGGAGCCTGACCTTGGGCTGCTGGGTGGTTTGAAGAACAGGGAGCGCCTAAAGCTCTGAGAGAGCTTCAGGGGCCGCCCTGTCTCTTAGCTATTGTGTAGGCGGGTTCTACTCTGGGACTCTGGTGCTCTCCTGCCCCAGTCGCCATCTCTTAACTCAAGGGCCTTTCTACCTGACTCACTTTCTGCCTCTTTAAACCCTGGGCTTCTTGACTGTTGCTTTTATTACATCCTTCCCATGGGTCTCTAAGATGAGAGAGAGGATCTGCCTGTATACTGGCTTATCTGGGATACTAGGATGTTGTTTCAGTGTCCTCTAAGTGACCCAGCCCATCTGGGCTTTCTCTTGTATCAGCTTTGAGTGGTGGGGGGACCCCAGAATTCCCAGGCACTACCTACTCCACAATAAGCTTTCTGGGCTGCTGTGAGTGCTAGTCATCAAGCCCCTCACTTTACTCTTTTAGGACAATGGCCCAAGATGACCTCAGACTGACAGTTCTACCTCAGTTCTCCCAGATGTTGGGGGTGATGGAGTGGTTATGTGACTTCCTGTTTCTAATGATAGGCCTCCACCATTCCTCCTCAAATTGGGTCATATGTTGCTCGGCTCATCTTCCTGGAGCTGCTGCTTTGTCAGCCACTGTGGCAGGTAACTAAAATATGCAGAGACACAGGGAGCTCACTGCTAACTCACTTTTTTTTAAGACTTGCTTTTATTTTTTTATATTCATAAGCTTTGCGCGCTCACCACAGGTGTGCTTAGTTCCCATGGAGGCCAGCAGAGGGTGTCGGATCCCCTGAACTGGAGGTATGCAGGTCGGTGTTAGCTGAGTTCTTTCTAGCCCCATCTGTTGCTTTTTAATTTGTATTGTTTTCTGGCCCTATGCTCCTCCTGTCCTGTGTAAGAACAGAGGGAAGAAGGGACTTGGGCATATAGAACAGGTAGAAGCAAGAGTGAATGCTAAGACTTTACAAGGTTTGATTACCCCAGGTGCTCCAGCAGGAGTTACACCAGAAGGTAGACTGTGAGAGGGCTCATAGGAATGGCAGGCCTCCTGGGAAGGGAGTCTAGGTTGTACTGATGGTGTCCAAGAAGATAAGCCCAAGAACTTAATAGTGAGTCAGTCTTTGGTGACCGGCTGGCAGGGAAAAAGAGCTGACAGCCCTGGTATGATGTGTCTCACTCAGTTCTCTGTGGTGTCAGATGCTTCATGCCTCTCCTCAGAGCCCTGTTGTCCTGTCTCATCATAGAGTAAGACTTTTCATAGTGCTGAAGAGACAAGCACTTGAGAGTGTGTGCAGTTCTGAAAATGAGAGACTGGGAAGGGGGATGTGCCCCTAGACGCCTGAGGGAAAAAGGGTACACAAAGCCAGAGTACCGGTACCGGGACCAAGGTGACACAGAAGGTCCTGTACTCCATCAGAAATTGGAGACAGTGAAGGTGGTTTTTGATGGCTGGAGAGACAGGGGACATCTCAGTAATTGTGTATTTATATTCTTAGAACCCAAACCATGGTGTGTGCGTGCGTGCGTGCGTGCGTGCGTGCGTGCGTGTGTGCGCGCGCGCGCGCGCGCCTAGTTCCACATTTGGAACACTTGGTAGGTTTGCATAGAAACTAATGAATCTCTTAGTGCTCTGGTTTTAGTGCAGATTTTGCCAAAACAAGTACTTACTTTGTTTTTTTAGAGACAAGGTTTGCAGTAGCCTCACAATGTAGCTGAAGAGAGCCTTGAACTTATGATCTGATTCTACCTACAGAGTGCCGGGATGGCAAGCCCATGTTACTACACCAGCATATAGCTCAACCTTTTTTTTTTTTTTTTTTTTTTTTTTTTTAAATTTATTTAGAAAGTCTCACTATGTAGCCATGGCTGGCCTTGAACTCATGGAGATCTGCTACCTCTGCCTCCTGAATGCTGGGTTTAAAAGTATGTGCCATTGTGTCTGGCAGTGGCTTGTATTTGGAAACACAGCTTTGATAGCCAGGGGAAAAGTCACGATGGGTCATGATGCTTTGGGAAGACAAGACTTGGGAAGTCACCCAGTGACCCAGTCAGTCCCTGGGGGAAGAGCAACCTTTTTTTTTGAAGCTGGAAAGATGGCCTTGTTAGCTGCCCTTCAAGAACACCCACTGTAGGCAGCTCACATTTGCCTGTAAGTACGGCGCCAGGGATCTGATGGCTCTAGGCAACTTTGGATTTGTGGAATATGATTGTGTCTAATGTGGTAGAAAACTTGAAAATAATGATTCATTTTATTAAAGGTGACTGTAATAAGCCTCTGAAATAGCAGCATACATACATGGTGTTTTTATGCTCCTTGGCTGGCTGATGGGATATGTCTCAATATACTCATATGAAGTTGAAAGTTGAAGGGCTGGGGTTTAGCCCAGTAGTAAAATACTTGCCTAGTAAGTGTAGTGCACTGGGTTCAGTCCTCTGCTCTGGAAAAAAAAAAGTTTCAAGTTATATAAGTCAGTTCACTTTGAATCCACCAACAACATGGCTATTCTGTCCCTGGGACTATGGCTATGCTTCCAGATTTTCTATTATCATAAAGAAAAAAAATCCTAAGGCATAGACCACCTCTGCTTAGTAATTCTCCTGGAACACTTGACTGCTGGACCATTCTTCACTTCTGTACTCGATGGTGGCTGTAGGAATGGAAGCGAGTACAAAAGGCCGATGCTCAAAGTGCCAAGGGATAATAATAGTAGCTGGTGGATGGCCGTCTGTCCATCACGGGTGCTTTTGTACAGCATAAATTTAAAAAAAAAAAAAAAAAAAAAGCTAACTTACTTTTGAGCCTGCCCCAGGGGGCTGTTCTGTGTTCCTGCACATTGAGCAGCAGAAACCCTTCTGTTTTTTAGATTGACTCTCTGTGGTCCAGGCTGTACTCTGATTCATTGTAATCCTCCTGTCGCAACCTTTCTCTGCTGCTAAGATTTCAGGTATGAATGAGCCACTACACCTGACCCCAAAGAAATATTTTTAAAAGTAAGTTAGCTTATTTTTTTAAAAAAAAATTTATGTATACGAGTATGTTGCTGGCATATATCTTAATTGCACCATGGCATTTCTCTATGGGGAGTTGCCTTGTCCACGGCAGGAGGAAGCTGGCTTAGTGCTACAGCCAGTGTCCTGGCTCTCACAGTCTTGTGCTGTGGACCTCCCCCAACCAAATGTCACCCCAGTGTTCTATTAGTTGGTGACCTGCTGTGGAACAAGTTCCTGTTTACTAAGGAAATAGGAGGACCACATCCCCTTTCACCATCTCTTTATCATCTTGAGGGTACTGATGTGGATGTTGCTGGTGGTCCATGTCTTAGGCTATAAAGATGAGCTCTAACTTGACACTACAAATGTGACAGGTAACCTGTCAGATGACAGTGCACTGGACTATCTTTTCTCTGTGCAAATGTTCTTTGCTGAGCAACTCTCAGGCTCCCCTGTCTCTCAGCAATGGCAGTCATCTCCAGGGAGCCCAGGCTATCTGCAGGGCTTGGCTGAGTGACCCTGGGAAGTTACTTAGCCCTCTCGTGACTTGTGTTTTCCACTGCACACTGTGTTTGGCATGGGTGGCCAGGGTTCCTACTGATGGCTTCTGCTGTGTTTCTGAGCCAAGCACACAGGACTTAGCTTTTCTAAGGCACCAGCTGTTCTTGGGTAGGTGACAGGCTTCTAGGCCCATTGGCGCGCGCGCGCGCGCACACACACACACACACGCACACACACACCAGCTGTTTTTATAACCCTCCGCTGCTCTTCGTCTTAGAAGGAGGTGGTAACACAGGCTGGGTACCGCTTAGCCTTGCTGTTGTGTGGTGCAGTCTCACAGGCCATATGCTGCTTCTCTGTCTCCCTATGCTGGAACTCCAGAGCAACAGTCAGACAGTGGTGAACCCCCCAGGAATGTGATGACGTCACTTTCAGAAATCCTGCCCCCCGCTGCTCACCTCTGTGGTAGAAAGGCAGAGCTTGTTCTGCATCCTAGCTTTCCAGCCAGAAGCCTTTGGGTTATATAGCTGGGAGGCATGATGGTAGTTGCTAGCAAGGCCTGCTGACAAGGAGCGGATGCACTCTACAGCACCTGTTTGTGTCTACTTATCCCAAGACAGGCCAGCCAGGACTGCCATTCTTGTCGCAAGTACCCCTAAGGGAGACAACATCAGAGGGCAGCAGGCTCTTGTGGTGGTGGGGGGGTGTCTATGTGTGTTTGCTCTTGTGCCCAGCTGGTATGAAAGGTCATTGAAAAGTGTCACCTGGGAGCCGGGCGTGGTGGCGCACACCTGTAATCCCAGCACTTGGGAGGCAGAGGCAGGCGGATTTCTGAGTTCGAGGCCAGCCTGGTCTACAGAGTGAGTTCCAGGATAGCCAGGACTACATAGAGAAACCCTGTCTCGAAAAACCAAAAAAAAAAAAAAAAAGAAAGAAAGAAAGAAAGAAAAGTGTCACCTGGGGCTGCAGATCAGTCTGATGGGGACTGGTGACACTGTTAAAGCTCCCTAGAAGGTGCTGGGCATGGTGGCACAGGTTTAATCCCAGCACTAGGGAGGTAGAGCCAGATGGAGGATCTCTTGAGTTCAAGGCTAGCCTGGTTTAAATGCAAGTTCCAGGACATCCAAGGCTATACAGAGAAACTCAGCTTCAAAAATGGGGGCTCTCTAATAGGACTTTTTAGAAGTGAGGCTGGGTTTAGATAGGCAGCAGTACAGTGAATGGGTCAGATGGAAGTGCTTTGAGCTTTGAGTTAGAGGCACTGCAGGTGGTGCCTGAAGTAGAGGTGCCCTCAGGTCTCCCATGGACCTCCAGGGACAGCTTCTTTATCCTACTGTTCTGGTTGTCTAGGCTCAGCCTGTCCTACCTATAGACAGAAGACCGCCTCCACTGCCCTGTGTGGGTTTGGCACACTGGTACAAGCCTCAGCCCGAGTTCTTGCTCCCTGCTTTGTCCCAGTGAGTGTCCTGTCTGTCTAAGGAAGGAGGCCTAGGCCTAGTTAATAGTTTGAAGCAGTGCTGGACTAATGCTTCACTGTTACGTGGCTCTTCAGCTTAGCTGCTTCCCTGTCAACTGTCCTGGCTATGCTGCTCCGTCAGTCACATGCAGTGGCTGACAATGGCCAAACCCTTCTCTGTCCCCTCAAGACAGAGAGCTTATCCTTACAACCATGTGGCCCAGAGCAGTTAGACTCTCCCTAGTGCGTGTGTTCTGAAAACCTATATGGAAGCTACCAGGCTGCTGTGACCTGGCCTAAGGATTCAGCAGTGTGAAACCCTTTTATGTTTGCTGTTCTAGAGCTTCCCACATGTGCAACCTGATGAACAGTGCAGAGGCAGACCCCATTCCTGACACCCTTTGCCAGCCTGTAAAGCTGAACAGGCATCTCCCTAGACTGTTGTAGGACTCAGGAATGTTCCCCTCTGATGCAGATCATCAAGGCTGGAGACGCTCCTGGACCACTAACCCTGTCCTATGCCTTGGCTCCTAGGTCCATGTGTCTGTCAGGGGAGTCTGGTACCATCTGACACTCTGTCTGTGGCCTGGTAGCAGAACATGCCAATCTCAAGAGTCTGCTTTGCACAGACAGCCCCATCTTGTCAAGGTGGAATAGGTCCTTTAGGGCCAGCAAAGTTGCCCCATGCCTTAGGGAAGTAGAACTACTCTGGTTGGTGCTGAGACATCTGAGCCTTCAGAACCCTGAGAGAAGTGGGGAAGAGTGTGTTCCTCAGGAAGCCCAAGTCAGCATAACTGCCACCTCTCCCTTTATGGAGCACTCTCACCAGTTTCAGTCACTAGCCCACAAAGGAACATGCTAGTGCCTCTAGGAGCATCACTGTGGGGATGGGCCTCTAGCTTTGTGTAGAAGCCCCATGACCTCTTCCACCCCAGTCAGCTCAGTCAGTGAGCCCAGCTTCTCCTCAAGGCTCGGTGGTTGGGAATACTTGCTCTAGAGCTGCATTGCCCTGGCACTGAGGCACGTGATCCTTCTGTGTGTCCTAATTGGTAGCTGAGGCTGTACCACACCTATGTGAGGGGGGTAGCCTCAGGGCAGGGAATACCTCCTGTGAATTAGAGTTAGATACACATGCTGTGTAGACAGGGATGTCAGGCCCATTCAGAGAGTAGGGTAGTTATGCTTGTCTATCCTGTCCCATCTGTCTGTTTTCACAGACATATACTAGGTGATAAAGGCAGCATCTGAAAGCAGTCCTTTAGGAAACTAAAGGACTATGCTGTGGGGCTAATGAATGCCACCATGGGCCATTCTGAAGGCCAGAGGTCCATTGAAGAGTGATGGAGACAGATCATGGCTGGCCGGGGCTTGGTGGACAGTTGTGTAAGTCAAGCTAGGCTGTGTTGTGGTGCAAAGTTTGGGTGTAAAAGATAGGTGGATAGGCCATAGTCGCCAAGCTGGCCCTGAGGAGAACTTGGTCCTCAGAGACGTAGGTATCTTTGGGCCATAAGCCATGATTGGCTCAGAGCCAGGTACACTCACTGCATTCACACAGTGTTTCAGAGACCTGATGGACACACTGTTGGGACCTTAGGTGCTGTCTTGTTCATGTGTAGCTTGGGTCTAGGCAACAACCTTTGCTTTGGCTTTCTGCAGTTTGAGGTGCATGGGAGAGCTTATGTTTAGGGTTGGTAGGGCTTGGGTGGGCTTCCGGGTAACTAAAGTTTAGGGTGATTTTTTTTTTCTTTTAAATATTTTATATTTAAGTTTTGTGTGTGTGTGTGTGTGTGTGTGTGTGTGTGTGTGTGTGTTTTTGTGCATTTGAGTTCTATGTCTGTGTAGATAAGGTTGTGTCAGATCCTCTGGAACTGGGGTTACAAACAGTGGGTGCTGTGAACCAAACTTATGTCCTTTGCAATACCGTTTTGTCCTCTTAACCACTGAGTCATTTCTCCAGTCCATAAGGCCATTACTTTATTGCTTCCATTCTGTTGCTGTGTGACCTTACCTTCTCTCCTGTTTGTCTCCTGCTTGTCACAGCCAGCGTCCCCGCTGCATGTGGGCACCAGAGGATGTGGGTTTGGGAAGTCCCATTTGAGAACTACTCTCCCCAAGGTCAATTCCTCCATGAAGTTTCTTCCTCCTGTCAGGTTGAGGGGACACGGATAGCAACTGAGCACCTCTGGTGTGGGCTATCTGCGTGCAAGGATGTTTAAGAGCTCAGCCCCTTCTCCAGGACACAGCACACAGCTGGTAGGGGACAGCTTTTGGCACTGATGACCAGACTGGCTTGTTTCCAGAGATTTTTACTGGTGATGTGAAGCCACTTTATCACTGTGTTTCACTGTGTGTTCTCAACATAGGCAGGCAGGATTGGTTCACGCAGCATTCAGAAAAATGCAGTTGTCCCTGCTGGCCTGGCCATGCTCCTGCATGCCCCTCTCCATGCCCCTCTTCATTTTACTCTCCTGCCTGTGTTGTGGGTTTTATAATAGGCTCCCTCTGAAATCTGCCTGTGACTGATCCATGTGTTCTGACTCTTAAGTTAAAAGCTGACTAGAAAAGTACAGAGAATCTAGAAGGTACTTCTGTTAAAAGCAGAGCTTTGGAAAGCTTTTCAGTTTGGAAGGGCGAGGGGCTTGTGGTTTCTTCTGTTTGTAAGAGATGACCACAGGCTATTGGGTGCCTGGAGGCTGCACAGGAAGGGGAGAATGGAGCCTCCATTTTCTGACAGCACCTGAACCCTTACCTCTCTTCTCAAAATGAAGGCTGTGTGTCACAAACCGGTTAGAACTGCCCGTTGCCATGGTTTTCGCATTGGAAGGCACAGTTAAATGGTCATGTGACCAGGGAGGGAAATGCCTTTGTCACGTGTCTTTTTTGGTGGCCTGATTAGCATAGAGGAAGTTCACTCTGTGCTGGCTGCCGCTGGGATGCTGAGTGATACTGATAGCCGAGACAACATCTCTGAGATGAGTTATTGATTAGTTAGGGACTCAAGATGGGGTCAGAGAGCACAGTGGTAAGGGCTATCTTCCAAGGAAGCCTAAGCCCAGTATGGTGTCTGCCCCAGCCCTGCCCTCATCCCTCATGGAAGTCTCAAATTTTATTAGACTCCCCTCAGAAAGGTAGAAGAGAGATAAACCCCACAGTTGGACGCCCTTCAGTCCTGCCCAGGAAGCCAGTCCCAGACTGTAACTCTGTTTAGGTGCCTCTTAGGCCTGGCGGTTCAGTCCACTCGGGCACCCTCCTGGGCCAGTGCCACAGCCACAGCCCTGGGCTGCTGCTCTGCCACACAGTATGCAGCTGATGGCATGCACAGTCAGTCCAGGCGGGCCTGGAGTCAAAGCTGCCAGATCACCTTGAAACCTGAACCTCGGGTAGGGGCCCAGCGGACTAATGGAGGAGAGACAGACTTGAGGGAGAAGAGAGATGCCCAGGGTCTCTTTTCTAAACTTTTTTTTTTTTAAAAGATGTATTTATTTTTGTGCAACGGTGCTTTGCCTGTATGTATGTCTATGTGAGGGTGTCCGATGCCCTGCTCCTCTGGAAGAACAGAGCAGCCAGTGCTTTCAACTGTGGAGCCATCGCACCAGCTCTCTCAATTTTTTTTTTTAATGATTTGTTTGTTTTGTGTGTATTGTTGTTTCACCTGCTTGTGTGTCTGTGTGAGGCTGTCCAAATCCCTAGAACTTAAGTTACAGTTGTAAGCTGTCATGTGGGTGCTGAGAATTGAATCTGTTGTCTTAACTCTGGAGTCATATCTCCAGCCCCTCCAGGGTCCCTTTTAAATGACTCGTTTCTGTGTGGAAACCTGACATTCATGATCCCCCCAGGCTCTGTAGACCCCAGGCTTGGGTTCTCAGGTTGTGGCCAGGGTTCATGTATGGTTGACATGTGGGAATCAGGAAGGTGGCCAGCATCTGACCAGTCCCCCCTCTGCCTCCCATGACTACTCTTCTTGTGAATACAGCTGGCAGGAACCAGTGGTGGGGACCCAGCTCCTCTTCACCCAGGGGCTCACCTCACTCTGCCCTAACCCAAATCACAAGAACAGAGATCTGCACTGTGACCTCCATCTGATTTTATCCCGTCTCCTGTGTCACAGTGCCACCTAGTGGACATATTCTAAGCTGCTTTTCCACAAGCGAGCTGGGTACTCAGCAGGGTGCTGGGACACACACCCAGGGGCAGTTTGTAGTTTGCCTTCTGTGGACAGTACTTTTTCTAGGACTTGCTGCCTCCCCCACCTCTTCCTGTGTTACAGCAACAGAGCACATTGGTTTTAAGGATTTAGAAGCAACAAATCCTTACTAATACCTCTAATACCCTTCACAAAGAGGGAAGTCTTAATTTTGGAGTGCTCCTGTGTGGGTTAACTGATGTAGGCTGTATTGGGCCAGCAGCTTAGAGATTGGTCTTTAGCCAGTGTGGAAAGAGTGGTTAGTGCTGTGGAACTCTGGCAGTGACAGTGTACCACTCTTGCTACAGCTGAGCTCCTAGGAAGACTGACTGTTAGCTCACAGGGAAAGGTGAACTATTCCTACACACCACAGGATGAGCGTTAGAAGGTTGGCAGTGGTGAGTGTTCTGTGATGTAACTTCCTCTGAAAATTGCGTGTGCAGGGTTGAGGGCAGAACCATCACACTCTACAGACCTGAGCCTTTGGGAGAGTGGTTCTTTTGAGTTTGAAAACCTGTTGCCACTGCAGACATTTGCCATGTGTGTCCTAGGTAGGATGGTGCAGCAAATGGCCCCAGGTCTCCTTGTGAGGTAGAGAGCAAAAGCTAACAGTACACCATTGTGCTGTGTGGTCCTCTAGGGGCTGTATGGGACTGGGTTGAGGGAGGGATGGGCTTCCTGTTGGGTAGTTCCCAGTGTGAGACCTTGGCTTTGGAGGGCTCACATCAGTCTCACCCATCACTCAGGAGCTGAGAGAGCAGACCAAGATCGGAAGCTCTGTGTTTGTGACGGAGCTCTGGGGTCGAGTAGCACTTTGTGAAGCATCCGTGCTACACCTGAGTACTCAAAGGTGGAGCTTGCCATCTGTTGTGGATGGCCCTGGTGACCAGTGACATCCACGGTGCAGGGGGCAAGAGGAGGCACCTAGGGGTGGTTGAGGGTTGAGCATCTGGGGTGGACTGGCAATGCCTAGTGCAACACCTACTGCTCTGCTATGCTCTGGCCTGCCTGGTGTTCTGCCCTGCTAAGCACCTGTCTATCTCCATTTAACAGTGACATGAAGTCTGAGAAGAGACCTCCCTCGCCTGACGTGATCGTGCTCTCTGATGGTGAGCAGCCAGCAAGCCCGAGGGTGAATGGCCTGACCACAGTGGCCTTGAAAGACACCAGCACCGAGGCGCTCTTGGTGAGCCTTTGCAGCCTGCCCGTCCCTGGAAGCCCGAGTACGCCACCCTGCAGAGCTTCTGCTGACGCTCTCCCCAATTGTGTGCTTTTGCTCTCATAGAAAAGCAGCCCAGAGGAGCGAGAGCGGATGATCAAGCAGCTGAAGGAAGAGCTGAGGCTAGAGGAAGCAAAACTGGTCTTGTTGAAGAAGCTGAGGCAGAGTCAGATACAGAAGGAAGCCACTGCGCAGAAGGTACTTGTGCTCTGCCTCCTGCAGAGCCTTAGGCAGAGGCCCAGCTGACAGGGTGCCCTGGCATTGCATAGCATCAGGGAACAAGCAGAAAGTAATTTAGGGGTGGTGGTGTGTGTGCGTGTGACTTCATACACCAAGTCCTCCTCATGCTCCTGCTGTCTTGTGTAGCCTACAGCTTCCTCAGGGAGCACTGTGACCACCCCTCCCCCACTCGTGCGGGGTACCCAGAACATTCCTGCTGGCAAGACATCACTTCAGGTTAGTGTACCCTTCCACTTGCTGCCCAGCACCACCACTATTTATAGTCTTGCTCCTGAACAGCCCTAGTCCTCAGTCCCGTGGAGGCAAAGGCTGCCTAGTAAGGCAGCATGAGGCCTCCATAGAGGAAAGAACTAGAGTGTCACATGTACCCCAGATTACACTACCAAACTAGGCTACTGTCGATGTCACACTGGTCAGTGTGATGTCACTGGTGATTGACCAGTAAAACTGAAAGAATGGCTAGAGTAGACCAGACACCCGTGGATGGGCTTTACTGAGGCTGCTCCACTCGGGCCTCTGCCTACAGACTCTAGGGGCTCTGTCACACTCTTACCTTCCTCTGGGTTCCCATGGCTCCTGCTGGAGCAATGTATACAACAAATAGGTATTTTAGTTTATCTTGGGTTTTTAACTAGCTTAAAACAAAAACCAACCCCGACTGTGGCTTCACTGATGGAATGTCTGCCTCATGTTACAAAGCCCTGAGTTAAAGCCAGGTGCTCACACCGTTAGTCCCAGCATGCGCGAGGCAGAGGCAGGTGGATCTCTTGTCAGCCTGTTCTACAGAGTTCCAGAACAGCTAGAGCTGTTAGAGAAACCCTGTTTCTTGGGGTGGGGTTGGGGGAGGAGACAAGAAGAACAAAAGAAACAAAATTAAAGAAAGCCAGAAGTTCCATCCCCAGTACCACATAAATTAGGATGTTGTCTTAAACCTCTCCTCTCAGCACTGGGGAGGTAAAGGCTGAAGGAATTCTAAGAGGAAAAGAAACCCATATAATCCTGGGCCTCGGTGTCTTTGACAGACCTCCACTCGAATACCCGGCAGCATCATCCCACCACCACTGGTCCGAGGTGGGCAGCAGGTGTCTGCCAAACTGGGACCACAGGCCAGCTCTCAAGTAGTCATGCCACCACTTGTCAGGGGGGCCCAGGTGAGTCAGGTCTGTGTGCTGAATGTATGCTGGGGCTGGGGCAGGGGCAGGGCCAGGTGCCCGTCCCTTCTGTGGCCTGCCAGGATTGGTTATGGTTAGTCTCAGTGGCTTTTCTCGTTCTCTGTCTCCTCCTAGCAGATTCACAACATCAGACAGCATTCCTCTACGGGGCCACCACCCCTCCTCCTGGCCCCCCGTGCCTCAGTGCCCAGCATGCAGATTCAGGGACAAAGGATCATCCAACAGGGACTTATCCGTGTTGCCAATGTCCCCAACACCAGTCTGCTCGTCAACATCCCTCAGGTGAGGCGAGAACCTAGGTGGGAGTTTGGGGTGGGATCAAATCCTGGAAGGTCTCACAGTACCATCGTGTGTGCTGATGGTAGGACTGAGGGGTCTTGGACCCCCTGAGGGTGGGGGCAGAGTTCTAGATGTGGAAATCACAAGCAGATTAGCCTTTAACAGCTAGAAAGCTTTTGAGAAGGTGGGGGCTCCTTTGGGGTGCAGGCTTTGAGAAAAAACTGAGGCAAAGAATGGGGTGACCACTAGAGGGACACCAGAGCCTTCTGAAGCCTGCCAGCTGCCACCGCTGCAGCACCTCCCCCCAGCCGCAGGCTGGGAGGACAGCATGTCACAGATTCTCCTACAGCACAGTTGGCTATTCTTGGCCATGTGTCCCTCACCTCCATACAGAGCCTCTGAGGTGGGGAGGGTCTGTCCCCACCCCTGGGTAGCAGGATGGGAAGAAAAGGGCAGTGTTGTCTGACAGATGAAATTACCCAGTCTGCAGCCCTTTTGCTGATGAGTCGAGTTCTTTCTTTCGTGTTTGTCACGTCCTGCCCTCCTCTGCCCTCCTTAGACAAGACAAGGCTAGATTTGGGACAGCTCTGACAAAGGGTGTTTGCCTGTGTTAAAGGCTATCTCTAGTACACAAACAATGGCCATCTCTGCTACCTCCTTGGAAGGGCATGCATACCCAGCTGAAACAAAAGGCCTGGGGAATGGGCACCAACTCCTAGCACCTGGGTCCCACCTCTGCTGTGTTCAGTGTGCCACCAGGGAGCTCTGCTAGTGATGGAGCCAGGGCCATGCTAGTCACACGCTGGAGGCCTGAGCTAGGCCCTTGCTGAGTGAGGCCTTTGGTAACTGTTCACCCAGGGAAAGAGTGTACAGTGCTCTTTGTGTCTTCTGGAAATCATTGACAGTCCCCCCACACACAACACCCTATGAGCCCAGGCCACTAACGTTGTCAGCCTTGGTTTCAGGAATGCAGCAGTAGGGTGGGTGGAGCCTACCTAATGGGGTCATGAAGCTGGTGCGGTAAGGAACAGACAGGCTATGGACCCTTGCACACTCAGAAGCCGGGGAGTGGACCGCACTGTAGCTGCCCAGCTTGCTCTTGCTGGACTTCTAGACATCCAGGCTGGGTGCACAGAACCTGAGTGGCCTGGCTATGTCCTGGGCTTGGCTTTGTCTTTGTCTCCTTGTCCCTGCAGCCATGGGCCTATGTAGGGACAAACCACTTAGATTTATTTTTGTTTCTTGGTTTGTTTTTGAGACAGTGTCTTATGATTTAGCCCAGGCTGGAACTCCAGATCCGTCTCCTCTAGCTGGGATTAAAGGAGTGGACGGCCACACCCCCAACTCAGACTTTAATCCTGTCAGGACTCCAGTGTGCGCCTGGCATGGACCCTGCCTTAGGTGCTTGCAGCCTCACCTAGTTGTCTCCCACAGCCTGCCGCCGCCTCCCTGAAGGGGACAGCAGTTGCCTCTGCTCAGGCAAACTCCACTCCCACCAGTGTGGCTTCTGTGGTTGCGTCTGCTGAGTCTCCAGCTAGTCGACAGGCTGCTGCCAAGCTAGCCCTGCGCAAGCAGCTGGAGAAGACCCTGCTGGAGATCCCCCCACCCAAACCCCCTGCTCCAGAAATGAACTTCTTGCCCAGTGCTGCCAACAATGAGTTTATCTACCTGGTCGGCCTGGAGGAAGTAGTGCAGAACCTGCTGGAGACTCAAGGTGAGTGGATGGTCTCACCTTGCAATGCAGCCTCTGGGGAGACACATTCTAGAGTTTCCACCAGTTCTTCTGTGAAGTCAGTCCCTGGTGTGTGGGGGTGAGGTAGAACATCTGCAGGAGACTGACTGTGGCATGAGTGTGGGTTACATGAAGGCAGAATTTTAAAAGGTTTAGATCAAGTTTCTTTACTGTCATTGGGGATGATGTGGATCTGCAGGACCCCATTGAAGCAGCACTAGAAGGGAAAGAGTGTGTGGAGGACCCATTGGTGCCCGGACACACACAGGCCAAGCATCGTGGTGTTGAGCTGGCAGGCAGGGCAGTGGTGGCCAGCCTCATTTCCTTCCTCAAGAGGCTGTGTCAGATGCCAGGAGCAGAAAAGGAGGTGACTATGACTGGATCCAGGAAGCCTGGGTCCTTAGTACTCCCTCTTCACATAGGGACAGAGTGTGCACGCAGAAGGACTTCTGTTCACTCCAGGGTACAAAGAGGACAATGTTTGTGGGAGCATGCACATCTCTGCCCATTTGCCTCCTTGGAGCTGGAGTATTAAGTGTATGCTCCAGATTTTCAGAATCCCCCAAGCCTCACACACTTGAGTTAGGACCACACCTGGCAGCATCCTAGAGCGCTGGTGGCCGGCCACAGTCTCTGAGGTTTGCATACTCCTCGGTAACTTTCCACAGCACTCCTTAAGCAGAGTTGCTAAACAACCCTTGCTGTGGCATGATGTTAGTAACCTACATCTCTAGGGGTTCCAGGAGAGACTTAAGTTGTTGTTGGGACTCCTGGGTGCTGGCATTCTGTAGTAGGGTGACATTGCGCTAAGAACTGGTAGAAAGAGGTGCCCACTCATGAAGAGCACTAAGTTCATGCAAGTTCTAGATTCCCTTCCTAACAGGAGGGACTGCAATACCAGTACTCAGCTCTGACACTCTGTCATTGGGGTCAGGCTTCTCCTGTTGCTCTGTACCAGAGCACTGGCCCAGGGCAGGTCCATTCAAGTCCATATCCTCAGTCAGTGTTGATGTGCACAGGTAGGGTGTGGTCAGGGCTGTGGATAGCTAGTGCCACTACTGTGTTTTACCTCTGAGGCCTCCCCAGAATCCTGTCTGCAGAGTCCCCCAGTGTGCATCTGTCCCTGTCCCATCCGTGCTATGGCCTGCAGTGAGGCCTGTCAACAACTCAGTAATGCAGCTGCTCCTGGGGCCCAGGCCTAGTTCTACTGCCAGTCATATGAGGAGGAAGGTGCTGGTCTCCTGGCTTTAAGGTTTGGGTATCAAATGCCCACAGGCCCTTCCTTGCAAGGTAACTGACTTCTTTGGCACATGTGTTATTTAGGATGCTTGCCATAGCCAGTGTCACAGGGTCTTTGGTGAGTCCCAGAAAGGCTTAGCCACAGCCTTAGCCACAGCCTTTCTGAAGTTGTCCACTGTGGCCTCCCCCTCCCTGTGGGAGGGACCCACTCAGGCCTGTGCCCTCAGTTGTTAGAAGTAACTTTGACAAAGGCACCCCATCTATTGCAGCGGGCAGGATTTCTGCCACTGCAGCTGCTGCTGTGTTATCCCGGGAGCCCTACATGTGTGTGCAGTGTAAGACAGACTTCACATGCCGCTGGCGAGAGAAGGGTGGAGCCGTCATGTGTGAGAACTGCATGACATCCAACCAAAAGAAGGCACTCAAGGTGGAGCACACCAGTCGCCTGAAGGCCGCCTTCGTGAAGGCTCTACAACAAGAGCAGGAGATGGAGCAGCGACTGCTGCAGCAGGGCGTGGGTACCGCCAGCATCAAGGCCGAGCCTGCAGCTCCACATCCCACTCTGAAGCAGGTGAGGGCTGAAGCTCTTGCCATCCCTAGATGGCAGGATGTTCCGGAGGCGTCCCCTTCCTTCCGCCCACCCGCCTGGTGGCTAACTGCAGGCTAAATTGCACTTCGTGCTGGCATTTGGCAGCGGAAACACTAATTTTCAGTTTCTTTAGATTTTGTAGCTTTCACCCCAGTGCACTGGCAAGTACTGTGTGTAAAATAACTGCTGCGAACCTTGCTGGCTGTTAGCAGGAGCCACCCTGGCTAGCTGGAGAAGAGGAGTGGGAGTGAGGCCCACTCTCCAGAGCCTGCTTGTCCTTACACCAATGGACTGGACCCACCCACCTTTTTTTCTTCCTTTTCTTTTTTGAGACAGGGTTTCCCCATGTAGCTCCAGCTGTCCTGGAACTCATCATGTAGATCAGGCTGGCCTAGAACTCAGAGACCCCGTGCCTCTGCTTGGATTAAGGTGTCCACCACCATGCCCAATGTGCTGCTCCTTTTTGTGGTTTCTGTCTGCTCACATTGTACCTCACCCCCACCTCCCATCCCCCAAGTCTGCAGTATCTGGAACCAGCCGGTGTTGGCACTGCTGTCATGGCCAGGCCTGATAGGGTCCCCTCAGCCAGTTTGGATTAGTGTGACGGACCTTGCTAACATACCTTTCAATCCCATTTGTGTAGGTCATAAAGCCCCGACGTAAGTTGGCGTTCCGCTCAGGAGAGGCCCGTGAATGGAATAACGGGTCCCCACTACAGGTCAGAACCCGGCCAGGGCCTCACCCGACTGCAGCCACGACTGCAGCCTCCAGCTCTTGGTGTGCTCGTGCTCTTACATGCTCTCCTGCCAGCTCTCCTTCCTCCTCTGCACAGACCTCCCCTGTCTACTCTCCTCTCCCTCTTCTGACCCCTAGTGTAACTCACATGGCCGTTTTGACTTTGGACTCTTAAGGACCCAAGTGGGTGGGAAGAGGTCAGCAAGCCAAGGCGAGGCTCCTCGGAGTCACCGGCCCGCCCCAGCCCGCCGTAAGCCTGGCTCTTTGACTTCTGCAGGCTTCCAGCCAGCTGTCCCGGGGCTCGGCCACAGCCCCTCGCGGAGTTCTGCACACTTTCAGCCAGTCACCCAAACTGCAGAACGCAGCCTCAGCTACGGCCCTGGTAAGCAGGACTGGCAGACATTCCGAGAGAGTCGTGGGCACTGGCAAGGGCACCGCCTCCAACTGGAAAAAGACGCCTCTGAGCACAGGTACACCTCTGCCTCTGTGGGGACCCACTGCCTCTAGGCCACCTTTCCTTGATTGTGAGGCACAGTCTGACACACACGTAGTTCCCCAGTGGCCTCCTCCTTACTCTTAATAAGGGCATTATCAGAAGTAGTGCAGAGAGCCTACATCCTGGACCCTTCCTGAGAAATCAGCCTCTTGCTCCTATCCAGGCAGATGACACCCTGCCTCCAGCAGAAGGGCTGGCTCATGGCTTCCTTTAGCCGGTCTTACCCTCCCCTAGTCCCACCTACCTCAACCCTTTCTAGCAGTTAGTGGTGCTTTACTGCCTTACTCTAGAGGTTAGTGGCACCAGCTGTCAGCCTTTGCCCCAGCTCTCTTCCTCTGCCTCCTCCCTGTGTGGACCCGAGAAGGGCGGGCTGCGCTGGGTGTTACTGGAGCAGGGATGCTCTCAGATCAGAGCACGGAAGCCCTGCAGGGGCTCTGAGCCCCGGCCCTGGTGTCCCACGGCCTACTCTGTTGAGCTCAGCATTCCTTGCAGTCTGCAGGAAAGAACAGCTGGCAGTGAGAGTCAGTGTGTGGCAGTCAGTCGGCAGTGTGGTGGGAGCCTTGCACACCTGACACATTCACAACACAGCCAAGAACTAGTGGGCTTGCCTGAGCTGGACATGATGGCATGCGCCTGTAGTCAGTGTAGGAGAGCAGACACAGTGGTACTCACCTGTTGTCCCTGATGCTTGGGAAGCTGAGACAGGAGGATCACTTTAGCTCAAGAGTTTGAGACAAGCCTGGGCAATGTAGGAATTGCTGTTTAACTAGAGAGGAGAGTTGAAGATAGAGCTAAGTGATCAAGAATTTGCTTGTGGGTATAATGCCCTGGGATCCATCCCAGCACTTGAGAGGCAGAGGCAGGTGGATCTAATAGGAGGCCATCCTGGCCTCTGGTGGGCCTCAAAATCCAAGAAAATCTAGAGAGAAGGCTTAGTGGTTAAGAGCACAGGGTAGTCTCTAGGACCTGTGTAAGTTTTAGCACCTACATTGGGTGACTTAGAACAGCCTCTAACTGCAGTTTCAGGGGTCCAACCTCCAACCCTGGCTCAGACGGGTGCCTAACACACACACTGGTTACACGGGGTTAAAAATAGACCTTTTAAAACAGTCTAAGTAGAGCAAGGTAGTATTCCATAGTCTCAGGTACCAGGAAGACTGATGCAGGAGGATCTCTTTTTTTTTTTTTTTTTTTTCTTCGAGACAGGGTTTCTCTGTAGTCCGGGCTATCCTGGAACTCACTTTGTGGACCAGGCTGGCCTTGAACTCCGAAATCCACCCGCCTCTGCCTCCCAAGTGCTGGGATTAAAGGCGTGCGCCACCACGCCCGGCGCAGGAGGATCTCTTAAGGCTAGTAGTTTGAGGCCAGCCTGGCTGGCACATATATATGTGCCCTCACCTCACAATTGTATGCTATCAGATATGAGGGAGGGTTTCTTTCCATTCTCTCCATGAAGCTCCGTTGCATTGATGCAAAAGCCATTGTTTGAACTTACTGATCTCTGAGCACTGAGCCCAGCCACTGGTCCATACTTAGGTCACCTCGGGGGTCTGGGACTGGTGGCAGTGTGGAGGTTCTGTGGGTCATGTCCTGCTTATGGGTCCACTGAGTATGTGCTGAGACAGGTGAGTCTAGGCTGTATCCATCCAGGGCCTTGCCTGGCTGGCTCTCCACTGCCCGTCACTGTGCTCTGTTGCAGGTGGGACCCTTGCCTTCGTCAGCCCAAGCTTGGCAGTACACAAGACCTCCTCGGCTGTGGACCGACAGCGAGAATACCTCCTGGACATGATTCCTCCACGCTCCATCCCCCAATCAGCCACATGGAAATAGTGGGAGCCGGCCCAGTCGAGGACAGGCCCTCTTCTCTCCTGAGGCCCTTGGTCTAGGACATGCAGACTGCCCTCCTAGCAAGTTGCCTGAGACAGCTCAGGCCTTGGCTGTGGCCAGGAGTGTGTGCCACCATGGTGCCCAGGATCAGAACCAGGGACCTTCCCCGTGGGCCTTCTCTTTCCTTTTTGCCTTTAGTTTGCCCGACACCAGCAGAAACTCGGACCTTGGGGCCAGCTCTGCCTGGCCAGCGTAGGTGGGAGCTCACCCTGGACACTGTGACACACCCGGGCCAGGCTGGCACCGGGGGCTCCCGAAGTTGAGCCGGGATTTCGTTTTCTTTTGGCTTTTCCCATCTTAGCTCCCCAGTCTCTGCCTCTTCATGGCCATCTATAGGTTGAAGTTTGGGTTTTATTGGGGGTTTTTGTTTTTGTTTTTGTTTTTTTTATAATCACCTCATGATGATGGAATTAAAAGTGAACTGCATAGACCCGGGGCCACTGTTGCACACTGTGCAGTCTGGCAGGCTCTAACCCCAGAGGATGCTCAGAGTGGCAGCACCAGAGATGGCGGGTGCCACCCTGGCTCTGTTGGCTGTTGCTACTCCCTGCAGCCCCTGGCTTCACACTTGGCAGAACGAACTGCAGGCCATCTGTCTGACATCAGAGGCCCCAGAGGGGTGCTGGGTCCACTGTGCTGGAGCCACAGCTGGCTGCTGGGTTACTTTTTGTGGTTTATTTTATTAAAAATTTCTATCCTTTTTCTCTTTTGATGGACACAATCTCAGGATGCCCATGCCTGCCCAGAGGCATCCAGGTAGGGCCCAGCCAGAACCCCTAGGTCTGGAGTCAGCAGGGCTCACTCCCTCAGTCCACAGGGACGTCTGTCTGAAAGGACTGAGTCTACTTTTGTTCTGTTTTGTTTCCTTCTCCCCCCACCCTTTTAACAATTGGTTCCATGGTGAAAGGCAGAAGCAGCTGTGTGTCCAGACGCACGGGGCGGCCTTCTGCTCATGTGATTGGTCGCCGTCGCTTCCCCATCCATCCCTGGTTTCCCTTGACACAATACAGTTAGGGACTTTAATTTAAACCTTTGTTCTGCAGACCACAGCCCTCTGCAGACACGCCCCTGCCTCCTCCTAATAAAGGCTCATTTAACTCCGTGTTCACCTGTGTGGAAATCCTCCATCTTTAGAAATCTTTTGGACATGTGGGAGTTATGAGTTTTGGAAAGCTCTTTTGTTGTGTGATGCCCAAATTGCTCAGTGCTTTTGAATGTGTCACTTCCCAGGGTGGATTTGGGGGATGAACAGAAATTGACTTTTTTTTAAAGGGGGGGTTGTTTTTACACCAAAAATTTCAAAAATATATGCAAGCATTTCTTAGTCCTTGAGTATTTTTGTGCCTGGCAAGTCAGTTCCTGTTATCCACCCTTCCTGAGTGGCTGGGCCTCTGGTCAGTGACACAGGCCAAAGTCTTCTGACCTGTTAGGACAGCAGCACTGAGTGGCCACTCTGGACCAGAAGTCCTCACTCCTATGCAGTCACTGAGCAGACCAAGTCGCTTAGAACTGGATAAAGACCTCCACCTGAGTTGACCCTCTGACCAAGAGGGCTCTGCTGTTCTGGTGCATTTGTGACCTCCCTACCCCTCCAGACTCCTAAGCCTGGTGACTTCTCCCATCCCCATGTCATCTAACCCTTGTGGGCCCAGTTTATGCACCTCACAGGGGACAGACCTCCCTGGTTGTGGTTCATATTTCCGGACTGACAAGCTGTGGTGAAGGTCTCTAAGGAGGGCTAGAGTGAGGTGCCTTAGCTTACTTCCCTTACTTGAAAGTGCTGCCTGTTCTCTGCACCGCACTGGCCTATGCAGCAAGCCCTCGAGATGATATGACTGGGGCCTGGGCCAGGAGAGTCAGGTATTTAGGGTACAAAGCTGCCACCTCCACCGAAGCTGGCTTTATCCCTATCCTGAATTGACTGGATCCTGGGCTCCTAGAAACCCCCTAGAGATAGTCTAGCCTCTGCTTACTGAGTGCTGGGATTAACGGCTTGCACCTCCACAACTGGCTTAAAACTTTAAAAAAAAAAATACTAAATGTGGTTGGCATGGTACCTTTCCTGTCTATTCTTGGGAGGTGAAGATGAAGGTGATGGTTCCTACTTCATTGATTTCCCAGAGGCAATGCATCAATGGCTCTGCTCATCAAGGTCACAGGAAACTCCATTTTCCTCTACTCGCTGCTGAGGACAGGTTTGAAGGGACCACCCCTAGATTCTTGGTGTCCAGCATATGGAGACATCAGAAACTGGACCTTGGCCAGATGTGGGACCTAGGGTTGTTGGGACAGTGGTCCTATGAGCAGCCTCCAGACCTGACTGCCCTCCCCACCACCTCAGGGAAGCCCCAGGCAGTAGTAAGGGTTATTAGTGCTGGCTGTGACACACCTCCATGCCACTGAGTCTCCAGCCTGAATGCTGGTCAGGCGAAGGGTGGTCCTCGCCATTCTTAATCATGTCAGCCTAAAGACCTTGGATTTTTTTCCAAAAAGTGGTCAGTTTTATAATCCTCAATGTGTAACAGTTAACACTAGTGCAGAGTATGGGGATTGGGCAGTTGCTACTTGTATTTATTGTGACTGAACCTTTGACAATACATGTTTTTTAAAAAGTGTGCCACCAAACTGGAATAGATGTTCCAATGAATGAGCTGAAATTGGTAGCCACTGTGTCATGGGGAAGTCTGAAACCCTGAAGGACAATAAAGAAATGGACCAAATGTCAACTGTATTCCTTAATTTCTTTGGGCCCCAGTGTTTTGTCCCAGCCTCAGGAGCCCTTCTATGGGAGAGTGAAAGGTGGGGTGCACAGGCCTTTGAACATGACCTCCAATCTGACCTCAACAGGCAGGGGACTCAGGTCCCATTTGAATTCTGCCCATCTGAGGCCATGTGGGCCTCTATTGGAGTGGTTCTTTCCCACTGCCCTGTGGGGCTTTGCTGTTGGAATGTTCCCAGAACACTGCTGTGGGCTCATTGCACAATCAGGTCTGCATCCACTTGAGATGCTCAGTTTCACATTTGATTTTCTTTTGAGGCAGGATCTGATGTAGCCCAGGCTGCTTGTGAACTTACCTTCCTAACCCTCACTTCCCAAGTGCAGGAATGACAGGCATCCAGCACCATTGGAAATATTTTACTTAAAAGAAGCTGGTGACTGGAGAGATGCCTCAGTGGCTAAAAGTGCTGGCTGCTCTTCCAGAGGACCTAGGTTCTATTCCTAGCACTAACAGCTCACAACCATCTGCAACTCCAGTCCCAGGAGATTTGATACTTTCTCTGGCCTCCACAGGCTCTGTGCACACATAGTGCACAGACATATATTCAAATAACACTCATACACATAATAAAATTAACCCAGGCCCAATGATAGACCACCTTTAACCCAGCACTCAGGAAGCAGAGATGTGAGTTTAAGGCTAACCTAGTCTACAAAGTGAATTCCAAAACGGCTACATATACTCAATCAAACAATGTACATATATCTTGCCTGCATGTGCCAATGCCACTCTGAGACACCCTCAGTACACTCTGCCATTGTGTGTGGTGGTGGGGGCGTGTTGAATACTGAGTCAGAGGGTCAAACTGGTTCATGTCATCCCAACACTGAGGACTGAGGCACAAAGCTAGTGATTTCTAAATCATTCAGAGCTGTGAAACCGAGTTCTGTTCAGCAAGGGACTTTCTTAGCCTGGCTGAACCTGGAATTCGCAGTCCTGCTACCTCTGTCCCTCGGATCCTGTGATTATAGTTGCACCCAAAATGTGTGTAGTGCCACATTTCTCATTTGAAAAGGTTATTAAATTGATGCCAGGTGTAGTGGCATACACCTTTAATCCCAGTACTCAGGAGGCAGAGGCAGGTGGATCTCTGAGTTCAAGGCTAGTCTGGTCTACATAGCCCCAGGTCAGCCAGGCTTACACAGACGAAGTCAAAATTTTTATTTTTTAGAGATAGGATCTCCCTGTGTCACCCTGGCTAGCCTGGAACTTTATGTAAACCAGGCTAGCCTCTAAATTTAGGTATCTGCATGCCTCATTGCTGGGATTACTACTGGGTGGACTACCACCCCCCAGCTTTTTAAACTTTTACATGTGTATAGGTGTTTCTCCTGCATGTATGCCTTTGTACCATATATATACCTGATATACAAAAAGGGGGTTATATCCTGTAGAATTGGAGTTACCAGTTGTGAGCCACCATGTGGGTGTTAGAACTGAACTCAGCTCCTCTATAAGAACAGCCAGTGACTTTATCTACTGAGCCATGTCAGACACAGCAATCCCCCTGCGTTTTTAAGATTTTAATTTTTGTCTGCATATGTCTGTGCCTGTGTAAATGTATGACAAGTGTGTGGTGCCTGTAGGGACAAAAGAGGG
Organism: Apodemus agrarius; assembly: GCA_964023405.1. Classification (NCBI taxonomy): domain Eukaryota; kingdom Metazoa; phylum Chordata; class Mammalia; order Rodentia; family Muridae; genus Apodemus; species Apodemus agrarius. The sequence goes on along the minus strand of OZ030023.1, from coordinate 62,107,640 downwards.
TGACATGTTCCCTGGAGCTGGAGTGGCAGGCTATTGTAAACTGTTCAACATGGGTGTTGGGACTGAATTCAGGTCTTCCGGAAAAAATGGGAGTTCACTCTCCCTCCCTCGCGCCCGCCCCCCCCCCCCCCCCCCCCCCCCCCCCGCACATATTTCAATTCTGTTGTTGAGACCGTGTGTTACTTATAGCCCTGGCTGGGCTGGAGCCAGCAGTTGTTCCCTGCAGTCTCTACCTCACCTCTGCAAGGCACAGAGCCAGTGCAGATTTGTTTTTCTCCATGATGCATCCATAGTGATGCCCAGGACCCAGCACTTCTGAGCATTTCTCTAGGACTCTGCTCTTGTGAGTTAGGCACAGTCACCACGTGGTCCCAGGGCCAGCCATAGGCTTTGGGCTCGAGCAGTGTTTTAAGGAGTTGTTAGTTCTGTTCCCTGTGACCTGTTACCACTGAAGTGAACCTCACAATGTGCATGGGTGGGGGTGGAGGGACTGTGTAAAGTCTGTCAGCTGACACCTAGATTAGGAAAAAAAAAAAGAAGAAGAAGAAGAAGAAGCCAGGTGTGGTGGTGCTCACTTTTAATCCCAGCATTCAGGAAGCAGAGGCAGGTGGATTTCTCAAGTTTGGAGCCAGCCTGGTCTACATAGTAAGTACCAGGATAGCCAGAGCTATATAGTCTTGAAAACAAAACCAACCAACCAACCAACCAACCAACCAACCAACAACAACAAAAAAAAAAAACCCATAGACAGACAGACAGACAAAGAAGAAAAATGGGTAACTGGTCTTGGTACATACCTGGAATCTCACTGCCTAAGAGGCAGAGGCAGAGGATTGCGCATTTTTCTGTTTGGGTTACACAGTGAGTAGTCCAGGCTGGCTATGCCTACACAGCAAACCCTTGTCTCAACAACAAATCGTGGCTGCGGCTCAGCGGTACAGCCAATGCCTAGAATGCCCCCGGGAGGGGCTGGGGCTTGCTCAGAGAGAGATCACCTGCTTAGTGACAATAAGATTCTAGATTCCACCCCCAACACTAGAAGAGGGGCAATGGAAAGTGGGTGATATGGTCAACTTGTGTGAGAGTAAGAATTCACTCTGAGCACCAGGCGTGGTGGCGCACGCCTGTAATCCCAGCACTTAGGAGGCAGAGCCAGGCTGATTTCTGAGTTCGAGGCCAGCCTGGTCTACAGAGTGAGTTTCAGGACAGCCAGGACTACACACAGAGAAACCCTGTCTCGAAAAACCAAAAAAAAAAAAAAAAAAAAAAAAAAATTCACTCTGAGTGTACTGGAATCTCAAAAGACAATATAGAAATACAGACCCTGAGTCTACTGAGCCACACCCTTCCCCAAGTCCCGAAGACGGAGTCTTGTCCCTGTTTCAGGTGCTGATACAAAGAACAGTCCCATTGGCTGTTCTGTCCACTGGAGAGTGGGGAGTCTTTCTTGGCTCTGGCATACTCCAGCTAGCACCAGAGTTTAGGCCCCTCCCTTCTTGTAGCCTCAGTTTCCCCATCTGCCAATGAGGCAGTTAGGGCCCAGCATGAGGAAAGAGTTTTCACATTCAACCTTCAGGGCACCAGAAACCTGTGGAGGGGAGGGAAGCTGCAAACCCCACAAGCAGGCATCCCTCAGACTATGTGGGCCTCAGGCATGTCCTCCAGTCAGTCACTGTCACCCAACCCCTGTCTAATCACAGGCAAGACTCCCAGCTGCCTCCTCACTCTTCAGGGCCCCCTTTGGAGTATTACGTCAGCTCCCCTGCATTTTCTCATTCCTTTCCTAGTCTAGCCTCAGGAACTTTACCAGCATCACTCTGTTGCGGGCCATTTTAAATGGTTTGGGCCCAGCCCGAAACAGCTTGAGTCTGTCCCTGGATACCACCACCCACGGGCTTTCCTTACAAACAGTTATCTCCACATCTGGGCTCTTCTACTTGACATGGCACGTGCATCCTCGTTGAAGGCAAGGATGGTTGAAGCCTCTTCTCGAAGTCCCAAGACCTGGTTCAAGACATGCAGAACTGGGCTGCACACCCTGGGAAGCGGAGGCAGGAGAATTCAAGTTCCAAGTCAGCCTAGGCTGCACGGTGAGATGTCTGGAGTAACTACACCTTGATCTAACACTGACACACAAAATCGCCATCACCAGTACCACCAACCACGAATCAAGATCACCAGTAGGGAAAAGAACCCAGGCCTCCCAGCTTCAAAAGAGACCCGAGTACAAACCACACCTGTCTCTGCACAACTGACACCTCTGTGGATTCAATTCCCACATTCGCGCGTGCGCCGCCCCGGCTCTGTAAATGCTGTTCCAGCCAACAGGCAGGCAGTCCCGCTGATCCCAATTCAAGCGTCATCAGATGCCGGGGGAAGACTAGAATTTGTCCGGTTTAGGGACATGAAGGATCAGGATTCGAATCTCCCTACTCCCATTTTTAGGTCTAAAGATAGAATTTCCATATACATGCCTTTCTCTAAGCTGCCGAAAGCTCCCCTCTTCCCTGCTCAGTAACAAGGTTCCACCGCTAAAGTCGTTTGCGAGGAAGAGCGAATTTATTGCAGGTTCCAACCTGGAACTTGGCGTGCACGGCCGGCCCGCAGTTTCTCTGCACCGCCGCAACCCACCGTGCAACAGCTCATTCCGCGCAGGCGCAATGCTTCTCTCTCTTCTCTTTGCGCCCCTCCCGGGGCCTTCTCGCCAGAAATCGAGGATGCGCATGCGCTCTCCAGCAATCGGGTTGTGCAGGAGGAATCAGAACCCAACAGCCGGCCTCTGTGGGCGGCCGTGGGGGAAGGGGAAGGGACAGGGCGCGTGCGCAGTGGCGCGCGGCGACTTCGCGGGTTTCGCGAAGCTCGCCCTTCGCGCGTGCGCCGCCCTGGCTCTGTGCCTGGTGCGGCGGGAACAGCGAGAACCCCGGCTCCTAGCCGGAGTCCCCGGCCCGCAGCCAGCCATTGCGCGCCACCTGGCCCGCCGAGGGCCGGGCGGACGGGCTGAACTGTAGCAGCTCGGCGATCAAGGACTTGCATCGTTCCGACAGTTCGAGGCCGTCAGGGTAGAGCACGCCGCGCTTCTGGCGCCGGGGCAGGCCAGCAATGTCCGAGTCGTCGAAGGGCATGCACCCGGTGACCATGACGTAGAGCACAACGCCCAGGCTCCACACGTCGTATTTCTTGGGGTCGTAGGGGATGCCCAGGAGCACCTCAGGTGACGCATACGCGGCCGAGCCGCAGTAGGTGGTGCTCAGGTCTGGGTAGCCGTGCGCCTGACGGCCGAAACCGAAATCCGTGAGCTTGACGCGGCGCTCGTCAGGGCTTAGCAGCACATTTTCGCACTTGAGGTCGCGGTGCACCAGGTGGTGGTCGTGCAGGTAGCGCACGGCGCCCGCGATCTGCGAGAAGAGTTCGCGCGCCTGCGACCCCGGAATGCGCCCGTTGCGCTGCACTGCCTGCAGCAGGTCGGTGGCTGCTGCCTCCATCACGATGTACAGCTTCCCATTGCACACTTCGATGAACTCGAAGACGTGTACGATGTGCGGGTGCCGTACTCCCCGCAGTATGGACAGCTCTCGAGGCAGGAACTTGTTGACGAAGTCCGGAGGCGCTCGCCGGCGGTCCACCACTTTAATGGCCACCGTCCCTTTATACTTCTTGGAGGTGGCCACCTTCACCTTGGAGTAGCTGCCCTCACCTATCGTGCGGCCCAGCTTATAGCCAAGTTCGCTCAGGAGTTTGTCGCCCGACATGGTGGCGCCCGGGGCGCGCGGGGAGCAGGAGGCGGCTGCTGTCGGGGGGCGGCCGGACTCCAATCTCGGGCCTAACCCATGGTGCTTGGCACCTGCACCCCCGTGCCCCCATGTGCCCACTCCCAAGGCCCTACAGCCGCGATGACTTTTATTGCCCGGGTAACAATTTCTGCCTTGTGAAGTGACTGCGGGCGTCACTCGGCCTCGGGGTGGGGACCCTCCCTCCCCCGCCCCGCGGGCTCCCTAAGCCCTTCTTAGGCTTTGTGACTCAATCGCCCTGAATGGTCAGTTCCTCATGAGAAGCCACTGGCGAGCGGGCTGAACTCTAATGTAGAACAGGAGAAGTCCCTGCCTGAAGTGATGGTGCTCAGCTGGGTGGTAACCAGCCTGTTGCCTCGGCCCTTGGAGGTGGGGGTGGAAAGGGGCAATCTGCAAACCTCGAGCCTGGACACCATGGCTCACGAAGGAAAGTAGATGAACTCTAAGGCTTTTAGTGCAAGAAACAAGCCCAGAGAGCTTTAGACACCAAACACAGTTACGCCCTGTCTGGGGCCAAAGCGAGGAAAGACTGACTTCCGGAACGCAGGAAGGCTAGCGGAACGCTTCCGAATTGTGGGAGAACCACCCGAGTGACGGAATTTCCGCCACACTCAAGATGGCGGTCACGCGCCGCCTCACTTCCGCTGGTGACCGGAAGTTGCCGGTTCTGAAAGTATGGCGGCGTCGAAGGTGAAGCAGGACATGCCTCCACCAGGGGGCTACGGCCCCATCGACTACAAGCGGAACCTGCCCCGCCGGGGAGTGTCGGGTCAGTGTCTCGGCGTCCTCCTGTTGGTCGCATTCCGGGCTGCGGTTCGGCGGTTAGGCGAGAGAGGGGCGCCTGCGGGCTTCAGAGTGCACGGTGTGAGGGAGGCAGAGCTGGAGGCTTGGTTTTCTATTATAACATCCCGGAAGCCAGACTGTCCGTGTCCCCTGCTTTCCACTTAGCTTCCACGGGCTGGGAAGCTAAGCCTGAGAGAAGCGCTAACCTGGAATCTGGAGGCTTTTGTTTTGATTTGCTTTAGGCTGGCCTCAAACTCCGTAGCAAAGGATGACCTAGAACTCTTGATCTCTTGCCTTCGCACCCGAAGGCTATGCTGATAGGTATTCACCGTTATACTTTAAAAAAAAAAATTTTTTTTTTTTTGGATTTTGCAGATAGGGGCTGGCCTCAAACTCGTGTCAATCCTGCATCTGCCAATGGATTGCTGGGATGACAGATAGGTCCACCAAGGCAGGATGTTTGCTGATTGTAACCTAGCATAGAAGGCAGGCTAGTCTTAAATCTAGCCTGCCTACTGCTGGTTCCTCTTCTGGCATTCTCTACCCACCCCCATCCCCCACCCTACAAGTTTTCATGGAGCCCAGGCCAGCCTGAAATTGCCAACACGCCCATCCCCCAACCCTCTGCCTCCTATGAATGACAGGCATGTGCCCACCATACTAGTCTGTGTAAGTGTTTTAGGTAACATTTAGAATTTTATTATCTATTTTAACAGGGAAAGAATATGAAAAAGTTTTGTTTTTGTTTTTGTTTTTGAGACAGGGTTTCCCTGGCTGTCCTGGAACTCACTCTGTAGACCAGGCTGGCCTCAAACTCAGAAATCTGCCTGCCTCTGTCTCCCAAGTGCTGGGATTAAAGGCGTGTGCCACCACCACACGGTGAATATGAAAAAGTTAAGGTCCCCACTGTCGGTGCTCAGAGTTACAGAAATGCAGTGGTTAAGGACTGGGGCCCAGGTGGTGGTGTGCCCGCCTACCATTTCAGAGCCCTGGGTTGCACCCCTAGCACTGCACAAACAGGACAGGTGGTGCACAGCCGTCATCTCAGCATTTTGGATGCTGAAGCAGAAGGGATCGGTGGTTTAGGGTCATCCTGCGCTACATAGATACAGCCTGAACTACATTAGGGCCTGAGACTGCTCGGTGGTTAAAGGGACTTGATTTTCTTCCAGAGGACCTGAGTTCGCTAGCTCCACCTTCATGAATTTAGATTTTTAGATTTTAATTCATCAGACTTTACTGTGCATATTATGCAAACTGTGCCTCAACTAAGAAAACAAAGCCTTCATTTCCTGTGTGACAAATCACCTATGATCCCAGACATGGGAAGCAAAGATGGGTCACTACAAGTTCAAGGCTAGCCTAAGCTACGTGGAGAGTGTTTGGGTCTGGATTCTATAGAGAAGAGCCTCTGGGGGAAGGGCAGCCCAGGCCCTGGGCTGGATAGTTCAGGAGTGGTGGCAGGGTGTGCCAGGGTAGACCAAGGGATCCTGGAAGAACCTGGAGGCCAGATCAGACTGCTTTTATATCTAAAATATGAACCTCTGACCCTTGTCCTGAGGTCCAAACCCAAATGTCAAGTTCCAGCCAGCCAGGAATATATCATGAGAACCTGACTTTAAACCCCGAAAACTAGCTTGGCAGTGATGGTACAACCCTTTAATCCCAGCATCCGGGAGGCAGAGGCAGATAGATCTCTGAGTTTAGGGCCAATCTGGTCTATAGAGAAAGTTCCAGAACAGCCAGGGCTGTACAGAGAAATCCTCTTTCAAAAATCAGAAAGAAAAAAAAATCACTCAGGGCCTTTTTGGAGTTAAGAGTGTTTCTGCTGCCAGGACAACCTGGTGCAAAAGAGGGTGGGCTGGTATCCTAGCTCCAGGACTTTTTTTTTAAAGAATTATTTGTTTGTTTATGTATATTAGTACACTGTTGCTGTCTTCAGACACACCAGAAGAGGGCATTGGATCCCATTACAGATGGTTGTGAGCCACCTTGTCATTGCTATGAATTGAACTCAGGACCTCTGGAAGAGTAGCCAGTGACCGCTGAACCGTCTCTCCAGCCTGCTTCAGGACTTTTGAAGCACAGATCACAGGCTAGAGCCCCCTCCCCACTCCCGGGCCTCGCCTGTTGTCCTGCAGTGAGGCCTATCCCCCGTCCGCTTCTCTCTTCCTTTTTTTCTATTACATGTGTGTGTGAGTGAGCACAGATATGCTTGTGCCTTCTTGCACATAGAGGGTAGAGGAAAGCTTGAGGACTGCTTCCTCTACCCCGTGGGTCTTCGGGATTGAATTTGGATTCTCGGGTTGTCAGCAAGCCCTTTAAGCCATCCTGCCAACCTCTGTCTTCGTTCCTTTTCCTTAAACATTTAAAAACTGTGTGTTTCTGACTGCTTGCTTCTGCATGTACACTGCATGCATGTCTGGTACCTGTGCAAATACAAGAGGTCATCAGATTCCCTGGAGCTGGAGTTCTGTGAGCTGCCCTGTGGGTGCTGCAAGAGGTCCCACCCTCTCGTACAGCTCTAAACTCTGGGGATTAAAGGCATGCGCCGCCGCTGCCTGGACTCGAATATCTGGGGAGCGTGGGGATTGGAGGTCAGGGAACAGCTTTACAGAGTCCGCTTTCTTCTTGCTGTGGGTTCCATCCTGTCTTGCCAGCCTCTCGTCCATCTTTTTCTGAGGTGTGTGCTCAGGCCTGCACTTACGCTAAGTCGGTGGTTGCCTTAAGTCAGGGTGGCTGATTTATTTGTTTATTGGGTTTTTTTGTTTTGTTTCTTTTTTAAGATTTATTAGCCGGGCGGTGGTGGCACACACCTTTAATCCCAGCACTTGGGAGGCAGAGGCAGGCGGATTTCTGAATTTGAGGCCAGCCTGGTCTCAAAGTGAGTTCCAGGACAGCCAGGGCTACACAGAGAAACCCTGTCTCAAAAAAAAAAACAAAAAAAACAAAAAAAGATTTATGTATTTATTATTTATTTATTTATTTATTTATTTATTTATTTATTATATGTAAGTACACTGTACCTGTCTTCAGACGCTCCAGAAGAGGGCATCAGATCTCATTACAGATGGTTTGAGCCACCATGTGGTTGCTGGGATTTGAACTCAGGGCTTTCAGAAGAGTAGTCAGTGATCTTAACCTCTGAGCCATCTCTCCAGCCCCTGTTTATTGGTTTTTTTGAGACACGGTTTCTCTGTGTAGCCCTGGCTGTTCTAGAACTCACTCTGTAGTCCAGGCTGTGCACCAAACTTAGAGATCCGCCTGCCTCTGCCTGCCAGTGCTTGGATTAAAGGCGTGCACCACTGCCCAGCATTATTTGTTTGTAAATGTTTGTATTCCTACATTTATTTAGATACAAGGATTCATTGTAGCCCTTAGATGGGGATGAGCCTGAGTCTGGTCCGTCCGCTTCTCAGTGCTGGGGTCCCAGGGCTGTGCCTGTGAGGCAAGCCTGGCCCCGTTAAAGTCCTGTTACCGACTCAGCTACGCTGGGCATTGGTACCCTGCACCTTTTTTGTTTTGTCTCGTTGTTTTGAAACATTCAAGTGTCTGTGTTTTTAAATTTTTGTTTATTTAGAAACAGGGTCTCATTATAAAGCTGTGGCTAACCTGCACGCTCCATGTAGACCAGGCTGGCCTCAAACTCAGATATCCACCTGTCTCTGTCTCCCAAGTGCACCACCAAACCTGGAAAAGATTTAAGTGTCTGTAAGTGCACGTGGATGCAGGTGCTCGTGGAGGCCGGAGGGCAGCATCAGATCCCCTGGAGTTGGGGTTGTAGGTGGTTGTAGGCACCAGTGTGGGTTTGGGGACAGAGCTCTCTGTCCCTGCTCTTAGCACAGAACCGTGGCTCCAGCTCTGAGGTCACGGGTGGCCTTTGTCCTGCGTTCCCAGCTTCACCCCACGGCAGCTCTGCAGTCCCCGCTGGCTGTGTGGGTGCGGACGCTACAGTGCCTGCCCAGTGTCGGCTTCCAGCTGCACTTCCAGCCTGGCTGCCCGTGGCTAGTCCTGTCCCAGAGAGTTCCCAAACTGGCTGGGGGGACTCGTGTCAGCATTCCTGCCTGTGGCTCTGCTCCTGGTCGCTGGGAACTACTATAACCTGGAGCCAGAAGGAGCCTCCCTGTGTGCAGACCCCAGCCTGGCGTCCCCCAGCCTGGTTTCAGACGGCCCTGTCTTCTGCACCCCTTCCTGTGCAGCTGGAAGTGGCTTCCACTCACAGGTTCACCTGCATCCCAGCAGCCCTTTCCTTGTTATTTTGGGGTTTTGAAGCGGTCTGACTGGAGCTCTGGCTGGGCAGGAACTTACCTTGCAGCCCAGGTTGGCCTTGAACCGCAGATTCCCACGCCTCTGCCTCCTAAAGGTGCTGAGCCACCGCACCAGGCAGTGTATGTGACTTTCATTGTTGGTGACTTGAGTCTGTATCTCGGGTCCTCTGTCATCTCTGCAAATATTGTGGCCTGTTGAGCTAATGGTGTCATTTACAAGAGGCCTGGTTCTCTTACTGTGTGAGCTGGGTCGGGCTGCACTGCACTGTGCACATCTCCATTTGAGCCAGGCTCTCACTGTGTGCCCTGGCGGGGCTGGAACCTGGAGTGACTAGGGAAGCCTCAAACAGTGGTGCTTGTGCCCCGCCTCCTGAGCGAGCGCTGGGTGGAGCCCAGGGCTCACCTGCCTCTGCCTCTCAAGCCTGTCTACATTACTCCCAGCCTACTTTTTTTTTTTTTTTAAACAGAATCTCATGTAGCCTAAGATGGCCCCAAACTCTCTATGTAGCCAAGGATGACCTTGAACTATTGATTCTCCTGCTTCCACTTCCCAAGTGGTGGACTCGCAGGCGTGCACCACTACTCCTGGTTTGTGTTATCAGGGATAGAACCCAGGAGGTCCGCGTGTTAGGCTCGCGCTGCTGGTGGACCCAGGCTAGGACAACTTCTGTCCCCCATTAATTGTTGAGACATCTTTGTACAAAGCCAATTGTCCGTAAAATGTGAGGGTTTATTTGTGGACCGTGAACGCCTGGTTCTATCCTAGCAATCACGACTGTCCCCTTGCCAGCACGTCTTTCTGCACACACAGCTGTTTGAAGTTGTCGCATTTGAATCCTGAAACTTTGCTCCTGAAAGCAGCCAAACACCTCCCTGTCTCTTCCACGTGGATTTCATGACCTGTGGGTTTCTGCAAGGAGGAAAGGCCGTGGTTCTGATGGTGATTGTGGATCTGCACACAGTGTGGGGGAGCACTGTCACCCACTCACGAGCTTATTGATTCAAGAAGACACAGGGGGACATTACCTCCTACAACTCCAGCTGGTGGGGGGCTGAGGGGAAGGACGTGACTTGTGCGGCTGCATTCTCCCCACCCCCATCTCCCATGGCACCTCTTGAAATGCAGCCACCCAGGTGCAGGAAAAGGCTGGGCGTTGGCATGTGACTCCCTCATCCCAGGCTTCCCACTCTAGATGCAGCCAGGGTGCCCTTGGGTGCCCACATGTAAGGACCGGAGCTCCTCACAATGGCTTGTTTATTCTTCTGAGAAATTGCAGGTCAGGAATCGGCTCAAGCCATAGTCCAGGGCTGAGCCTCAGGCTGGGGCTCCTCCGAGTCTCTTAGCTGTTGAAAATGAGGCTGTGGCTGCCTCTACACCACGGTCAGCTGGCCGGAGATGGCCACAACACCTGGGGCTTCCCCAGAGAGCTTGCACCTCTCAGCCTGGGACTCAGACTCTCACGCCCCTGGCTGGAGGGCCTAGCCTCCAAACACAAGCCCTAAGGTTTGAACCAGCTTGGGGGTTGGGGGGATGTTTAGCTCCTGGCACAGCCGAAGACCCAGGTGGCCCTTAGAGCCTTGCTGAGACTCAGAGCCAGTCAGACTGCACCCCAGAGCCTGCCTCCGCCCGGCCCGGCCTCCATACCATCTGTAGTCACTGGTGGGGCCCCGGGGCTGGCCCTGCCAGTCAGGATTAGCACTGCCCCTGCTGGTCGTCAGTAATTATTTATGGTGGCCCCTGTCTCCCCTGGGTGTGGGGCAGGTGGTCTACCCTGCTGAACCCGCCGTGCCTACACCACTCTTAGAGTCAGGAGCAGGCTGTGTGGCACCCCAGGGCACTTCCAGCCTCTGTGGGGACCATCCTAATGCTGAAGCCCTTTTAATACAGTTCCTCATGTTGTGGTTCTGCCCCCCCCCAACTGTAAAACTACCCCATTGCTACTTCATAACTGTAATTTTGCTGCTGCTATTATTATTGTTAATTGTAATGCATATGTCTGATATGGGACCCACAGGTTGAGAATTGCTGTTTTGTATTCTGGGCTCGCCTGTATCCATGCTGACCTATACCTTCCAGAAACTATGGCACCAGACACTTCCTGGGGAAATGGCTGAGGAAGGGAGGGTGAAGAGGGCAGGCACTTCCCAGTGCTGCTTTGTGGGGTCCTGGAGGGCACTGTGCTGAGGGTCTCTTTTCTCTTGCAGGGTACAGCATGTTTGCTGTGGGCATCGGGACCTTGATCTTTGGCTACTGGAGAATCATGAAGTGGAACCAGGAGCGCAGGTAGGCCCTGCTCACCACCAGGGGTTCTGTGAGGATGAGGGTGTCCTTGGCTGGCCTGCCCCGGGTGAGGACGTGTGTATCCAACCCCTACTTCCTGTCCTGAAGTGAACCGCTGGCCAACCTACAGTTGTTGGACTTGGGCTTCACAGCTGGCACTGTGGGTGGTGACCAGCAGGTGGTGGCACTGTGGGTGGTGACCGGCAGGTGGTGGCACCTTGCTGCCTGGAGGCAGGTACTAGAGAGCCGGACACCAGGAGTGCCGCAGATGGAAAGTGTCCCTGGAAAGAATCCTCTTCCTGGGCCGGATCACTGGGTCCAGTTTCCTCAGCCCCTGAAGTTGAGAGGCTCCCGACTCCCTTTGGGGATAAATAGGATAAACAGGGCCTGCCGAAGAAGGGCCTGCACCCTGCTATTTGGAGAACAAAGGGAGTTGGATTTGTCAGGCCCGTCCCTCCTCCATCCAGAGCAACAAGCAGGGCTATTTTTAGGATTTTTAAAAAATACTTGAAAGGAAAGTGTGAAGCCAACAGTTTTGTGGCTGCTTAGCCTGAGCCAGCTGTGCCCTAGCTTGCCCTCCCGTCCCAACTTAGGTGGCCAGCATTGGCCCCAACCTCCCCCTCCCCACCAGCGCCCCGTGTCCCACTCTCCCAGTGGCCACATCTGACCCCGCTGGGTTTGGTTCGCAGGCGCCTGCTGATTGAGGACCTGGAGGCCAGGATCGCACTCATGCCTCTCTTCCAGGCCGAGAAGGACCGGAGGTAGGCTAGGGCGGAGGTCCAGGGCAGCTGTCGGGACTGGGAAGGGATCGAGAGGTTGCCTTGAGCTCAGCCGTGCCCTGTGGCCACAGGACCCTGCAGATTCTTCGGGAGAACCTGGAGGAGGAGGCCATCATCATGAAAGATGTGCCTGACTGGAAGGTCGGCGAGTCTGTGTTCCACACCACGCGATGGGTGCCCCCCCTCATCGGCGAGATGTATGGGCTGCGCACCAGGGAGGAGATGCACAACGCCAACTTCGGCTTCACCTGGTACACTTAGGGCCTGAGCCGACGCGTAGGAAAGAACAGTCAAATAAACTTTGACTCTATTGCCACTCCATACTGACTCTATTGTGGATCCTTTTTTTTTTTTTTTGAGACAGGGTTTCTCTGTATAGCCCTGGCTGTCCTGGAACTCACTCTGTAGACCAGGCTGGCCTGGAACTCAGAAATCCGCCTGCCACTGCCTCCCAGAGTGCTGGGATTACAGGCGTGCGCCACCACCGCCAAGCTTCTATTGTGGATCCTTATACAGCCTGCCTGCGGCCTGGTCATCACAGAGTTAAGTCACCCCGTGCCTTGATGGCTGTATGCAGCGCCTCCTAGTGGCCCCTGATTAGCATGCGCCTAATCTCAGGGCTCCGCCCCCCAGGCCTCGCTTAAAAGGCAGCGTGGAGCCGGCTGGCTCGCCTTGCCTGTGCGACCATGAGCAGCAGTGCGCACCACAGCACCGGCCCTGTCCAGCTGCCGGAGGAGAGGGAGGAGAGGCGCTTTCTCAGGTCAGCAGGCGACAAGGGGTCGCGGCCAGGGTGGCAGGCTGGAGGCAGGTGACCTAGGGTCGGCTGGGAACTTGCAGATGCATCCAAAGCCGAGTGGTCAGGGAAACTGCGTTCCAGGCAAGCCAGCCTCAGTTTCGCACATCGGGTTCTCACTGTCAGAGAAATGGTTTGAGATATGGTGAGGGGCCTGGAGTCACACAGAGGCTTTGAATGTCAACTGCCACTGGGGGCCACAGGAGGCTCAGGACGGGGTTATGATGCATTGCCAAAGCCCCTGGCACATTTTGGGGTACAGAGTGTATGCATGATGCCAGGTGATGGGCAGGGCACCAGGGTGCCTTAGCTGGATGGTGCCTTGCCTTCTAGAAGTAAATTGGGATTGTCAGACTCAGTTTCCTTCAACACTGGACCTGAAAAAAGACCTAAGCCTGGGACTGGAATTGGGGGAGGCCTCCCGATCCGGCCCCCAGTGGCAGATGGGCTGCCCTGTTGTGGCCCCAGCTCCCATCTGCTCTCTCCCCCCGGGCCAGCGCGGCCCCCTGGGTGGGTTGGTCTCTAGGACTACTCATTGACCCTGCTGCCATAGTTTCAGGTGAAGACAGGAAAGAGATGAGCACCCCGACCCTGTAGAGGCAGCAGCCGTGGCTCAGACCAGAGTGGGACTGAGCCTCGCACGGCCATGCCTGTGGGTGAGGCCAGAGTCAGGTCTGCCTTATTTAAGAGTCTCACTAAACCTAGACTCTTCATTGTCTTGGCTGGCCAGCAAGTCCACAGATCCTCCTGTTTGTCCCTTGACAGTGCTTGGGTCACAGGCACACCTACTGTACGCGGCTGATTATCCACATCCACCCCACCCCTGTGGGTTCTAGGAATGAAACTGATTGCGAAGCCAGCAGTTTGCCGCCTACGGCATGCCTGTGTGTGTGGTGTGAAGGTGTATAGGTCCCCTGGAGCTGGGCTTGCCCGTGTGGGTGCTGAGAGCTGAACTCGGGTCCCTTGCAGGAGCAGTTCTGGCTCTTAGCCACTGAGACACCTCGCAGCCCTCAAGCATGTTTCTGAAACAGAATTTCACAAAGCAGGACTGGCGAGAGGCCTGCCTCGCCCTTCAAGTGCTGGGATTCAAGTTTGTGCCACTGTGTCTGGGCCTTATCCCACTCTGGGCACAGGCTGGACGTGCTGTGCCAGACGCTAGGCCGGTGGCCCCTGCCTTCTCCATCTGCACCACCACACACGCCCTCCTCCAGGTCGCCTGCCCTGCACCTGTGGGCCCATCTTCTGGACTGAGCTGCTGACAGCTTTGCTTCCTTTCTTTTCCCCATGAGACAGGGTTTCTCTGTGTAGCCCTGGCTGTCCTGGAACTTGCTCTGTAGACCAGGCTGGCCTCGAACTCAGAGATGCACCTGCCTCAGCCTCCTGAGCATTGGGATGGAAGGCGTGTAGTACGGCATCCAGCTATGACTGTCTCGGTGTGGTGTAGAGCCTTCCTGCCCTGTTCCCCAGGCTTGTTCCAGGTGCTCCCCTTCCTGCCTGACCTTCCTCCGTGCTTCCCCCGTCCTCCAGGATGCCCTGCCTGGCGTCCATGTCTTGGCAGTGCTTGCTGGACAGTGTGCACCCCACACCACCAGTCCACATCTGGAAAGGGAGTGGGAGGGCTGTTAGCATCAAGTAGACCCCGCCCTCCGGCCCTGAGCCCCGCTTCTGTATCGCAGTGTCCACCTTGCCAGCTTGCCGGCCCCGTCAGAGGCGGAGGCTCCGTGCTCAGCACTTGCTGTCCAGGGAGAAAACATGTCCTTTTCCCTGATGTGAGTGGAACCTTGGGCCTCACAAGGTTCTGCCAAGCCATATCCAACATTAAACTGCTAATGACTTTTGAACAGAGACTCATGAATTATGTATCTGTTTTTTAGTTCTGTTAGAGGCAGGCTGGAGACAGTCCCCAGCCAAGTGGTGGTAAAGCCACAGCCCACCTCTCTGGTCTCAGGTAGCTTAATTTTTCTTATTAAGATAGAGTCTCTCTGAGTTCGAGGCCAGCCTGGTCTACAGAGTGAGCTCCAGGACAGCCAGGGCTACACAGAGAAACCCTGTCTCAAAAAAAAAAAAAAAAAAGAGAGAGTCTCATGCCAGGCATGGTGGCACAGGTCGCCTTTAATCCCAGCACTTAGGAGGCAGAGGAAGGTGGATCTCTGAGTTCAAAGCCAGCCTTGTCTACAAAGCAAACAGAACAGGAAGGGCTATACAAAGAAACCAACAAAACAAAACAAAACAAAAACAATCCCACCCCACCCCCAAAAAATCAACCAGGCAAACCAAAGTGTCGCTGTGATGTACCCTTGGCTCTCTGTTCTGCCTCCCAGATTCTGGGATTAAAGGAGTTGGCTGCCGGCCTCATCCAGGTAGCTTTGTTTCATTGTCCAGTTGAAGGCATCCTCCTGTTTCCTTGAATGAGCTGCTAAACTCTGCAGACTTCAAAAACACTTAACGGCAGGCCCCCTCCAGTGTTCTGGAGCTTTCTCATTGGCCCCCGTGTCCGAAATCAAATTCTTTTAAGGTTGGGGTGAGTGAGCTCGCCAGTTATACATTTGAGGGAACACAACCAGGAACTCAAGGACCGCCCGCCCTGGACTATGCATGCGACACTTAATCTCCATTCATCTTTCCTTCCGAGTCTCTGGGTCTGTTTTCTGGCAGTAAAACCACCACTCACCGGCAGAGGGCCCACGCGTGGGCTGCAGCTGCCGGTTCAAACCATGCTTGTGGGATAAGAAAACTGGGCAAGAGATAGTGGCCCCGGGCCACTGGACCTGCTCTTGGGTAACAAGGCGAGGGTCTTCCGCCGGGTCTGGGCAGCCAGCCTGGAGTCTCTGTTCCCTGTCTGAGTCTCTGAGCGTGGTACCCGATTCTTCCTGCAGCACCTCGGAGGCGGCCGCCCTGGAGCGGGAGCTGCTGGACGAGTACCGCTTCGGGCGGCAGCAGCTGGTGGAGATGTGTGGGCACGCTAGTGCTGTGGCTGTGACCAAGGTACCAGCTCTCTCTGCTCGGGGTTACTCCAACCTACCACTCGAGCAGGGAAACTGAATACAAGATGAGACCAAAGAACCCAGACCCGGGGTTCCAGACAGGACAGAAGTGGAATCCCCAGAGACTCAGATTGGGGGAAGGCACCTACAGGGTGGGGCTGAAGCTTTCGAGGTGCCAGCCTGGGTCTCCCAGAGACAGCTATCGCTGCCATCTGCACACTCCAAAATGCCCCAATGAGAAAAGAGACCCTAAGATGGACAGGGTGGGACCGCGGTGGGCCAAATAAGGTCCGAAGCGGGGGCCAAACTTCGTGTATCTGGCTCCGCTAAGATTACAGGAGGGTTTTGACGTCAAAGGCGCTTGCTCTGAGGCTCACTGAGCCAGTCCTGGGGTCCTCCACATAGAAGCCCAAGGACAAGCACCTCCCAGCACCGCAAATGCCCTGCCCCTGTTTTTAAATTCCGGGTATCTTACCCCCACCCCCCACCCCGGGTGTGAGTGTGAGCATGTGGGGCAGGTAGGTAGTGTTCTCCACCATGTGGGATTCAGGAAAGAAACTACGGTCCCTTCAGGAACAAGGTGGCAAGTCCCTTTATCAGCTGGGCCACTCAGACGGCTTCCTTCAGGAGGCCAGCTCGCCCTCGCGGTTCGTGGTTCGCCGCTGCTAACGCCGCAGTTGGGGGCCTGAGGTAGAATTGCGGCCAGGTCAAGACCAGCCTGAGTAGAGTGAGGCCCTCTACAACAAAAATTATGCGCAGACGGGTCGTTTGAAGTAGAAAGCAGACAGGAAATACCGAGAGGTAACGGCAGGGGTGGGGCAAACAGGTGGCCAGGTCCACTCTTGCTGAATTGGGGACATCCCTCTGAGATCGCCCCACTCTTCACCTTTTTTAGGGAGCCGGGCGAGAGGGAAGTGGGAGTGTCCTAAGTGCGCACTACTAAGTAAACCAGCCGCACAGGGACTGGGCGCAGAGGCCGCCTGAGTGCCCCGCATGCAGACCACCTCTATGCCACGGCTCCGTCCCTGCCCCAGACGCCCCCAATCGAGCCGCCCTGCTGTGCTATGTATGTCTCAGGCGTTCCCCTTGCCCTCGCTGTCGCGGAAGCAGAGGACGGTGCTGGTCGTGTGCGGCCCGGAGCAGAATGGCGCAGTGGGGCTGGCGTGTGCCCGGCACCTGCGGGTGTTCGTGAGTAACAGGGCCGTGATGCGGGGGACAGAAATGGGGCCGGGGTTCCCTCCCGCCTCCATCACCGAACACGGGTTCCCCCCCCCCCAGGAATACCAGCCCAGCATCTTCTGCCCCGCGCATTCGGCAGACGCGCTGCACCGTGACCTGACCACGCAGTGCGAGAAGATGGACATCCCCTTCCTGTCCTTCCTGCCTGCCGAGGTCAGATGCCCCGCCCCGCCCCCGCCCGTCCGTCTGTCCGAGCGGAGCCCCTGACGCCGCCCTCCCCTCCAGGTGCGGCTCATCGACGACGCGTACGGGCTGGTGGTGGACGCGGTGCTCGGGCCGGGAGTGCGGCTGGCGGAAGCGGGCGGGCCCTGCGCGCGCGCGCTGGCCACGCTGAAGCGACTCTCTATCCCACTTGTGAGCCTGGACGTCCCCTCAGGCACGCCACCCAGGGCCAGCCTGGTTACTCTGGCCTGTTTTTTCCATCCATCCCAAATTCTCCCCCTGCACCTCCTCCACCCCCACCCTCGGTTCTCCTCGTCCAACTCTTTCAACCTCAGTTTCCGCGTCTGCCCTCATCCTGCTTTACACCCGTCCTGAAGGTGGGAGCGATACAAAGCGATTACCCCAAGTGACTCGGTGTCCCCTTGGTGCGGTCTCCACGGGCACCACCCACCACCAGCCCTGCTGCTGGACCGATGCGATGCGAGCTCACTCGGCAGAGGCCACGCCTTCCAGGCCATGACTGCTAGGGACAAACAGCGCTCGGCCAGCCTCCCGTGGGGACTGCGAGGGGGTGTCCCCTGCTAGATGCCTTCAGGTCCATCCCAGACCAAAGCCGAGGCATATCTAGTGCTACGGGGAGACAGTAGGTGGTCCCGGCAATGAGGCATTCTGCAATTGGAAGCCCGGGGCTCTGGTTAGTGCCTGAGGCAGGAGGAAAGTCCGGGTTGCTGCTTCGTGGACCGGGTGGAACCGAAACCCCTGGTGGTTTGGGGAGAGGGCAGAGTCCTGACCAATGTAACACGGGGCGGGTCAGAGCCAAGACGTCTCAGGTCGGAGGGGGAAACCAAATCTGGTGGGGATGTGGGGGTACAGTGCTGAAGGAGGTGCCTCGGGTCACAGTACAGGGTGGAGACGCAGAAGGGAGGCTGAGGTCAGACCCGAGGTGGGCGAGGAAGGTCTGGTTTGAGCGAGGGGGCTCCTGACCGCTGCGGAAGGAACCACGGCTCAATGCGGAGGCCGGTCCTGGCAGGCTAGCGGTGGAAATGGTGCAGTCCGAGGTTGGAGGCGGTTGGTTCTGCGGCCAGCCGGTCCGACCGCTACCCACGTGCGTGGAGGGAGGCAGGGCAGACCTGGGCCGGGGCCCGAAGTCCTCAGCTCTCCCTCTTCCGCCCTCAGGCTGGGATGCGGAGACCGGCGGCGACACGAAGGACGCGGTGCAGCCCGATGTGCTGGTGTCCCTTGCGGCGCCCAAGAGCTGCGCCGGCCGCTTCTCCGGACGTCACCACTTTGTCGCCGGCAGATTCGTGCCTGACGACGTGCGCCGAAAGTTTGGCCTGCACCTGCCAAAATATACTGGCACCGACTGCGTGGCCTCGCTGTAAACCGCACCAATAAACATCTCCACCACCTCTCCCCCTGCCTCTTTTGTGCACCAGGCCAGGGGTGGGCGGGTGGAGAGGGGACTTCCCTCCGGGTTTGCGGAGAGGAGCTGCGCCGTGGAGTTTCTTAGAATGGGGCTTCCAGGCTGCCGGGGGTGGGCTACAGTACTTAGGACCGATGTTAAACAATATGAGACGGTCCAGCGTCCTGGGGCGCCCAGCAGCTTCAAGTTTAAGACCAGAGGGAGCCCAGCACGCGGCACGGGACGTAGTGGAAGGAGGAGGGGGAACGCAGGACACCGGGCGGTCTAAGGGCGGAGGCGCCGCGGGAGCCAAGGGCGACCCAGCGGGGTGTGCAGGGGCGTGGCTTGCGGCCGCGTTCTGCCCCTTTAGTTCCATGCAGCGGCCAGGCCCGCCCCAGACGGATCCCAGGGCTTCGCAGAGCAGTTCGGACCCGGCGATGGCGTCACCTCTGCCCTTGCTCTATCTCTGTGTCGCCGTCGTACACCTAGCGGGAGCGCGAGGTGAGTGATACGTTGGGCCCCCACGCCCCAGGTTGACATTTCGCGCACGCAGAAAAGCAGGCGGGGGGGGACACCTCATAAGCGTCACAGAGAGCGGGTGAAACCTCTTCCATCGTCCCAGGAAGGTCCACTTGGCCAAGGCTTTGAACTGGAAATCGTCAGGTTTCGAACTTTGTGCCAATCAAGGGGCTCGTAGCTGTCCCTCCGCGGGGTGTGTGACAGTATCATTTCTCAGAAAGCTGGGGTTCCAGGAGGAAGGGGTTTGTCTGAACCTGTCTATCTTCCTAGTCCATCTTGGAAAGATGGAAGGCCAGAGAAACCAAGGACTTACCTGTTGGCACCTTGCGATCCACCTAGAAAGGCCCAGGAAAAGTAGCCGGCAGGAGAGGCTTCCAGGAAGAGACCGCAGCGTCTGCGGGTAGAGGCAGAGCCGAATGCGCTCGTGTTTGATGAACATTTGAGCCCAGAGGTGTAGAGTGGGACAGAGTCGCCTAATCTGTGGATTGTCAGGGCTTCCGAGTCCGCGGCTAGTAATGGCAAGGCTTCCTGGAGTGCTTTGCGGGCGGCAGTCCCCAGGGTAGAGCTGGCCCCTCGGATCCTGTTTTCTATCCCGTGAAATGTGATAGTCAATGTTCCTCCCCATGTTGCACCAAAAGAGGGGTCTCCGTGGTCGTGGTCCCTATCTTGTGCCTCCTCGAATTCCCACAGACGCCACCCCCACCGAGGAGCACACCCCAAACGCCAGGGGTCTTCAGGGACGGCTGCCAGATGCCGGCCAGCCCTCGCCAGCCTTGGAGGACTGGGAGGGTGAGTCACCTCAGCAACCCGCCTATGTGATCCGGGCTTGGTGGGGTCAGCAGGGAGGGAGAGTGAGGGGTCCTTGGACATCACAGCTCCTGGAGGCCCTGACCTCAAGGCTCCAAGCTGGAGGGACTAGCGGGAGGTGGGATCCGGGCTCAGCATGCAATGCCCGCAGAGGCCAGCGAGTGGACATCGTGGTTCAACGTGGACCACCCGGGAGGAGATGGGGACTTCGAGAGCCTGGCCGCTATTCGCTTCTACTACGGTCCTGCACGCGTGTGCTCGAGGCCACTGGCGCTGGAGGCGCGCACGACCGACTGGGCACTGCCAGCTGCAATAGGCGAGAGGGTGCACGCCAACCCAGAGCGCGGCTTCTGGTGTCTCAATCGCGAGCAGCCGCGAGGCCGCCGCTGCTCCAACTACCACGTGCGCTTCCGCTGCCCACTGGGTAAGGGCGGGACCCATAAGCTTGGGCGGGCGGGTACAGCGGGACCCTAAACAGCAAGGCCCAATGATGGCAGGGCATGGGCGTGCCGGAGCGTACCGTGTGGGCGTGGCTTAGATGAAACACACCCATCGGCACGCGAACAGGGAGGAATCGGCGAGCTGGGCCCAGGTTGTTGTAGGTAGTGCACTGACATGCCAAGATCCCATCCGCCCATCCTGAACAGTTCGGTGTTGGAAGATGCCTTAAGCCTCATCGTATTGAAAACCGATGGGGAACAGCAGGGCTAATCAGGACCGCACCTGACAAGGAGCAGGGTGCGGAGAGGGGCTCTGCAGTCTGCCCCTGCAGTCAGGGAGGGCGTATGCCGGGGGAACCGGACCCACATAGTCCAGAAAGCCCGCTGACCAAGGTGGGCAGATCCACCTCATCTCCCTCTTGCTCCGCAGAGGTGGCTTGGGGCGCTTGGGGCGCCTGGGGCCTCTGCTCCAAGAGTTGCGGACTAGGTCGTCGCCTGCGCCGCCGCACCTGTCAAAGCTCGTCTGGGGACACGTGTCCCGGGAGCCCCCAGGAGGCGCAGAAGTGTGTGAGATCGCGTTGCCCAGGTAGGAGGGATGGGGCCAGAGGAGGGGATAATCAGAGTGGGGCCCACATAAGAAGGGGCCCAGAGCACTAGACCGGTTGAAGTGGAAGACATGCACACACTAGGGGAAGAGACTATACAGAGGGGGGGTCGGTGTATGCTGGACAGGCATGGGAAGACCTGAGGAGTTATTTCGCCTAGGGTGCACACTAAGATATCCCTGTGTGTAGTCAGAAGCCAGTTGTACAGTCTGGGTGCATGCAGGCAGCCGTCAGCCTCTGCCTGTTCTGCTCGCCCACGCAGACACGATGCCCAGGCCCTCCCTGTACCAGACAGCAGGCCAGCCAGGAGGGCACTGGAAATTCCACTCGGGCCTGGGCTCCACAAACATCGTCTGCAGACAGCTGCAGTAGGGCCCTCATATAGTGGGGGCACGATGCGGCCAGTGGTGGGGACCCCACCCGGCGCCTCTGCCCTGAAGTTTCCACTGGAACTTTCCACTTGGTGGAGAAGCAGCAGCGTTGAAGTGAGGCAGAGGTTGTCCAAGACAGTCTCTCGCTCCCAGCCCCCGCCTAGGTGTTCCTGCCGAGGAGTCCTTACCATCTTTTAAGGATCAGCCTCTTTGGTCCCCCCTTGGACCCTCTCCCAGCATCTATGGGCCCAGCTTCCTCCCGCTGTGCCTGCTCTGCCCACTTACCCGTCTCCAGACTCACTCAAGTCCAGCCACACTGAAGCTTGCAGGGGACTGGTGGAGGCAGGGTGGCAGAGATCTGTGGAAGAATGCAAAGCCTTCCCCAAGAGTTCTCTCTGCCTCTGCCGCTCCCCTAGGGTGTAGCTCTGACACCTGCTGGTGCCCCGACCACATCCTCTCAGGCTCGGTGGTCACCCCGTCTGGGCGACCGCTGCCGGGAGCCAGGGTCTCCCTGCGAACTCGACCTGGCACCATAGCCACCAGTGGGACCCAGGGGACCTTCCGAGTGCCTGGAGTCTGCGCCGGCAGCAAGGCCAACGTCAGTGCCCAACTAAATGGGTTCTCTGCCGGTACCGCCCAGGCCCACGCCAACAGCTCCAACTCAGCCACAGTCACCATCATCCTTGAAGAGTTAGGTGAGCGTCCCTGTGGCCAAGAGCATGTGCGTTACAGGGGAGGACGTTCCAGGCCAAGGGGGAAAAAAATAAGCTGTGACTCACTTGTTGACAGCACAGAACGAAGCGGGTTGTCCCTGAGAGATTTCAAAGAAGAAGGGGTTCCCTGGGGTATATAGCAGGGTCATGAGCTTGGCCAACTCTGACCCCCTCAGGGAAGCCGTACCTGGTAAAGCACCCTGAGTCTCGAGTTCGAGAGGCAGGTCAGAATGTGACCTTCTGCTGCAAGGCCTCGGGGACACCCACGCCCAAGAAATATTCCTGGTGAGTGTCTGTCCAAACTCAGGGAACTCGGCCGGCTTTGGGTTGACCAGGATGGTACCATGTGGTTCTTCAAAGCCTTCTCAAACTAAGGTGTGATGTTGACCACGTAATCCCAGCACTGAGACCATGAGCTGAGGCAGAAGGATTGTCGTGAGCTTGCCGTAGTATAGGTTACAGTGTGTGTGTGTGTGTGTGTAACCATGTCCCCAAAGAAGAAAAAGCGGAGCAGGCTGGTGGTGGCGCCTGCCTGTAGAGGCTGGAGGATCCCGAGTTCAAAATCACCCTTTGCTATACAGCCTAAAGTGCAGGAGACCTTGTCTCACCGAGACAAAAAAACCTCCTAGGAGTGAAAGCTCCTCCATCTTCCCTGAAAAGTGCAGAGGCCCCAGGGCGCTGGCCTCCATTGCTAAGGTCCCCATGATGCTGTGCACTTACCGCCTTCTTCAGGTTCCACAACGGGACCCTACTGGGACGCCAGCAGGGGTCTGGGCCACACCTAGAGCTCCAGGGGCTTCGCGAGGAGCAGGCAGGGGAGTACCACTGCAAGGCCTGGAACGAGGCGGGCACCGTGCGATCCCGCGCCGCCCACCTCACGGTACTCGGTGAGTGTGGTCCAGTCCCGCCCCACCCGAGCCCAGCCCAAGCCCCCCACCTCAGCCTCCCTCCCATGACCTGGTTGTATGGAATCCCCAGCTCCCGGCCAGCCGGCCTGTGACCCCCGACCTCAGGAACATCTGATCAAGCTTCCGGATGACTGTGGCCAGCCGGGCGGCGGCCCCACGTACCTAGACGTGGGTCTGTGTGCGGACACGCGCTGCCCGGGCCCTGTGGGCTCCGGCCCTCGTTGTGGGGACGCAGGCTCTCGCTGCTGCTCAGTGCTGCGCCTGGAGAGCAGGGACATCCGCTGCTCCGGCTACGTGCTCCCGGTGAAGGTGGTGGCCGAGTGTGGCTGTCGAAAGTGCCTGCCCCGTCGGGGGCTGGTGCGGGGCCGCGTGGTGGCTGCGGACTCCGGGGAGCCCCTGCGTTTCGCCAGGATACTGCTGGGCCGCGCACCCATCGGCTTCACCTCCTACCAGGGCGACTTCACCATCGAGGTACCGCCGGCCACCGAGCGCCTCGTGGTGACCTTCGTGGACCCAAGTGGCGAGTTCGTGGACAGCGTCCGCGTGCTGCCTTTCGACCCTCGCGGAGCCGGAGTGTACCACGAGATCCGCGCGCTGCGCAAGGCGGCGGCAGTGTTGTTGGACGCGGAGCGGGGCGGTGAAATCCCGCTGGGCGGCACAGAGGAGGCGCCAGCGCTAGGCGAGCTAGTCCTGCCTCCCGCGACCTTCCACCACCCCGACGGCCGTCCCTACACGGGACCCGTGGAAGCGCGTGTCACCTTCGTGGACCCTCGTGACCTGGCATCGGCGGCCGCGGCGTCCAGCGACCTGCGCTTCCTGGACAGCGCGGGGGAGCTGGCGCTGCTGCGCACCTACGGCATGTTCTCAGTGGACCTGCGCGCGCCCGGCTCCCCGGAGCAGCTGCACGTGGCGCGCGCGGACGTGCGCGTGGACGCCGACCACGTGCGCATGCCCGGCCACGCCGAGGCTCTGGCTCTCTGGTCGCTGGACCCGGAGACCGGCCTGTGGGAGAAGGAGGGGGCAGAGCAGGGAGGCGGCGGCTTCCGGCGTGAGCAGGCGGCGCGCGTGCGCAGGGAGGAGCGCGCGTTCCTCGTGGGCGCGCTCACCGTGCGCGAGCGCCGCTTGTTCAACCTCGATGTGCCGGAGCGGCGCCGCTGCTTCGTGAAGGTTCGCGCCTACGGCACGGATCGCTTCGCGCCCGCCGAGCAGGTGCAGGGCGTGGTGGTGACGCTGCTCAACCTGGAGCCCGCGCCCGGCTTCACGGCCAACCCACGCGCGTGGGGCCGCTTCGACAGCGCGGTCACAGGGCCCAACGGCGCGTGCGTGCCGGCCTTCTGCGACGCCGAGCGGCCCGACGCCTACACAGCCTTCGTGACCGCGGCTCTAGGAGGCGAGGAGCTGGAGGCCGCGCCGTCGCGGCCACCCGCGACCGCGGCCACAGTGGGCGTGGCGCAGCCCTACCTGGAGCGTCTAGGCTACCAGCGCACCGATCACGAAGACCCTGCGCTCAAGCGCACCGGCTTCCGCCTGAACCTTGCCCGTCCGCGCGCGGGCCGCGAGTCCGAGGCTCACGGCCCCGTGTATCCGTGGCGTCGCCTGCGCGACTGCGAGGACGCGCCGGTCACTGACAGTCACTTCCGATTCTCGCGCGTGGAGGCGGACAAGTACGAGTACGACGTGGTGCCATTCCACGAGGGAGCGCCCGCCTCGTGGACCGGCGACCTGCTGGCCTGGTGGCCCAACCCGCAGGAGTTCCGCGCGTGCTTCCTCAAGGTGCGTCTGCAGGGCCCGCAGGAGTACATGGTGCGTTCGCACAACGCGGGCGGCACCCACGAAGCCACACGCGGTCGCCTCTATGGGCTGCGCGACACCCGCAGCGTGCGCCACCCTGAGCGCCCCGGTGCCTCGGCCGCCTGCGTGGAGTTCAAGTGCGGCGGCATGCTGTTTGACCAGCGCCAGGTGGACAGGACACTGGTGACAGTGACCCCGCAGGGCAGCTGCCGCCGCGTGGCTGTCAACACGCTCCTGCAGGACTATCTAGCTCGGCACCCGCCGCTCGCCCCTGCCGATGACCCCGCCGCCTTTGCCATGCTAGCACCGCTCGACGCGCTGGGCCACAACTATGGCATCTATACGGTCACCGACCAGAGCCCACGGCTGGCCAAGGAAATTGCCATCGGCCGCTGCTTCGACGGCTCCTCCGACGGCTTCTCCCGGGAGATGAAAGCGGACGCGGGCACAGCAGTCACCTTCCAGTGCCGTGAGCCACCCGCCAGACCCAGCCTCTTCCAGCGGCTGCTGGAGAACCCCGCATCAGCGCTGGGCGACATCCGGAGGGAGATGGGCCAAGCCACCCGCTCTTCCCGGGTTACCCAAACCCAGGCGGGAGACACCGGCCCCTTGGGCCCTGGACAGTGACCTGGCTCACGACCTCACTCTGCCTTGCTTTACACTCCTGTATCTTCCGAAAGCCTCCCCGCTTTGGCTCCCAGGCTTCTGGGTCCCCTTGCCCCTTCTCCGCCCAGAATTTGGTCAAGATGAAAACTAAGGGTGCTGGTGGGAAATTTGGGCAGGCAGCTGAGGCTCTGTGACCAGAAACAGAATGCCCAGCAGTATGAGAAGCCAGGGCTGGCGGATGTGGCTGTCCACCTGAGGCCTGGGCCTCAGCCAAGGCAGGTTCTGACAGACCGGAATACCCTGCCCAGCTTTGGTTCTGAGGTCGTATTTATGGAGATAAAGCCCCAATGGGGGGCTGTGAGTCACGGTATGGGTTGGCCCCGTGGGATGTAGGGAAGGGGTGCTTTGCAGGGGAAGCTCTGGCCGAGGGGAGATGGTTCAATGGTGCTTGGGGATGCCCTCAGGACTCAGGCCCGAGCTCGTGGGCTCAATTAAAAATGCTGTAACTCCCAACCCCTGGTGTCAATCGAAAAGGATGCAGGCCGGGTGGGGCTGAGCCACACACAGGACTGAGTCAGGGTGTGATCCCAGCAGCCCAAGGGAGGAGCACACCAACATCCAGGCCAGCCTGGCCTACAAAGCCAGTTGTTTCTGAAAACCAAAACACACCAAACTAGAAGAGAGGGCTTGGAGGCCCACAGGGTCCCAGGTGTCAACAGCTAAGGGATTCCTGCGTGGCACATTCCTCTCAGGAGCCTGGCTACAAAGGGTGTGATGTGTGTGTGTCTGTGGTGTTGGGTGTGTCTGTGTGGTGTGTGGGTGTGTGTACGTGTGTGGTGCATCTGTGGGTGTGGGTGTGTCTGTGTGGTGTGTGCCTGGTGTGTGTGTGTGCATGTGTGTCTCTGATGTATGTGTGGGGGGTGTATGTGTGGTTTGTGTGCGTGTGTGTCTGGTGTAGGGTGTGTCTTGTGATGTGTGGAGTGTGTGTGCATGTGTGTCTCTGGTGTGTGTCTGATGTATGTATGTGGTATGGGGAGTGTGTGTGTGCATGTGTGTCTGTGGTGTATGTCTGATGTATGTATGTGTGGTGTGGGGAGTGTGTGTGTGTGTGTGTGTGTGTATGTGTGGTATGTCTGTGGGGTGTGTGGGTGGTGTGTGGGTGCATGTGTGTCTGGTGTGTGTCTGATTTATGTATGTGTGGTGTGGGGAGTGTGTGTGTGTGGTACGTCTGTGGGGTGTGTGTGTGTCTGGTGTGTGTGCATGTGTGTGTGTGGTGTGTGTCTGATGTATGTATGTGTGGTGTGGGGAGTGTGTGTGTTGTGTGTGTGTGTTTGTAGAGATGTCTCTGACTAGAGAGCACAGTAGCTCCGACTGATGGGGACTCATGGCTGCTGGGCTTGGCTAGTGGCTCAGAATTACAGGGCGAGGAGGAGCCCTATTGGGAATGTTCCTGGGACAGGTGTCGCCATTACCTCCACTGTTGCCTTGGGCTTCCTCAAAGCAGGCCTCTGCTGGCCTGAGCACTCCATGCTGAGGTCCAGCTGTACCTTGGCCAACCACGGGGTACAGGCTCCGCTGGGGACCTACTAGCCTCAGAAGGATGAGACATGAGGACATGGAGAGGCAGGCGGACACGCCACGGCACAGGTGTGCTTCTGATGACACCCGCACTCTCCGGAGGAACTGCTGAGTTGTGAGTCCCTACAGGAGTGGGGCTCCCCAGCGGCATCAGTGGGTCCCTGGGAGAAGGGTCCTTTTGGTTTGAGACCTCTAACTCTCTGTGTAGTTGAGGACGACCTTGAACCCCTGATCCTCCTGCCTCGTTGCAGACACACTCAGTTTCTGATGGAACAGGGCTTTGTGTATGCAAGTGCTCTCCCAACTGAGCCTCGGGCCTGACAGCACAAAAGGAGGGCCGTGCCCCACTCCCCTAAGCAGGGCCCTGTCACTGAGACACCCCTTCTTTGTTACCTACCTCGCAGGTGTGGGCGGCGGGTGGTGAGCTGTGAGCCCAGGAATGGCCACACACACAGGGCCCCTCGGGGCTCAGCGACTCCCTGTCAGCCCCTCGTTGCTTTGGTCTGGCGGCTCACAAGCCCCTGTGTGGTGAGCACCTCCTGGGAGGAGCCATCTTCACCCACAGCAGGAACACCTCCCTGGACCCTGAGGGATGTGGGTGCCGAGGGTGCAGAATAAAGCTGGCAAGGGCAGACCCTGGCCTGTGAGATGACCCCTGACCCCGGGGCTCTGCTGGAGCTGTAGATGACAGGCTTAGAGCCCGGCTCACTCAGGGCAGGGCTGGGCCGCTGGGGAGTCCAAGGATTGTCCAGTGCTGCAGCTCCCCACAAAGGCTTGGGGAGCCCACTGCAGTCCAGGCCCTGATGAGGTGTCCAGCCTTCTTGCCAAATACCTTTCATTGAGAAAGTGTCGGGGCTTCTCTCGCTGCCAGCTGGGCCAGCCAGCCGGGTTTAGGGGGATGACTGGCCTGTCCCTGGTGTCTTTGTTAGTGTGGAGTGGGGTTAGTGGGAACCCCTCTCTAGGCCCAGAGGGCTGTGGCCCTCACTCCCTCTCTGCCTGTTCAGCGACAGGACAGAATTCACCCCCAGTTTTCACAGGAGGAAAAGAAGGAGAAGGGGGAGCAGCTCCGCCTCCCTCTGTCCTGGTGCTCTGGCCCAGCCTCTCTTGGAACCTCAGTCATAGCTTCTGGAAAATCCATCACCTCCCTCCACCCCCCAGGGCTGCCAGGACACGCCCCTTGGCTGGGGGAGGGGGGACCAGGGCCAAGACCCCCCAGAGACCCGGCTCCTGCCTCCCTGAGGTCAGCTCGGGGCACTGGAGGCCCAGTGTCCTGCCCCCGACGCTTTAGATTTTATAATTTTAGAACCAGGGTTTCTTAAAATTCCTCCCACCATGGCATGGAGAAAAGTCTTGGACCAGTAAAATGCTTAAAACAAGTCTGAAAAGAACAGCATCCAAGATGAGGGGCTGCGAGACCCATGCAGGGAGGGCTGCGGGGCTGCGGCCCCAGACCACAGCTGCTTTAAGGGTGCTCAATGTGTGTGCTCACAGTGTGTCGGGGTCCCGAGACTTGTTTTCAGGAAGAGTGACTGCTTGGGTCACACAGCTATCACAGACACTGTCACCCGGGGATTAAGTAGCTGGCTATGTCTGGGTTTGGTTCGGTTTGGTTGTTTCCTTAGAGACGGGACCTCATGGAGATCAGGCTGCCCTCAAACTCTCTATGCAGCCAAGGATAGCCTTGAACTTCTGATCTTCCTGATTCTACCTCCTGAAGCTGTGGGGGTGTGGCCGGGCGGTGAGGTGGGGAAGGCAGGGCGGGCAGCGGGACAGTGGGGACAGCGGGAGGGGGGAGCAGGGGACACCGAGGGAGGGGAACGGCTAGATGTCAGGTTCTTTCAGTGTGTGTGTGTGTGTGTGTGTGTGTGTGTGTGTGCGCGCACGTGACTATGGCGTTCAGGGAGCGTGTGGACTTTCTTCTTGCGCTCCTCCTCCGTGTCGGTTCCAGGGCTTGAACTCAGGTCCTCCGGCTGGTGCAGCAAGCGCCTTTACCCCGCTGAGCAGTCTGCCTTACAGTTAGTTTCTCAGGACAGATCTCCCTGCCCCTCCCCAGGAGCTCTGTCCAGCCTTTAGGACATGCTCCTCTGGTGGCACTGGGGTCTGTGCGCCCCACTTGGCCCGGCACTCCCTCTCTCTCTCAGCTCGGTCCTGGCAGAATACATCTGGCTCTTCTGTAGAAAGCTCGTGGGCCTGGTGTGGCCACCCACCATTTCCCCACTGTCTGTCTCTCTCATCAGCCTCAGAGGTGGTTCTGTCCAGCTCAGACCCCAAGGGCTGGAGCTGGCCTGCCAGCACTGGCTTCAGTTAGCGGAGGATGCAGGGACATCACTGGGGGGTGGGGAGGGGATGATACTTTGGGGCCGGGAACAGAGACCAGGCCCAGGCTAGAGATGGGGGCACTGGCAGGTGAAAGGGAGGGACCAGCATGGGGAGAGGGGACGCCCAGCTGCTGGAGGTAGACACAGGAAGACAGACACTGCCTCACCCAAGGCCTCTCTGCCCTGGCCATAGAGCCAGGGTGCCAGTCAGAGCCAACCCGCCTGCCTGTCATCAGCCAAGGTCAGGCTTTTCTGGCCACGCCCTATCTCTGTCCCTTACAGTGAGATTTTCCCTCCTTTACCGCCCAGCACCTTCTGGTCACTGAACTGGTGTCTGTCATCCCAGGACAGCTGCAAATGCTTCAGGCAGGGCATTTTAACCTCTAGCTGGTGGGGAAATGGACACCCCAGCATGGAGTCCCATGCCAGGGGGCCATGCCACGCCCACCTGTGCCCCCCCCAGACACCTTAGCCTGGGATGGTGGGTGGCTTGCCTCAGACATTTTCTAAATATGTCTTACAGAGTCCAGCTCTCCACAGCTCAGTGCTCTGGACACAGCCCACCCTCTCGAAGCCCAGGGGAGGACTGGGCAAGGGGAACCCCAGGCCTGCAAGGTCCCAACTGCTTTTGCAGTAGAGGCCTGAAGCCCTCCCTGTGCTGACTCAGCCCTGGAGCAGGCAGCCCCGCCAAACCTCAGCTATGTCCTCAAAGGCTGTCTGGCCCCAGACGGTGCTGGAGCACGGCAGAGCTGGGCTGAGGACCAGCCAGGCAGAGGTGAGGCCGGTGTTCCCCCTCTTCCTGCCTGAGGGTTTCTGGAGACTCGACCCTCACACACACACACACACACACACACACACACACACACACACACGAGGGACAGGCTATCCCAGTCTGCTTCATGAAGACTACATGGTAACCCCTGACCCTGTGAGAGCCTGTGGAACACAGGGCACACCCTACTGCCAAGCTACGTGTAGAGCTGGCTGTGCTTAGATAAAAGTAAAGACCCCAGGAACCTCGAGAGTCAAAGTCAGAAAGTTAAAGCAAAGGGACAGAGAGATGGCCCAGCGGTTAAGAGCACTGACTGCTCTTCCAGAGGTCCTAAGTTCAATTCCCAGCAACCACATGGTGGCTCATAACCATCTGTAATGGGATCTGATACCGTCTTCTGGTGTGTCTGAAGACAGCAACAGTGTACTGTATTTTACAGTGTAAAATAATTTTTTTTTAAAGAAAGTCAAAGGGAAACAGACACAAAAACTCCTCCTTGTAGGGCCAGGGTTAGGTTAGCAAGATGGTCAGGGTCTGGGTTGGGAAGGTCAGGGAACTTCTAATATGGACTTTCAAAGGTGAAGAGGAGCTTTCCAAAGACTGCACGTTTTGAATTGAGTTTTCCTTGTTTTTTGTTTTTTGTTTTTGTTTTTTGTTTTCCTCGAGACAGGGTTTCTCTGTATAGCCCTGGCTGTCCTGGAACTCACTCTGTAGACCAGGCTGGCCTAGAACTCAGAAATCCGCCTGCCTCTGCCTCCCAGAGTGCTGGGATTACAGGCGTGCGCCACCACCGCCTTTTTGTTTGTTTGTTTGTTTGTTTGTTTGTTTGTTTGTAAGGTTTCACGAGGGGAGCTGGGGGTGGTGAGCTCTGACCCATGACCCCGTCTCAAGGATCAGCGTCTGCCCTAGGAGCTTTAAGTCCAGTGTGAGGCAAAGCCCTGCTCAGCAGAAACTGCAGGAGTGAATGGAAGCGACCCTAGGGTTCAAGCCGGCACTCTATTGGGTTAGACCGGGCTAGACCCTGCTTGTTTGCTGTCTATTGGGGCAGGGGTTTGCTAATGTAGCCCAGGGTGCCCTGGAACTTAAGAGACTTCTGCTTCAGCACCATTGCTGTGGGATTAATTCTGTATGCCTGTGTTTTAATGCTGTCCCTAATTCACAGCGAGGGAGATGAGACGGAGGCTGGGGCGGCAGGAGTGGGTCTCGCAGGCAGGCGGGCAGTCGCACACAACCTTGGGCTGTCTGCGGCAGTGGACACCACGCCATCCCAAGCTGACTCTAAAGGTTGAAACCCGAGTCCAGCATGTTGGCGCCTATTGTCCCAGCATGTTGGCGCCAATGTCCCAGAGAGATGAGGAATTCTCCATCCTCCCTAGGCCATTGTAGTGAGTTCAAGACCAGCTAGAGCTACATAGAGAGACCCTGTTTCAAAACAAAAACAATAAAAAAAAAAAAAAAGAAAAGAAAGAAAGAATAGCTGAGTAGCTCTAACGAGGGCTTCTGGTGGAGGAGAGCATGTCTCAGGCCGGGCAGCCAGATCGTCTGGGAGGCCCGGGGGCCCCCGGCCTGGCCCTGCTACTGTCTGGCCAGGCTGAACACAAACACCAAGTGGCTAGCCTTACGGAATCTAGGTTGCGGTCAGGCTGTGGCTGAAGAAGCTGGTGGAAAAACACGAGGCCCACGCGGCCAGGCCCAGCTTACGTTTCATCCAGCAGGAGCGGCTGCCTGGCGCCGGGCACTGAGGAATGTCACTGGCGGGCCTTGGCACCTGCTGCTGGGCGGGGCTGCAGCAGCCAGCCTGATACTAGGCCCCTGGGTGTCCATCTCCCCCATACCTCCAATCTGTTTGCACGGCCTTGTGAACCCTTCCCTTTCCAGGCCCTGGATCTTCTTCCCCCAGGAAGTGCTGGCTTGCTGGCCTTGCAGCGCCCGGAGGGCGGTTCCCACCTCCACATTCCCCTCTGCTCCAACCCCAGCGCCTCTGCTGGTCCTCAACCCGACCCGATGTGCTCAGCCCAGTTATGCGTTGCTTATCCATCTGTGTGCTGCATGCTGACCTGCTTTCCTGTCTTCCGTTCACAGACCTCCTCTGGAAAGGTTGTTCCTGTGACCTCCCCCACGTTATAGATAGGGAAACTGAGGCTCAGAAGACTTCTCTCTCTCTCTCTCTTTTTTTTTTTTAAGATTGCTTTTTATTCTGGAGACAGGATTTAGTTTTTTAGGTTGATTGCACCACCTCGTGGCAGAAGACGTAACTGCAGCTGAGCCCTGCAAGGTCCCGCAAGGTCCCCTAAGGTCCCGCCTGCTGGTGCTTGATTTGGCTCATTTGCTCTCCTCCGTGGTTTCCACAGTCCCTACCGAGGCATCAGGGGGGCTTGAGTGCATCCACACTGGGTCATCATGGAAATTCTTGAAGGTAAAACCTGCCCTCTCAGCCGGGCAGTGGTGACACACACCTTGAATCCCAGCACTTGGGAGGCAGAGGCAGGTGAATTTCTGAGTTCTAGGCCAGCCTGGTCTACAGAGTGAGTTCCAGGACAGCCAGGGCTACACAGAGAAACCCTGTCTTGAAAAAAACAAAAACAAAAACACAAAAACAAAAACAAAACAACCTGCCCCTGCAGTAAGACCCAGACCCGCCCCTCCGCACCCTTGCTGGTCTTAACCGTGTGTGTGTGTGTGTGTGTGTGTGTGTGTGTGTGTGTGTGCGCGCGCGCGCGCCTTCCCCCACCACTCTTCCCTCCTTGAGCCAGGTTTCCTGAGACTGATTCTCTCTCTCTGATATCTGTTCCTCTCCTGTCTGTTTCTCTCCTCTCTTCCCCGTCCATCTGTCTGTCTGTCTGTCTGTCTGTCTGTCTGTCTGTCTCTCTCTCTCTCTCTCTCTGCCACCCCATTCTCCATTCAGAGGCTGAGACAATTGTGGTCTCAGCGGGGCTCACAGGGACAGTGGGAGCCTTAAACGCAGGCCTGTCAACAGCTCTAGGATGGTGCTCGGCCTTGCCAGGCTTCTGGGCAGGCAGTACCCTCCTCCACCTCTTAGTGTGCCTCGCCTCAGCCAGAGAAGCTTCCAGATTCTAGAGCTTTTTCTCTGTAGCATGCGAGTAGCTTCGAAGGCACTCAGTGCCAGGCTGCGTGCCCCAGGCATGTGGAGGGTGGCAGTGCCCGCTGCCTTCAGCGTCTCTGCACTCCAGTGGGCTTTGCCTCCGAAGACACCTGCCTCAGTGGTTAAGAGCACTGACTGTAGCTGGTGGCGGTGGTGGCGCACACCTTTAAACCTGGCATTTGGGAGGCAGAGGCAGGTGGGATTTCTGAGTTTGAGACTAGCTGAATCTACAGAGCAAGTTGCAGGACAGCCAGGGCTACACAGAGAAACCCTGTCTCAAGAAAACAACAACAAAACAATCAAACCAAAAGAACATTGACTGCTCTTCCCAAGGACCCGGGTTCAACTCCCAGCACGCACATCATAGCTCTGAACTGTGACTCCAGTTCACAGACCCCTGGCTCCCTCTGGCACACACCCGGCACTTGAACATACATGCAGGCAGAGTGGTCTATTACATAAAAGATTTATTTATTATATGTAAGTACACTGTAGCTCTCTTCAGACGCACCAGAAGAGGGCCTCAGATCCCATTACAGGTGGTTGTGAGCCACCATGTGGTTTCTGGGAATCGAACTCAGGACCTCTGGAAGAGCAGTCAGTGCTCTTAAGCAGCCCTAAAATATTTTTTAATTAAGTGGAAATGTTAAAATAAAAATTAAAAAAGAGGCTCCAATCCGTTCTATAATATGGCAAAACCTCAGCATGCCGGTGACAGAAGCTAGATACGGACTCCTAGGTGGGGCGTGGCCCCGAGCACGGCACAGGGAGTGAGCCCAGATGAGTGGCTGCCAGGACCTGGGCATGTGCGGGGGGACAGACTGCCAGGACCTGGGCATGTGCGGGGGGACAGACTGCCAGGATCTGGGCATGTGCGCGGGACAGACTGCCAGTGGAGACAGCTCCTTTGGAGGATGCTAGTCCCGTCACTGCTAAAGACACTGGCCAGCCCCCAGGATCAGCAGAGCACATCTCGACACTCACAAGAGTGCGCCTGGCCAGGTCCCAGGGTAAGATGGTCCCCACCTGAATATTTTTTAATTAAGTGGAAATTAATAAAATATTTTTAATTAAGTGGAAATGTTAAAATAAAAATTAAAAAAGAGGCTCCAATCCGTGGGTTCTTCCCAGGATGTAGGAAAGGGGGCCCTTTGCTGAGATGGTGGCTGACAGGATGAGGTCACGGCCAGGACCCTGAGTGACAAGTGGCTGGGGACAGGCTGTGGAGGGAGGACAGGCTGTGGAGGGAGGACAGGCTGTGGAGGGAGGCCTCTATTGGTTGCTGCAGAGGGGGAGCAGGACACGGTTTCAAATTCTCAAAACCCCCAAACCAAGCACAAAAAAACCAAACCAGAACCACAAACAAAGGCCAAACCCATTCCCAGTATGGGCGGCGGCCACGCCACAGCTCCCGCGAGGTCTTAGGCTGATGGCGCACTGAGGTTGTACCTGTCACGTGGACAAGCCTGTATTGAAAACACTGGAATGCAAACACAGCAACACTTTAATGGGGGGCTCAGAACTGCCCACGGTCACCCACTCAATTGATTTTTTCTTTTAAAATCACACCAAGGTGGGGAAGAGAGTGGCCCAGAAAAGGGCAGGGCCCCAGGCAGGGCTTCTGAGGTAAGCAGCAGGACGCAGGGCCAGTCATCCACGGCACTCAGCCGGGTTCCAAAACCTTAATTAGATGCATCTGAGTTGAAGCGGCCAGAGTCTCCGGCGGGTGCTGAGGCTGGCTGTGGGGGGGTGGGCCTCTGCCAGCTACCATGGGCCTGCAAAGACAGAGACAAGACTGTGAGAGTGGGTGGGTGACCACCCAGTGCCTGTGCCCCCAGAGGTGTGTAGAACATGCTAGCAGAGGCGTTCCAGACAGAGCCAGGTGAGCAGTAGGGTGGGGGCTGGGCACTGAGCCCACCCCGCCCTCAAATGCCTTGGGGGGATGTCGGAACCAGTGGCCGGAGGTAGGGCCCGGCCTGTGGGCCCCGTTCTCACAGGGGCAGGAGGCTCTGCTCATCTGCGGTGTGCAGGGCCACAGGACACAGCGGGGCTGCTCTGCCCATCTAAGGACAGCTGGGGGTGGGGGGTGTGCTGAGCTCAAGGCTCAGTGTCCTTGTCTACTGTACCAGGCAGGGCATGCGTGCCAGGAGGCTCTGGGCGTGAGGCATGGCAGGCACGTGCTCAAGCACCTGGGCAGGACGGTGGCCACGCTGGCAGCGACCTCTACAAGGAGCCCCCTGAGTGGGCGTGAAGGTGTTGGCAGGGGTCTGTCATGATGGTGCACAGAGAGCAGGAAGACCACTGTGAACTCAAGGCTAGCCTGGTCTAACGAGTGAATACCAGCGCTATGTAGAGAGATCATCTCAAACAAATAAACAAACAAGATAAAGGGTGCGCTTGGGACACATTTTACCTGAGGGACACTCAGGTGGGGTGCCTGCGGGGCCGGCACTGGCCCCAGCCTGCCCGGTGTGCTCCGTTCAGAGCAGGGCAGACTGGTGCCCCGCTTACTCTGCTCGCTCTGTCCCAAGCACCTTAGCTTCAGGTGTGCGCGAGGCGGCCCAGATGCTGCTCCACAGCCCGAAGCTCGCACGAGGCTGGGACTCAAGGTGGTGCAGGCAGGGCCTGAGTAAGCCAGGCTCACCCAGCTCCACCCTTGTGGGCACTACTCCGAGCCCCTGGGCTGGGTCTAAGGGAGCTTCTGGGAAGCTACTGAGCTCATGGGGCCAGGGCCAGGGCCTTGGGAGGAAGCTGTGGTCCGATACCCAGGACAGACTGGGAGGTCACGGGCTCTACAAAGAAGACAGCTGTCACCTGGCAAGTTCTGGAGGCAGCTTGGCTGTCTAGACCCCAGTCACCAGTCACCGTGTAGTCCAGGCTGATGGATGGCCTTCCAGTGTGAACCCTCCCTACCCTTCCAGGTCCCCAGTCCCCGTGACAGGTGGGTCTGAGTCACCCCCACCCCTCCAGGTCCCAGTCCCCAGGGACAGGTGGGTCTGAGCCCAGAGGCTAAGTGCCCCCGCCTTCCCTCGGGGTTTCCTTCCCCAGACACAGCACCTGGGCTCCTCTATTCCCCAAAGCCCTGGAGGACGCTAGGGCGGCTGCAGCCAGCTCACCAGCGGCTGTAGGCAGGCTCCCCCTGGTGGGGGCTGAAGGAAGGCGAGGGCCCGCAGGGTGAGAGCCACGTCGGTTCCGTTAGTCAGTGGGGAGGGGCCACAGGCACCTGTGAGAGATGGGCGGAGTCAGGTGGGGTGTCACAGCAGACTCTGGGTCAGCAGTCACAGGGATTTCTGGGTGGCATCTGCTCAGCCCCTCAACAAGAGAGACTGGGTCAAGTGGGGGTGGCACTTGCCTTTAATCCCAACACTTGGGAGGCAGCCAGGTTTACGGAGTGAGTTCGACACAGAGAAAGCCTGCCTTGGAAGAGAGGGGAGGCAGATAGAGTCTGGATCTGACCCCCTAAAGCATCCAGCCACCTGTACTTCCCCTGGCCTTGTGTGGGTGACGCTGGCCTGTGAAATGAAGACACTCTTGTCTGTCCCTCTAATGGCACTGGCTGTCTAGAGGGATTGGGTAGCTTGGGTCACACCTAACCCCACAGAAATCTTACAGTCAAAGAGGGCCATGGCCTCGTCACCTGGGCTGGGTGTGGACTGGCAGCGGCTGTGGCCCCCGGGACCCTGGGCCTTGGTGGCTGTGGATGTTTTGCCGGTGTACATGGTGGCTTCTTCCTGAAACTTCCCTGTATTCTTTTTGTACCGGATTCTTTTGTTGCCAAACCAGTTAGAGACCTGTGGATAGATGGGCAGACAATGACATTGTCCTGGTGTGGGCCATGCTGGGGACAAACTGTGTCAAGGCTGGATTAGGGGCTGAGCGAGGGGCTGACTTACTGGGTAAAGCTGCTTGCTGCCAAGTCTGGCGACCTGAGTTCAATTCCCAGGACCCACATGGTGGGAGGAGAGAGAGAACCGCCAAAGTTGTCCTCAGATCTCTCCATTTCTGCAGTGACAGGCACCACACATGCACAGTGCTTGATGCATGGATTAGTGCAAGAGGAGGCTGAGGGTGTGAGCGTGTGCACCCATGCACCTCCCCCACACAAATAAATACACAAATAGAAAAAGTAATACCAACCCTTAGCACACACACACACACACACACACACACACACAAAGGCACCAGCTTAATAGCTCAGACTTTGGGAGGCTGAAGCAGGAGGATTGCTGTAAATTCAAGGCCAGCCTAGGCTGGAGAGAGACTCCGGTGAAATAACTTAACCCAATTGAACAAAACGGAAAAGTTCCCAGCTAACTGCACGGCACCCTGCCCTGCGGGGAGGACCTCACCTCCTCCAGCGGGCTTAGTGCTAAGATGATTCCATTCTGTTTTATCTGCCTGCATGCATGCATGTATGTATGTATGTATGTATGTATGTATGCATGCATGCATGTACGTACATACACCATGTGTATGTCTGGTGCTGCTAGAGGTGGGAAGAGGGCATTGGATCTTCTGGAACTAAAGTTAAAGATGGCCGCATGCTGCCATGCGGGTGCTGGGAATTGAACCCATGTACTCTAGAAAAGCAGTCAGTACTCTTAACTGCTGAGCCGGCTCTCTAACTCCACTATAGTACCATGACTATGTCTATGATGATAACCACTACTCTACCACTACTACTGTCCTCCTCCCCCTCCATCCTCTTTTTCCCCCCAGACAAAGTTTCTTTGTGTAGCCCTGGCTGTCCTGGAACTCTCTGTGTAGACCAGGTTAGCTTCGAACTCATCTGCCTGCCATCTCCTTCTGAGTGCTGGGATTAAAGGGTTGCCCTAGCAGCCCAGCCCTGTGTTTTCTTTTCTTCTTTTTTATTTTATTTATTTATTTATTTATTTATTTATTTATTTATTTATTTATTTTTGAGACAGGGTTTCTCTGTATAGCCCTGGCTGTCCTGGAACTCACTCTGTAGACCAGGCTGGCCTCGAACTCAGAAATCCTCCTGCCTCTGCCTCCCAAGTGCTGGGATTACAGGCGTGCGCCACCACCGTCCGGCTGTGTTTTCTTTTTGACATGAGGATCTAGCTGTGCTATCCAGATGGACTGGGATTCCTGGGTACAAGTGACCTTCCTGTCTAGCTAGGACACAGGCTACTCAACTGTTCATGGCTCTAGACAGCAGAGTTTCAGTGTGGGTGGGTCAGGGCATCTGGACACTGCTGAGTGGGAATCCAGGACTCCGTGACTGGCAGGAAACTCCTCTCTACAGGGGAGTCCACCTCACCCTCCTCTCAGCTCCCCTGGGCCTCCCTCAGCCTGAGGTGCTCTAATGGGGTTTCCTCCTTGACTTCCCTGAGGTGTGCCTCACAGCTAGCCACCTGCACGTCAAATTCAAAACCCCACTTAACTAATATGGCAGGCCACTTTAGTGGGTCCTGACACCTACTAGGGGATTTGACAAAGTCGGGTGGAGCTTCTAGCCCAGAACTCAGTTGGTGGGGATGGCCCCAGGGCCCAGGTCACCCAGCAGGAGAGCTCTGGACTGTGGCAAGGCCTTCCCTGGAGGACCTGGCGCCAGCAACGAGGTGCCAGGGGCATGGGGGGTGAATCTGCCTGCTGTCCACGCTGTCCCTGGGGCCCACGCACCCAGGCGTACACTCTAGCCAGAGGTGCAGGCCTCTCCCTCGGCTCTGGCCTTGTTATGGGGACACCGGACTGCTCCCTGAGGAACAGACAGCTGTGCCTGGATCCTGTGTGACCCTGGGCGCTGTCACAGATATAACGTGAACAGCCTGGGCTGAGGGCAGTGCCTAAGGGCAGGACACTCACCCTTTCCACCTATGAAGCAAGGGGGACAGGGCATGTGACAGGGCTGTGGTGACCAATGTCGGAGTCTCGGTGTCCATCACTACTGCGTGGCAGAGGCAGAAGAGCTATGCCCGAGGGGCCCGAGGCCTGGCAGACACTGCTCGGCCCTGCCCTGCCCAGCGGCCTGCACTCCTTGTTCCAGTGCCCCGGCCCCGCCTTCGCGCCGGTGTCGCTTGGACTGACTGAACTCACTCTGAACCCTTCAGGAACGTTCTCTTACTTAACACTCTGGCCTTTGCACACTCTCTCCTTTGCCTCGGATTCCAAGACAGACAAAGGTGGTTTCTGCCAAGCCACAGGGTCAGGAATCTCACCCACGCACAGCTCCCGCAGCAACCACATGGACCCAGGAGCCTGAGCGGCCGCAGTCTCCTGAAGCTCACACCTGCACCTTGAGACACCATGACACTCTCACACTCCTCTTCTGGGAGAGGGAGCACGGTCCCACTAACATTCTAATTCACAGTGCAGAGCTGGGACTGGAGCAGAGCCAGGCTGAGACACATGACCAGCCCCACACTGTAAGTAACTTCCCCAGGAGTCCTCCCCACACTGTAAGTAACTTCCCCAGGAGTCCTCCCCACACAGCAAGTAACTTTCCCATGAGTCCTCCCCACACTGTAAGTAACTTTCCCAGGAGTCCTCCCCGCACAGCAAGTAACATCCCCATGAGTGCTCCCCACACAGCAAGTCACTTCCTCATGTGTCCTCCCCACACAATAACTTCCCCGGGAGTCCTCCCCACACTGTAAGTAACTCCCCCAGGAGTCCTGCCCACACATTAAGAGCTTCCTCGGAAGTCTTATCACACACTAGGTAGGTTCTCCAGGAGTCTGTCCTCACGAGACGTGACCCCCTCCGGGGCAGGCGGGCTCACCTGGGACACTGTGATGCCACCCTTCCTGGCCAGCTCCTCTTTGGTCTCTTCACTGGGGTAAGGGTTGCTCAAATGGGAATAGAAATATTCATTCAGCACTTCGGTGGCCTGCTTGCTGAAATTCCGCCGCTTGCGCCTACAGACAGAGAGCCTCAGTCCGCAGCGCTCTTGTGCTGGGTAGTCACATCTCTCACGTCCCTAATCTCCCGGCAGTCTGCGTGTGCATGCACGGGCGTGTACAGGCCAGAGGTGCCCGTGCCCTCCATCTCTCTCCACCTTGCTTCTTTGAGGCCGGGTCTCCCACTCACTGACTGGGCAGACTGGCCACCAGGGGCCCCGGGGACCAGCCTGTCTCTGTGTTCCCAGTGCCTGAGTTGCAGCAGCTCTTGGCTTTAAAAAGCCTGTGTGTGTGTGTGTGTGTGTGTGTGTGTGTGTGTGTGTACACCTGGCAGAGACCCCGAGGAAAGAACAAAGAGAGCTCTAGTTCTGTGTGCTTGTCCAGCAGTGGGCAGTCCGTCCAGAAGCAGCTCTGTCTGAGAACCCCAAGCGCTCTTTGTCAACACTGCCTGACTGCGCTCTCTGCTGGCCTTGCCCTCTCCCCTCTGCAAATCGTCTACAGGGCGATAGGCTTCCGAATAAACCGCTTAGCACAAGCCATCACTTGTTCTTGTTGTTGTTGCTGTTGTTGTTGAGACAGGGTTTCTCTGTGTAGCTCTGGCCGTCCTGGAACTCACTCTGTCGACCAGGCTGGTCTTGAACTCAGAAATCCGCCTGCCTCTGCCTCCCAAGTGCTGGGATTACAGGCGTGCGCCACCACGCCTTATGCAAGGTCCCCTGGTCCCAGCTACTGCTTCTCTCCTCTCGACCCTCCCCCCCCCTTTTTTTTTTTTTTTTTTTTGGTTTTTCGAGACAGGGTTTCTCTGTGTAGCCCCGGCTGTCCTGGAACTCACTCTGTAGACCAGGTTGGCCTCGAACTCAGAAATCCGCCTGCCTCTGCCTCCCAAGTGCTGGGATTAAAGGCGTGTGCCACCACCACCCGGCAACCCTCCCCCTTAACACATCAACCCTCAGGACCCTTATTCCTGCAGGTTCAGGTCATGCTGGGGTCAAATTCGGGTCCCGAGACTTTTGCAGCAAGCCCCTTTACCCCCGAACCATCTTGCTGGCCCATCCTGGCTTTTTCTGAGGGTGCTGGGTATGCAAGCTCTGCTCCTTCTGTTCCCATGGCAGTCACCTGACTGAGCGAGCTGCCCCTCCACCCTGACCTGCAGTTTTAGAAAGAGCAGTCGGGGCTTTACAGATGCCCCAGTGGGTAAGGAACACATATGAAGACCCAATTCTGGGCTTCCTGAACCCATGTGGGAGCCATACATGTCAGTGGTCATAGAGCTTCTGGGGCCGGGCAGTGGTGGCGCACGCCTTTAATCCCAGCACTTGGGAGGCAGAGGCAGGCCGATTTCTGAGTTCGAGGCCAGCCTGGTCTACAGAGTAAGTTCCAGGACGGCCAGAGCTACACAGAGAAACCCTGTCTCAAAAAACAAACAACAAAAACAAAAATAAAACAAACCAACCAAACAAAAAAACCAAACTCTAGAGCTCCTGGGGCAGGGTGGGCGGCAGACGGGAGAACCCTCTGCAGCTGGCGGGCTGCTGGCCTGACACACAGTGGGAAACAACAGAGACCCCGCCTCAAGCAAGGAGGAAGATGAAGGCCAGTGCCCAAGGCTGTCCCCTGATGTCCACGTGGCGTGCCGCGCCACACGCACAAAGAAGGCAAACCCGCTGTCTCTACTCTTGGGTCTTCTCCTTCAGAAGCTACGTGAGGCCTGGTAGACCCTCTGGACAGACTTAAATCCACGAGCTGAGCTGGGCCCAGCAGAGGGAGAACCCTGTCCTGCTCTGTGGTCTAGGGACAACCCCTGGGACCCCAGTGGCACGCAACCCCTGACCTGGCATCCAGGAACCGTGAGCGTAGGGTCATCACAGCCTCACAGGTGCTCTGCTTCAGCTGCCTCTGGATGGCACTGAACTTGCAGTGGATGACGCCCACCATGCGCTCGATCTCCCGGGAAGACACGGGCCTCACCCTACTCTGTTCGCGGAGAAGGTTGGTGACATGCATGGTGAACTCACGACAGGCCTGGGGTGGGGAAGAGGCGGGCCAGCCTGTGATTTGGCAGCCAGGGGTGCAGGGCAGTAGGCTCCACAGCTCACCCCCTCCCCCAGCTCACACCCAGGTCAGCTCTGAGGAGTGAGGGGCAAGCGCTTCCAGTGCCAGCAGCCCCCCTGCAGCTACGGACTGCGGCAGGGGTGTCCCTGCTCTGCCACAGAGGAGGGAGCGTGTGTCCACATCTGTCTGTGGCCAGTGCACATTCACATGACAAACTCTTGCGTGCAGAAAGATCACCTGTTCATACTTCTCTAGCTCAGAGTGGTAAATCTGTCGGATCTGGGACAGCTTGGCCCTGTAGTCTGAGTGCTCAATGCTATTGTCATTTGGACAGCCACCTGGGGTTGCTGTGCCGCCTGCCGCTCCTCGTCCTCTCTTCTCTGGCCTGGACACACCCTCAGCCAGCAGCATGTTGTCCAGCCTCAGCAGCTGGGCATCGGGAGGGTCCTCTTCCTGACACTGGACGCTCACGGCTGGAGGGAGAGGCAGACCACAATGTGCTCTCTGCAGGGAAAGGGGCCGCTGCAGCCATAGCTGGCATCACTTAAAAATATGAATTATGAGCCGGGCGTGGTGGCGCACGCCTGTAATCCCAGCACTTGGGAGGCAGAGGCAGGTGGATTTCTGAGTTCGAGGCCAGCCTGGTCTACAGAGTGAGTTCCAGGACAGCCATGGCTACACAGAGAAACCCTGTCTCGAAAAAAACCAAAAAAAATATGAATTATGTGTGCGTCTGTGTGTGGGCATGTGCATGTGTGCGTGCAGGTGCCCTGGGAGCCCAGGAAGACCATGTCAGACCCCTAGAGCTGGGGCCACGGGCAGTTGTGTGCTGCCCAGTGTGGGTGCTGGGGACTGGACTCAGTCCTCTGCAAGAACAGGAGACACTCTTAACCTCCAAGCCATCCTCCAGTTTCTTTATTACCACACTGGATCAGGGACACCCAGTGACCCACTTGGACACCAATCCGAGTGCACTGCCCTGCTTGAGGAGAGGACACTGGGACAGGGCAGCCTTCCTGGGCAGAACTTGACAACCATGTGAGAACACGGCCAGGCTGGGTGGGTTTCGGAGAAGGAGCCTTGAGAGCCGAGCATCCTAAGTGCTGGCGGGGGCCATGCCGGGTGGGCGCAGAGCTGGTGAGACAGCTCAGTGGGTAGAAGAGCTTCCTGCCACGCCTGACCCCACCCCACCCCCCACCCCACCCCCACTCCACCCCCACCCCCCAGCGCATGTGCTGAAAGGACAGCCAAGCCCTGAACCCATCCTCTGCCGAACGTGCCCCGCCCTTCCCTCCTTCCATCAGAGGCAGAAGTCTATCACGGGGACGAGGCACAGCATTGCTCTGAAGGGTTCTGCTCTGTGCCGTGTGTGTGTGTGTGTGTGTGTGTGTGTGTGTGTGTCCGTGTCTGTGTATGGTGGGGTGGCACTGGTATAAATTAGAAAAGGAAATGCTTGA
Organism: Apodemus agrarius; assembly: GCA_964023405.1. NCBI lineage: Eukaryota > Metazoa > Chordata > Mammalia > Rodentia > Muridae > Apodemus > Apodemus agrarius. The sequence continues at coordinate 62,064,258 of OZ030023.1, read as the reverse complement.
TCCAGGTGCTAGTGACCTGGCTCCTGTCTGTAATCCCGATATCCAGGCAAATACTAATATGCATAAAGTAAAAAATAAAATCTAAAAACAACCCACAACAAATAAATAAATATAGCCATCTTTAAAAAAAAAGGGGGGGGCGGGCGGTGGTGGTGCACGCCTTTAATCCCAGCACTTGGGAGGCAGAGGCAGTCGGACTTCTGAGTTCGAGGCCAGCCTGGTCTACAGAGTGAGTTCCAGGACAGCCAGGGCTACACAGAGAAACCCTGTCTCGAAAAACCAAAAAAAAAAAAAAAAAGCCTGGGCGCCGTGGTGCCCGCCTCTATTCCAAGTCAGCTTGAGAGACAGAACAGGCTAAGGTCTGACTTCAGGGCCAGCCTGCTATAAAGTAAGTTCTAGGCCAGGCTAGGCTACACAGTGAGAGCTTATCTTAAAATAAAACAAAAATGGGCTGGAGAGATTGCTCAGCGGTTAAGAGCACTGACTGCTCTCCCGAAGGTCCTGAGTTCAAATCCCAGCAACCACATGGTGACTCATGACCATCCATAATGAGATCTGACACCCTCTTCTGGTACATCTGAAGACAGCTACCGTGTACTTAGATATTATAATAAATAAATAATATATTTTTAAAAAATTAAAAAAAAAACAAAAATAAGGAAAGCCCAATTGAGGAAAATGTCTAATATCAATCTCTGGCCTCCATATATACTCCTGCACATGTGTGTACACATGTCTACATATACACTACATACAGTGACATACATATCCAAAATACACATAAACTACACGCTCTGCACCCAAACACATATGCCACACAGCACACACACGCACACACACACACACACACACACACACCACAAACTATAAAAAGAAAACTTTTAGGCTGGGTAGTGGTGGTGCACACCTCTAATCCCAGCACTCAGGAGGCAGAGACAGTTGGATCTCTGAGCTTGAGGATAGCCTGGTCTACAGAATGAGTTCCAGGACAGATTGGGGCTACACAGAGAAACCCCATTTTGAAAAACCAGACCACACCAAAACAAACAAAACTTTAAAAAAACCTAAAAGAACATTCCCAGGTTGGTGGGCTGTTCAGCAAGTAAACGGCGGTGCCTGATGCCGACAGGGACAGGCCGGTGACCAGAGTCCAGTCTCTCTGGACCACACGGTGGAGGGGGGAGCTGGCCCCTGTCCCACTGTCCTCTGACCTCCACAGTGTGCACCGTCCCCACACAGAAGAATAAACAGGGCTGGAGAGAAGGCTCAGCTCTTTCCGAGGACCCAGAGTCAGTTCCCAGCACCCACACCGCAGCTCACAACCCTTAGTAATGCCAGTCCCAGGGCTCCAGGGCTGTCTTCTGGCACCCTTGGGCACCAGGCACGCACAAGTGCAGGCATACATGCAGGCAAATGCCCACCTCCTCGTGGGGCGTGTCCCTCGTGTCCTCTGTCTCTCATTATGACATGCTCAGCCCCCTGGTCAGCGGGCTGTGGGGATCAGAGGTCAGACCACCGAGAGGTTCTCTGAGTTGGTCCTTGGCCTTTTCTGGTGCAATAGAACTGAGACTCCTTTGCTCTCCTGCTTTATGAGTGTTGCTCCGTGTAGACCAGGCTGGCCTCAAACGCAGACTTCCCTCCCTTTGACTCCTGAGTGCTGGGGTTAAAGATGTGCACCAGGACGCCAGCTTTTACTAGTTTTGAGTGGTGGTAGTGAGATGGTGTTTCACATAGCCCAGGCTAGGTTTGAACTCTCGATCCCTCTATGTCCTCCTGAGAGAGGCGGGCACCATGCACGCCAAGCAGGGTATGAGAGAGCCAGGGGGAGCACAGGGGGGGCTCCAGTGCCAACATGCCCTGCGGGCTCTCGAGCTTACAAAAGCCTTGTAACTTTTTACTTCTCTGTAGCCCCCCTTGCTCCCTCTCTCTCTGCGGCCCCCCCCCCGTGTGTGTGTGTGTGTGTGTGTGTGTGTGTGTGTGTGTGTAGTTGGTTCTCTCTGCCCACCATTTAGGCCATTTGGATCCCAGGTATTAAACCCACTGGCCCAGGCTCTGTGTCTAAGCACAAAATCTCCTGCTGGCAGCGATGTTTTGGGAGGTGGTAGAAATGAGGAAAAGGAAGCAGTGGCTTCCCGCCCCTCTGCAGGGCTGAGAGGCTCCTGCCAGCAAGCTCCGCCACCATGGCTGACCGTGTCCCCTAAACCAGGGGACACGGCAAACCTTCCCCCCTCACATGGCTTTAGCCAGGGGCTTTTCTCACTGCAGCAGGAGCGGTAATTAACCCAGCACAGCATTCAAGAGGCCCCGGGTCCCTCTGGGCACTGCCAAAAAGGAAAAGATAAAAATAAGCAGCAGAGGGTCTGGACAGACGTCAGACATGCCCGGCACGGGCGGCACTGTTCGTAGGGGATGGGAAGGGCACAGCCACCTATGTGTCAGACACAACCTGTGACGCACAAGATGCGTCTGTGCACGCGGAGCATGGCGGGGACGCGGGCACTGCATCACTTGTCTAATGCATGAAGTCCTGCATCCTCCAGGTTTGCATAAGCCTATTGCAGTGATGCATGCCCGGCATCCGAGCACTGGGGAGGCAGAGGCAGGAGGACTGGGAGTTTAAGGCCAGCCTCAGCTACATTGTTTGAGGCTAGCCTGGAGTAAGACTCTGTCTCAAACAGAACAGAAAGCACACAGTAGATAGACCACCACGGGCCGCTCAGTCCTGAGAACTATACAAGCTACAACAGCGGAGTCTGAGGCCTCCCCTCCTTGACGCAGACAGGTGCTAAAGCACCTGCTGTCCCCTAGCAGGAAGTGCCTGGAGCTACAACTGAGGGAAGCCGAAATCCTCTCAGGCTTAGTAGTGCAGAACTCTAATCCCAGCGCGTGGGAGGTTGAGGCAGGAGGATCAAAAGTTTGAAGTCCGAGTTTTTGAGACGGCATCTCATTCTGCAGCCTGGGCAGCCCTGGACGCACTGTGTAGACCGCCTTGGCCTTGAACTCACGGAGCTATGGCTGCCTGAGTGCTGGCATTAAAGGCATGAGTCACGAGGCCTGCCTTTACTTACCTAATTTTTTTTTTTTTCTTGAGACAGGGTTTCTCTGTATAGCCCTGGCTATCCTGGATCTTGCTCCGTAGACCAGGCTGGCCTCAAACTCATGGAGATCTTCCTGCCTCTGCCTCCCAGAGTGGTAAGGCTAAAGGTGTGCACTTTACTTGTTCTGAGACAGGTTTATAAGGAAGGCCAGGGTCACCTGGCGCTTGCATCTTCATGCCTGAGCTTCCTGGACTGATGATAGGACTGTGCTGTGAGGCTTGGCCTTTCCTTCGCATGTACATGTGTGTGCGGTGTGTGTGTGTAGGTGTACAGTGTGTGTGGGCATGGTTGACATCAATGTTTTCCTTGATCATTACCCCCCCCCCACGTGTGTACTGGTGTTTTGCCTGCATGGATGTCTGTGCACGAGAGAGTATTCTGCTTGCAAGGTGGAGGAGGCGGCTGCATATCCCTCGGATGTGACAATACAGACAGCTGGGAGCCACCACACAGCTGCTGGGACTCGAACCCAGGTCCTCTGGGAGAGCAGCCAGTGCTCTTTACAGCTGAACCATCGTTCCTCCAGCCCCTTCCACCTTACATACTGAATTAAACCCTCTCACTTGAATCCAGAAACCCCTCATCTGGCGAGTCTAGACAGTGCTCTTAACCCCGGGTCCTATCTTACTAGGATTACGGGCGGCAACCAGGCCCCACCTCGCGTTTACACAGGTGCTGGGGGTCGGACTCTGGTCCTCACGCATGTGTGGAGAGTGAGTTAACCACTGAGCTCTCTCCAACCACACCTTTTTGTCATTCAACTTATTTCTGTGTGAGATGGGGCATGCGCCATGGCGCGTGTGTGGAGGTCAGAGGACACCCTGCTAGAGTCAGTTCTCTTCTTCCACCACGTGGGCCGGGCAGTGGAACTCCGGTCAGGAGGTGGGAGGTGCCGTTAGCCACCGAGCTAGCCAGCCAGCCCACCACACACACCCCCCCTTTTTTTTTTGGTTTTTCGAGACAGGGTTTCTCTGTTTAGCCCTGGCTGTCCTGGAACTTACTCTGTAGACCAGGCTGGCCTCGAACTCAGAAATCCGCCTGCCTCTGCCTCCCAAGTGCTGGGATTAAAGGACCACGCCCGGTCCATCACCCCCTTCTTAAGAGTATTTGTAGAGGCTGAAGAATTCCAGGGGGATAACCCTGAACTTTTGAGCTAGAATAAAATTCTATTTTTTTGAACTTTGAAAGATGGCAGAACCATGTGCTACCAGAGAGCTGGGAAGAGGCCCACAGGGGCAGCCCACGCGAGGCCGGAGCGGAGCCTTGGAGCCGCCTACCAGTCTTCCCCTTGATCTCGCAGAGCACACTGAAGAGAGCAGACTTCATCCGGTGGCAGTTCAGGGCATGCTTTCTGAAAGAGGCGTGGTGAGAATGTTAGCTCAAGGGAGCAGGGCCTCCTTCCCCAAACACCAGGCCCAGCCAGCCACCCTGACTCAGACGCTACGCCCCATGAGGACAGGGCGAAGCGTGATGCATTGGTCGGATTCATGCAACCTGTGATCCTCAAATTGATCAACTTGACTGGACCAAGAAATGTCCGAGGTTGGGAGTGGCCGCATGAGGCTTTAATCCCAGCACCTGGAGGCAAAGTCCCCAGATACCCCAGTTCACAGCCTGCCTAGTCTACCTAGAGTTCCAAGGTAGCCAGGGCTACACATAAGGCCCTGTCTCACCAGCATCAGAAATGCTAGGCATGGTTTTCTGTGCGCTTGAGGCCAGCATGGTTGTATAATGAGTCCAGGCAAGGCAGGCTGTGGGCAATGCCCACGGTACACAGCTGGCCACAGCTGGCCCTAGAGCTGCAGAGTGAGGAGGGAGGCCAAGGAGCTCGAGGCCAGTCCAGGCTCTGAGGTAAGGTTGGGGTTCGAGGCTAGCCTGAGTTACAGAGATCCTGCCCCAAACAAAGACTCCACAGGAAACAGGAAGCAAGGTGTCTCAGCAGGTGCAAACGTAACAGCCTCAGCCTCGGCCTTAGACAGCGGGCCTGCAGGCTGTCCTCTGATGGCTCCTCTGGCCTCTACACACGAGCTGTGGCATGCCCACGTCTGTGTTTACACCCACCCAGAGAGAAGAAAATTAAACAAACAAAAACCACAAAAGGGGCTGGGCGCACACCTGTAATCCCAGCACTCTGGGAGGCAGAGGCAGGCAGATTTCTGAGTTCGAGGCCAGCCTGGTCTACAGAGTGAGTTCCAGGACAGCCAGGGCTACACAGAGAAACCCGGTCTCAAAAAAACCAAAAACCAAAAAACCAAAAACCAAAACAAAACCAAAAACCAAGAACAAAAACAAAAAAGGGGCTGGGAAGAAGGCTCGCTGGGTAAGAGACCTGAGTTTAGTCCCAACCTCACACAGTGGCAGAATTACCATGAGCTGTCCTCTGATGTCCACAGGAGTGACCACCCATCTACACCCACACAAAATAAATGTGCATCTTAAAAACATGAAAAACAAAACAAAACAAAACAAAAACAAAAACAAGATTAAGAAAAGGTAATAATCGCAGGTTAGGCTGCATCTGTGCCGCCATTTCCAGAGGCGAGTGGATCACAAAGCCTCCAGTGAGCGCTCCGTGACTGAAGGCAGTGTAGGCGGATGCGACTTGTTGGAGGAAGGCGTGGCACACTGCCACCCACAGCCCTGCCCTGCCCTCCCATGCCCTCTCTGCCATGGCGGCAGACACGCTGAGCCCAGGACGTCTGTCCTCCCTTCAGTTGCTTCACCAGACACTGCCTTGATGCGTTGAGATCCAAGGCCTGGCTCGTGCTTCTCAGAAGCCAGGAGCCTGTGGCACAGGGGGAAGTTGCCGCCTGTCCAGCAGGCTCCCGGCCCGCGCCCCATCTCCAGCAACCAAACTAACGCAAAACAAAAACAATCTGGTTCACCAAAAGGTTGTACACTTCTTCCTCCTCATCATGCTTTTTTCTTTTGTGTTTTTATATGTGTGCTTTTGCCTGCACGAACACCTGTGCACCACATGTGAGCCTAGTGCCGTGGAGACTAGGACGAGTTGGATTCCCTGGAACTGGATTACAGATGGCTGTGGCCACCATGTGGGCACTGGGAATTAAACCTGAGTCCTCTGGAAGAGCAGCCAGTGCTCGCAAAAACGGGCCATCTCTCCGGCCCTACACCAGCGTCTTTTAAATAACACTATAGCATAATAAACAGTATATAATACAAATAGTAAATAGTAAATAACGATTTACAGGCAGGAGAGATGGCTCAGTGGGGAAAGGCTCTCACCATCAAGCCTAAAAATGGGAATTCAATCCCCAGAACCCACCCAGTGGAAGGAGAGACCTGCCTCCAGAAAGCTGCGCTCTCACCTCCACACACAGTGGCAGGCACACACACACACACACACACACACACACACACACACACGTAGACGCAAATTAAAAATGAACAACAAAAAAACATTGCTTCCAAAACACCTGGACAGCTGCAGGTGTTGTGCGTTGGTGTCCTGGGGGGGGCGGAGTTCACGGCCCCACCCAGATGTCCCGAGGCTATAAGAACCTGAAAGCCTTGCTTTGACCTCTGCTGCAGTCATACTGCCAACAGCTCATCCAGAACTCCAACCTCAGAGCCGGAGCGTTGGTTCAGGGGTTAAGAGCACATTTTGCTCTTGCAAACGACATGGGTTTGATTTTCAACCCCACATGGAGGTCCACCACCTCCTCAGGCACTGGGTGGGGCAAGACACTCACACACAGTAATAAGCTAAACCTAAAAACATATGGAAGAGGAGAGCAGAACCTCCCCTCCTGTGCCCAGTGGGCGAGGCCGGGCACAGGCATGCACATAAGCCCCACTTACTGCGGCCCTCCCATGTCTTCCTAGTGTCACATGGGCCTCATGTTTGCACACCAGGCATTCTCACCCGGGGAGCCATGTCCCCAACCAGAGTCCCTCCTCCCGAAGCCTCCGCATCTACGGTTTGTGGTGCAGTCGCCATGCAGTGACTGCTGCTGACTTCAGGCACTGCCGTCCTCCCAAGAGCAGCCAGGCTCCCTGCGTCAATCTGTCTGTCTCTGGATGTCCTTCCTGGGGACGTTTTACACAGATAGAATCATACAACACATGGCCTCCTGAGACACACGGCATGGGTAACAGTTCGCTCCTTGTCCTGGTTTGCCTAATATTTTATCCCGTGGGCAGAGGACAGCTTGCTCCGTCATCCATCCCTACATCCATCTATAGGAGCTGCTTCCCTTTGTGTGTGAGAGAGAGAGAGAGTGTGTGTGTGTGTGTGTGTGTGTGTGTGTGTGTCTGTGCATGCGTGCGTGAGGCAGAGGCAGAGACACGGAGAAGAACAGCTGAGCACTGTGTGCAGAGGTCAGAGGAAAGTCAGGATCTGCCCTGAGTGTGTGTACCCAGCCCACCCGCCCTCCTTAGGGTGGTGGCAGCCACGCCCCAGCATGCCCTTGTTTTCAGCCCCACAGAGCAAGGCCTGCCGCGTGTGAGCCCAGGTCTCTCTCAGACCCTCTGGCCCCGCCCACCCTTTTCTCAGGCTCTCCTGTAGTCCAGGCTGACTTAAACTCTACCTGTAGTTGAGGATGACACTGAATTTCTGATCCCTCCTGCCTCTACCCCCCAAATGCTGGACTTTCAGGTCTGGGCCACCCCACCTGTGAAGCACCCTTAATGACGGAGCCACTTCTCCAGTCCTTTCAGCTCCCCCCCGTCCCAGATACGGCCTCATGTATAAGCTGGCTTTTGATTCCCTATGTAACCAAGGAAGACTGTGTATTCCTGATCGTCCTGCCTCTACTTCCCTGCCCCGGGGTGACAGGTGTGCCCTGCACTATGAGGTGCCGGGTGCACGCCAGGTTACACATTCTAGCACATGGGCTGGCCGGCCCTCATTCGCCCTTAGCAGGTTGGTCTGTTTCCATTTGGGATATACAGACAATGCTGCTGTGAACAAGATGGCGTGCATGCCGGAGAGCTGCTGGCCACAGTCAGTCCATGGCTAAGGGCATTGCCATTTTAGGGTTTGTTTGTTTTTCAGTTTTTTTCGAGACAGGGTTTCTCTGTGTAACCCTGGCTGTGCTGGAACTCACTCTGTAGACCAGGCTGGCCTCGAACTCAGAAGTCCACCTGCCTCTGCCTCTCAAGTGCTGGGATTACAGGTGTGCGCCACCACCAACTGGCTACATTTATTTTTCATGTGTGAGCATTTTGTCCGCATGCTTTTCTGTGTACCGTATGCAGTGCCCGGGAATGCCAAAAGAGGGCGCCAGAACCCCGAGACCAGCTGTCCCAGTCCTGCATCCCCACTTTTCAGATGGGTCGATGTCTTTCTTACCAGTGAGCTGTAAGAGCTAAGGTCTAGTTGGGCGTGGTGGCGCACACCTGTAATCCCAGCACTTGGGAAGCAGAGGCAGGCGGATTTCTGAGTTCGCAGGCCAGCCTGGTCTACAGAATGAGTTCCAGGACAGCCAGGGCTACATAAAGGGTCTTTTTTACTTTTTGGATACAGTTTTGTTTATTAATTTAAGTTTTATTATTTTATGTATTTGGTGTCTGGCCTACATGTATGTATCCATCACGTATGCGCGTGTTGCCTGTGGGGGCCAGAAGGGGTTGCTGGTTGGATGCAGTATATGCTGGGAACTGAACCTGGGTCTTCTGGAAGAGCAGTTAGTGCTCTTAACCACGGAGCCGTCTCTCTGGCCCGTATATACTATCTTATCACCATTAGTGTGAGTGTTTGTGCATGAGGGGAAAGTGTGGCCACGTGTGGAGGTCAGAGGCCGGCTTTCAATCTCTTCTAACTACTGTCAAGACAGACAGCGTCTGGCTGGCTGGTGTCTACCTCCCCGTCCTGCAGCTACGCCTTGGGGTGCGAGGATTGTGACACGTGCTCTCTCGCCTGGGTCTTTTAGATGACTTCTAGACTGGGTCTTGCTTGCCCTCCCTTTCAGATGAAATCTGATTGGCCTATTTTGGTTTTCCGATTGGGCTTTAAGTATTATTCCTTTTGTTTGGTTGGTTTGGGTTTCTGCTGTTTTGGAACTCCCTTTGTAGTCCAGGCTGGCCTTTAATTCAGGGATCCTTCTACCTCTGCTGGGATTAAACATGTGGCCCTCCTTTCCAGTTCAATTTCAGGTCTAATGAATCATTGCCTAATGCCAGGTGAAGATGTGTATCATTTTCTTCTAAGTGTTTTACATGTTGGCTCTAATTATGGCATCAGGTGGCCGGGGCAGATGCATCACTGTATGTCAGGAGAGCCAGAGCCAAGATGAGGTCTCAAAGGATTAAATAGTACAAGGTTAGCTCTTAGATATCTGATAGTTTTCATGTGCACGTGCATGCCTGCGTGTGGGTGCATGTGCGTGTGTGCGTGTGTGCCTGCATGTGTGTGCGTGTGCGTGTATGTGTGTGTGTGTGTGCGTGTGCGTGCGTGCGTGTGCGCGCGCGTGTTGTTGGCGATTGAAGCCAGGCTCTCAACTGTGCTTCACCAGTGCTCTAGCACGGAGCTCCAGCCCAGCCCAGTGTCCGAGCTGGGCACTGGTAGGAGATGAGATGGGAAACTGTACAGTCTTTTGTCGACCGGATAGAGGCTACTTGCCTGTAGCTAAGCCTGTAAGGGCATTTTCCTGACTAGTGCCTGATGGGGGCCCTGCTCACTGTGGGCGGTGTCGCCCCTGGCCAGGTGGTGTGGGAGTGTACGGGAACGCAGGTGAGTAAACCCTGGGAACAAGGCAGGAAGCAGCCATCCTCCATGGCTCTATGTCAGCCCCTGCCCTGACTTCCGTGTTGACAGAGTTATGACCTGACCCCCCTCCTTCCCTAGCTGCGTTCTGCTGTGGTGTTTTATCATAGCAATGGACACCCACCGAGGACAGACCGGGTCTCGTGCTGCAGTGGGACTGACCACCTGCTAAGGAGTCTATCTTTTCCCCACTCATCAAACACCACTCTCCTAGCTGGACTTACAGCTCGGCCAGTAGAGTGTTTTCCTAGTGTGCAAGAAGCCCTAGGTTCGAGCCCCAGCACCACACAAGCAGGTGTGTCGGTGCACAGCTGTAATCCAGAATTTAGGAGCAGAAGCAGGAGGGTCAGAAGTTCAAGGCCCTCCTGGGGCTGTGGTGAGATGGGGCCGGGTCTGCTTTACTCTACTGGCCTGTTTGCCTAGCCTGAAGTAAGACCGGGGGGTGGGGGTGGGGTGGGGTGGGGAGGTTCCAGATGGGACCTTGATACATAGCCCAGGCTGAGCTCAAACTGCGGGGTTCAGGGGAGTATCTGGCAACTGCAGCTAATTCCCACATGCTGGGCGGGCGCAAATAGCATTGCTTTTTTAAGCTTCTCTGAGACACATAGCCCAGGCTACCCCTGAACTTCCCATTCTTCTGCCTCAGGTTCCTGAATGCTTGGATTATAAGCATGAAAAACATCAGGCTGTCTGAAATACCTGTATTTTAATTAAAAAAAAATGTGTGTGTGTGTGTGTGTGTGTGTGTGTGTGTGTGTGTTGGAAGACAACCCAGACCCCTCCTTGCACAGACTGGACAGCTGTCTACACTGAGTTGAGTGGGGAGCCCTCTCCCTTGTTTTCAGTTTGAGATAGCGTCTTGCTAAGTTGTCCGGGCTAGCCTTGAACTCACCCGTCTGTCTCCCACCTGCTGGGGTTACAGGAACAACAGTCAGTCTGAAACACATTTTAAAAATATATTTTGTGGGTGAATGTGTTAGCCCACACCTGTAATCCCAGCACTCAGGAGGCAGAGGGGCAGGGGCAGGGGCAGGGGCAGGGGCAGGTGGATCTCTGTAAATTCAAGGCCAGCCTGGTCTTAGCACAGACACAATCGACCTTTGATTTGGAGAGTGGACCTTTGTGTAGGAGTGAGAGCTTTTGGGGAAAAAAGGAGACTACAAAGTAGCCAGCACTGCCCGGAAACCATGCAGGCTTCGCCAGGCCACAGGCAGCCCTTGAGCTCCTGGGTAGGGCCGATAACTCTCGGCTGGAGCTGAACTAGCACAGTACTGAGTGTCACCTGCTGGGGGATGGCTCTTGAATGCTAGGGAGTTGAGGAAATTGCCACAGGAGGGGATGGGGACCCATGCTGAATTCAAGGACTCTCCAGGGTCACGTGGAAGGCAGGGGAACCTCAATGGCAAAGAGGAGGAGCAAAGGGAACTCCAGGCCAGGGAGCCTCCTGGATTCCAGGGTGACTCAGTGAAGGCGGGGCACTCCCATCTTGTCTTGAAGGAGAGCAGCAGGAGCCAGCTGAATCAAGTGTGTAGGCAGCTTGGTTTCTACTTGGCCTTAAGAGGCTTGAGAGAGCCGAGTCATCGACCTCCCAGGCAGCGAACACCTGCCTGCCACAAGCACATCAGCGAATCCGAAATCCTCCACAGCTCACCTCATACAACACCCAGGCTTTCCTGTCCCCGGCCACCATGGGGCCAGATCCCGGACATCTCAGACCTGCTGTGACCTAGACTAGAGCAGCTCTTCTCATCCAGCTCCAGGGAGGCTCAAACCGGTCTGCCCAACCCAGCCAGTTCATTCTGGAGAAAATCCTACCAGAGCTCTGGGCCTCTGCCTACACAGACAGACAAACAGACAGATCGAGAAACTGACACACCCTACTTTACGGCCATGGCCATGTGGTGTGTGACCCCTCCTCTTGGGAGCGGTAAGCAAACTTGTCCTTCAAAAGTGCTTGCCTCCAAGTGTGTCAGCCTGCCACACTTAATCCAAACAAGCCCAGTCAGGACGGAGGCGGAGAGGTGGTGGAGAGGCTAAGACACGGCACCACTCCTGCAGAGGACAACACAAACTTGGAATACAACTACCTGGAACTCCAGCTCCAGGAGATCCGACGCCCTCTTCTGGCCTCTGGGAACACTGCACTCACTCATACAGCTCACAGAGGCAAGACACACACACACACACACACACACACATGTACATAAATACACACTAAATAAATGTTTCTATTTTGGTGGTTTTGTTTGGTTTTGTTTTTGGAGAGAGGGTTTCTCTGTGTAGCTGTAGTCGTCCTGGATTTTGTTCTACAGGCCTCAAACTCCTGACGCCTCTGCCTCCTGAGTGCTGGGTTTAAAGGCTTGTGCCATACCACTTGCATCGAGATAGGTTTTGTGTGTGTGGTGTGTGTGGGGGGGATGTACACCTATGTGAGGGTGTCAGAGCCCCTAGAAACTCTACTCTATAGCCACGACCACACACATATGGCGCCCACAGAAGTCAGAAGAGGGCCCTGGATTCCCTGCAACTGGAGTTACTGATGTTTTTGAGTCCCCATGTGGGTGCTCAGAATTGAACCTAGACCAAAGAGCAACAAGTGCTCTACACTGCTGAGCCGCCTTTTTAGCACATCCCCCCACTCACTTTTTAAAAAAATATTATTTAATGAATGTAAGTATACCTTTGGAAGAGCAGTCAGTGCTCTTAACTGCTGAGCCATCTCTCCAGCCTGCCCATTCCTTTTTTGTTGTTGTTGTTGTTTTTTTGAGACAGGGTTTCTCTGTGTGGCCTTGGCTGTCCTGGAACTCACTCTGTAGACCAGGCTGGCCTTGAACTCAGAAATCTGCCTGCCTCTGCCTCCCAGAGTGCTGGGATTACAGGCTGCGCCACCACGCCCGGCTCCCCATTCCCTTTTAAGACGGGGTCTCATATAGCCCAGCCTCGCCTTGAGTCACTCACTAGCGAGGATGACTGTGAACAGGATGAAGGCCAAGCCCGGGCAAGCCTTCTGCTAATGCTGGAACTTTCGGATGAGTCATGCCCCCAGCCCCTCACTGGAGGATTCCGGGAAGGGCTCTACCTGAGCCACACCCTCAGCCCTTCTCACTGGAGGAATTCTAAGCCTGTACTGATCACTGGCCCAAGTCCCAAGCAGCTGCCTACAGAGCAGTGAACCACAGTCACTAGAGTGCAGAGTGTTCCGTGGAGGGATGACCTCATCCCTGGTACACACATGCTCACAGGCAACACGTCTATACACAGTAAAACAAAATAATATGTAAGGAGGTTTCATGATTTTTTTTGTTTTTTGTTTTGTTTTTTGTTTTTGTTTTTTTAGATAGAGCATCTTTTTTCTTGAAACTAATGGGAATTCTCCTGCCTCAGCATCCTAAGTGCTGGGGTAATAGGTGTATGCCACCACATCTGGCTATTAACTTATCTTTTTGTAGTACTGGGACGGGGCCTAGGACTTCATGCTTGTTAGGCTAGTGCGGTCCTCTTGGCCTGCAGCCCACTACCATGCATGTAGGTCTCAGTAGCTGGTTCAGATTGGATCTGTCCCACAGCAGCAGAAAGCTGATGTTCTTCAGCTGGCTTCAGACCAGTGGGTAGGTAGACTGGGGGTGGGAGGAAAACGGGGCTGGAGCTGGGCCATCTTGCTAGTGTGGATGTCACTTGACTTGCACCCCTGGGTGGTGTGTGTCCTTACCTGCTGGGGTCTCCCTCTCCCTCTCTCTGAATTTCTAGCCTGGAATTCCAAGTCCTCTACCTCCAAGTGCTAGGATTTCAGGTCTGGCATGGCCTTGATGGGGACAGAGTTACATGGTTGCTGTCCCTGGGACAGGGCTAGCAGATGTGGGTCTCCAGGAGTGTCAACGGTTACCATAGACATAAAGCTCATTTGTATAATAATGTTCCCATTTTACATTTCTCTTTTAAGGAATGTCCTTAATGTTATGTTAATGTTAATGTTGAAGTTGACTCCAAGATAATCAGACAGCACCAAGTCCAGGAGCCAAAGGTGTGGCTAATGTCTTAGCAAAATGGTAAACTCTGGGACCTTCATGACAACCCTTAAGGCTGTGGAAAAGAACTCTAAAAGCATGAGTTTGAAAAGATGTAATTTCTCAATTATGCCCAAAAAAAAAAGGGATGAAATGTGAATTATGAGGCGATTCACGAATCTAAAGGAACAAAAGTAGCTGCATTAATGAGAGGGGGGAGGGAGACACACACACACACACACACACACACACATGCACTCGCACACACACACACACACAGAGAGAAAGAGAGAGAGAGAGAGAGAGAGAGAGAGAGAGAGCGCTAGCTCTTTGGAGGTCTCCAGAGAAAGCAGATCAGAAAGGAAAGCAGAGGGACTGACAGCAGCCTGGAATCGAACTGCCAGCAGAGCCCAGGCTGCCAGCTTGGCCCCTCCATCTGACTTTTGTTTGATTGGAGTCTTTTGTTTCCGCAGCTTCCGGACACCCCTTCTCTCTGAACCCCTCTCCAAGCCGGGGCTGCCCCTCCACGCGTGGCACTTTCTAATTGTCATCTCCATTTAATCTTACTGGCTCTTTCATAAAACCTAAATATAAACAATTAGCTGATTTCAGTTTGTTTTGCAACTTTGTAGCACTTGGCAAAGCCTGCTCAAGGATTGCCCAGGGGCAGGAACTCTGCAAGTATCTCTAAAATCAGATTCCCAGAGACTTAAAATTGGATCTTCCCAACAAAAGCAAGCTGCCACATAATTACAGGTAATTCCCAAACAATTATTAATTGTTTGGAAATTACAGGTAAAAATCAGGAGCTGTGGTAGAGAAGGGCTTATGTTTGACTACGCTTCTGTTCCTGGGCGCCACACCGTGACCTGCATGTGGTAGCCCGCTCATGTTCTTTTTCTTTTCTTTTTTCTTTTTCTTTCTTTCTTTCTTTCTTTCTTTCTTTCTTTCTTTCTTTCTTTCTTTTTTTCTTTTTTTTTTTTTTTTTTTTTAGTTTTTCGAGACAGGGTTTCTCTGTATAGCCCTGGCTGTCCTGGAACTCACTCTGTAGACCAGGCTGGCCTCGAACTCAGAAATCCGCCTGTCTCTGCCTCCCAAGTGCTGGGATTAAAGGCGTGCGCCACCACCGCCCGGCCCTGCTCATGTTCTGATGCTCTCTCACCAACACTGAGCACGTTAGAGCTGTGGGCACAGAGCAGCCCGCTTTACTGTGTCTCTGTGTCATCCTGGCTGTCTGGAACTGATTCTGAAGACCAGGCTGGCCTTGAACTCAACAAGAGATTAGCCTGCCTCTGACTCCTGAGTGCTGGGATTAAAGGCTGCACCATCACCTCCTAATGACACACAGGCACATAAATAAAATAAAATAAAAACAATGTAGTCTATCATAGTTATAGGCTAAAACCCCCACAGATGGAACCTGCGGAAAGCGTCAGCAGATGTCGGCGCAGCCTCTCCAGGAAGCACTGGAGAATCAGAGCATCCTGAACCTTGTGCAGTGCCACCGCGACACCTCGTCAGGACTGGTGCTGCACACCTGTAATCTCAAGATTCAGACGGCAGAGGCTGGAGGAGGACCTTGAGTTCAGGGCCAGCCTGGGCTACAGAGTAAGACCCTGCCTCAAGCATCTCCTGCCACAGAGAGGGTAGCACAGATTTGTGGCCCTAGAACGGGGAGGCTGAGGCAGAAGGCACTAAGTGACCCGAGCCATACAGTAGGTCACACTCGGAAACTAAAGCGATAAAAACTATCGAAAAGACAACGCCGGAGCGGCAGGGGCAGCACAGCGGGCGGCACATCAGGCAGGGCAGCTCTCTGGTGTCCCCGCATGCAATTGATCAGACAGGGACGTTGAGGCCAGATCTGACAATCACAACCCAGCCTACTGTCCCCCCCACAGAGAGAAGCTGGAGGAGAGAACAGTCCTATGCAGTTGTGGTGTAGATGGAATGTTCCAGGTTTTGTTTCCTTGTGGTGCTAGGAATGGGGCCTTGTCATACCAGACAGGGGCTCTGTCACTAAGCTACCCACCCACAGAAACCTAGTGCCAGCCAGCAGCAGCATGTTTGGAAGGGAGGCTTCCTTCAGGTCCTGAGTGGAGAGCCCCGTAACAACCCATGCCCTCGGCAAGGAAAGCCCGGGTGAGGGATGGGGGGTGAGGGGTGAGGGGTGGAGAGTGGGGGGTGAGGGGCGCTGCAGCTACTGAGGTCTAGGCTTGCAGCCAAGCCCGGAGACCTGCAGTCCACCCCTGGGACCCACTCGGTGCAATCTGTAAACTGTCCCCTCTAACTGTATATGTGCTGAGGCACACATGCAAATAATTAATAAAAAATGCCAAAAGGAAGCTGGTGGAAGACTAAATTAGCATAGCATTATAGAAGTCCATAGAATTTCCTCAAAAAATTAAAAGCAGAATTACCATAGGAGCCAGATACCGGGCATCTACCCAAACCCACCACAGAGACACTCGCACATTCGTGTTCACGGTTCCTCTATTCCTGACGGCAAGCCGAGGCAGGTGCCCATCGACAGATTCATGGATGAGATGAGAGCAGTGTAGGGCTGAAGAGATGGCGCGGAGGGTGAGAGTGCTGGCTGCTGCTCTCCCAGAGGACGCGGGTTCAACTCTCAGCACCCACACGGTAGCTAAGGAC